>JAEVFJ010000009.1:0-600000 GCA_021029105.1 Cristinia sonorae
CTGGCCAGGCTTGGGTATAAAGGTGAGGCTGCGACGATGTTGGAGGGGTACCAGTTGAGCCGAGGTGAGCTGGAATGGGTTGTGATGGTGAATCTTGACCAAAGAAGTCGCTAGAAGAGGCTGCACTTGTGCGAGAATTCCAGCTCATGGTGTCTGAGAACGAGTAGAGGTCCGTATTTCCTATGACTCGGAAGCAAGGAGCCTTTGTATTTAAGGTGAATGGTTATCCGTGCATCGCACAGTCCAGGATAGCACAGAGAGCAATGAACGTACGATTTTCTTTTTTCTGAGCTATTCTCCAAGGATTTGGTGCATTTGTACGATGAGTGGCGCACCTCAGCGACGAGGTCAGGGCGTACAGCGGGCTAAACATGAGTACGCGTTCGGGTAAGATGAAAAATAGTCTATTGTGGCAACGACTGTCCGATGGGCGGTATGTACAAATGGAGAGCAAACGAGGGAATCGACGTTGAGTAGAGTGTGGACCCACAAATCATCACGCGTTATTGGGCAAACACGTTCTGATTGATAAGTACCGTGACCGTGTTGGGATCAGGTGATGGAGTCGATGAACTCACAGAGCGGCTTCAGCCGGGCTTGATTCCAGCTTGCTGCGATCAGCCGGTTGCTGAGTCAATACAAGCCCGAGTTTGCACCGAGCCAGCTTGAGCTTGCGGCAACACTACCTTGAAGTGACTGCCTCCTGGGCATTCCAGAGCGCCCGAGTACGCAGTGAGAAACGTCAGGAATAATAATCATCTTGGTGGAGATCCGTCACGGTTGGCGGCCTGACTCGTGATGAGGGGAGGGGTGTTGGATACACGTCCAGTAATGCAAATGCCCACGCGGAAAGATAAAATTCCTTCATATTCAAAAGCCTGTCGTAGTATTCCGACCATAATGTTTTCATAATGGAGAAAAGGAGACATGATTGGCAGGAATTTGTACCAAATTGTAGGTGCGGGGAAAGATGTGCAAAGTTCCTCCAAGGAATGCCTCCAACTTGTACTGTACAAGTGTGTTGACAGGGCTAAAATATGGCGCAGAATCATTATGTCGAGGCAAAGGTTTTCGGTTGAAAAATGGTCGAGATCTCGATACACTTCAGATGGTCAATCAATTCCTTCTCAAGTAATGTTTATATTCATCAGATCATGAGAGTATGCAAACAGTTACGTGCCGCAGCGAAGGTTGGGTTCTACTTGCGTAGCTCCCCAAACATGATCTTCAAGTTCTCTACGCTCTCAGTATCACCACCACTTGATCCGGACTTTCCACGAAAAGCCTCCTTCACAATCGCAGTCTTCCTCTTCTGGATCTGGAGAACTCTGCCTTCGATGGTATCTGAGATCTGCTCACGCATACCACGTTAAAATCGGTAGGCTCATCCGTAAAAAGTGGGCTTACAATGAAGTGCTTGACATAGACTGTTCGCTCTTGCCCTATCCGGTGTACGCGGTCAATCGCTGTAATCGCGTTCAGAGATAGTTTAACGGCGATGAGTAGGTGAATTTGACGTACCTTGATTCTCCGTGGCAGCATTCCACCAGCAATCCATCTATAAATCGTCAGCATTAGTATGCGAGAGGGCGAACAACGATTCCCTCACCATGAAGACATGATTAGCATTTGTCAGCTATGGTTAGGTCCTTTAGCGAAAGTCGTCGGTGAACTTTCATCTCAGCACATACATTCAGCCCAACCCCTCCGGCTTTAAGACTGATCACCATGATCTTGGGTTCCCTTGAACTCTCTTTGAAACCAGAGACGGCGGCCTGCCTCTTCTTGATATCCATTGTGCCGTCGAACCGGTACGATGCAAAGCCCTCCCGTTCCAAAACAACTTGTATCAAATCTAGAAAACTTGTGAACTGAGAAAACACGACAGCGCGGAAGCAAGGGTCCTGATCCCGTAAACGACCTGAGAGAATCATTGTAAGTTCATTTTCACAAACCGCTCCTAAAAGCGGTACTCACGCAAGTGTTGAGCAAGTGCATCTAGCTTCGTAGACGATCTGAAGTCATTCTTGCGTAAAGTCACCGTTGGTTCAAGCTGCTTAGAAGGCTGAGACGACGAGTTTTCTCCGGGTGTACGGACAACTTCAAGCAGCTCGCCCTCCTGTGTTGACTTTAGAAGGTATGACTTAGGATGTGCATACGGAAGCATACCGTGACAGGGCTGTGGGAGCAAGTAGGGCACCGGCCAGGTTCACCCTTCTCTTCGCAGGTATCTAGGAACGCAATGATGCAATCTTTGCAACTTTCGACGACCTTGGTCAAGTTTAGCAACGATTGCAGTCAAAACCGACCTCACCATCTGTGCATGCAACCGGGAATAACCATCGCAGTCTCCATAATATCAAGGCAAATCGGGCATTCTAAATCACTATCCTGTCCAAGCTTTTGCAACGCGTCTTCAGCAAAGGTAGCTCGAGTGGAATTCAACCCCTCTTCGTCGGTGAAGTTCTTAATCAGAGCCTTGACATCCACTATCTCTCCGCCGAGGGACCCGTCATCAGAATCTCTGGACATCACAAGATTGGGATGAAGGACAGCGCGGCGCAACCTGAACTATAAATGTTGAACAGTTGTTACGTAGATGCATCTATGAACGCACCTCATGAGCATCGCGAGGATAGAGGTGTAGTTCTTGCTAACCAATCCCTTTTCGCTAAGCCGATCAAAGCTCCTCTTCGCGTCTGAGTATAAAGAGTCATAGAGCTTGCGTTCTAATGGTGTGAATTCAAGACTTTCGATAGATATCTAGTGACCATTAGATAAGAAAGGTTTGAGTCCGCCAAAATAGCCTCAGTTACGCACTTCTTTTGGTGGAAGTTCAACAATTCGTTTGCCATCGCGGTCGCGCATTGTCTTTTCGCGACGAAGAAGAACAGCTTCCAGGATCACTTGAACCACCTCAATGGCTTTCGAGTCTCGCGCAAGGAATGGTAGTGATATGAACCTGGATGGACGTTCAGCTCTGGGCACATGTCTTACAAAACTGAAAACACCGACGAGCGAAAGAACGTGTAGTTCGACCATGGTTCGAATTGCAGGAACTTGCTGGATAGGCTCTCAGGACGACCGCATGTTATGCAAATGCGTTCACTCACAGAAGCGAATATAAATCTTCCAGTCTGTTCACGATCGGAGTTCCTACGCCTCGCATTAACGACTATGGACTGGAGTAAATCAAAAGCGCTTACCGGTGACAGCCCAACGTCTTCGAGCTCGAAGCGCATATACAGCTTTTGCGGTTTTACTTTGCCGTGACTTACAATGATGAGCTGGCAAGGATTTGAGAACTATTTTACCAATGGCACGAGCACATGTACTCACCTTCATCTAAGATAACCCCTGTACTAGGATAAGTTCCACCACCCCATTAATAAGTAGTCCAGGTACTCACGCAACCATTCAACTAGGTCGATACAGGCATCAGTAGCTATTGTGTTCAATATGCGGAACGGCTTACTTTCAAACACCGGTGAGGGGGACTTTTCGAATTTCGCGTGCTCAGATACTAGGGTCCCATACGACGTGATCACGCAATCCACGCCATCGTCACCGTCAACCGCAGCTTCTAAATCTAGTCGATTCTGCCCATGCCAGACCAAAGTCTTCAGGGTGTCAGGTTTGCTCGAGCGCTGTAGCTCCTCGGCCCATTGGGCAAGGAGAGAAGTTGGAGCCACGATGAGGGTCGCATGTGGTCCTTTCGATGGCCTGGGTGCTCGTTCAACGCGGAAGGCATTGTTCAGCCTGAGCTGGCGGCGTTTAGATGAGCTTTGACCGTCTTCGTGGAGTGAAGTCTCTGCTTCACGGGCAGTTTGGATTAGAGAGCTGAGCATGATGGTCTTGCCCATTCCCACTGTAGGCACGATGAATTAATAAAACGAGTACAATTTTTTCGCCTTTAACGTACTTTCTTATTGGGACATTTGACCGGTACAAACGGAACGTCAGTACAGTAATCAGGATGAATAGTATATTACATTCACCGTCACTATACTCATACGGTGAGTGTTCGGGAAAAGGGATGGGAACCAAGGCAACGTACGCAAGAATCCCCCCTCTGAACTTCCGTTCTGCCTTGGGGAAATCGAGGCTCAGTTCGCCAGAGTATTCGTTATAGTAGAATGTGGTTTCGTCCGCAGTCAAGTCGATCATGCCGTCTTTGGGCTCTGGTGGAAAAATAAACCTAGAAAAACAAAGATGAGAGACGAGACTCGGTGTATATTCTCGACGTACTCTTTCCAAAGAGGATGGAGTGATGGCTCCTCTCGAGCCGAGGAAGTGCTTGATTCCTGTGAGTACATCCAACTAGGGGTCGTCATGTAACTAAAAATCTGCAATGGGTGGGTGGGTGGATATATACGCACTGTAAGGCTTGTTTCTGGTACGGTCTGAGGGTCAACGCAAACGTGTTAGCTGGTTCCATTTCTGGCATACTGTTGTCGTTCCGTTGGGCCCTTGTGGTATGGTAAGCTCCCATGTTTTCATAGACACGGCGCAAACTCACTTCTTATATATAAGATCAAGTTCATTGTCAGAGAGATCCTCTCCATCCAGGTTGACTGCAACCTCCTCGCCGTCACCAACTATCTCAGTCCTGACGCCATTCCTTTCTGCCGTTCGCCGCGGTCGTTGAGTCAATTGGCGGAGCTCATCATGGCCGAGTTGTCCGTGCCGACCACCATTCAGGCCAGTTTTCTGCGGCCTTAGATTCAGAACATCAAACAAGTGGGTCAAAGCACCCTTCCGCGCGCGAAGGATTTGCTCAGACTCCGTTTCTTGGCCCTCATTGAATATCGCCTTCGGTTGTTCTTCTGCGTTTGTATCAAGAGGTTGGAAGGCAGAGAGTTTCATATGAACTGCGAGCGAGACGATCAAATCCGCCCCAGAGTGCAACGTATCAGGACAGTCTATGATGGTGCTGCCTCGAAAGTCCACAATATCTCCACAGAGCGTGAGTGGAAGTCACGGTCATTCTTCAAAAGACTCACCGAGGTCCATGAGTTTGGACACCCATAAAGCAACATCCTGAGGCAGACGGCCAAATTCTGGAGTACGTTCGATCTCAGGTGGCTCGCGGAGGGTTGGGGATATGAAACGGATGACTTACCAAACCCACGTTTATTGATCAGACGAACAACTAAATCCTGCTTCTTCTTCGTAGGCTTCGTAGGTTGTGGCTTCAACATCGTCGCAATGGATAGTTGCTTCTTACCGCCTTTAAGTGGTTTATTATCCTTCGGAGTGTTCCTAGCGACCACCTTCGATTTCTGGGATTCCGCTCTCTCTAATCCGTCACGTTCCACCTTAATCTCATCGCCCGCCTTGACATACCCTTTACCACGAGCAGTACTCCACGCGTTGCCAACCAAGAATGACCCGAGGTACATTGTCGCTGGTCGCGAAGGCAGAGCAGGGCTGAGCTTCCGCTTCTTCTTTGGTGGCTCTTGCGAGACGCGATCCTCCTCGATAGGTATCCTCGAGGGTCCTGTGGCTCCTTCCTCACTTGACTCTTCGAATAATGAGCTTTCCAAGTCCACCACTACGTCCATATCGACGTCGCCATTGTACCTATGAGTTGGTGGCTTTGGAGAAGACTGGATTCCCAGATCTACAATATCGTCGTCGCTGTCAACCATAAAGAGAGGTTCCTTTTCAGAGACGCGAGAATCCGGGGAGGACGGTGGACCTGGAGAGGATGACTGATGAGTTGGCTCCAGTTCCGTATTCTGAAGCTTTGGCTCGGGCGCGGCTTCGTCGTCGTCTGAGCCAGCAAAGAAGGGTGACTGGTCCCCACTAGTAGTTGCCATAGCGCAACAATAAGATGAGAAATACCGTCGACGGTGTGATGAAGGAGAGTATCGTCGCGACGAGTTCAGCCACCGACGCGTCCTGCAACACAACAAACACAAACTCGTCTGCTGAGAGGCGCCCAGTGCGACCTAATCTTTTCCTCGTTCACTCCTCGTCCTCATCTCCATCATCAAAATGCAGCGCGGTCTTCCGATGGTACGCCCAATCTCATTGCCACTTTGTCTACCTGATTTATCGACAAATGTAGCAACCAACCGTGGTGCTTCTCAAAGAGGGCACCGATACTTCGCAAGGAAAAGCTCAGCTTCTGTCAAACGTCTCTGCATGTCTTGCAATCGCTGGCACTCTTGCCAGCACTTTGGGTCCCAGAGGAATGGACAAGCTGATTGTAAATGAGAGAGGCGACGCTCAGATCACCAACGATGGCGCGACTATCCTGAAGCTACTCGACATCGTGCATCCAGCTGCACGGACTCTGGTGGATATTGCTCGCGCCCAAGATGCGGAAGTCGGAGATGGAACGACCAGTGTGGTACTTCTTGCGGCTCAATTACTCAAAGAAGTCAGAGGGTACATTGAGGAGGGTGTCAGTCCACATATCATCATGAAAGGCTTCCGTCAGGCATCGCAAATTGTGAGCATATTGTTTCAATCATCCGGTTTATCACCTATAATCGCGACTATACAGGCTCTCCAAAGGATCAAGGAGATCCAGGTCACAGTAGACAAATCCGATCCCGAGTACGTTTTATTTCTCTGTATGTAATGTCCCTCTCATTGTTCTCCACAGACGCTTCCGGTCTCTTCTCCTCAAGTGTGCTTCAACATCCATGTCATCGAAACTCATACATTCCGAAAAGCCCTTCTTTGCCAAGATGGTTGTGGACGCAGTCATGTGTTTAGATCAGGAGGATTTGGACGAGAGCCTGATCGGTGTCAAGAAGATACCAGGCGGCGGCATGCAGGATTCCCAGTTGATCCAAGGCGTGTCTTTCAAAAAGACCTTCACCTACGCTGGCGCCGAACAGCAGCCCAAGTCCTTCCGTGACCCCCTCGTCCTCAGTCTTAATGTTGAATTAGAGTTGAAGGCCGAAAAGGACAATGCAGAAGTTCGCGTCGAAGCCGTATCCGATTACCAGGCGATCGTGGATGCCGAATGGGAGATCATCTATAGGAAGCTGGAAGCTATCGAGAAAACCGGTGCGAAGGTTGTCCTCAGCAAACTACCGATTGGTGATTTGGCCACGCAATGGTTCGCGGACCGGGATATCTTCTGCGCAGGACGAGTTGCCGCGGCCGACTTGCAGCGAGTTGTACAAGCCGTGGGTGGCTCCGTCCAATCCACCTGCTCTGATATCAGACGTGAACACCTTGGCACCTGCGGGAAATTCGAAGAGAGACAGATCGGAGGCGAGAGATACAATGTGTTCGAGGAGTGCCCAAGGTCAAAAACATGTACCCTGCTGTTGCGAGGTGGTGCAGAACAGTTCATCGAGGAGGTCGAGCGCAGTCTGCACGATGCCATTATGGTTGTCAAACGCGCAGTCAAGAATGGCGAGATTGTTGCGGGAGGTGGGGCCATCGAGGTATGTATCAGCATCCAGTATACAGGAATCATCAGCTGACAATCAACTCAGATGGATTTGTCTGCTCACATCCGCAAGCACGCGCTGTCAATACCTGGGAAGACTCAGCTTGTCATGACAGCTTTTGCCAAAGCATTGGAAGTTATTCCACGCCAAATCTGTGATAACGCTGGTCTTGATTCAACAGACATCCTGAACAAGTTGCGTATGAAGCACGCAAATGGCTTCAAGTGGTTTGGCGTGGACGTTGACGGGTCTGAGGGTGTTCGGGATAATATGGATGCATTTGTCTGGGAACCAAGCCTGGTTAGGATCAACGCAATCAGTAGCGCTACTGAGGCTGCGTGCCTTATCCTTAGTGTGGATGAGACGGTTCGTAACCCACAAAGCGAGGCCGTAAGTTTTAATCCAGATCCTACGGATATATCTTTCACAATGCTGATACTGCGGTTCTGCCAGCCTAATCCAGGCCCGAAGGCACCTCCAGGGACTGCCCAACGGGCATTGCGTGGAAGGGGTCGCGGAGTGCCACGACGGTGATGCCATTAGCCGATACAACTCGTAGAGTGCTGTTTTTTCAGATAGAAGCAGAAAACTAATGTGATGTTGCAAGATTTGTACCATGTCCCCACGATCGTTGAGCGTCCAAAGCGTCGAACTTCATAACGCCATTTCTCCAGCGTTGGTCGCAATGCTCGTCATCCTTCGCAACAGATACCGTGGAAGCACTGACCCTCACCAATCACTCACACCACAAGGTTACTTCTGTTGCGAGGTATAAGAACTCCACGCAGGGATGTCAGTGTGGATAACCCGCCACCTTCTTTCGCAGAGGATACGGTCTTCACTGCTGCCATCATGTCAACTGTACTCGCAAACACCGAGGTCCTCAAGAAGGCTGATGTCACAATAACAGATCGGTTGTCTGACAGCAAAGCTGAGCTGAGCTCCTCTTCAATTTTTGTGGATGAAATACCGCCGTTGGGTGCGCCGAGGGACCCGAACTCTCGGAAGTTTTGGTTCTCCCGGTGGACTAGAGACCCAGACTCTATCGCGACTCAACCATCGGTCTTTGATGACCCAGCAACGTTGGAGATATATCGACCCCCTCCTCAGTTCGAGAATTCCCACCGTTTTGACCCACTGGCACGTTGGACATGGCGGGAGGAACAGGTAATTGTCGTACCCCAGGTCTTGCAAAACCGGATCATATAACTTACCGTGCCACAGAAAATCGTTCGCAAAATAGACCTCCGTATTATGCTTTGGACATTCATCATGTTCCTGAGTATGGACTTGGATAGGTCAAACATATCCCAGGCGAACACCGATAACTTTCTGCAGGACCTGCACATGACTACTAATGACTTCAACTTGGGGAATACGTTATACAAAGTAAACCTGTTTATCACAAGCTGTGAAGCGACCATGCTTACTCGCCTCTAGACATGCTTCCTCATTGCGGAACTCCCGTCGCAGATGGTATCCAAGAGAGTTGGACCCGACGTCTGGATACCTAGTCAGGTAGGAGGGTTTCTTAGCGTCGAAAAAGTACACTGGTTAATCTTCACCTTCCACAGATGGTACTTTGGAGCTTAATCTCACTCGGCCAGTTCTGGCTCAAAGGCAGAGCATCCTTCCTGGCATTTCGGTATGTGGGATGCAGTGATTGTAACCTATGCATGGCTGCCGGAAGATTGACACATCCATAGATGCATTCTTGGTCTTTTGCAAGGGGGTTTCATACCTGATGTCATACTGTATCTCTCCTACTTTTACACGACAAATGAATGTACGTGGTTCCGACCTCTATTTATCGGACGTATGCTGATCATATCGTCAGTGCCTCTTCGATTGGCATGGTTTTGGGTATCAAACTACACCTCATCCATCTTAGGAGCTTTCCTGGCTACCGGCATCCTCAGACTCCGAGGAACTGAGGGCAAGTCGGGCTGGAAGTGGTTATTCCTTCTTGAGGGTCTAGTAACCTTAGTCGTTGGTCTGGCTTCATTCATTCTCATGCCACCTGGGCCGACACAAACCAAAGCCTGGTATCGACCCAAGGGGTGGTTCACTGAACGGTCCGTTTGGCTCTCGATGTTACTATGTAAAAATCTCACTCCATCTTATATAGTGAGGAGGTGATCATGGTGAACAGGTTCGTCACGGGATCATTGCATCGAAAGTCCGCCGCTCATCTTTCGTTAGAGTCTTGCGTGATGACCCCTCCAAGTCCGATATGCATAACAGACAGGGATTGACGTTCTCCAAAGTTCTTCAAGTCATCAAGGACTGGAGGATGTGGCCCATTTACGCCCTAGGGTTGACACACATGCGTAAGCGATTCTCCGTTTCTCTTGATCAAATGGCTCACTGCTCGACGAATAGTGCCTGTCACACCACCCCATACCTACCTCACGTTGTCCCTCCGCACCCTTGGTTTCAGCACCACGCAGTCGAATCTCCTGACTATCCCATCTACCGTCCTCGGCATCCTCATGCTGCTGCTCTTCTGCTATCTCAGCGAGGTAATCGACAGTCGGGTTGGTGCCGCCGTGTTGATGCAGTTCTGGGCTCTACCGCTTCTCGCTGTGTTATACACATTCGATGAACATACCTCCCAATGGGTATATTATGCAGTGGTCTCCATCTTGGTTTCGTATCCGTACATTCACCCAATCCAAGTTGCGTGGGCCTCCACAAACTCCTACAGTGTAGGAACTCGTACAGTGTCCGCATCTATCTACAACATGTTCGTACAAGCAAGTGCAGTAATAGGGGTAAGTCTTCCATTCACCCAGCCTCCATCCAGTACTGATGTAATTGTTTTTCAGGCCAACATTTATAGAGCGGATGATGCGGTGAGTGGTATTCAGACCTTATTCTATGTTTCCTTCACCTGAAGTCGTAATCTGTAGCCCCTATGTGAGTTCTATGCTCAATATTCTTGAGCACTATACTCACGCCTGAGTCCCAGACCGCCGAGGCAATCGCGCTCTCATAGCTATCGCGGTCATGAACATCGTCATCTATTTCCTGTCATATGTTTTCTACCGCTCAATAAATGCAAGAAGAGCGAAGATTTGGAACGCATGGACTCCGAAGGTTCGTGAAGCATTCACGTCGCCTGTGCTTGAGCAATCACTCACGTACAGTTGTAGCAACGTCAAGAATATCTGGACACCACTAAAGACGAGGGGAATGAAAAGCTGAATTTCAGGTTCGCATACTGAGGCTGGAATGGTCCGTTGTAAACATCCTGGATGTATCATGTATTCCCCGTCGCTCGATGGGTTTGTGTTTTCACGCTCATGAACAGCAAAGCAAAGCAATATCATCCGATGATAGAGGTAAAAGACAAATTAGTAGGCTATGTACACTAAAGAGATGGCGAAGAACTTGACTGCGAGTCATCCGAAGGGTTGGCCCATACAGAGGTCTTCGCTCGCCGTTTTCCCTTGAGCTTGACCCTGCGTTCGCCTTCTTTCATACGACGGACACGGTCGTTAACATCAAGAAACTTGCCACCAATATCAACGAACTTGAGTGTCGTTCGGCCAGGTCGCTCGACAACATGCACATTGTCACCGCTAGGCTTGGAACGGCGTCCAAGAAGCTTAGGATCCGATTTAGCATCTTCTGCAGCCTGAGCAAACTTGCGAGCGTGCGAGCGTGCGGTCTGCAGTCGTGCGGTAACCATGGGCTCCTGTGTCACAGCTTTAGTTGGTTGCAAAAAGAGGAGAGCAGATATCCTACCTGTCCTTCCTCGACCGGTTCCCAGAACATGCGTTGATACCGATAGCGGGCTTCATTATTCCCCTCGATCTCATCTTGGTAGTCTGCTTGCGTGGCGTTGTCCCCAAGTTCATCCATCCCAGGACTCAAGAGTGAAATGGACTGCTCCGTGGGAACACCAAGTATTTTCTCCATGCCCTTCTGGAAACCAGATTGCAACGATTTACCCTGGTGAAATGGTCAGCGAAAATTCACACTATGGCGTTGTTTTTAAGGCTCAGATGGGGTTGAAAACGTCGACACCATATTCCGGGCGATGTAAGGCACCACGGAAGTCATGCCAATTCGCGAATGATGGGTTGTATCATCAAAATGAGGCCTTACTGCATATGATGCTCACCTCCTACGTTGAACAAATTTCGGAATCCAACTGATTAGCATGACAAACAAAATACCAAGATAGTGGACCTATGTACCTGCGAAAAGATGAATGATTAGCGAACGTTTGCGAAGCAGAATCAGAAGGAAGAGGGTATCAGAAAGCCATGCATGTTTGAAAGATTTTAACCACGTTTATGTCTTAAAGACTAATCGTTATAGCTCATCACGTAGAGTGCTTGTATCAAGCGCGAAAAGGGTGTAAAGGATGAAATCTCACCTGTTTCATACTAGCTTCAAGCCCCTTAAGCCTGAGTATTGCATCCACGCGTTTAAGGCTCAGTCCATACCGTTCCGAGAGAGCGCGGACGTCGTTGACCGTGGGGTCGGACATAAATTGCTGATAGATTTTATTCCGTAGCTGATCAGATACTGGCGTTGGGGGAGTGAAAGAGGGATTCAAAGGGAAAGGCTAAAACGCAGTTTAGATACGACATCCACAGCGGAGGTAATGAGCAAACTCAACTCGATCCCCCCCAGCCAGTTCCGTGGCCTATCATGGTCTCGGAAGGATATACCAGTCTTCTTCAGCCATGTTTCGTAGGCATCGCCAGCCTTGACATCTTCAACGTCCGCGTCAGCACTTTCTACCCCGTTTTCACCAGCTTCATCGGTCCCCTTCTCCGCAAACCGCACAGATGTGAAGGATAATTGACGACAGCTAGGTGCTGGTCGACAGAGCAAGTGAGGACGGGTAGACCGCAGGGAATGGGAGCGGAAGTGAGCCAACATTTACAACGAAGCCACGTCGAGAAAAATTTGAAGCATTTCATGTTTTCGTGTCACGTGAGACTTTAGGGCCGGTCGGCATACGAGCGCCCAATTGCTTTCGTCAATTACATGCATATCCGTCGACTAGAGAACCATCTCCTCGATCTTTCACAACCTCAAATATGGATATCGCAATGGACACACTTCCCAAGAGTCTGATAGACCTGTTGGGAGGGTTTTCCTCTAATCTTCCCCCTAACACTCTCAAGTTTCCTCGAGATGTTTCTCTAAGTGACGCCCAAGACTTCTTAGTACACAAATTGCTATTGGATCCTCATTTCGTGTCGTATCCCGCCTCCAAGCAGTATCAAGCGCTGTTCTGGAAGTGGGTTATACAAAATCTAGAAGATGCTCTGGCAAATTCTTCGGAGGCAGGCTTCCCTTCACACGCAGAATGACCACGACCACTGATAGACCGTTACAAGGACATTGAGCTTGATTCTCGTATTTACGAGCATTATATCTCCCTTGTGAGCTCCGTCTCAAAGTATGTCATACGCTTCTACTATGTCTACGCCGGATATCTTACTCGCCCTGAGATGTCCAGCGGTCGGAGTGGAGCATCCCCCCGAATCATACACCACATACTTTTGGCATGATCGATCTAAATATGCCCGGAGCACCTTGATGGAGTCGCGCAAGATCATAGAAAGCGGCACCACTGGGCTGACAACTTGGCCCGCGAGTATGGTGCTTGCAAATTTCTTAACCATGCATAGAGGTACTATTCTCCTCCTGCTACGACCCGCCTGAACCATCAACGCATCGGAGACAGAGACCGTACAAGGGAAATCCATAGTAGAGCTTGGATCTGGTATCGGCCTGCTCGGAATCATTATGGCCACCGTTCAGGTACAATCGCAGAGCAGCAGCACGTTATGCCTCACGGATGGCCGACCGGATGTGTTGCGGAGATGCCAGAGTAACCTGAGCTTGCCCTGCAGTATGTGACACCTACCCGACTCCTGCGAAGTTGCTCAAACTCGGCTTAGATGCCTCATCATTCCATCCGAATTCACACTGCCGTCTACTCGATTGGACAGATGCGCTTGAGGAGTCAACTAGTGTTTCCATCGTTCAGCTCCTCTCGGAGTTCAATCCAGACTTGATCATTGGAGCAGATATTGTAGGCACACGCACGCATACACTCTATGAGCTCAATCCAATGCCCCCCCTCAGGTTTTTGATCCAGTTATTATTCCGGCTCTTGTGGCTACTCTGCGATTGGCATTGAGAGGCAAAACCAATATAGCTCTCCTCGCATTGACGATTCGTAATGACTCAACAGTGGCCGAATTCTTTCACGAATCATCACGTATGTACCTTCATTGGATTATTAAACATAGGACCCGCGTTGATCTCGACGTAGGACAATCTCTTGCAGTAGAAGAAATACAGTGGGACAGGAAAGCAAGCATGTTCTTGGGAACGACAAATGATTATACCGTACATGATGTAAAGATCTTCCGAATCGTACATAACTGAAATCCTAGGGAAATAACTAACCGATCAATTGTTCCGAATGTTCGATGAAGGAGGTCAACCCATGGTGCTTTGCGTCTTCACTGATCCACAAAAGCGGCAGGTCCAAAACTGATGTGGTATACCTTCTTCTTTACAGGTACCACAAGTCCAGCCATCCGCAACGCTTGACAACGTCGATGTTGGGCGAATTAGTGTGCATGCCGCGCATGACAATACGTCCATCTGGTTTACGAGTGTACACCTTGGGCATTCCCATACGCTAGGAGTGTATAACTGGGTGCTTCGAGAATTCAGAGCATCAGCCATCCCCATTGGCGAAGGTGGCGGCACTGGCGTGGGTGTCAGCTTTGACTGTGGCAGTCGAGAGCGCGAACGGCTGGCAGACTTCCGAGCCATTGGTACTCGTTCGGCATCTCGACCTACGCGTACGTCTACATGCGATAGACGAACAGTTGTGGTCTTCAGTGGTGGGGCAGATTTGAGTATTGAGGTTTTATCCTGAACCTCGGCTTCGTCGTCAGAGTCTCCGGTTAGGTCAATGGCCATGTTTTCAACACTCTCCTTGGCAGCCTTATCAGCCTCCCGGACAGCTACCTCTCCGACTTGACATGACTTCTCGTCTTGCGCCCTCAGCTCGGCCGCCTGATACATTGATGAGATCCAGACTTGGTCACACTGTGGCCGATACTTACCTCTGCAGCAAGCTCCCGTGGGGAACGTCTTCCCGCATTCGCATTACTGCCTCCCAGTCTACGAGAGCCACCCAGCATGATTCCAGTTTTCCTTCTCTTTTCTGCTGCCTCCAGCGCCTTCGCGCGAGCAAGGTGAGGTGGAATGTCGTGGGAGGCACCCTGCCCTAATCGAGTACCTTTTGAAAAGAATCCCTCTCCAGAATAACCTGAACGCTTCAGCGCAGCATACTCGTCTTCTAATTCGGCAAGTAGCTTGTAAAACTTCTCGTCGTGTGGCCCATGAACGTTGTGAGTTAGCTACAGATATGGCTGTTAGGTAGGATGGGCGCGTTCTGGATGACGTCAATACCTCATGTAACATGGTCTGGACGACATCTTCCTCGTCGTAGAAAGTGTCTGGTACAGCTGCGGGTCTAAGCCGTACGAGAATCTTCTGCCCTCCGTTAACATCTGTGAAGGAGCGAGTAATTGTTAGTGCAAACGCGTCATGTCATGGTTAGGGGACGACTTGCTTAAGCCTAAACGAAAACACCCCGCAGTCAGCCAAAAGGCTGTATTGTAGTGCGTAAATATACCACTCACCAAGAAGGTTTGGATTTGTAGGGAAGAATTCTGCAAGGAGGGGGAGAACCCAGCCATGTTTACGCATGATGGGCTTGACCAATGAAGCAGTACGCTTCAGGAGGGTAAGAGCTTGGTCCCCGTGTGGTCGGCCGACAAGATGGGTGAATGACTTGACGAATATTTCAGACATTGCACAGAGAAAGAAGTGGTAATGGGTTTGAATGGGGTGGGTAGGAAGATGAGAGGGAGTTGGTGGTGGCTTATCCTAAATAGTGGCTTGACGCACGCAAGTGGCCGAGCCGCGTCATGTAAGTGTCCGAAATAGCAACTCTACAACTTTGCTCATTCAGGCGGAATCATCTAGTTGCATGAAGGGGTAAGAGAGAACGGCAAATAGTTATACATATCAGTGACTATCGTTAGGGCCATCGTCTTCACAAAAGTCCAGAAGCATCTTGACCAACGGCCGTCGTAATTCGGTTGTATCATATACCTGAGAGTGGTCCAGTCCGGGATAGAAAAGCACCTCTAGGTCCGACCCTTTCCAACTGGAGGCCATCTCCTCCTGTTCCGTCAAGTACCGCCAAACCTCCCTCACATCGACCACCTGATCTCTTTCGCTCAGAGCCACACCTACTCGCTTCCTTTCCAGATCCTCCTTCCATAGGATGTTGTCGGCCCAAAAGAAATGACGTGCAAGAAAGCGAGCAACGTCCAGGTCCCGGCTGGCAAAGTACCACAACTGCCATTCGTTCGCGAACCGCGGACGGCGATACACGAAGTTGTACGCCACAGCAGGAAGGTGCAGGAGGAATGGGATAGGGTCAACGAGTTGCCATGCCTTGACTCGGGCGGACAATACGGGGTCTTTGAGTATATGTGCTGCTAAAACAGTTCCGTAGGAGTGACCGGCGACCACAATCTGTGAAAGACCATGAGAGTCCAGAATCTCGGTCAGAGCAGCGAGCATCTCTGCTCGATTGAGCGGCGTGGGCGACATCCGCATGCTGATGGCGAAATTTTCGATGGCAAGTATACCTACGTCGGGATCGGAGGCAATGAGTTCAGAAAGAAACGGGCAGTATGTCCAAAGACCAATCTATATTTTCACATTAGCGAGAATCATATGACAGAAGAAATGCTGCGCACCCCAATGCCATGCAAGAACAGTATCGGTTTCTTCGTGGAGGATCTGTGGGGTCGATACCAGTATGATACATCTGGGTGTGGAGAAGGGCGACTCGGGCGGGGATAAATCCGAGGTGGAAAGTGTGAGAACCAGTGGTCTTGAGAATAGTGTCGAAATCCGCTTCTGGAGAGGGTGAAGCAGGTGTATGTGTCTATTAGACCGACAATCTATGGTGGAACGTAATAAGGCTCAAGACATCCTCTTCAGGTGAAATATCCTCACAAGATACCACACAAGAGGTCTATGACATGAGACAACCGGGTCCAAGGTGATTCGCATGGACTGAACTTCTCCATTCCGTCCAGATGGTAGGCAACGTCCCATTAAGCCCTCAAGCATATCGACATATTCCAGGAGTTCATTCTCCGACTCTTTCTGGACTTCGCCAGGGTAGGTGGAGAATAGGGCCCATGAAAGCCACTCCATAAGGTTTCCCTTTGCGAGTTCGGAGGCGGGCGAAGGGTGGAACCATCCAGTCGCGAGCTCGGAGTGACGGACTTGAGCGAAACATTTCGTGAAGAGTGCTCGTCGTTCTTCTGGGGACAGTGACCTAGGATGATCAGCTGGCTATTTGCAAAGACTATGTCAACACGACAGCAACGAGAGAAGGTTACGGTGCACTTGTACACACTTTCTGTAATTGTTGGGAGCGTGGAAGATATACAAACAGATAGAAGATGGCCTCCGAGATCGCGTAAGTGCCCAGCACTGTCGACCACATGGTGTCATTTCGTTTTCCAAAGTACCATAGCCCGAGATAATAGAGGATGTAGGCAATACTGAAGGGAGCGATTGCTCTGAGGAAAAAGATAGATATTCGTATGAAAACATATTCTGGGATTGAACGTCCTATCATCCTGTAAGCTGGGGGTCTTTGGGAGGGTATGGGGTGAAGCGGAAGGGTATCTGGAGCAGCCCTGGAGCAGGAGTCCTCAGTGCCATCAATATTATCATTATCAGTCTGCGCAATCCTGACGAGACCTGAGGCGGTCTGGGTCGGAGTCTGTTATATTTCGATCTCCGCTTGATCAACAGGGGGATGCCGCCGTTTCTCATTGCTTTGCCTTCTGAGTCTCTCACCATCCCCGACTCCTTGTTTCCGCTCGTCAACACCCTCCTCGACATGGCAAAGAAGAAGAATAAGCAGGTGAGCTACTTCGTCACTCGTATGTGGGCCCCGCTCAGAATGATCTGCAGGTTATCAGGCCCTGGTGCTGGTACTGTGAGCGAGAATTTGAGGATGAGAAAGGTCTGTTCACTCCTGTATGCGTCCAGCCAAATCTAACAAATGCTCCTCTCTAGTTCTGATGCAACATCAAAAGGCGAAGCATTTCAAGTGCAATCTTTGCCCAAGGCGTCTCAATACCGCTGGCGGCTTGGCTGTTCACATTCAACAGGTCCACAAGCTCGAACCGGAAAAGTATGTTCATTCCACGGTGTCCAGTTGAAGACCCGCGTCTCATATCCCATCGTTCAGCCTTCCTCGAATCGACAATGCTTTGCCGGGTAGGGATGGATATGAAGTGGAAATTTTTGGAATGGAGGGTATCCCTGCTCCGGACGTAGCTGACTACAAACGTCGTAAGGAAATTGAGTTGGGACTCAACCCGGGAACAATCAGTCAACCACAGGCCAAGAGACCCAAAATAGACAACCGGCCCTTGACGGAGGAGGAGTTGAGAGCGCAGTTGGCAGCCCACAAGGCCTTGATGGGTGCCGCCGACGCCAGCGTCGTTGCGCCGTCTGCTGAGGCTAGTGGTGCTGTATACGGCGCACCACCACAAGCATACGCCGCGCCTCCCATGCCTGCTGCCTCGCCGCCAATGGTTCATCCACTTGGTATGCCCCCAATGCCTGGCTTCATGCCTGGAATGCCACCACCTCCTGGGTTCCCCGGTGCTCCGCCTTTTATACCTGGCATGCCCCCAGGGTGCGTTTATTTATGCCTTAGTAAACGTGGATACTTACATGCTTACAGCCCTCCACCACCCGGCTTCCCCATGCCACCCTTCCCAGGTGCGCCCCCTCCCGGTATGCTGCCGCCGGGAGTACCTCCTTTCCCCCCCGGTGTCAGACCCCCTTTCCCGCCACCACCATTTGTTGCGCCTGGGATTCCTCCTTTTACCCCTCCTCCAGGAATGTCACCGGTACCACCAACACCAGCCTCTGCCTCCATATCTCCTCCTCTTCCTCCAACATTTGTGGCCGCCGTCAACCCATCTATCACCGCAGCTTCAAACTCCCCACCAACGGAGCTCAAGTTGCCAAACCCAACTTTGGCCCAGACTAATCCGCCATTCAAGAAGGCGACTGATTTGAAATGGTCTGACCCGAACTTCTCTCCAGTACGTCCATAATTTACACTGTAGAACGAATCACTCACCTTGTCGTAGGAGGAGAAACGGGCTATCATGGCGAAGTATCACGTCCCAAAAGATATAACTAATCAAGTTAGGTCTGAAGGTAACCCGGTATCTTCCCAGCCGTCAGACGAGAATAGAGGCAAAAAGCGAGCAAGGGCGGAAGACTTCTTGTAGATGGTGGGTGCGGCTCTTCTCATAGATTCAGAGTTGAAGCATTAAAAGCGGAACGAATTGTTAGACAGGTCATGCCATGTGGTCTGCGCCTCAAGCGGGATTACCAGTCCGTCCAACTTGTCCTTTCTTGGGAGTACTTCTTCGCTCATCGCTCCTTCATGGCGTTTTGTTGGTAGCAGATAGTGATGCGGTGCGGCCTTTCTGTTATTTTCTTTTCTTTTCTTTTTACCGTCCTTTATAATCTCCGTAACGTGTATACGGTCAGTGTCTCCCTACTTTATGTTATCTCAACAATTGCAGACATGAATCATGCAAGGTTCGTCAATCGAACATGTCGTATGATACTCATCATAGCCATAAATAACGAGCCAGTGCTATCATATTGAAGTGAACGTCGGTCCAGCTTCCTCTAATTTCTTTTCGCCATCGACTGATGAGCTGGTCAGAGTCATTCTTGTATGCGGTGCGGACATTTCGCCTTTGTGCCACGTAGGGGAAGCATGCCAGGTGTGTCTCGCATTGGCTACTGCTCTACAGAATATGGTAAAGCTACAGATTATACTTCTTTTCCACTACGTCTTCAATTTTAACCACTCGTCCAATTTATTCCACACAACCTCCTGTTCTCCCTTCCACTCATCCCTCTTATCTTGAACGCAATCTCGACAGAGTCCGTGTCTACTCCAGTCGAGATCAATGATAGATTGGAGTGTCTCTATCGGCCTGCAGAGACCGTTGTTTTCCAAGGCTGGTTGGATCACCAATGGCATCCACTTTTCTGCTAGAACGTCTGTGCACGCCATATGCCCTGCGGTCGCGACGGTGAAGAGGATTGGGGTAAAATGACCGATGAGTTGATCGAGAAGCGCCTTGCATTGTTTGAGAATGTCGGGTGTCATAGTTGCGGAGGTTATGAGCTTGATGTCGGGATTACCGTCGACAGATTCCTCGTCCTCGAAGTGCATATGCGTTGCGACACTGTAAAACAGCGCCTTCTGGATCTACGGACACTATCGGTTCTCTGCCTTGGAATATCGCGTGCGCATCAAAGACATACGGGATACATCTGGTATTGTACTGCGATACCAAGAGCGTGGTCCGCACGCTCGGAATGAGATAGATCCTCCAACGATTGCGGGAGCAATGATTGAAACCTCTCCTTGGCTAGTCTATGGATATCCGGGAAATGTAACTGACTCTCAGAGGAGGCCCGAAGGATAGAACCCAAACGGGAGAGTTGACTGTCCGTGCTGAGTGGTCTTTCGAGAGAGGGAGACCAATTCTGTCGGAAAAGAGTGGAGGAAGCTAAATAGGGCTGAACGCACATACATATCGTGATACAGATGCTCCAGTAATCTATCAAAATCCTCGCTCAGCACTCCCAATCCCTCTGGTATCCGCAGATCATCGGTGGTGTCGGAGAGGGAGTTGAGGAACGGGGAATGTCGTGCGATGAGGGAGCGGTGCAGCTTGTATGATGTGTCTTGGACATGGAGGATGATGGAGCCGTCGTCGAACCAGTACGATGGATGGACGTTGTTGGGCATGATGATGGTGGGTGCCAGGGACGGAGAATCCTGGACTTGGTGTGATCTCCAAAAGAGGAAGGTTGAGTGGTTTAAGCGACGGCTGTGGTTGAGCCTGAGCAACCCGGTGGTCAATTCCAACAAATTATATTTCGGCCATGCAGCCATCTCTCCCTCCTTCCTTGCTCTTCCTCCCCGGCCATGTCGACCCAGTCCTCGAAGGGTCGTATTCGCCGTATCCTCCATCTCGACACCCCCTTCGACCCCGACCATGCCTTCGTCACTTCTCCCTTTCTTTCACCTCTGACCCTCGCCGTCATTCGTCTCACTCTCGCTCTCTACACTCTCGTTGATGTAATCGTAAACATCTCAATCACTGCGGTCAGATTTTCGTCCAGCACGGATCCCAGTGACAAGGTTTCTGGGTGCGTTTCTCAGTCAAACTAAACCTGATGACAAACACGCTCACCTCCGTGTCTGCAGGTTCTTCTCCTACTTCACGCATCTAACCTACATTGGTCTCATTGCGTACTTGTGGGCATCTGGCGTGCAAACCCTTGCATACGTGCGTAACAAGCAGAAAGGATATCCCCTCCAGCGATGGCCTCGGACTTTGCAGTACCTGCACACCCTCCTGTATTCTTCAATCACAACGTACCGTACGTCAGATCTCATCTCGCCTTTGCACGATTCAGCTCACACTTAACCTAGCCATCCTCGTGACGATTGTATACTGGGCTCTGCTTGCAAGCCCGGCCACCTTTAACACTACATTTCATTGTACGCTGCCCCCCCTCACCACTCACCACTCTTTGCCTCATCTCGTTCACAGCCTGGGCCAGCATCTCAGAGCATATTTTCAATACCGTTTTTGCGCTCTTTGAGATCTTCCTGACGCACGGCTCGCCCTTACCCTGGATCCAAGTTTTGTTCCTCGACATCATGCTTGCCGGCTACTTGGGTGTAGCATACGTTACCCATGTTACCCAAGGGTTCTACCGTGCGTCCGCTCTTCCAGCTCCGAGGACAAATTAGCTGGCTAATACTTTCTGATATACAGCCTACAGCTTCCTGGACGTAGGACTGCATGGCAAGGTTGTCGCAGCTTACATCGTAGGCATAGCCGTCGCCGAGGTCGTGATTTTCATCATCGTGCGATACCTCATGGTTCTACGGGAAAAGATTGCGCGGCGGCGTAAAGCTGCTCATGAACCACCCGCAACGGAGCAACAGAAGGAGGCACTGGACGAGTGGGAGGAGGTTACGCCTGAACATATAGCCTGAGGCTATTCTTGTTGATTTCAGTGGTAACTATCCCTTACACTCCCCCTGCTTCATATCATATCTGTATGTCTATGTCTGCTTCGCGTGAAGGGATGGTGGGTCGGTTTGGGGAACTTCACACCATGTTTTATTATCATACAGTGCCTGGATTCACGCAAATATGAATGCACATGACAACCACTCTGAGATACGGTTGGGGATGTTTTACAGTGTTCATTGAGGCTCATCTGAGTTCCGGCGAGATACAGTATAGGTAGAGGACAGTTCAGGAATGCGTCGTGAGTGGGTGGTGGTCGTGATGGTAATGAAAGAAGAGAGCGAAACGAATAAGGAGGGTGTGCACTGCTTACAGTAATGAAAGAATTGAGTGTGAGTTTGTGGAGTGGAAGATAAGTTCAAGTTATGATGCTTGATGATGACAGATGAGAGTAGGATGGTGACAGTACATTCTGAGGACATCTTCAAAAAGGGTGTCACGCAGCTCAAAGCTGCCGAGTCTTGATAGCTTCGTAGACACGGAAGACCCTAACGGGCAGATACGCACACTCGGAAGGCTTCAACCCCTCCGGGACGGGGATATTGCCACCAATAGAATGCGAACGACTGGAAGACTTGAAGGTGCTGGCAGATTCCTTCGGCTCTTCAACGCGGTCCTTCTTGCCGACGTTCTTGCCAAAAAGTCTTTCGGCGAGGGTGGTACCATCGTGGTCGAAAGGACCATAGGGCTTAGTCCAATTCATACGATGGCGTTTGAAGCTGATGAACCGTCACAGTGAGCGGATGCGCTAAGTTAGGAATGGGATGAACAAACTCACCAGTCATACTCCCACAACGCTACCTCAAACTCAGACTCCGTGAGCACCGAATCTCCATCGTCATCCGTTAACCCTTGAATGTATGTCCCTAGCGCAAGCTTGCTCGCAATCAGAGTATGTATATGACGGGACGCGAGCATCTCCAACGAGTCTTGGTCCATGTCGATGAATGTACTGGGCTCGCCCACGACTGAGGTAGTGAGGAGCAACCCAGTTGGCTGGTAAGCAGGGATGGCACCAGGGATTTCGGGCTGTCCCGAGATGATGTCCCCCATCAGAAGGCGCAAGGCCTTGGGTGAAGGGGTCTTGACTGCGTTGTGGACAGGCTGAGTCCTAGGAGCAGCGGGGACTTCGAGAATAACAGGGCCTGCAGAAATCTGCGAGTTGGATTTAGTTTCTTGCCCCGCACTGTCCAGGGATCGTTGACTAGCCCTGGGATTTACGACTCCTTGGTTCCTGACTGGAATACGGAGTTCGAATCTGCGCGAGTGAACTTTTCCTTTGAAAACTCTGCGGAGTTGGGATTCGATGATCTTGTGGGGGGAGCTGCTGATGTTCAAACTCTTCAGCATCTTCACGAAGAGGAATTCCATGTCCTGCGCAATGTGGCACCGGTTTGTGTGGTATGTTGCCTGGATCTCCGGGAAGAACAGCTGATCATCAATGATTTCGAGGCGACCGCCATACTTGAGGACGCGCTGAGCTTCCATGATGAGGCCACTCCAGCGATTTGCAGGGACCGCGAGACCAAGGTTGGCCATTCGGACATGGTCAAAGGTATTGTCCTTGTATGGAAGTGGATTCAAGCTACAAGAACATGGTCAAAACATTCTCCAGAAATTGTTTGCGGTGGAAATGTGACACCCACAAATTTCCAGTGACCCAGTGCATATTCTTAGTGACGGCGGGATCCTTACTGTCGCTTCCACACATCGCACTGCTTAAGTCCACCAAGTCGAACGCAACTACCTTTGTATTCGTGGCCTTCCAAGTCGTTGCAGCTTCAGCAGCCCAATAGCCCTCGCCGCATCCTAAGTCGAGGACGTGCTGGGGAGGTTTGCCACCGTAATCGTGGAAGGTGGGTGAACTCTTGGGAGTGAGGTGATGAAGGATTGAATAGGTGGCGTAATCGCTGTACAAAAGGGTAGGCTGCATGAGTATGCAGGAGAGGAAAGCGCACAGCGGAGAAACGCACCTGTTCAATGATATAGCAGTGTAAGCAGGCATGTACGGTGCGACCTCGGGCGGGAAACGATGGTGAGGTAAGTTTCCCCTCTTTCCCAACGTATGCCGGAACTGGTACGCCTCGTCTATTTCATCGTTCTCCCCCTCATCGTCAAACTCGTCAGGAGAGTCAAATCCCGAAACGGGAGAGGGTGTCTCCGGGAGAGTGAAGGAGAAGTCGGAGCTGCCCTCCGACAGATCCGGAGTCGTGAATGTGGAGGATGTATCGCAGTAATTAGTCGCGGAGAATGATGCGCGAGGGGCTGCTGGGGTACGCAGGTCGAGTAGATTGGCCAAAGACCGTTTTGGCTTGATGGCTCGGGCTTTGTCCCAGTTGTTGGGGCGGATAGTCGTGGAAGACGCAAAGCTAGCATTCGCAAGGGGGTTGAAGGGGTCGATGGGGGTGGGACTGGAACAGAACAACACCTCCGGGCTGAGGACTCTGTCGCGGGGAAGGTTCTTGTTGCTGATCGTATTGACTGGCGTACCCAGCTCATATTGGGCTGAAGGAGTGGGGGAAGAGGAAGAGACTTTCTCCGACGATGTCCTAGTGCTATTCACTGTGACACCTTCCTTGTTGTTGAACAGCCCCATCTTCGACCACCAGATCCCTGAAGTCGAAGTTGATCTTGTCGATGGAGCAGCGGAGGAAGTAGATTTCCTAGAGTAACCGTCGACAGGAGAGAACAAAGGCTTCGAAGCTGGTCTTGCAGAGGCAACCAAAAGGACTCCGTCCCCAAGCGATGCGGATGGGGGGAAGCGGCGACGCGTCGATATGGTCGGAGTCCAACTCATGTTGATGGCCCGCTTATAAAGGGAGGGAGTGGAAGGAGCAACAAAGTGCGTCTTTGAATGACGCTTGGTGATTCGAAAGGAACGAGTGTGAGTGGCGAGTAGGCGTGGGCTTGTCAATACGGGCTTTGCTTCACAAAGCGAGACGTGATTGCTGTAGAATAATGAGCATGCGCTCGGAGGGTCATTGAAGCATGGAGGGGAGGGGTCCGGTGGCGGCTGGAAGGTGTAGATTCGTTTTGATTTGGACCACCGTGTCAGCCGCCACGTGCAATGGTCAGCAAACCTCTTGCAGCGTTTCCTCAGACACAGATGATAACGAGTTCTACGGCGAAGATGAATGTCGTTGCATGAAAGAGAAGAGATATTCAGTGGTGAGACATTGACCTAACATTTCAACGGAGACAGCTCTGACGGCGAGTACAAGACACAATTGTATTGGACGCACTAATGAGGTACATAGGCTACCAAGGCAACGAGGACAGAGCTTTAGGAGGTCGCATGGTCGTCGCCTCATAAAGCGTAGGCCCAATGAAGCTATGGTCACAAGCTAACCTCCAATGACGGTAGGACTCAAGCAGGATATAAGCTTGCAAGGACCGTCCACAAAACGAGATGGTCCGATCCACCGCCTAATCGTCCTTGGCTGGTGGTGGCCCACACGGCTGCAGCATACGCTGGAACGAAGACAAAAGACAGGTCAATCCGTAGTGTTCAAGGAAACAAAAGGAGGGCAACGACGCACCTCAGTCATTTCGAATTTGACCCGCCCGATCGCCTCTCCATCTGCAATAGCAAGGTACGAAGTGAGGGTGGGATGCCCAACAATGGAAGCGAGGGTGTCGCGGTGTTGGTGTGTGAGCCACTCGCTGTTCGGGACGGATTGAGGGGTGAAGATAACGACAAAAGTGGCGACACTCACTATTTCGTCAAATCAGCATGTCCTGAGATGCATAGTCAGCCTCCTCGCTTGTAATGGATTGCGATGCCACAAACCTGTTCCGGTATATCGAGCGTGCACTGGAAGGAAAGATGACTGACTTCAGAGGGACAAATCGGCGACGAGGAAGTAGAAGCACTCACAGTGCTCGAGCTGGGTGTTCGCCGTATACCTGAGCTCAGAAGACTGGTGTCGACCACGGTGAAAACGTGTTTGGGTGCAGCTAAGACTGAAGGACGTACCATGTGGTGTGAGGACAACGGAAGGGATCGCACGACTGAGACTGTTGACGCCCTTTGAGTCTCAACACGGGGCGCTAATCCATTTTCCCTCTTGATAAGCTCCTCAACGACATTCCAACGACATTCTCAATCATGGCGGAAGCGAAAATTAGAAACAAGCTCAAGACCTTGAACGACTCTCTGGACGAACTAGAGGAGATCCTGGAGCCTTTGTCGGACCAAACGTTGCCGGAAATTCTTGCTGGACTAGAACCGCTGCAGCAGGCGAAGCTGCAAGTTGACATTCCGTATGTCGTGTATGATTTGATATTCAGTGTGTGTCCTATACCATTTTTCCATTGAACGTCCCTTTCAATTTGTCTCTTATGGCGTAGTCTACTTGAAAACGCGGGGGATTGACCCGAAGACACATCCCGTGATTGGAGAGCTGGTATGTCAAATTTCCAGCTAAGGATCGCACAATTATCGAACACATATATCATAGGATCGCGTACGACAATACTTTGAGAAGATAAAGAAAGCGGAGGACGAACCAGACAATAGTGAGAGCCATGTTTGATTAACCACCTGGGACTGGTAGCTGACGAGTGGTTTGTTGTAGGGAAATCACGACTGGACCAGGCGGCAGCAAACCGGTTCATCAAGCATGCGATTGCGCAAGTCGAGCTTCAGCTGCCTCTTGATGACCCTGTGGGGGGGCCATCGAACGTTCGAGTGCCAGCGAAGGTGACGAGCAAGATGGAAGCTCGGGCTCAATACGAGCAGGACCTGAAGGCGCTTGGAGACGAGGAGGAGAGTGAGCTGGAGGTATTTGATGATCAGGGGCCCTCAGGGGCTGCGAAGGGGAAGGATGTGGAGAGTGAATCCGGTGCTGGGTCGTCGGTGGGGAAGAAGCGGAGAAGAGGTGCGTACGATACAGATGGCATGCGAGGGGGCACTGACCTGTGCGACGACCAGGCAACGGGGAATCTGCGGGCAGCGACAGACCGAGTGCAGCGAGCAGTGCCAAGAAAGGGCGTAAAAAGACGAAAGTGCAGAGTTAGACTGAGGGCCGATCCGAGAGTCCGAGTATCTGTGATACAGCACCCGTGGGAAAGTGGACATTAGTCGTAGCACTCTTCCCCAAATCTCTCCTTTCTCCTCTTATCTCGCCTCGTCCCCACTTTCCGAATGTCCAGCATCGATAACGATGTCTCTTGATCCAGAATCTCCGCATAACCCAGTTCACCTCCTCGAGGGTGCCGCAAGGTCCCCCCAGGTCCAAATATCACCGATCATGGACAGCACGACCCCGGGACAAGATCCCTCTCTCTTCCTACATAATTCCACCCAGCATCTAGGCAAGGAAAGGCTCCTCTCTCCACAGACCCCTTCCGACCCAATGGCCATCCTGCCTGCTCGCAGCACCATCCTCGACGCCGACTACGATCTCTTCTCCATGTCCTTCGCCTCTTCAGCCTCCTCGAGCAGCCGCGTGCTTGCTCCAGCATACGCCGCCGACCTCTATTCCTCCCACCCCACACCCCACGACGACGACCCTGCCCAGTTGCAGACTGACGCCGAGGACGGACTCGAGGAGCATCCTGTCGCTGCCAGTAACAAAGGGAAGGGTCGTGAGCAGCCTCCAACCTTACCTCCGCTCTCCTTCACCCCTACAGACTTCCTCTATGGAAGCCCTGACTGGCCGTCTGTGGCTGGTCCTTCATCTTACGGTTCCAACTTTTCAGATCCTACAAGCGCCCATTCCACGTCGCCGGACATGGATATCTCCTCTGCGCCTCCTAGCACACCGTCCTCCCCCGAGGCCCCCATCCCTCAAATTCGCCCCCGAGTTCCCTCTCGCGCACGCTCTCTTTCCAATCTCTCCCTCCGCTCCCGTCACTCCGTCTCTGGCCTCTCCATGAACAAGGTCAAGGTCAAGCTCGCCGGCTCGAAACTCCCGGGAAATCTCGCGAAGAAGCTCTTCAAGAGGCGCGATGATCCTCCGAGCACACCTTCCTCTCCAGCATCTGAGCCTGACATCCTTGTCGCTGATGCTGCGCTCGTTGAGGTCACAATGCCCGGGCTCGATGTCGTCGGCCAAGGCAATTGTTTTGTCCCGTGGTCTCGTGACATGAAGCCCCGAACACCACTGGCAACTCCTGTTGTTGGAACGGAGGTTGCGTGGGGCAGCATCGACCCCGTGTGTCGCTCTCCCCGTCCTATGGATCCTCATTCTGTCCGGACAAAGGGTCGTTCCTACTCCTCGCCCCTCCCATTGCCAAGCTCGCCTTTCGATATTGTCCCTATCGCCCCAGCAGATATTTTTGCACCTATCACGGCCTATCTTCCGAACTATTTCGACGAAGTACTCCCGCACGAGCTGAAGGTGCAAATTCTGGCGGCCATGATCCACCTGCACGAGATGGATCACGAGAGGCGCCTTTCGAGCGCGAAGTGGACGGCCATCAAAGCAGCATCTTCCAAGAATAGATGGGTGGGGCGGGATAAGGGCATCCGGGAGCTGTTCAAATTGAGCAGGGTTCGTCCATATGTTATGGTACTTGCATTAAGACCATGAATAACGGATGATTTGACAACAGGTGTCCCATTCCTGGCGGAGTCTTGTCTTCGACGGGCAGCTCTGGACGAAACTTGACCTACGATCGTTCCCAAAGCTCCCAACTGCCGTGATTGACCGCTTATGCCAGACAGCGGGGGCTTTCATCTCCAGTATTGATTTCGGCGGTCATGCCAGCATTCGGCCGGCCAACATTCACGATCTCATGTCTTACATTTCTGTACTCTCTGGACCAGGTGACTTGACGCCCTCAAACACGCAACTTACGAGCATTAATCTTCGAGGATGCACTCTACTCACCACGCATTCTCTCCACACACTCCTTATCCGGTCTCCTCTCCTTAAACATCTTTGTGTCAGGGGCCTTTCCGCTGTCACGAACACCACGTGCGAGATTCTCGCCTCTTATTGCCCCAGCATAACGACATTGGATATGAATAGATGTCCCAACATGAACGCCGAAGGCGTTCATTCATTTGCCACGAACTTCCTGACTCGCGGAGAGTCGACGAAGCTGACTGTGTTGAGGATTTCTGGCGCCAAACGCTTCACAGACGAAATGATGGCTGCACTGGGTAGAGCTGCGCCGCTTCTAGAGGTCCTAGACATCAGTTGTGCCCGTGACTTGCACAACTCCGCCGTCGAAGCATTTGTGGCTTGCATAGAAGGGGATGTCGACAAGTTCGAAACGGTCCAGCTATCGGCTCGTGAAGCAGGAAGGGACCCCACAGACACGAACCGTGTCTGGCGTCGTGTGACGCGCCTTCGACATCTATCCATGTCCGCATGCCCACTCTTGACAGATCACGCATGCTCTCATCTCGCTTTTGCCATCCCGAAGCTGGAGTTTTTGGAGTTGGCGGGGATCGGGCCGGCGCTGGGAGAGGATGGTGTTGTGCGTTTACTCGCCACCACCCCTTTCATCCGGAGACTCGATCTGGAAGACGCGACAGAGATCTCAGACGACGTTCTCACTGCGCTGACACCTACCCGCAATGCAAGCGAGCCTTCCCCAAACTTCAACTCCCGCACTCCACCTCCGCCACCCGAGCCGGGACATGCGCTTGAGCAAATCATTCTCTCCTACACGGATATCACCAACGACTCTCTTCAGACACTCGTCCGCTCTTGCCCTCGACTCTCTGTCCTTGAAGTAGATAATACCCGCCTGTCCGGGTCCACTCTTCGAGATTTTGTCACCAGGGCTCGCGAACGCAAGGCCCTCAACGCTCGGATCGTTGCCATCGACTGTCGGAACGTCAGTGAAACACTGATAAAGGATATGTCCTCCCAGACCCGAGCGAGGCTGGGATGGCGGGCTTGGCACGCTCGCAAGCTGTCCTACCTCGATGCCCGCGACGAGGTAGAAGGAGGAGACGGCGGACAGTCACTGTTGAACATCGGCCAGGACGAGTGCGATGAGACCCGCGTTGTAGTGAAGACGTTCTACTCATGGCAAACCGTCGACGCTGTGCATGCCGCTCGGGAGAAGAGGCGCAAGTCGTCAGGTTCCAGGAGAGCGGGGAACGGGTCGTCGGCCAGCGGGTACTCAGATGACGGGTTGACGGGTTCTTCGCTGCCAGGAAGGGCGAGGTGGTGGTCGCCTAGTGGAAGAAGGTCTTCAGGACCTGCCACACCAACACTTTTGGACGCCGCGAACGGGGGAGACCGCGACGGATGCACGATCATGTAGCTATAACATTTTTCTTCTCTCTCCGTTCTGCTTCTGTGACATTGACTGTTGTACTTCTAATATGTATTTTCTGTGTTCTGCCTGTGCTTATAGATTGTTCTCTAGGTCATGTATGTATCTGTGTAATCTGCGACTTCGTGTAACATTTACTCTGTTCAGAATATCTCAAATAGTGTCGTCATCACTCGCACACACCGGACCGAAGACGTTGGAACACATGTTTACCAGGGGGAGATTGAATTGCTAGGACAATAAGGTACAGGGATAGAACAAAAGACACACGAAAGCAACGAGGATACGAGCAATAAGTAACAAACTCACTGGACACTGGGATAGAGTAAGGCAATGTGGAGGAAAGTGAAGGAGAGACTGGGCGAAGGACAGCATTAGACAAATGGTAGCAATAGCATTATGGCAGCGAAAGACTCCGGCATGATGAAAGAGGGCTTGGGCAGAGTCAAATGTCAGTGGGGGTGGCTGTGAAGTGTGGCAATGGGCAGTGCCATCAAGGATGCTGTTGATGAACTCAGTCCTTTCCCTTCTTCTCATTCCAGTTCTGCACGACGAGCTTGAAGCTGGAGGACAAAAACGTCAGGACGTCCGTGGGACCATAACGATGCAAAAATAACGCACCGCTCCTTGTGGGGTATCCCTGGGTGCTCCTCCTTCAACCGTGCCATCTCGGTCTGCATGAACTTGTTGAACTGCGTGAGTTTCTTCTTTCCACCACCTTTCTCTAATAACCCCATAAGAAACAGCGCTTGTCAGCGGTGGCGACCGAGATATCGTGATGGGGAGAACACGTACTCCCACTCTTTGTCTTCTTCGGCGCGTCTGAGGACGCGTTTTTCGCGGGCTGGTTGACCATGGTCTAGCTGAGAGATGCCAGCGGGGAGCGGATGAAGGCGGGAGTGAGTGTGGAAACTGCCTAGGGGGGTGGGGGACGACGTACCTGGTGGATTGAGATGTGGATGTTGTGGACGGGGAGGGGGTTGTGGTAAGAGGAAGAGAAGGAGAGGCATAATTCTCGAGCTTAAGGGGTCCTTATACGAACGATCCTCCCAATGTTCGATCGTGACAGTCGGACCCCTGCCACCCGCGAACTCCTACTGCCGCCGGCGGTGTGGTTTGGACAGCAGATGCACATCACCCAGAGATCAGATCCATAGCACCAGACAGAGACAGCCAGATGTGGGTGGACAAGAGATCACTCGCAGAGGAAAGAGCCTATTCCAAGATCGTGAGATGCGAGTGCGCACGATAAGCCTCCGGCTGCAGGCACCCTGGTGAAACAGATCTCTCCAAGTTCGTAAGCAAAGGGAGTTCCTGGCATGGCTGGCACGCACGAATGTCCAAAAGGACGGGGGCGGTTCAGACCATGCGGTGATGGGGCCAAGTCAGAAGGACGGAGACGAAAACGAGCACCCACTGGAAGAGAAAGCAAAGAGGTCAGAAAAGACCGTGTGACATTTTGTCACGCAGAGTCTTGTGACACGCGGTCCACGCTAGCATCCCGGGGTCCTGCCTGCACCAATCGTGGGAATGTTACCAAACAAACGCGTCGCGTCCGCGTCTACCTGGTTAAGCGCACAGTAGCCTGCTGGCATCATCAACAGAAATCCAGAGAAACATCCAACGTTATGTTATAGCTACGTCTCACAGCCCAGCCTCCCTCGACCCACCGCTCCAGCTGCCACCGGTCCCCGCAATACTTTCAACCATGCTCTTCCCGCTGATGATACCCGTCGTGGCCACCAAGAATCTCCGTCCCTTATTCTGTCTCCCAATCCACCGAAGGGCAGCAATCTCGGTGTACGTGCATCCCCCCAGGAAAAACACCACGGTGGTAGTAGACTGTTCCCTGGGTAACACTGCCGATGTATTAGATCCACACTCATCGATATTGATGCCCGGTACTTACAGAGAGAGGATATTGCCGATGTCCCTCCTCCTAGCCCCCCAGGTATGCTTTGTACGATGTCAACGGTTTCGCCAGGGATACTGGACACCACGTCCTCAAACCCCTTCCACCCAACGATGGGATGTGCTTGTACTCGTCCGGTAGCAGGCTCTTTGCCTTTCTGTGAACCGTCTTCCCCCTTCTTTTCCTTCTCCGCGGGGTTGCTCAGCACACCGCCTTTCTGAGCAACGGATTGGACCAGTCGGACACTGATAGGTGCCCATCCGGAGTAAACGTAGCTGATATCGTTCTCCAATTCCTCAATCTCGTTGTCTTCAATGAGTAACCGCAATGACTTGCGCAGCGAAGTAAACGGGTATTTGGCGGCAGCAGCTAGTTCAGGTGGCGCGTTTGCGGGGAGGGGGTTCGGCAACAAAGCGGCCAAAGGAGAGGAAGAAAGGGAAAGGAGAAGTGGCAAGTAGTTGTATCCGTACGCCTGAAACACTGTAAATGTTACGTACCCCTAGGGCAATGTGACATGCGTACCTGCAACAGCTCTCGCTTGATATTTTCTAACGTCTTGTGCTTGATACCCCCGGCAGTGATACTAGCAAGACATAACAATCGAATGACGACTTGCATCTCTGTGCCTTGTGAGATAAGGTCCTCAATGGCATTGATCTGATTGTTCACATCATACGATGCCAATAGATCTGTTCAATAATGCCTCAGATATGAGATCCATAATAATGAGTGCAAGGGCTAACTCTGTTGGATCTCAAGAGACTTGTTGAACTCTTCTGTGCGAGTTTGAGGCACCAGCAGTTCAGATAGGCCAGTATCTTTATAAGCGGATTCCTCAGCTTAATGATGCACAGCAGTGATATATGAAGGACGCACGCAATCGCAGCGACTGATGTTCAGATTGGAGGCCACCCAATTTTCCAACAAAGTCTTTCAACTGGGACACAGTTTGAGCTTGATGTCTGAGCTGAAGTGAACATTTGCGGGTTAGAAAAATACGCAGAGCCGTTTCACCGACATACCTTGTAATCCTCGTCCAAGCGGTGAGCCACTTGGTTAAGCTTCCGACCAACTCCCGAGAAGTTGAGATCCTGCAACTCGGCGAGTAAAGGGTCGCTAGTGGTTGTCAAATGATGCTTCTTTCTCTTCTCCTTGATCATTGTAGCCGGAACAGAGGTTCCGGTTGAAGGTGATGTTGAGGGGGCATTGGGTTTGGTAGGTGGCGCGCTGCTCGCGTTGAGAAGAGAGACAGGGACCTCGACATGAGCTAGACCAGCGGATTAGCGTGACTAATTACAATAAGTAACTTTGTCGCTCACAGTTCTTAATCCCCACTAACTCGTCCATTAGTCCCATGTACGTTAACTGAGTTAGCAGAGGAGTGATCATGTCCACCTGCCGGTCCAGAATAATCAGGGAATCCAACTTCTCCGAGGCAACTTTGCCAGGAGCAGAGGGGCCTTGGCCTTGATTATGTCGCGTAAGAAGATTTGCCAATTTCTGCGTAAAGGATTCAGGATACACTGCCAAGGGATAAGCGCAGTGTTGCTCACCGCGGCGTAAGTGCCTTTCCCAACTATCCGCGGAAATGGACCGTACAGCCTCTGAAACGAAGCCAGAGCCTGCATTGAGTTGAAGATAACCGTCTCATCCCCGTCCTATACGGTGCGAATCAGCTCCAGTAACTCAGTATAGTTCAATGACGACGTACCACCCAAATTTCCTTGAACGCATCGTCGTTCTCCAAAGACACAACATCCTCCGCAAGTGGGATGAATTGCAAATTGTACGATGATATCGTCACATCTCCAAGCACACCCTCTTCCTCCAATATCCTAGTCACGAGTGTTGACGTTCGTGGTACCAGCAGGAGAGTATATGTGTGCTTGAGTCCTTCCCGGTTGTGCCGTTTGATCTGGTCTAGAGAAACGACTCAGTGTCCAGTGACTCCATTTGAAGAACAGACATCACAACGCACCGGCCACAATCTTTATCCATTTGATAAAAGGTCGACATAGGTAGACGATGTTCGTTGTGGTCGAAGACAGCGGTCCGGGTTCGAGCCAGAACATCTTGTCAACTCCATGGTGCTATGCGGGAATCCTTCAGTGCTACAAGATAGTGGCATTCATGGAATCGGCACCTTTAGAAGAGCTACTTCCGTAATCAATCCCAACGGTCCCGCTAACGATGCGTCAAGCACCAAAGTCTTGGCCCCGTTTACCTGCGAGCGAACGCGACGTTATTGGAAAGGCTAGAAAAGGACTCGGCGCGGCATACTGAATTCAGTGCGTCTATGAGTCCTTTTCTTGCGATCTCCTTCAGCACTGATATGTCAAGGGAAGTGTCGATGTCGTGGGTTGGTCGTGAAGTCTGGTCATCCGAAGTCGAGGTGGAACCCATGTTCATGAGCGCCCAAAACTTGGAACACGCGCTATTGGCCTTATTTGACAACGTCACCAGTCATTCATGCTCTTCGCGCAAGACAAACAGTCCTGTTCCGAAGCTCGGTACCATGTATTGAGCAAGGCAAATACTCCGGTGAGTATGTTGGATATGATAATTGTCTGAATACATGATGCCATGCAATATTCTGCGCAACGTCCTGCAATTGGGATCTGCCATCCAGCTACTTAGTGACAGCGTAGGGCAAAGAATGACGGCTTGAAGTGCTAGTGATGTCCAACCTTCATTACTGTGCACAGTCATCGATCAGTCATCGTTTGCACTCTCGACGCGACCATGACCAAGTAACTAACGCAGTGACCACTGAGCGCCATTGCTCTTGCTGCAGCCTCTTTCGCTGACTGTTTGGTGAAACCAACGCGTGCATACGCGTACAATGGTTGCCCACAGACTGTGTATCACATCGAAGTAGAAGTCAGTATAGTGATTTGAAAAGCGCGATGGAAATTTTCATACAGATTGGGATGGCTTGGAATTTCGGGATGTGCTCCGGGCCCCCAACACGGTGCACGTACCACGCAACACACCCTCTCGACCATTCGTTCACCTGGGGCAAAAAACCCCACAGTGGTGAATAGGGCTTGAACCGATATCCTCCTCGTCTTGACTCAAAATCCATGGTGTGTCTTTGGGTCTTGAGTATGGAGGCCGTCAAGGTGACATGGGCATTTTAACATGAGCCTGCCCCACCGTGAGCATGTTGCCATCATGAGAAAAAGCAAAGAGAAATAGGTAAAGCCCCTGCAGCAACCATAAACACGGAACTCTCCATACTTCCACGCACAAACTTTTGACGGTGGCGTGCAAGGGCGTGCAGCAGGTGCACGAACCCCCAGGGAAATTGTCATGCGCCTCTCCTTGCTTGCAATAGCCCCACACATTCGAGCTTGGTTAAGAACATTATGTTTTCTCCGTAAAGCAATGTCCGAAGTCCGATACTGATCGCAAGTGCTATGATACAAATGTGAGTCGTGTCTGTGCGAATAAAGTTACAAAAAATGATCAAATAGAATTCCTCCTTGCACTTCTTCCTCTTGATACTCCGACGCGAGGCATCGCCTTGTCTCCGATGTACGGGGAGGGCAGGAGCCCTTCTTCGTCCCACTTCTCCAAAAACTCCATGGCGGCGTGGTAGCCGTCTTTCTGGATTTCCTCGAACTTACTGAACTGTAAGGTGCCATACTATAGAGGGAACAATAAACGAATTGTCCTCGGGTCACATGGGCTGAACGTACCTGCTGGACGGGCATGGGCATGTATAAGCAACCACGAGCCACCTTCGCTTCCTCAAGAGTATTGACACTCGAGACACTAACAGGGCGTCGGTGAATTAGCTGTCCTCTGCACGCTGCACGGCGAACTTACTAGGCTAAACGACTCTGAATCTCAGTAATGGCAGGAGCACCCTTTGCATTCGAGAACGGATTGAACCGGTTGAGGAGAAGCCACCACCCAGAGACAGAGTCTCCGAAGTTACGGGGTGAATTGTCGTCAATCTATGAACAGGGTGAGCCCATATACGTGATCGTAGGGATAGGTATACTTACCGAACCCACATCCGAAGCAATCACGGCGCTGGCACCCATAGACATCATAGGAGAAACCTGATTGTGATCAGTACAAGTTTAACGAAGACTTTTGGGCAAACATACCGGCAGATTGTCAACTGCGGAGGCAATGCAACGTGAGTGTAATCCCAGATAAAACCAAGCAGGACGTACTATAGCCTCCGTCAACGAGCATATGACCATTGTCACAAATTGGTGGTAGTAAACCGACTAAAGTCATTGAAGCACCTGCAGAAAATGTTTAGATACAATCCAATAATTTCGTCGCTCCACGTACGGATGTATCTCCACGCATAACCAGTCTCATGGATGTCCATGGTCGAGGTATTGATGTTCGTAGAGTTGCAAAAGAATGGAAGCCACATATCTTCAATATGTAGATCATAGAACGCCTTGTATATAGACCTATTGAATTCGTGTCCCTGAAACGAGTCGTGCAATTGATTGAGTCAACATATCTGGGTTTGTGTAAGCTCAACACACCGTGGTATAAGCCACCAATGGATATGTGACATCCGATAGTGTCCGCCAAATATTACCCATGCGTCCACTAAACTGCTTTGTCCGACCAGCAGTGGAGATAAGATCTCCTTCTCGGGCGTAAAGTCCTCCTACAAAGGCACCAATGCTCGTTCCTGCAATAATCACGTCGACATGAGCCTGGAAAGAGTATCCGAAAACTACTCACCTGCAACATGATCTATCGGTATCCCGTACTCCTCCAACGCGCGTATCACACCCTACAGCTGTATCAGTGGACTCCATCATGTTTGATGCGCAGTGAACACAGTACCAAATGTGAGATTCCGCGGGCGCCGCCTCCTCCAAGGACCAAGCCGATAGTCTTTCCACAGAGTCTCCGTGCCAACCGCGCAAAGTCGTTGGAGTGAGCACTACGTGCAGTGCGGGGGCCTGTGGCACCACCACGGTATCTCTGAATCTCACTTTGAACTCTGTCCTTCAGATTCTTCAGTGCAGTCACCGCGGCTGGATCTTGAACATGAGGTATTGGTCTTTGGACTGGAACATGAAGACCCTAAAGTCCGGTCAGCATACACTGTTGTGGATACAACTAGCAAATACTAACTGGGAGCTCGACGTGAAGATGCCGATGTATCCAAGGACGATTCTACAGGACATAAGCCAAAGGTGCTTATTGTAGTTTGGGGGACTGACCTTCAGCCACTCGCGCGTAGACCCAGGGACCACAGAGCGATCAGGATGAAGTAGCACAAGTTCCTTCCGAGCAGTCGTCTTCATTGATAGCAGGAGACGCTCGTATTCCCCTAAGCTTGGATCGTCGCCCATTCCAATAACCATAACACAGTCGGCCTTGCCTTCTGGTAAGCTGAGGCAATATGAGTCGTTTGATGGTAGCACTCACCTGTCGTATGCAAGTCTGGGTCCAGGCGCTGTTCACGGTGGAATCTGCAACATAAAGCACGATTCGGTACTTCTGCTCTTGTTCAGCCAACCACCCAGCCGCCTTGAGCTTCCCCATTCGAGTAAATGCGTGTCGCCCGAGGTGATTTGAGACCGATGACTGGTTGAGGTAGGATGTTGGAGCACCGACGCCTTCCAGCGCAGCGTGGAGCTTACGACCAAATGCGTCCACAGGGACGCTTCGAGTTGCTGGTAAAATAGCGACGGTTTTCAGGTTGATGTTGCTCCGCTGCACTTCTGAGGGAACGCCACGCGCGGATGAGTCCGCCTCGTCTTTCACTCTGGAAGCGATCATGCGGAGCAGTCTGAACGGAATGTAGCCCCTCGGTCAGATAGGATTTATTCAGCAAAGAAGACATACTGAGCAGTCGTTCTTGGGTTCCTGAGAATGAACGTTGAAGTTCAGATTCAGCTTCAAAGATTCCAAAGTAGGGGAACGTACCTCGATGAAATAGCATTGAAGAGTGTTTGCGGCATCTTGATGAGTTCGGTATCACGAATCGCATGTAGAGTGTTGCTCCTCGTCGAGCTTGTGATCACATCCAACTCTCCTACCGTGTCGCCCTGACCATACTCTGCAATAATGTCCACACCTCCGCCCTCCTTATCGTTGATTGTGCGCAAACGGCCATTAATGACGATGTAGAAACTGTCACTATCGTCTCCAGGTCGCCAGAGGACTTGTCCCGCGTTCACTTGTACCCAGTCCAATGAACCATCGATATGAAGGACTAAGAAATACATCAACACTTCGCGCGTATATGAGCAAGCCAGTGAATGGGCTTACCTAACGGGGAAAGCAAGGAAATCAGGCGTTTAGCGAGTGTCAAGAGTACAATTGGCCTCTTCTCCAGTAATCTTTCCAAGGCATGGTGGGGAAGGAATCCGACATAAGTGTCAGTCTTAGCTTGGATGTCCACATAGGATGGTGTATTGCAGAGAGATGCTACACATGTCTCATGTGAGCACGCATATATCCAGGTAAATGAAGAGAATTCGCACCGAGATAACCTGCAATACCTCCAGGCTTCACGGTGAACAAAGGTTTCCGCGATTTGTCATCACGTCGTGGAACCTGTGGAGACTCATCCCGAAGATTTGACGAGGGCTGTTTGGATTTGGCAGTAGAACGGTGCGGTGGAGGACGTGCGCGTTTGGTTTCCGACTCTGATGCAGGGAGGAGAATGTCAAGGAAGCCCTCGATAACATAGAACAAGCCTGTCGGGGAAAGTGTCAGAAGGACACCACATACAAGTAGTATAATCACCACATACCACTATTAGTCTCTCCAGCCTTCGCGAGGATTGAACCGGCCGGGAAGAACAGAATTTCAACCTCATTATCCAACCCACTCATGTATCCGTCCGTCGTCACGGAGGCCGAGGAGCCCGTCACACTAGACGAAGCGTCATCCGCCAACTCCAACAACGAGAGAGATCCAAACGATGACTTGAAAAGTCCATTACCGAACCGATCACCTCCTCCTTCACTGGGCGGGAAAGCAGGAGAGGCCTCCACCGACTCCCCTCCGCTGAGAGGCGGTTGAATCAAGCCGATGGACTTCGCAATACATGACATCACAGCATCTCGCAGGTCAAAGTCGTCTCCAGAGGAAGTAGCTTTGATACCTTGAGAGTCATCGCCAAGTTCCATCGACGATGACTTCGGGGTGAAGAAGGAGCTTCGAGAGCGGTACATAGGCCTGTATGCATCTGACGGATGGCCACCAGCAGAACTGTGCAAGTCGCCAGCCTGGACCATCTGTCGTGAGGAGGTGCCTTTGAAAGGCGTTGGTGTGGGATGGCGGAAAGATGTTGGGCTATCGGTGAGGTGGATCACTGTTTCCGAATCCGAAGGTTGACGGTTGAGAGAGATGTGTGAGGAGTTTCGTGAGGACGTATAACTGAAGTAGTCGCTGTCATTATCAGAGCCGCTGGATACCCCATCAAAGCGTTGTCTGAGATGCTTCAGGCCGCCCCCAGCATAAAAAGAGGGGGGAAGTGGATGGCATGCAATGTCGTTGATAGCCTTCTCGGTACGAAGAACCTCAGATGTGAGTCCGAGATAGTTGTGCGCAGCATTGAACGTAACGCGTGAAAACCGTGTAAGGATAACTATTGTACAAAATGAGTGTCCTTACTCGTTGATATATAATGGATGAAATTGAGTCACCTTGAACGATGTGCGCCGTAGCTTTCGGGAACTTCTTCGTGAGTCTCTTGAAGGCTTCGGCCGGTATGACAGCCAGGGTGCTATCCTCAGTAGCCCTTGCGACGACCCCATAGTGTCCTGCACCGCGTGTTTCCACCGGAGGAGGTCGGCGAGCATTGCGAACGCGTCCCGATGAAGTAGTCAAGAAAGAAAATCCTGTAGGCGAAGAATCCCTGGCCGGAGGTGAACCAACGTCTGATGCGTGAATGGTGGACCCAGACGAGGATACTGACTCGCCACGACCACGACCACGGCCGCGAGGAGATGTAGCGTCAATGTTCAAGCTTAACTGTGAGACGTCAGAGTCTGACCGACGAGCTCGGGTTCGTGCGGGAGGCCGTTCTGAGGCAGCATGGTAAGTGTGCTCGGATTCTGTGTCCTCCGGTGTCTCGCCATCCTTCCAACTGATCTTCACGTTCTCAGTGAAGAGACTCAAGATGGTGAAGAGACTGGACAGAGTGCCCCCCGTTCCAACTTCATTCAGCAGTTGGTATCCATTCATGTCTTCTCCTTCCCAAGATCCACTTTGCCCCTCCATACTCGGTTGACCAGTTGGTGCGAACAATTGAACAGTACCGTCAACAACACAATAGAAACTCTTGTCCTGATCGAGGGATAGACTATCTCCGGCGACAAGTCTCCTTGTCTGTAAGTGCCTTGCAAGTTCATGAAAGACCTAGACAACAATGTTACACAGATCCTGCACGATGAGAGAATACAGCCACGCACCGGCTTTTCTAAGAACCCAAACACCCTAACCGCCTGCAAGAACTCATCCAGATAATTATGGAATGCGGGCTGTTGCTCCGGGGTATTCACGTCCGGATGGAGTCCTTCTGCATCAGCCTTAAGCAACGGTGGCTCCTTGAGATCCATGTACTTATTGAGGTATCGGAACCGTATCCAATAGTTCAACGCGACCAGAGAGAGGACGAATATTATTGCAAAGGACCAGAAGTTCAGCTGCACAAGGAAGCAGGCTTTAGCGAGCTAGCAATGTAGGACTTGCACAAACCACTTACTGTCAGAGTCATGGAATAGGACAATACGGAATAAATGAACCGAGGGACTGATATGGTTGCGAATGCGGCCAGGGACTTGGCCCATGAGAGGAGCCATACTGCACGGAGCAACATCTTTAGCATTGGACATTACAAGTACCCAAATCCAGATCAGACTCACAGAATACCCAAAAGACCGCAGAGAGGAGGAGAATGAGTGGATGGCGGTCGTCTACTGAGCCAGCCATGGTGTCTTGCTGGGAGGAAGGCGGAGGCTCAGCAGGCTCGAAGTGGTTGTTCATGGTGATTATGTATGGGGTCGGTTGAGCGGAAGTGTGCCGGGGAAGATAATGGAGAAATTTGTCCTCAGAATCCAGGAACTAGCGATCGCGATAACATCATCGAGTGTGTCAAGAAACAGTCACTCCTTCAGTTGAGCAGAGCGTGCGGACCAGTGGTGGTGGAGAACGTGCGCACGTCGGCGGCTACATACGCGCACATCGCACCGGCACGTGGAACATCCCTCTCACCCAGCGCAAGTCATGGAGGAAGAGCTCAAGCAGGGTATCTTCGGTGTATGTATGTAAAATGTACAATCAGCATAGGGAATCTTCAAACCACGAGCACACGGTGTGTTCCATCGAACCGGTCGATTGGAATTTGGAAAATGACGAATGGGAATAATCGATACACGAGCTCAAGCACCCTCCTCATAAATCACCAGCCAACAAGACGGAAAATCAAGTAAAGGAATGAACCCAAGAACCTGCAGGCAGACAAGCCGGCCCTGCATAATTGAGGAAGATCAGCTCGTCGGTCAGATATTCTAAAAGTATGGATCACGCACATGGCCCAGAAAAGTAGGGTTAGATATGGATTAAACGCAGTATCTGAGGTAACTTCGACGTGGGTCTTAATCCAATTGTTGAACGCGGGGGAGGTGAAAACCAAAATCATAACCCTACCCTCACTGCTTCAGCATCAACAGATACAAGGTGATACGAGTTCACGTACATGTTGGTGCCAACCCAAGCCAGCACGACATTGGTCCTACTGTTACGGTCGTGGTCAGCCTGTTTGGTAGCAGCATCACGATGCTCCTTCTCCTGTGGGGGCTTGTGCGAAAGTGCCGAGCGGGATGCAGCCCAGAGTTGGTCAACGTCTTCGCGAGCCGTTGGAAGCTCAAGTTCCATGACATCCTTGCCATTAGAATCCTTGACTTTCTTAGCACCGCCGAGATCTTTGGCAGCGCCGTTGTCTCCCTTAGTTCCCCTGGAAAACCCGTCAGTACATTGAATACCAGACAAAATCCTGTCTAACTGACCATGTGACATCGTGCAGATTGCACATAGCATACATCACTGGCGAATTGGATTAGCACTGGTGTCGAACACCAGAAATTGCCAATCACTCACTTAAAATGTTTACGTAGCTTGGTAGAAGGAACATATACTGCAGGAAGGAGGTGAACATGTGCCATGGTTCGAAGTGCATGAGCGATCCGATGAGGTAGAGACCGTAAGTGCCAGCGAGCGAGATGACGATGTCACGGAAGGCCGCGTTCGTCGTGATGAGGCTATGTAAAGTGAATCAATGCATGGTCAAAGCGTGAAACATGAGTAGAATTTCTCACTGAGGGAAATCTTTCCAGCCGGCGACGGAGTGCGGAACGGACATGTAAACCGTGTACCCAGCGCACCACAAGGTGATGATGTTGCAGAAACCAAATAGGATCATGGACAGTGAGTAAGTCCATTTGGAGCCTTGAGGACGGTTGCCGAGTGAACACACGAGGACCACAAAGATGATACCAATATACAGCTGCAACGAGGACAAATTAGATTATGTGTGTGACGATAGCTTTGATACCTACCCGTAAAATGACCTCGAAGATAGCCTTGCCGGCGCCATCTGCTAGGAAATTGAATGCGTCGGACTTGGAGCCTGGAGTGGCAGTGGCGGATGAAACCAACTGCATGAAATATCAGCACAATCGATGTATACCTTTCGATTCTTGGATGCTTACGAAGAAGAATGCCAGGTAGAAATTAGCAAGAGAGGTCCATGTGAAGATGAGATTGATGGCGTTGTAGATGAATTCAAGTTGGAGGAAGAACATTCTGAAGACATTGTGTCCAGAGGTCCAGATGCGGAAGAAGAAGACAGTCGCATGGATGGACGCGAAGAGGGAGCCGTTCAGCCAACGACGACGCTGGGAGATGAACTCGGGGACCTGGGAAGTTATTGAGGGCGATGCTGAACGGGAAGGATAAGAGGAGACTCACTGTGGTGGGTACATCGGTTGACGCCTTCGCGCTCTTGACATATCGTAGACTACATAAATTCATCAGCAACGCGAACGTCTGGCGCGATGAAGATCACATACACCCAGGCCTCCCGCTTCTTAGTGACGATCTCAAAGCAAAGAATACGATCCTCGGCGAGATACATGTTACGCTCTATGGGGAAAAAAAGTTCACGTAGAGTTGCAAATAGCTTGAGTCCACGAACTTACCGAATAATCCGGCTGTGCTGTCACCGCCATGCATGGTTTCGCCTTTGAAGTATGATGCGAGCGGTCCTTTGCCGTCCGGTCCGTTGAGCAGCGCCTTGTAGCGGTAGGCACTGAAAGCACCAGGCAAAACACTGATGTAGCCGAAGACACTCTAACAGCCAAGTATGAGGTCACATCGACTTCACGAATGCGAACAGACAAACCTCCAGAGGCTTATCCAAGATGTTGGACATCTTGTACTGCGATGATAGAAATCAGCGGATGGCGGGAAAAGAGTGTCGATCAAGGGTAGACCAACCTCGAAGTTCTGGGATGCAGCTAAGGGACTTGTCAAGAGAAGAGAGCAAGCCTTTCCGGTATCAACACAGATCCTTCATCAAACCATGTCAGTAATTTTACTTGCGGAGCGGATGTGAGCGAGCGTACTCTCCGCATGCGCCGCCGACGTTGGCCGACTTGTCGAAGCCTTGAGCGGTGCAGATCAGGTCAGGAAAAGTTTGAAAGACCAGGATACTGAATCACGTACACTTCCACAATTCGTAGATTGATGTACCAGTGGGTTTGGTTCCAACATCCAGCAAGATGCACACTAAAACATCCGATCAGATATGCGCATCCCTGACAACTTCGGGCTGAACACACCGTTAGGCTTAATCAAAGGACCAAACGCGTTGAAAAACCATCTGTGACTATTCAACTTCTTCTTGTTCTGTTCCTTGAGACAGAAGATGACCTGGACAGGGCAAGCACCTTGGGACACTTCACCCGATTCTGAGACAACGACGGAGGTGGTGTATCTAGAGAAGGTAGAAACGGTCAGATTTTCACACCCAGAACTCTTGAGGTGTGAACTAACTCGAAGATGTGTGCCGTGACATCCTTGCCAGCGATGGAATCCTTGGCAACGCCTTCCTGGTAACAGCCCATGAGATTGAGCACGTGAAGGGTGCGCTTGTTGATCTTGCTACGGCCGTCGGAGACGACGCAAACAACGACTTTCTGCCAGCCGTTTGGTCCCCATGTCTTGGACTTGGTACGAGCGCAAAGATGGGCAATGTTCTTGATCACGCTATCGAAAGAAATAAGCACACAAAAAGGGTGATATGCAGACATGTACTTGCGCGTTCATGGTCTTTGCAAACAGGACTTCGTCTTCGTTATACATGGTCATAACGATGAAAAGCTCTGTTTGACGTTTGTAGAGGAATGGGCGTAAAGTGTACTTGGCGGACATGAAATCATCGGGGTCGCATGTTGCTGCAGTGTAGCGCAACTTGGTCATCTCCTCCTTGGACTCGATACCCTTGGGCAGGATGTGGGAGGGAACCTGCAAGTCGAGGACGAGATTTCCCTGCTGCAGCTCGACCTGTCGCACCGAGCGACGCTTCAGCATCTTCTCTTTGGCCTGAGAGTAGCCAGTACTCTGAGAATGAAGGAAGCCTGGTCGCTGTTGAGCCGGGGGATAGTTGGGCGAGTAGGGGACGTTGGGCATCTGGGCGACATTGACCTGGCTCATCTCGTACTGGGGGTTCAAGTGGACTTGAGAGCCGGCATATTCACTGTGATAGGACTTGGTTTCCCAGTGCTCAGAGGGCTCGTATTCTTGATGTCCATAATGCTGTTGATGCTGCTGCTGAGGTTGGCCGTGGCGGTAGTCTTCCTGATACTGGGGGTGAGGCTGAGCGGGAGGAAGGTCGGGAACAATGCCTGCTGCATCAGCGAAGTGAGCGTAGGGACCGTTGTTGTGTTGTGGTTGCTGCTGGCGGTACGCCATGAGTGAATGGATGTTGTTGGGGCGGAAAAGGAGAGGTGGGTGAAAGGAAAGTGCAGGAAAGAAAGGACGGCTGTTGTAGCCTTGAGAGACGTGCGCAGAGATCGACGAGGTAGTGAAGGGCAAAGATAACCGTGATCCTCCAGTTCAACCGAGGCTCGCACCCTTTAGCCGCCCGCCTGATCCACTTATAATATCTCCACAGCCATTGTCGGGTCACCTTCGTCGTTCAAAACTTGTTGTTAGCTGGTAGTCTCCGTGGCTGACTTCGATACAGAGCTGGCTACTTCGACTGGTATGTCTCTCGGCTTCCTCGGGTAGCATGGTATCAACCACCAACCGTTGTCAGGATTCGACCAGACGGCAAGATGAGGCTGTATGCGATATTGGCCACAGCGAGCGGATTGCTCAACCACCGGCTGCCGAAGCGACAGGAGTTGACTTCCGTGCCAGCACTTGTGGCCTAATACTTCTCTGGTCTCCTCCGCCCACGATGGTCGCTCACTCCATCCTCACTGCCTGCTCGGCAGAGGTCCTACTCAAAATATTGTCTCATCTTACCGTCCCCTAGCTCACTCGCCTCTTCCCCGTCTCAAAGAAACTCCATCCCTTCATTGTCGCTGCTTTCGGGGCCCACTTTCGACCCGGTCCATGGGTGTTCGCTCTAGATGTAGGCCAATATTCAGCGCATACATGCAGGTTTAGTCTGACGGACGTCTCCCGCTCCAAGCTTCATCTTAACAGCCCAACATTCGGACCCTTCTGCCAACATTCTATCTCGTTAGGCGGTTTTACCTCGTTCTTTACCGATGGATACTTCGATGGCTACACCGAGAACGACTTACCGAAACGTCTGTACAAAAACTAGGACACTATGCGCTATGTACGATCACCAGAAATGCCTTTCCCGACTTTGTCGTATATCTTCATGCTTGTCGACACCACCCCACAAAACGATGCTGAAAGACGTTACGGATTCCCATCAATTCCCATTGAGCTATTTGCTGCGAACGGATTCCAATTCAGGGTACGTTTTGGTACCATAGATGCGCTGCTTTGAACACAACTGAGACACCGTGTTCAGGGTTTCATCGAGGAGTGTTCCGAACACATATGGGAGAGAGATCGCTACGACTTGGTGCAATTCGACGTTTCTCCTTCAAGATTATGGAAGCAGGAGGTACTCCAGAGTACCATATCCCATCCTGTCCCACTGTTTCTCGACGAATTTCAACAACCCGTCAATGCAGAAGGTACACCTGTGGGCAGGTCAGTCGCCCGAAAAACCTGTGACTACTGCCACTAATGCCATGACAGTCAGAGTATGCGATTCAAGCTGGAGATGGAGTACGTGTCGTGACAGTTGGGTGCTATGTCTACTAACATAAATACTCGCTCGTGGACAGATTTTGGACGAAAGGAGACAGTGTGTACTATCGACTCTTCGAGACCCTTCTTGATTGGCGTATCTCAAGCCCATTGTACCTCTGACTCGGTACGGATGACAGGAACTGGTTCTCTATGCTTTGTACATGCTTGGCTGCCGCACTCGCACTCGACTTGCTAGTGATCTGCTGTCTCGCTCCGTTGAGGCTCTTGGTACCACTTATTCTTGGCTCCTGCCTTTATACGATGAATGCTCCACCTGTGCTTTACCATGGCCGACGGATGAGGATTGTCAGTAGAGCCTGCTATTGCGAGATGTCTGCTTCAGGGCATACTGAGGTACACGTAGGAGATGGAGGAAGATCTTGCGACGATGGTGACGCGGTGGTACATATTCTGTCTGGGCATTTGACATGAATTGATAGAATACATTATGTTTATGCAAATGCAATCCCCAAAGGTGATGATACGACAAGCTGGTAGTAAGTACATTACATACAAACACGACGTTGCCCGGCTCCGATACGAGGGGTGGCTGATTAGCGCGGCCATAGAAAGTTGTAAACCGAATATGTGTCGACCATGAGAATGACAGACAGCGCGTTGCTTTGTGGAATTGAATTCTGCGCCAAGGCGTGCGAGGACAACAGTCGCCAGATCAGAGAAACGAACCCACGTGGATCTGGAAGAACAAACTCGATCGCGAGAGAGCGAGAGATCCCGAGGGTAAGCTGTGTCCGGTTGTGGACGCGGCTCGGGGTATCCATGAGACAGAGAAAGGCTCATGAGTGGCCAGATCCATCAGGAGCTGTTTCTGCCCAAATGTGCGAAGAGGAAAGCCTCGGCAGATGGTCGGGGAGGAGGTCATTATCGGGATGATCATTCGAACACACAAGCGCGCATCGATAATAAGAGTGGTTGTATGCGGGATTGAGACTCCGATATAAGGTGCCGGTGTTTGTTCCCACGGTGAGGCTGCTGCCACCAGCGGACTCACCTCCCCTTTGTTGCTGCTCCTCCTCCTTCTCCCTCCCTTATATCCCCCCTCCTCCTCCCCCTCTCTTTCTCCTTCTCTCTCCCATCATCAAACAATCCCCATAAACTCTTCGTAAGTTCTCTTTCTTTCTTCACTCCCCTTTCCCCCCATCTGCGTCGCCCCATGGTCGCCTCACCGCTGTCGCCACCACCTGTCAGCCTTCGGGCCTCAACAGCACACGCAGCCTCCAAGCCAACGACGTGGATCTTATCCGTCCCATGCACCCCGCTCGACTGCCCTCGGCCGTCCCCATACTGACAGCTGCTGCGCTTGATGCTGTGTCAGCGTTCCCAGGGTTTTAAACACCAACCTGCTGCCGCACTCCTCCCCCTCTTCTCGTCCTTCTCCCGTCTCCAACCTTTATTCCTCTCCTCATCTCTTCCTTCCATTGCTCGTACTCACACTACTTCCTTCTTTACCCAGAATTTGACGACAGAAACTCGTACGATGGCTGATGCAGCACACAAGCTCGATTTGAGGGTCGGCGGCAAGTACAGGTTGGGTAAGAAGATTGGCTCAGGCTCTTTCGGTGCGTGCCACACTTTCCGTTTACTCCTCCCACATCTCACTCGCTGTATGCTCAGGTGATATCTATCTCGGAATCAACATTATTTCCGGTGAAGAGGTCGCCATCAAGCTGGAGTCTGTCAAAGCCAAGCACCCCCAGCTCGAGTACGAGTCCAAAGTCTACAAGACTCTCGCAGGCGGCGTTGGCGTTCCTTTCGTCCGCTGGTTTGGAACAGAATGTGACTACAACGCCATGGTCATCGATCTTTTGGGTCCTTCCCTCGAGGATCTCTTCAACTTCTGCAACAGGAAGTTCAGCTTGAAGACTGTCTTGCTTTTGGCGGATCAGTTGGTGAGTCATGCTGTCTCCCAGTGCTCTGCCACTGCCAACACTCATGATGCCCCTTGACAGATATCCCGTATCGAATACATTCACTCTCGTAACTTCATCCACCGTGACATCAAGCCCGACAACTTCTTGATGGGCATCGGCAAGCGTGGCAACCAGGTTAATGTTATCGATTTCGGTCTCGCAAAGAAGTACAGGGATCCGAAGACCCACTTGCATATTCCTTACAGGGAGAACAAGAACTTGACTGGAACCGCCCGCTACACTTCCATCAACACTCACTTGGGTGTTGAGCAAGCCCGCCGTGACGATCTCGAGTCCCTCGCATACGTGCTCATGTATTTCCTCCGTGGATCTCTTCCCTGGCAGGGTCTCAAGGCTGCTACCAAGAAGCAGAAGTACGATCGTATCATGGAGAAGAAGATGACCACACCCAGCGACCTTCTCTGTCGTGGCTTCCCGGGCGAGTTCGGCATCTTCTTGAACTACACTCGTGCTCTTCGCTTCGATGACAAGCCCGACTACTCGTACCTCCGCAAGCTCTTCCGCGATCTCTTTGTCCGCGAGGGTTATCAGTACGACTACGTCTTCGATTGGACCGTTCACAGGAGCGAGGATGCTGCCGGTGGTAGCTCCAAGGCTGCTCCCGGAAGGCGCAAGGTCCTTCAGGAGGAGGAAGAGCCTCGTGCCAGCGACCGCATGTAAGTTTAGATGGCTAAATTACGCAAGTATGTGGTGACTGATCCTACTACCTCGTAAGGTTGCGTTCTCACACTCGTCAGCAACAGGCTGCCGGCGGCGGTATTCCCGGAGCTGTTGGCCAGCAGCGCATGCCCCGTGGCACTCGTGACGGCGATCTTTGGTAAATGCCTCCCGTGTATGGTCCCGTTCCGCTGGAGTTGCACGCCAGGTGTACCACCGAGTCAGGGGGTGGAGGGCAGGTGTTAGGAGTTGCTCGGTTGGTTGTGACGCACGTTGCGTGTCGTGTCGGTTTATCGCTGGTATCTTATTTGGTCCGCTGGGGACGCCACGAGTGAAGAGGAGGACATCCGGTTGGTCGGTATGAGCAGGTCCGGTCTAGCGAGGTTAAAGGCTCAAATTTCTCGAAATCCGCATCCGCCTGCCTTCGAAGGTTCTCCGTCAACATTTGGTCGGATGGTCCGAGTCCTCTGTATCTCACACGTACGCCCCCGATAGTCGTCGATGGGCACTTCCCAACCGGCATGCACAGATTTGTCTTGTCCCCTTTCCCGTACGGACGCTTTTTCTCTTCACGTCCTGTTATGTTTCTCTGCCACGTTGGCAACAACGGGGTAGGGTGCCTAGCTTGACCGCCTCATTCCTCATTCGCGTTGGTGTCTGCTCCCCCTTCGCGCCGTACGTCTCCACCACCCCATCACTTCCCTTATTCCCCTCAATGATATAACACTTGACCGTCCTATCCATTTCCCCATTATCGTTGCTCCTACAAACACGTTCCTTAATTGTGCCCCCATTCCCAGTCGATCCATCCTTTTCCCTTTCATATCACACACTGTCTTCCTCTTTTCCACCACCTCTTCGGAGGGCGCGTTGGTTAAGAGAGGGCTCCGCGTTTGGGTCGATGTAGTCTTGAGAGGGTGATGGTTAGAAGGTCAAGCTCTCTTGCAGTTGTTGTTTCCCCGCATTTATCATGCCCCACATCCCAAACATACTTTTCACGACGTAGTTATGACCTTTTACCTCGGAGCTCTACCTTCACCTTTGCCTTCTCAGGTTCATCAGTTCAAACGCTTCTTAGACTCTCCCTCCACTTTTCCTTGGATGACATCGTTCTGTCTTTCCATCCTGTGCTGTGTTGTGTATTACTTGTCTACGCGCAATCACTATTATAATGTGTCGAGCTTTCCTAGTGTGAAATTGTCGTAAGGTAAGCAGAACTGAACTGTATACACCACCAGCGCATTGAATCCGTTGTTTCATACACAGTGAAAATCAACTAAGAGTATTCAGATGTACATGTACGAATACATTATGGGCAATACGAAGTTTAGATAAATCACGACGTTGCATTCGTTGAATGGTCCTTCATAGGTTCTGCCTCAGTCATTGTGGCGTCCTCTATCACCGTGGGCGATGGCGTCGCTGTTTTGGATTGTACCGGTGTTGGAGTGCCAGTGTTACTTGTGTTTTCCGCCCGCAGTTTCTTCACTTTATGTCGGTGGGCCATGACGGAGGAAGCGTTTGGATCGTCATAGCTGCATACAATGAGCACCCAACTAAGAATGGCAGCGACAGAAAGCATTGAAGCTGATCACTTACATTTTGATCACATGAAGGATGAACCCTCCAGAACCGGACGCGTTCATCATTGGATGTGTTCGCCCAGGTAAGACCTGTGGTATCAAAGGAATTGTGAGAAGACTGCCTCTGCTCTTCGAGACCAGAACGTACTTGATACCGTCGCAAAAATGCCTCAGTGATAGCAGGGCCCAAATACCCGGGGATATCTCTGAGCTTCCCATGAAGGTCAGACAGAACATGGACTTGTGGGCTGTGCACGACGATGGATGCAGATCCGGCAAGGTACGGGAACAACTTCTGGACTATTGAGAAAGGGTCGTATTGACTTGCGACTATCAGACTGCACCAGGGTAAGACACTGAGGGATGTCATCCGAATGAATGATGATACTTACCCGTCAAACTCTCCATTGAAGAGCTCGTCCCGTGTCTGAAAGAGAGCGTTTGACGCGATCTTCCGTTTGTTCAGACGTGTCTTCTGCGCATCTGACTTATACGACCCACTTGTTGGTTCAGATGAAGGCAAAACTGGTGAAGGACGTCAATCATCTCTGTATATAGAGGTGAAAAACACTGACCAGGAGTGTAGTCCTCGTCTGCGGTGGCCCAATTCAATGACGACATCACTGGTGTGGTGAACTCTTTGCTGAAGTTCATATGCGTCACCACAGGATATGCGGGCGGAGAATCGACATCGCATATTGTTATCAGCCGACCTTTGCCTATGCAGAGAGGGACTATTATTCCACGACCCGAACGAGATGTATTGGCAAACTCACCGCCTAACCGATCCAGGATACCGGCGACGACGACCCCGGACGCGTCGTCGACTGCAAGATAGCGACCCCCGGGCCGTATACTGGCCAAGTTGAGCATTTGGGATAGTGTATCAGGCCGGATGTCTCGCAGGCGACTGGGGTCTTTATTGAACCAATATTCGCAGACATTGAAAAGAGTTGGGATGACGGTAGAAAATGACTTGGAGTATCTGGAGAATATCAATAAAGCGTAGGCCATGGAAACAAAGTCGCAGAGGATGCTCACTTGGCTTCTTTCCGCTTTTTGTATTTCTCTTTGCTGTACTCGGTCTTCAGCTGGAAATTTGCGTGCTGTTCTATCTGCTTCTCAATAATTTCCTACAGGCCGAAATACATCAAACTGGGACCTCAAATGTTAGTCAATAGGCACTCACCGACGCTGATAGACCAGACTTCTTCAAGGCCTCAATCTCCTCCACGGTCAAGGGTTGCACGGCCTGACCATCGTTGATGAGCTCATTTGTGGCATCGGTGTCCTCTATAGTAGCGCGATATTCAATTGTGAGACATCGTACGGTAGAACGGACGCAATGCATACCTACTTCCTGTAACCCTTTTGGAGGAAGGACTGTGAGCTTTTTGTCCGTGATGTCATAGGCGAGACCGTATGGCTGGTCGATCAGTTCATTGGAGAAGAACGAGCCAAACTTTCCCAAGTTTATTGTACTGGTATATACGTTGTTAATCAAATCGCATAGAAGAGTTGAGATGAGGTCGTACGAGTCTTTCTCGAGTTTGAGCGTTCTGATGTCCCCGCTTGGGATGCGAAGTAAAATTGTGTCCCCCAATTTGATCTTCGTCGCTCCTGTCCCCTCAGGCTGGGATACGCTGGATGGTCCCTCGCCGCTGTCCATACTTCGTAGACTATGTGAAGAATATTTTGAGAGATGTTTGACCAGACGGTGAGAGGGCGGAACAGATTGGCGGGAAGTAGGAAGCGCCCACTGGCAATGGGGATCAGGGATTCATGTTCATACTCTTCAAGTTGGACCACAATCGCGGACATGTTTACAGGTCTGGTATGCATTTCTTCTGCTCCTCAATACATTTGCTGAATGCTTCTGTTTACACTGCATGTTATTAGATTGAACATTTGGGCACTGTTTCCGCAATCCAACGTGATGAAGGCGGATGCACTCTCACCATCTCCGATGCTGCACCAATCTTGGTTGATTGCCATACTGGCGATTCCATAGCGGTCAATGGTGCCTGCCTCACCGTGACCAAGTTCCATAAAACGGACAAAGGTGGTTGGTTCGAGGTGTGGCTAGCAAATGAGACCTTGGACAGGACAGACCTCGGTATGTTATTCCTTGTATGCAATCTCGAACGAATATGATCTCATCGATCTCTCAGGTGAGCGACAGGAGGGGGATCAAGTGAATTTGGAGCGAGCTATGGGTGCCCATGTCCGGTTTGGTGGACACTTCGTGCAGGTATGTGAGTGATTCGATCCGACGGTAACACTCGACCTGATGGTACCACTCAAGGCGCACGTCGATGCGACTGCAACTATTATCGACAAACAACCTGATGGCGACTCTATTCGAATCACTTTCGAATTTCCTGAACCTACACCCTCTCGACCGTCTCTCCTTCCATACATCATCCCCAAAGGCTATATTGCGATTGACGGAACGTCGCTCACGATTACCCAAGTTGACGATGCCCGGCGCACGTTCGGGATCATGCTCATTACGCACACGCAGGAGAGAATCACGCTACCAAAGAAGCCGATCGGTGCGAAGGTGAACATTGAGGTGGACATGGTTGGGAAGTTTGTTGAGAAGAGTGTCACTGCTGCGTTGAGCGGTGGTGGTGGCGACGGTGTGAAGGCAATGGTTGCGAAGGTCGTCGAGGAGGTGTTGGTTAAGAAGGGACTTTTGAAGTAGCTACTGAGAAAATGTCACTCTATGTCTATGGGCGCTTGAATGGTACGCGTTGGGACTATATCCGGAATACGCGACCCCGCCTGCCAAGACTAATCCCACTCTCTCCCTCCTCAACGTCGACCACAACGCTCTCAACGTCCTCGTCATCGCTGGACTCGATGGAGGGTCACATAAAGGCAAAGGTTGGTGCTCAGCCTGCACTGCACTGCAGGGCTACAGCAGATAATCCCCTTTCCAGGTGACTTCCTCGGTCTACCAGTCCAGGTCGCGACCAGGCTCACCCACCAAGAACTATGGGACCTCTCTTTCACCACCACCAATACTCAGACCGAAGGCCAAAGTCAACAGCAGTGCGACCGTTCAGCAGCGAAGACCATCTAGCTCCTCGTCATCTCCCAATATTAGGGCAACCGCCTCCGCTTCTGCGACTGTTGCCCCACCACGAGCACCATCGCCGTTCAAGCTTCCACAGTCCATCTCACGAAACCAATCCTCTGACAGCAATGGATCTTCTGCTGTTATGCAATTCAAAGCCAAGGTTACCTCTACAGCCGCCTCACGTCCGAAGAGTGTCATTGGCCAGGTTTCCCCAGAATCCCGTCAGCGGGCACTAACACAGGCGACGAACGACCGGAGCGAGTCAGTTGTCTCTCAGCGGCCTCGCGGGGGCAGTGCGTCATCTCCATCCGTGTCTGCCCCGCTCAGTCGCGGGCACATCTCGTCACCGTCCTCCTCCAAGCTCAATCCTTCTAATGAGAACGGATCTGCATCCACCTCAAACGCCTCTGCTGTTGGCGGAAAAGGTCTCGTACGCGTCAAGTCGAAGGTATCAAGCTTGGCCGATACACGTCCTCATTCACCGTCTCTACCGCCATCCCCGTTGTTACCCTCACGACCACTATCATCACATATCAACCGAACAGCACGAGTTCCGTCAATATCCAACATTAAAGTCACACCACCGCTTGCTCCTTCGTCTGTGGCCAATAGCTCACCCGGTTCTGGGACCACCTCACCCACCTCGCCAACGTCTGTATCTCCGAGTCAACGATTTGCAACTACACGGGAAACACATACGTCGAAGCACCATGTGTTCCAGCCCTTTCATGCAAATGACGACCACGCTGTTACTTACGCTGCATATAACGCATCGGCACGGAATGGAAATGCCGTAGTTATCGACCCCGCTTCTGTTCCTCTGCCACCGCAATCCCCGCCAACGTCAACACTGTCATTCTCCTCCCGATCTTCAGCTTCCCGGTCGTCCGTTTCATATGAAACCCAGAACAGCTCCGAAGCGAGTCGCAGCACTGCGCCAACTCTCCACTCTCGTGTCAATGGAACAAATGGGAGTGTTGTTAGTTTGGGGAGAGGGGCAGAGCGTCTCTCTCCACCAATGTCCGGGTTGGAAGGGCTGGGGATCAAGATTATGCAGGCCATGGCTGACGAGAGTTTTGAAGACGATTATGTGCCGGAAAGGATGAGCAGGAGGGAGAGCTCAGTCGGTGATGAGGATGATGACGCAGACTTGCTGGATCGGAAGAAACGAGCTCAAGCCAAGTCGAACAGGAAGGTGCGTAACCTAGATGATTTGGGAGAGCCTCCTTGCCGACAGGCCTGCTTTGTGACCATAGATCGAAGATCTTGAGATAACAAACAGATCTCTACTTGCTATAAACTCTTCTCTTGAAGCTACCAAGCACCGGCAGGCAAAGGAAATTCGGGATCTGCGCCGCAAACTTCGTGAATCTCGACTCATCCTCCCCCCGCGCGCATATCGCGCCGTTAAATCCAGCGACTCTGCGTTTGCCCGAGATGACGACGAAGATGATGATGACGACGACGACGACGAGAACGAAGAAGAGCAGCAAGCGGTGGTTGAGGGCAAGACAGATGCGACCTACAGGAGAGTGCGGGGCCTGCTTGAAAGCTTATTAGAGGAGGGTCGCAGGGCGTTGGAGACGAAACCAGAGGATTTGGCTCCCGGAGGGAAAGGTGGGGCGAAAGTGCTGAGTGAGGAGGAGGCAAGGACGTGGAGGGGGGATGACATGGACTCACATTCTGTGATGCCCAAAGAGGATGGAGACTCGTTAGGCTTGCGGAAGGAAGAGCAAGAGAGACTGGAGACCGAACGGCCTTTAACACCATCCAGGGTGGCCATACCGGACGATGACGACGGGCTCGACTATCCGGACACCGAGGACGAGGCAAATACATCGTTGGTTGACCCACAAGATATTTCAATCGCTGTCCCTGCACCCAACATTACCGTTACCCCGTCGCCGCCATCACCGTAGACGGTAAAACATAATCTGACGTAGGAATGGGAGGGTTTCTGCAAGAGAAAGGAAGAAACCGCACAATTAGACGACAATCCTTGGAAGTACAACTATACTATATACCTACGGCCTGGCTCAAGATACGCTCACACCATGATATCCCTCTCAATCGCATTGCCACCATGCTTTCAGTCCACCACACTGCACTACATACCTTAATGTTTTATGCCCTCATGATTCAGATGCATCAGTTATGTACGATAGATTGCGACTGCTGCGTTTTATACATATCCTCGTCTGGATCCATACATGACGATACATGAAGGCGATCGACATGATAAATTACTCGAAAGGATGGAGTACAGTCAGATTGGATAGCATGTCGTTCAGGGATAGTCCTTTGAAATTACATTACAACAGAATATCGTGATATCTTTACCTCTCTAAGATTCACCAAACCGAATCACTATTCTTCCGCAAGTCGTTGTGCTCGTTTCGCCATCTGAATAAAGCAAGAGTGGTCAATATTGTAATCAGTAGAAGGACACCGTGGCGACTGACCACCGCAGCAAGGTCCATCTGACCAACTCCGCCGGCCGGTTTTGCACCTGCACCACCACTGGGCTTTGGCGGCACAGGCCTCGCACTACCTGCAACAGGGGGTCTCGGCGCAGTGGGTACAGCTGGTTTACCAGGGATTTTTGGTGCTCCAGGCTTATTGCCCACAGGAGGTGGAGGTTTCGGCTTGTTGCCAACGGGAGGAGGAGGAGCTCTGCCGACGCCTCCCAGTGAACTTGAAGGGCGGGAATTCGCGGGTGTCGTCTCAGACGAACCGTTCGTCCCCGTAGATGCAGTTTTCTTCCATGGCGCAGCTGACCCATTGGACGGAGCCATACCAGGGAAGACAGCCACCGGTTTGGCCGAGGGGTTAGCAGTGACCGACGAAGGTGTGATCTTCGGGGCTGGTGCTTTGGGAGCTACTGGGGCCGCAGGTGGCGGTCTTGCAGCCGCAGGAGGAGGAGGCGGAGGAGGCGGAGGTACAACGGCCTTCGGTTTTGGAGGGACAAGTTCAAGGTAATTGTACGGAGCCCAACCTTCGACCCCGCCCTTCTTGACCAACCACCACCCATTGTTGTCTTTCTCTACCAACTCTACCAAATCATCTTTCTGCAGGGACATCTCACCCGGCTGTCCTTCGAACGCAAACTTGGCTTTGTACATCTCAACATCAGGCTCGGGAGGCGGGGGTGGAGGTGGTTGATTCCGCGCAGGAGGAGGTGGAGGAGCTCGAGGGGACGTGGCGGCAGCTGCAGAGGCGTGAGGAGCTGGCTTCGCGGCTGGTGCAATAGCTGATTTTCCCGGGAGGGGTTGGGCAGCAGGTTTCGGCTTTGCGGCCGAAGCATTTGCAGGTTTCTTGACATTGGTGAATTAGTACCAAATACGGTTCCTATGGAGGATAGATCATACCGATGGGCCTCCACGCTTCAGCAGCTTGCCTTGTGTAATAGGGCGGACAACACCTTCCTTTCGCTTGGCAGGAGGTCTTGAAAGACTGTTTGGTGGTTCACCAGAGGGAACGTGAACGGAGTGGCTCTTGTACATGTCGCCTCTTTGAACAGTCTCGTCCTTGATAAACTTGACGAGGTCCTTCTTCTCCTTCTTCTTGGTATATTCGACACTGGTTATTTCTCGTCAGCATCCGATACGCAAGGCTAGCTGACATGTGCATACGTTGGACCAATGGTAACATTGATTGTGGCGTTGGTCTGACGGAGAAGATGCGTAACAAGCTCGGTCTTGAAGACGCAACTGATGAAAGGATCTCCCTCTTCAGTAGCACCGAGATTCAAAGCCTGTGGACAGACGTTCAGATCGGAATTCGGCTCCAAAGAAATTGAGCACTGACCAACCAATCATCCCGCATATTTGACATGGCAATGCTCCTGATGCTACTGAGTGCGATCTTGCGCTCAAGGGTATATACAGTTTGACCACCTTGCATTTGTACGGCAATAAGGAACAGGGTTTTCTGGGTCTAAATAGAAGATATCCATCATATATAAGCAAATACAGAGTAAGAAGAGGGGAACTCACAACAACCAAGAAACGCGGACTGGGTTTACTTGAGCGACCAATCTTTGACACCAAAACCTGACATCTCGAACTGTACGTGACCTTTTCAGCTGATAACCAGGAAAATCAGTCCCCACTCATATTCACGACGTTGAAAGTCACTTACATGTCCCACAAACGCTAGCCAGCTCTTCGCCCAATGCGCTCTTCCCATTCACATCCAAATAGTCACCCATGAACCTACGATAGCTGAGCAAGCTGAACCTTCTGCGTTCCTTCCGTCCAGCAAGTATCTGATGACCATAGTCACGGATTTTGGCATACTCCAGGCCCTCCTTGTTGTTCCTCCAGAACCGCTGGATGCGACGAGCACATTCCTCGCGGTACCGCATATAGTTCCGCCATGCACGTTGGATACGCGCAGCCATGTTGTGCCAGTAGCGGTCACGCATTGTTTCAAGCGCAAATAGCTGAATAGAACGAGAAATCAGTAACGAACCTCAGTTTTCGACACGGATTGCTGACCGTCTCAGGATTCTTGATGAAAGCCTTCGTCACACCCATCTGCCACTCATCCTTTGCAATGCCGACATCCGTTAAGATCTTCTCACACCCACTCTTCGCATCTCTTTGCCAAGTATATTCACCCGCGTACGAGGTGGCAGGCGACAACAAGTAGAACCGCTCCACCATCTTCTCGAAAGTGTTGCGGTAGGCAAAACCAGCACGTCGAACTCGGATATTCTCTTGCAAACCGAGATATTTGACTTGATGGAGGACGGCCTTGGTGTCGTATTCGGTAGCGGAACGGTTCTGATTGGGCTTGATGGTTCGGATGTAGGATGGCTGGGCACGCATGAGGTTCTCAACGAGGGCACCTGCGGACATCTATGGGGAATTACAATTAGTACTAGATGTCAGTTAACCCAAAATATAACGCTTGCCTTGATCCTGTCACCAGCCGTTGGAGGTCTCTTCTTGCTGTTGGGGTCAGGCCTATCGGGGAACAAGCTCTGCAAGAACTGGTTGGATGACGTCCCAATGAGGTCCAACAAATCCTTGACGAGCACGTCCTTGTTCTTGTCCGTCATTCCTGATACGTTGTACATCACATCACCAGCGTAATGTTTGACCAGGAACTGTGCTCCTCTGCTCTCGAAGTGAGCGTTCGTCGAAAGCGCGCTCATTCGTTGAACAAAGGAGTTATCAGCCGCGGTGGGATCGGCGTGAGCAGTGGCGCACGCGTCGTTGAGGGCGGCGAAGATACCAGGGGGACGACGTTCCTCGATGAGGTCACATACGACCTTGTTGTTGAAGTACTTGATCGGAGTCCATTTGATTTGTTCTCTGACGTATTCCTCCTGCTCGGTCTTGAGAGTCAACTCAATGAAAATCTGCTGAAGCTTCTCGTTGACGTAGTTGATGCACAGTTGCTCGAAGGAGTTGTCCTAAAGTCAACTGATCAAGAACTGAGGATTGAGATTCACCTGGCATATCACCATACCTCAAAGATCTCGAACCCGAAGATATCCTAAACTCAAGAGTTGCAATGACGAGTTGACTGGAAGGGAAAAGAAACTTACCAGAATACCTATTAGCTGCGCGGTAGCAGACCTTGGTTTCATGGAAACGTTGATCTTTGAAACGATCCATTCGAAAAGGTTGTTGTAAATCGCTTTGGCTAATGCATCCCTACCCGAATTAGCTTGAGCCGGGTTCAGAGGAACGTCGTACACTGATCCCCTCCGACCACCCCGTTGTGTTTCCATCACTCTCGTGGTGAGACTCTTCTGCACTGCGGTGGTATCTACCTCCATGAGGTAACCAACGAAATCCGTAACACTTGTATCCGCAATATCGGAGTTCCCGTCGTCCTTTTCCTGGAATTGGACGTTACCAAGCCAAAGAATAGTAGCCAGATTCCGGAAGATTTCGGCCTGCTCGTAGTCACTAAGGCCAATGACTTGCATGGCGCGCTTTGCGAAGAGGTTTTGAGAAGCGTATATAAAGTCACTGAAGAGGACGCCTTACGATGGTCTCATCAAAATCCTTCACATCATCGATCCCAGGAACATCCAGACAATTGCTGATACTGGTGTACGCGTACGCATCCGGTGTTTGAATGCCGTATGCCTCTGCGATTTGAACATGAACAGAGGTATAGGGTAAAAGGCCACAACTTGGTACATACCACGCTGTTCCGGAGATGCGGCCTTCGTGAACTGGTAGAAAATGTGGAAGTTTCGTTCATTGTCAACTTGTCCGACGACACGACCCTTCTCCAGAAGATAATTCGTGATCTGAGCACCAATCGGTTCTCCGTGGTCGTTGAACATGATTTCTAGGTACTTTCCCTGACGGAAGTTCAAGATTATTGTATCGGAAAGTACGGGGAAGCACTTACATGACGACTTGAGTTGTTGTTCCTCAGGGTCTTCGCACAACCGAAACTCTCCAACAGCGGATTTGTTGCTAACACCATGTCCTTGATCTCTTGAATGCTGCTATCCTGCCCACCAGACACAGCCGCAATGTATTGCATGATCCTCTTCGCAGCTTCTGTTTTCCCAGCTCCGGACTCTCCAGAGATGATAACACACTGGTTCTCGTGGTACGCGTTCATATTATAGTATGCCGATTCAGCAATACTGAAGACGTGTGGGGGAACTTCCAGCCGATTCTTGCCCTTGTATCGTTGCAACACTTCATCAGTGTATATGCCGAGATCTTATGGAGAGAAGTTAGGATCCGAAATCATAGGACATGGGTTGGGATTGTGCACCTTTAAATGGATTGACGGAGATCAGCACAGAACCAATGTAGGTGTATATGTCGCCATTCGTCCATCGTTTCTGCAAGTTCTCGTTGATGCTCTCGTTGGTGATCGTGGTGAGAAGGGTCATATCAGTCACACCAACTGATTTCTTCTTGAATCCCTCCTTCCAATCGGCCTGTGGGGTACAGTGGGCATCGCATTTGATTCATACTCTCGGAAGCTCAGTGCGTACCTTTGCTACCTTCGCTGGTCCGCCCTTCTTTGGCGGGGCTGTTGTCGACTTCTTGCCTGCTTTCTTAGATGGCGCCTTCGGGGGACGCGTTCAGACTTCGGAAATCCATAGCAGCCCTTTGTACTGTACTCACCATGGTAGATCTTGCTGTTACTCTAATTCCCCACTATCTATGGTTGTGTGGCGGGGAGATCGCCGTTGATATAGCGAAAGTGTCGACAACTGAGATGAGTGCTGTTGTCTCGCGGTCACACAAGGACCTGAGCTCAAGGGAAGGCGAGGTAAGCTGCGTTACGCAGAGCGAGACAATGTCGTGACGAAAAGAGGAACTAAACAAGAGGAAGAGAAAGTTGGTCGTCGCTGCGCTGAAGTGACGATGCTTGGACGATGCGCAGGGGCAACACCGCGTTTCACCACCGGCCCGCCTCTCCGCACGAAGTTCCTGCTGACATCACCGTCGTATCACAGTGTACTCCGACTTTGAGTCCAGTTGCATCTGATCAGTATAGCTCGAGCCATAGCGAGCTGTATTATCTAACACTGCAACGTCTTCCCGCAGGACTTCGACTACAGAGTCCATTCCATTGGTCACTACATTTGGATTGTGATCCCACTCTCCATCATACATTTCAACGCTTCTGCAGCAGGCCTCAGTACCGGCGAGTTACGGTCGGAAGAGTGCTCCCTAAAGGTCCTTGCCAATGCCTTTACAATCCCCAACTTCTCAGCCTCCTTCGCAAGAAGCCTGCTTCCCTCCTTGTCCTCCTTAATACCAAAGAAAAGGTTTCGAATGCACATGACGCCACGGTGGACCAACCCAGGTTCCGTTGGCATTTGGGTTGTATCTTCGTCTCCATGGACGTCTTCAACACCAGACTCTCCCTCATCCGAAGGAGGGACGATAGATGGATCGATAAGCTGCCCAAGAATAGGCAGAACCCTACTTCTCTCTTTCTGCAAATCCAAGAGGTGTTGGCACGCAGTGGGTGAAGCAGCGATCGTCGCCACGGCTCCACTTGCTGCCCTACGTGTAGGAAGATCGTCCACATCGCAAAGCGCCACAAGTACTTGCAGTTTCCGTTTCGCCGACTCCCCGCTTGACCCACCATACTTCTCGAACACGTCGTCGCTCCCCACGATCAGGTTGCATACGAGTTCAACGGCCGCTCGTCTAGCAAGGGTGTGGTCCTCTAGCATGAGTAGTTCAACCCTGTTAAGGAGTCCGTCTGAGCGCGCAATCTTCTCTGAGGCCTCTGGAGAGGTGGAAGAGAGGTTGGTGAGTGCCATCGTCGCCTCAAATTGTTGAAGGAGCGTGGCGGAGGGGTGTGTGAGCATGAGAGAAAAAGGACGGATAGCGTCGTATAGAGTACCAGCGTCGGGACCGAAGACCTGAACAGGAGATGCGGTAATGGCAAGTTTCGCTAGGGCTTGGATAGGCTCAAGATCGGCGGTCTCAAGTTGGGGGATGGTCTTCGACTTGCTGGAATCCGCAGCTGAACGCGCCGAGGTCAGGATACCTTGAATGATGGTGATCAAAGCTTTCGCCCCTCCGGACTGTAAGATCTTCCCCCGGCTACTGTTGTCTTCAATGAGACTGAGCAACGCCCTGCCTACTGCCAGCCTCACTGCTCGGCTCTCAGTGGCCTTGACAGCAGATGTCAACGCATCCATCACTCCGGCCTCAATTAACTTGCGCCCGCGGGTCAGAACATGCTCGTTATTATCGAACTTGTTCTCCTCTGTAACGTTTGAGGCTTTGGCAGAGTCTGTCCCACCAGATGCCTTCGCAAGCCTGCGGAGTTTTGCAATCTGAGTTTCTTCTTCCGTAAGGCGCGGCCGATACGCGCATAGATTTGTGATTATGAGGACAGTTCCGTAGAGAGGTGTCATCCCCATGTCGCCAGAAGACTCAGACCATAGATTCTTTCGACGAGGGATAATCGCGAATAGTCGCGAAAGGAACTTCTCGTCTGAACACAGCAGTTCCTTGAAGTTAGGATCTGCGCTCATATACGCCAGACCCTCAACCGCATCCTGAATAGGCGAAGATGGTGAAGGTGCAGACGCATCAAGCACCAATCCCTTCATCAGCGTCACCAGGTCCTCGTCTCCCCCGCCCGCATTTCCAGTGGGCGGGTTCGATGAAGCTGCTGAAAGCGGGTTTGAAGCCGCATCCGCGCTGCTGCCTTTGTTGAATTTGATCAACGCGACTGCGGCGGCAGCCTTCAATGTGTCATCATCCTTCTGGCGCGCCTTGCCTTCCAACCAGGAAACGGCCTGAGGACTAATGACAGTTCGACAGGATTTGTGCCCTGCAGCTTGGGCAAGAAGGTGCGCGAGTGCGAGAAAGACAGGCGGGGAGGGATTGGAGGTAAACAGATCGGGGATGTCTTCCAGGATGTTTACAACTCCATCCTGAAGTAGTATTGCTGCGGCAGATGGCCAGTCCGTTTGAAACAGGGCCGCAAAAAAGGTAAGTCCAGAGAGGACTTCCAGTTCTACGGTATCTCCCAATTTCGATATCAGAGAGGGACCATACACGTTCACTATTGCTTCTGTAGAGGGATCAGATCCCTCCGCTGCTGCGGGCTTTGGTTGCGGGCTATTCTGGCGGATATGTTGGCAAAACGCGGAGAGAACGACGTACGACTTCGATCGTATGGCGACATGATGTGATGGAAGAAACGACGCGAGAAGAAGTTGGAGTTCGTCAGGGAGGAGGGTCGTCCATGACTTGTCCTGTGTCTTCTTGAGGATCGCGTTCAAGCCTGCATCTACATCGTCGACGGCTTTCTCTGAAGACATCGTGCGCGTCCACGCTGGAAGATGCGGCCTGGCTACGGGTTTCGACGTAAGCTTGGTCCTGTTGGTAAGCAAGCATACTACTCACCACTGATTCCGAGGAGGAGTGGTACACCGTGACAATGACTGGCAAAGACTGAAGATCTATGGCAGCAGGCGCTTAGATTAGACGGCCCGAGACCCACCCGGAACCAACTTTGGCGAGTGGCATCTCTTCCTCCTCATTCGACTCTCTTCACTTAGGCTTGGACTTGTTCGACACGAAAAAACTCCGCTCCTTTTCAAGCTGGCCTTTGCGAAAGGGCATTCTCTTCGTTCCTTCTACTTCACTCTCTCTCTTCAAACCCGACGGTCCTTACCATCACCAACTTGAACGTTCACAACATGAAGAAGAGGCTCCCCGTATCTGCTGTACAGTCTATGATTCTTTGGCTCCTTTGTGTCAACTGTGTCCTCTCGATTCCCTTGTCTACTGTCTTCATTCGGGAACTAAGCCCAACTGCTGCCGCGACCCGACTCCCAGACATCATGCAGCGACGCGCTCTGGACGACATCTTCAACACTCTCCAGGGAAGCGATCCAACACTCGCCGTCGGACATAATGCACCCAAAGCCGAAGCAACACACGAGCCGGACTCGACGAACACACACGACCAACATACAACTCCAAATCCGAACGGACTTCTAGGACACTTGACCGCCATCGGTTCTTCCACCACTACGACAGGAACACCATCTGGACATTCTTCCACCGGGGCTGCGACCACAACCCAAGGAGGTCGATACTCTATCATTGGATCTCTCCCTCCTGTTCCAACGCCAACGGGTGGACATACTATCATGACGAGTTGGGGCAGTCCATCGATTCACGCGTTCCCGACCTCAACCTCATCCCCGGGAACGAACACCAATGCTAGCGGCCTATCCTCCAAGGACCAAGCTATCAAACAATGGAAGATCATCGGTGTTGCCGTCATCGCCTTCAGTACGGTCGCTGCCATTCTGCTCCTCGCCGTATTCTTCGACCAGTGGTGGCGGTTTATAAAGGACGTTTGCGGGAACGGCAAGAAGAATAAGGGTTTGGGCAACGAGGAATTGGTTCCGGATTGGGAGAAAGCGAGTTGGGAGGTTAGATTTGGAGACGATAGACATCGCTATCCGAGCTTTTCGAGCTTCCCGAGTGAGGCGGGAGAGGGAAAGGCGAGAGTTGGAGGAGCTAGTACGGGCAATGAAGGGGGATGGACGAGGCCGCAGAAGCAACCCAGTCCACTGCGGGACGAAGTCCAAGATACATCTGGCTCGACCCAAGAGGTGGATATCTCGACTATCAGCCCATACTACGACCCTCTGCAGCCCCCTTCACCAGCCCGTCAACAGACATACGCTTCTCACTTGTCCCCTCAACGTAATCCATCTCTCACTCGCAGCAAATCTCAACGGTCCCAACGCGATCATGATCCCTTCGATGATCCCCAACAACTTCAACTGCCGCGTTCACCTCGTACACGGAGTATTTCCGCTAGGAGCATTGGTGGCGAGAGCGTGTATGGCGGTATTGCCTAGTCGCGGTGTGTTAAATGATATGGCAGGGCGGCGAAGGAAGACAGACTATTACGATGATTGAACGCAGTGTAGCACCCATCCCATCCCTCTACCCCCTGTCATTCTATCTCACATATATAAGATCATATGCCTTCCATAGACCCTCCACCTTCCAACCTCATTTCCAATCCGACATTCTCCTCCCGTTTCGTCGGTTTCGGCGGCTGAGGAGGTGGTGTTGAGCCGTTTGCGAGCTCGAGAAAATCAGAAACGTATAGCCCGGCAACTGCGAACGCCGTCAAGGCTAGCGAGAGCTTGAGACGGGTTTGAGGTGGTAGAGCTATGTAAGAACAGCATAAGTACCATGGCGGAATAACTTGAATGCAGTATGTCCGCCAAACCTGAGTAAGATTGCCAGATGGTTCGGTTTTGAACGTCTTGTGAGTTTGGTGGACGTCTTGGTTGTGTATTGTTGGAAGCCATTGAACAGTGAATAGAGGTGCTATTTTAATGGTTGGGTCGGAAAATTAGCAGGCACCAACTCGCAGATGAAAGTCTCACTTTGCTATATGCCGTCAGACCCACCACAAGAGACGCGTGAGGCCACTTTCACGTGTATCATTCCCTTGTCAATCACACTTTGAAGAGAGTGCGATGCAAAATTCACTGGTCTAGTGCGGCCCACGATTGAACATGAAGAAATTGAACATCGATGGGTAAAGGCGTGTGTGCATAATATACATGTTGCGTATGCATGAAATGGAAAGGGGAAGGGAGGGTATTGATGCCAGGTATGAATCCAAAAGAATGTGATTGAAAAGATCGAGTAAAATAGTGATGAAGACCAAAATACGGAATAATGGTATAGCCAAGGGAAGAAAGCTCGAAGGATGGCGAGGCTCAAATGGATGAGTGACAAGTACGGGACACGAAGAACAATATGGGAGACCCGGGAGGCAAGGGACAAACCGTAACTGCAGCAGTCTACCCACAAATATTGGGGAACTGGCGTTGAGTTGGGTTCTGTGGGATCCATCCGTTCTTGAGACCAGCCTGGTAAGACCACTCATCTGCGATCTCAGCCTTCCAAGTCCATTGGATCCAACCTGCAGCCTTCTCGTAGGTGCTGGTCTAAAATAAGGATGACGCGAGGAGATAGCGATTAGCGATGTGACCAGCGGGACAGTGGACTGGCGGAAGGCAGAACATACCTGTGCCTCCCAGTATTGCCTCAAGAAGGTCTTGTAATCCGAGCTGAATGTGGAGGCAGATCCGGTCAGACCATTACAACTTCCAACCCTGCTAGATCCGGGGTACGAGCCGTCGTAGCGAGCACCAACACCCCGTCCGTTCAGGTATTTCGCGCAATCAGTAGCAGCAGGAGTCCATTCGCCAACGATGACCCAGAGGTCAAATGTGCCGAGGTCCGTGCGGGAGCAGGCATTTTGAATGTGTTGTTGGTTGCTGCGAGAAACCTCCTGAAAACCGTATCCAATCGAATGAGCCGAACTGAAAGTGAATATCGCTGAGGACGTACAGCTTGAGAGAACATCTGATAGATGTGAGTGTCCATTGCTACACCCTGCCACTGAGGGGGCGTCTGGAAACCTTTCCAATAACTATGTAATCCTAAATGAAGACCCGAAAGAACGATGTATTCGGTTAGCACACACCTAAGGGGTTGGAACGCGTCATGGAGCAGTACGAGGGTATTGCTTTGTTGAGATGTGCCGAATGGGAAGCTAAAATTAGAACATGCCATCGTCAGTGGCGCTGAGGTCTCGAGTACAAGTTCACAACTCACCGGATTGTGCCGTAGGAATCGTACCAGAACTGACGTACAACATCAAGCATCGATTGACCGACGAAACCTGCAGGTCTGAACACGTGGATGATGCTTATCAGCAAGCGTAGGAGAGTGCGCATAGTTTCTGTTGGCACTGACTCGTTCAACGGGGCAATGACCGTCACCACATCGCTTTGGCCAGCGAACATGGAAGCAAGCTGCGAGATGATATTCTTTGTCCTATTGATGTTGTTCTGGTTGGTATGCCATTGGGGTGATGGTACTTTGTGACCAGAGTTATCGAAGCTGATGACAGCGTTAGTCCAGATGGTGAAACGGGTATCGCACCGCACGGAGCAGAACAGAAGCAGATAAGATGTGAAACCATGAGCTAAATATAAGCGACTGACAGGTTGTGCATGTTTGCTCACCCGTTCTGACTTCCAGGTGCACCATGAAGATCCACAATGACTTTAATACCATGGTTTCTTGCCCATCCCACAGCATTCTGTAAGTACGGCAACTGACCCTGGATGTACGGTTCGCCGCCAGACACGTCAAATGCCCAGAATCCGATGGGTATCCGGACGTGATTCAACCTGCACAAGACCAGATGGAAATTGAGGAGGCATGTCTCCGGGAATCCCCCAGTATTTCAGCACATGACGTACCCTGCAGCGGCGATAGCCGCGAAATCGGATTCGGTGATCCAAGTGTTCCAGTGATTCCTGAGGACGGAGGTGGCGCGGTCGCGGTCTTGGAGCTGACCAAAGGTCCATTCATCGACAATGTTTGGATTGTTCGTCGCGTCAAAGAGACTTGGCGTGATCCAAGGCTGCCAAGGATGCAAGAGCAAGACGACGCATCAGACACAACGCGTTGAGTATTGTAGAGAGCGTGTTTGTACGTACCTCGAGGACGAGCCAACCTCCGAGGTTGACACCGCGCACTTTCTGAGAGCCGTAGTTGAAGCCCGGGCTGATGGGATTGTCGAGCGGGGCGGCGTGAGCGAGCGCGCCGAAGAGCAGGGCGGCACAGGCAGCAAAGAGTCGTTTGGAGAAGGCCATTGAAGGCGACGGTGACTGCGCGGGAGGGGAGGGGGGAGGGGAAGGAGGGAGTCCGGAGAAGGGACAACTGGAGGGGGAGGGTTTATATAGAAGGAGGAGGCAGACGTTTTGAAAAAATAGCGAAATTGAACGAGAAGCATCGAAGAGACAGTACAAAGCTCGGAAAGCAGCGCTTAGCACGATCGGGGCCACCGGCAAGCAGACGCATATCACCATCTACCCCGCACCTCTCTAGCCGACCGTCACGTATGATCATTTCTCTGCATTTGTGCTCAGCCGGGGGACGTGCAGAATGTCTGCGATTAGTTTCCTCATGGCAATCGCGCAACCATGGGTATCGCCACAAAGTTGCAGTCGCGACCTTGTGGATGCTAAGCCATCTGGGAACCTGGGCGGCCAGTGGTGCCTCGAGCCCATGCGGATACTGTGCTGCGTGACTCGCACATTCGCATCCAGGAAACGATGATGCTTGTTCCCCGAGGCCAACTGACGAGAGCATCCACAATCCTCGGCAGCACCGGCCACCCATCTCGTGACCACAAGCGCGCGTCTCGACCAATTGGAGCACGCGAATCCATGGCGGGATTCCTGTTGTTGCTTGCTCTGTTACTGAGAGCCACTCGACAGCATCGCGCTCGTCGGCGATAGAGGTGCAAAGAAGCTGTTGGATGTTCGTATGCACAGGCCATTCCTCGGCTCTTCTCCCAACTCTATTTCCCATCCAGCCTGGAAGCAGAGTGCCCGACCACAAGGTGGGCCAGAATTTCGCATCCAATCTACCAACATGGCGACATGATCCTCAGTACACCACCCCCAGTTAGATCACATTATCAACTGTTACTCACCCGTGCTTCATCATGATAGTCCCCATTATTGACACCGGACTGGTCAGGTTCTGCTTTCCTCTCATTCACCGCCTATCTTCGGATGCTACCTGTAGTACTTCATGATATTGCGTTCGTTTGGTGCCTAAGAAGCCCTCGTTAACGGACCGAGACCAAGTGGTCCGTCAGCCGGGACCGAGGATTGTAGCGTATGTGGACACACTGAAATAATGGCCTTGTGCATACAAATTCGTGAACACCTCCGTTCCATTGACGATAAAGTCATGACCAGAGCCAAGATCTCATCCCGAAGAACAATGTGTTTGCTGATTTGTTACCGTGCATTCCTATAGTTATATCAGGACAAACAAGTACACTGCCATGATCATTACGGCTATGTCAGCTAACAAAGAATGGGTATGAAGATAGATATCTGCGCACATCAGAATCTCCAGAAACAGTGGTGTTCAGGCCATGGCCTTTGCATCTATACCGTTGAAGGTTATACACGCATGAATGGAAGCTATATGGGAAGATGTGACCAACAGCAGGGGTTCAGGGAGTTTCTCGCGAAGTGCCACCGTCTTGTATTCCCATACAACGCCGAGCTCTGTAGAAGGGACCATAAGGACTGGCTTGTACGTGCGTTAACGTTCGGGAGACGGAGTGTGCCCAGCATAATGTCTAGAATTCGGGGGGTACTAAGTACACAAACCCTGAAAGGATCTAGCAAGTCCACAAGCCGGTCGCCGAGAACATCTGCCTGTGATATCCCAAAGTGATATGACCTTCGGGAGAAAGAAAACAAGGGATGTAAAGTGTCGGTGGCGGTAATTATTGAAGAGGGTCGTGGTGGTAGCGGTGGAAGAAAGAAGACAAGGGCGCGCGAGTTTCTTGTCCGTCTCCGTCATCCTCGACAAGCACGCCACTACCACCACTCACCCTCGCATACATCACAACGAACACGCACGCGTACTCTTGTTGTCCAACGTGGTGGCATCGAGACTACTGCAAGCGTTCTCTGGATCCCTCAAATCCCTCTGCTGTGTGCCCGTTTCTAGACACAACCGTACTCTGCATAGTCCCGACGCCGACTCAGACGTCCCCTCTTCCGTGGTCATGAACGGTACACAGACAGCATCCCGACAAGCCAAACCACCTCCGACGGGGCCCGCGCCGCTTCCACCCCCGTCATCCTCTATTCCACACATCATCCCGTCACCGAACGGTGCCAAGCCTGGTACCAATGGCGTGCATGGTAATAATCCAAACGCTGCCCCGACTGCACAGCAGCAGAAAGGGAAGAAGAAGGCGGCTGAGCCAATCCCTGTGGACCCGTCCCAGATGTATGAAACATTGAAGAATAAGATCGCTGCGCTGGAGGAGGACGCAGTGCACGAAGAGGAAGAAGAACGACGATTTAGTGAGTAATCCCTTGTGTTGTGTCTTCTTCGTGCGTTGAAATCAACTGTAATCAATTATCTTACTTTACAGCGGAAGAGGCCCAGAATTCTGTCTCTGGGATGTCAGAAAATGCGGTTCACACCAAGTACATTGAACTGGTGAGTTTCTGACCTCGAAGTTTCCTTTGCGCCGGACATATAGGAATTGATCGTATGCACCTACCACTTTCCAGTTCGCTGAGATGAAACGAGTGGAACGCGAGCATGCGAAGGAGAAGCAGAAGTTGGTGAAGGACAAGGATGCAGGTCCGTCTTTCGTTTTGGGTATCCACTCCTCCTCTTTCCATACAAACGCACCATCCGTATTCTCCCAAAGCGAAGAGCCAATTAACGAAAGCGAATCAGACGAAAACCAAGATGGAGAACCTGGCTCGTGAGCTACAGAAGGTGGGTTGCTGCATAATAGCTCGATTGCCTGTATCTGAACGTTGGATAGGATAACAAACGATTGAGAGTATGTGATCGTTGTGCTTATTCTTAATGCAGTTGCGTGACTAGTTCACCGTGGTACAGGAAGATAGCAAACGTCTTGCGTCATGCGTTGAGGAAGCCCAAGACGAGGTGAGCATCACCTTCGCTTACCAACCCTTTAAAATATCTCCTCATGTCCCACGTATACCTCTTTCAGATCATGCAAATGAAGAACGACATGGCCAAACGTGCAGAACGCGCGAAGATGCAAGACGCAAAGTATCGGGACATGCCCGACATCGTCGTGAAAGTCAACTGCAAGTACCGCGCCGAGCTCTTCTTCAAGATCTCCAGGAAAACCAAGCTCTCGCGCCTGTTCAATGCATGGACAGAACGAATGGAGTCTGGAACGACATCTCTCGGAGGGAAGAAGTCTGGTAACAATGGAGGTGCGGCGTCAGTGAACGGGACAAGTGGGTCGGAGACAAGTGCGCTGTCGCCGGGGGCAATGCAGTTCGTGTTCACGCATGCTGGGAGGGTGTTGGAGGCAAACCAGACGCCGGAGGAGGCGGGGATGGAGGATGGGGATGAGATTTTGTCTGTGGAGATGATGGATTTGACAGAGGGGCCGGGGCTGGAGGAACTGGTGAGTTCTATCTTTACTCAGTGGGCTATTTGCTCACGAATGCTTGTGATGGTGGTTAGGATGATGGGCCGGAGCCCGTGCGTCAGAAATTGAAGAAGAATTGGACGGAAAATCCTCGAGAGTAGGTCGATTCATTCTTGTATCCACTTTTATTAATCGCCTATCGTGATACAGAGCTCGGAGAGCCATCGAAGACATCTTTGACGGAGTGTAAGCCATTTCACATTGATCGTACAACACATCCTCACACAGATTACGACTTACTTTTCAGTGTTAAAGAACGGCTGAAAGAGGTCCTCCGACAATACGAACTCCGAGAACGGCATTTCGAATGTGTCATCCGTTCAAAGGAACTCGAGGTTCTGCTTTCGCGGGCTCGAGCCGCGGAACAGAAACAGCTGGCGGAGGGTGAGAAAGCAAGAGCGGAGAAGCTCGAGGAGGAGGTAAGCAGAGTCCCTGGATAGTTTGACGGTTGTATGTGACTCCCGGGATGAATTGCAGAACCAACAGCTTCGAAAAGACCTTGAAGAGGTGCAAGGCAGCCAGACGAACCTGATCGACAAGCTTCTAGCTTGTTGTAAAGAGGTGGGGTTCTCCCTCTCTTGAAGCCTTTTACCGTATTGAAACTTGCATTGAACTTCACAGCCAAATGCCGAACGTCGTCTCTTCGCATCACTTCGAGAAGAACTGGAGAAACGAGGAACGAAGCTAGCTGATGGGCCAATGGGTGGATAACACCACGACATGTGTTCTCCAGTACATTATTATCTGCAGTTGCCCTTCGAAACCCACACATTGACATTTGATCTGCACCTCGTTCGCTACCGTGCTCCTCTCGGAAGTGGGGTGCTCCAGGTTCACGAGTTCAAACGCATATGTACGGACGATCGAATTGCAGCGACGACGAGTTCGAAACTTGGCGGACAATTCCATTTCATAAAGGATGCAAACTTGTGCGAATCAACTAGGTATCCAATACACAACTCACGCGATCTAGCTTCTGTGGATATGAATAGTCCTGGAGGGGGTAAAATGCTGCCGCAACACAACAAACCGCGACCTTGAACAAATACTGTCCGTTTGAAAAAAGTGTCCCAGAAAAAAAGAAACATCTCCGAATATCAACACGTCTAAGCCAGAACATCCAGTTCCTCTACAGAACTGACCGAACCTGACTTGATGAACGTCTTGCCCTTGACAGACTCCAGTCCCTCACCGGCGTAGCTTACCAACGGTGAAATCTCAATCTCGACACCCTCAGCAACTTTGGCACCAGCCTTCTCCAGGAAGCGTCTGTGCTGGGCGAGCAAGTCACGTCTGCTTGTATCTGGGTCATCCGATCCGGTACCAGGAGCATTCTTGAGCGGGCTGAACTCTTCGTTCCTTGCTACCTCGAGGACGGCGAAGTGTTTGGTGAAGGGGAATACGTCGAACACGAACATTTCGAGTTTCATGCCGTTGGGTTTTGTGGGCTTGACCACTTCACCGGAGGCCATGTCGACGAATGGGATTTTCTTGCGCGCAATGTGGAATGCGAGCTCTTCCTCGAAAGACTCGACTTCTTCCAGGAAGGGCGTGGTGTAAAAGTGGTTGGCAATGTTGCCGGCGCGGAACGCAAGTTCACCGGTTTTGGGATCCTTCCGCTCTGCCTGCTCGGAGGTAATCTCTGAGTATTCCACCACGCTGAACTTATCGCCGCGCCGGGCAACGACACCGACAGACTCGGTGGGGTATGCTTTGGGGACGACCTTGGCTGCACAGTCAGCCTGCTTGTGGATGCAGTAGCCGAGGAAGACGGGATCGGCAATACGGACGAGACAGTTGTCGACGCAGTAGCTGTGGACGTAGCGGATGTTGCGGGCTTTGAGATCGGAGAGGACGGTGCGGGACTTGTCGGACGGGGAGAGCGGACGACGGAGGGCGGCGTAGAGACCGCCATTGCCGTCTGGGGCGACGGCGACGCGGGAGGTGGTCTCGAGGATGACCTTTCCATCCATGGTGAGACATGGCAGGGTTCCTGTAAGATGGATCAGCGCCAATCCCGCGGAGGGCAAGAAGCAGCGCACCCTGTTCGAAGAAGATGACGTTGCCGGGATCAAGGCCGAAGAAGCGGTGTGTTTTGAAGAACGCCTCCGTCTCCGGCCGGGTTGGGCCGCTGGTCATGACATACCACGGGATGACGACCGAGCCCGGCTCCTTGCCCGCCGCCGCGGCCGCCACGAGCTGGAGGCGGCCGATGCGCTCGGCCTGGTACTGGAAGAGCGACTTGTGGGAGGGCAGGCCGATGTCGTAGCATCCCTTGGGTGCGCTGCTCCCCAGACGCGTCCCCTGTCCGCCCGCCATCAGCAGCACGCCCACCTCCCCCCGCCCAATCGCCTGCAGCCCGACCGCTCTCCACTCCCTTTCGTGCTTCGCACTCCCAATCACAGAGTCCGCCGCGTCCTCAGGCAGCGGCTCAATGACGTCCTTGCCATGCGCATCTGCGGCCTCCTTCTCTGAGCCGACAGACTTGTGGTATATCCGGTTGACACGCTCGATGTCAAGCTCGTCCAGCTGGGCGAGCAAAGAGTCGCGCTCTGCGCTGGACAGTTTGGGCCAAAATTGGAGAAGATGGGCCTGGCCAGCAGCCTCGTACCGTTTGAGCGTGGATTCGTAAGACATTATGGCAGGTGGATGGTAGTTGTCCCAAACGTCGAGAATGAAGGAAACAGTGAGACTGGGCGGGAGAGTGAACGTTCGTGATTTACTTAATACTTTAGGTTTCAGCAACTCCTGGACGGCGTTTGCCGATATACAGCCTCCCCTCTGCTCATCCAACAACCGTCACCGCGCATCCTTCATAGATCATAGCTCCCCTTGCTGCAATGTGTATTCACATTCTCGCACAGCATCTTTTTGAATTTCAATGCTCGAAGCTCTGCATGCCACTTGTCGTGTGCGGTCTCGTCACTCTCCCAGAAACGGCGCATCAACACGGACGTTGGATTTGACCGTGGTGCAACGGCGACTGTCATCGGGCAGTGTAGTGTCCAGACGTGAACAGTATACCCGAGGCGATTCAGTCGCCACCATACCATGATGAACCCTCTCAGCGCGCTATAGTGGCAACTTCAAGTCACCCTCGACGCCACATGTGCGACGGTATGTGCTGAAGATGGTGTTCATGTTTGTGATACCCCCTCCTGGGTCGACCAACTATTTCCTTCCAATTAAACATAAGGTGTGTTACACACTGACAGAGCTACTGAAGTTGGATTGACCGAGGGTCTTCCCGAGTTGCGTGAAGGGTTTCTCTGGATTGTGAGCCTGCATGCATCATGTGTCCCTCAAGTGAGCGGATAAAGCGACAAACAGACGCTATGCGCTATGGACTGCCTTGCAGTTTGAAATTTGAGGCAAGTCCTGTCTTATGTCAGTCTGGATACGCGTTATTGATATGTTATCTGTGGAACAGATCAAGCATCGCTATCTGATGAAGTCCGCGGTCAGCATACAACCTGAATGCTGGCAGGATGTACCTCGAGTCAGTGTACTTATACTTGTGCTCCGCCTGGCTGAGGTATGAGGCATACGGCACCAGACGAATGAGCTCCAACCTGAAGATGTGTCGGTCGACAGGTTGCAGGCATCACAAACTCTTCGGCATTGTCATCGTGACGCGATACTGTACTGTTCGTTCCTAAAACTGAAAGGTGAGCCTCTGATGTTCGGCTTTTCTAAGACCCCCAGATGACGAATGTTGTTATCAATAATGACAGTGAACCAGGGGTTTGAGGTCTGAGCCTCAGCAAAATTGAGGCATCATCGGACTGGCGGGTGTTTACGGAGGCGAGGCGGCTCCGGAAGGATGAAAGTGAAACTCAGAGGGCGAGATATCCTCTTGCCCGAGTCGGCTTGACAGTCCTACAAACCCTATAAAGACCCTCCTACCCCAGTACTTGAACCATCCACGCTGTCACAATGGTTGCGAAGATTGAACAGGTCGCTAACAAGAATTTTGACTACATCATTATTGGCCAGTCCTTCGATATCGATCCTTTTTTTTCTTCTACTCACTCGACTCGAACGAACAGGTGGCGGCGTATGTTGTGTTTCGTGCCACCTAGTACTGGTCCCAATGCTGATTGATTCAATGGACAGACTGCCGGCCTTACACTTGCAGCAAAGCTTTCGGAGGATCCACTCAAGTCGGTACTCGTATTGGAGGAGGGTTACGACAACCTCAACGACGACGAGATCTGTAAGATTTTCCCCTTCATAGTCTCCGATCTTCCGCTGAGCAGACCGCAGTAAGGCCCGTCGTCCCCCTCAAGGGTTTTGGTAACGAAAAGTACAGTTGGAACGTCACCACTGTAAGTGACAAATTTTATTTTGTATTCCATATTAACTCCTGACCCTCGCATTAGACTCCACAAGCTCATCTGAATGATCGTGTCTTGCACTGGCAACGGTAGGCATTGACGCGTACCATGCCGACAAACGCCTGATCACATATGATTTTCACTGGTCTCAGAGGAAGGGGATTCGGCGGTTCAAGCAACATCAATCTCTTCCAGTACACTATACCTCCAGCTGATGATATCGATGGTATGTACTATAAACACATAATGTTTACTCAGCTTAGTCTTATACTACTACGACCTACAGTTGTTGAACGCCTGGGGAGTAAAGGATTTAACTGGAATGCATTCAATTCTGCCCTCAAGAAGATCGAAGGGTCAGTACTTGATATTTCCAACAATGGCTGTTACCTGACCATGCATGCATAGCTTCGTGACTCCCTCAGATGCGGAAAGTGCTCTTATGGAAATCGATATCGTAGCCGGTCAATTGGACATTGGCCAGGATGGCCCTTTGAAGATATCTCTTCAGCCTTCGTTGGTTACCCCGTACAAGGTTATCCAAGAGGTGTCATTCCATTTCCCTATGAATTATTCCTATGTCGCTCTGATCCTCCCCTACATCTTTAGACTTTCAAGGCCACTGGAATCCCATGCGCTTCAAAACCTGTACGTTCACTGTATGTTTCGCTTGACGGGCGTCGGCTCATCTCAAACATTGTCAACAGTATAACGGAGATGTACGTCCTACACGGTAATGAAGCACTGCCGCTGCTGACATCGTGTTTTTGCAGCCAACTGGCCTTTTCCTTGCAGCGGGCACTTGGGATCCAATCAGCAACACTCGATCATATGCAGCGCCCGTACGTCCATTTCCGTTGATATTCGCAACCGTTGCTCACAGCATGTGGACAGGCTTTCTACCAGCCCCATGAATCTAGAGACAACCTTACAGCTTTGGCCCGAGCTCATGTTCATCGCGTCATCACACGAAAGGACAACGATATCTTGATCGCAACAGGTGTCGAATTTGGACATGAAGGTGTAACATACACCGTACAAGCTACAAAGGAAGTAATTATCGCTGCGGGGTGAGTTAAATATACATGCACTACCATAACGGACAGCAACGTCTCATTCACATTCTAGGGCATTGCATTCGCCGAAGGTTTTGGAGTTATCGGGAATAGGTGACCGTAAGGTTCTCGAGAAAGCCGGTGTCCCTGTTGTGCTTGACCTCCCTGGAGTTGGAGCTAATGCTCAAGAACATCTTGCTACTGGCATCGGCTTCGGTATGAATGGTTATCATAGTTCTGTCATCTTGCAACTGACTTTGCTATGTACTATAGAGTTGAACAAGGAAGGCGACCTCGCAAAATCAGTATTGGGCGAGATCGCAGCGTACGTCGCCTTCTCTAATAGTTTCATTGTTCCCAGCAAACTGATAACGTGTTTTGACCTCCAGCACTGGAGCAGGCCTTCGCCCAGCAGTTGCATTCACGATGGCCACATTGGATATGGTTTCTCCCAGATCCAAGGAGCTTGTGAAGTTGGCGAGAGAGAAAATCGAAGCCAATTGGGAAACTTATTCCCCAGGTCTTCAACGTCAATACGAGATTCAACTGGATCGTTTGGAGAACGGCGGCGTAGAGTGCGAGATAGCTGCCAATTTCTCGCTGACTATGGCCACGATGCAACCCAGTACGTTCACGAAAACGTCAGAGAGAACAGCTACGGATTCAAAAATTTCATCTAGATCCCGCTGAAAAGGACGCGCTATATCTCAGTATATCACCTATCTCTATGCATCCATTCTCTAGAGGCGCAATCGTAAGCAACTTGTTGTTTGAGCCGTATTTTCTGCTTATATATAACCCAGCATATCGTTTCGAGCGACCCCGCCGTACCGCCCACTTTTGATCCTCATTATCTCGAAGAGAGTATAGGTGTGGTGGTACTTGTTAACACACATCCGCCTGGTATCTAACTTCTCGTTTAACCAACATCGTTAGATCTTGAGCTTCTCGTGGAGCAATTGCGGTTCATCAGAAACTTGGTCACTTTGTCCCCTTTGAAGGATAGCAACCCCAAGGAACTCAACCCTGGCTCCGCCTACGATACAGATGAGAAGTTAAAAGGTATCTCATCGATGTCAATCTGAGGCGGCGAAGGCATACTGATATTCCTGGTAGAATACGTCAAGAATTTCTCCACGACTTCATGGCGTGAGTTGATCTGCGTCTAGATTTACCTTCGGCAGCTGACGGGCCTGGTACAGATACTACGTCCACCTGCTCGATGCTTCCTTTGGAACATGGCGGTGTTGTCGACGCCAGCTTCAAGGTACGGGTGTAGCTGGCTAGGTCGGCAAGCTACTGACATCGTGATTAATGCAGGTGTATGGTACGAGCAATCTGCGAGTCGTGGACTTGTCGGTTCTGCCATTGCACGTTGCTGCACACACACAATGTAAGCACTTGTGCGTATCTTCACCCGTTGTAAGTCGTTGACGGCTCGGTTTATAGCTGTCGCGTATGGTCTTGGTGCCTATGGTTCGTATGCTATCTCAGTATGGTGTTCAATCGCTGATCGTCATTGTAATTTGCAGCCGGGGAAGTCCTGACCAGCCACTGAGGATTTGATACATTCCCGTGCCGGCTACACTTTTGATTGCAACTCCACCACGTAGTTTCGGCGCGATAGTGTTCCTCTCGTTTATTCACGTTGGCCTGAACTCACTGGTACCCGTACAGCCGAAGTGTCATTTAATTCTTGTGATTGTGATGTACACTTGGTGGTAATACATATATCGATACAATACACTTTCCAGATCCAAATTCCAATGCTCCACCTGAGGCCTGAGGGCTGTCAGGGATAGCTCAGCAGATTATCGTGCGATGCACATACCTCGCAGTCCATTGCTCAAGGGGGAGTGACAGAGGGTGTAGTCCGGTTCACCATCTGTTCTTTACATTGCCAGAGATGGTATCCCACCTCCAGTATAGCGATTTGTGTGCCATACAGCTTAGAGCGAGCCTCATCGTAATCCACAAGTTCAGTCACGAAATTCTGTTCATCCGCCATACCAGTTCCCGATTTGTACTCCTGAAGGATATTTTGACTTTCAGAGATAGCATAGACAAATCGAATATCGAGCACTTACCGCATCTGCAGGGATTTCACCGACGAACCAGAACGTGAAGTATATCCCTGGCTCTCGGCGGTGATCCGACCTGTAGTACTGCGTGCTAACGTAGATAGGCTCAGAAGTCAATCTCTTCTCCTCCCACGACCTCTTATCCTCTGGCGGATATGGGGCAAGGGTGGGAACAGGTAAAGACATCAGAGTGGCGCGGTATCCCGACTTGACAGTGAATTTGTTTGTCAGTGGCGAGGTGGACAGGCTGCATAAACGTACCTCCTCATAACCCTCCCTCAGTGCCGCTGCTATGATATCTTCTCCTACGTCTTTCCTACCTTTGGGGAGGAAGAAGTATCCAGGTGCCTTTGAGTCATGAACAATGGCCACCTTGCCAGTGGCGGGCTGAATTATGAGCAATCCTACGCCAATGAGAAAGTTGGAAGCAAAGAACATGCTGTTGGGAATAGCAGGGGAGGACCAGGAGCCGGTAGGAACCACTGGCTGAGATAGGGAGGGCACAGGGGGCTTTGTAGGAGTGATGCGAGGTTGTGTGGACTGGCTAGATGCGCTTCTCCTCGCGAAGAGGTTACTACGCGCAGGTTGTGCTGAGCGGGACGAAACAGCGTGACTTTCCGCGCGATGATGTCCGGTCGGTGCGTCCCCATGGATGGTGTTCGGAGGAGTGGTTGTGTTCTTCTGGTTCTTGGTGTCGTGCAGAGAGGACGAGGATGACGAGGGGGAGGTCCGGTGGGAGCCAATAGCTCTGCTCATCCAAGAGGACATGGCGATACGAGACGTTGCAGGAGAACTTCAAGAGCCTGAGGCAGAAGGCGGCATGCGGGCAGTAGACACCCGGGCCGCGGATGCCGCGCCAGAGAATGGCTCTTCCGAGTCTCCCTTCACAAGCCCCCCACCGTCGTTGCCAACAACATTCTTGCCACAGCATCCGCCCATCGTCGCGCCGCAATGGTCCCCCGACCCCAGCACGCCAACGCGATGCCTTCCACAAGCACAGCACACTCCCTCTCCATCCTCACCGAGTACACCCACACACTCGACTCCCTCCCCATCGACCTCTCCCGCAATTTTGGCGACCTCCGCGAACTCGATGCTGTCCTCTCCTCCTCCATGCATGTCCTCACCCACAAGATAACACAACTCACGTCCATGATCGAAAACAAGACCGCGTCGAAAGAAGAGCGTCTGTGGCTATTGGCCGAGATCGCTGAGGAGGCCGGTCGTCTCAAGCCTGGTGCCGACGACAAGATTCGTGTAGCATGCTATGCAGCAGATGGTCTGGCAGGTCACAAGGCTCACATGACGACCCTTTTGGAGCAAATGCCTGACCCACAGTTCGGGAAGCTGGCGGGCATGTTGGGACGGAAGACGGTCTACCCCCATGTGGCGACGAGGTCGTACATGCCCGCGGGTATGACTACTGAGGGTGGTAGAAGGCAAAGGAGGAATGCATATGGAAGTCTGCTCGCTCGTGATGTGAACGAGGTTACTCCCGCGAAGAGGAAGAGGGTGGTGAAGGACGATGATTCAGAGCTGATCACACGCAGTCCGCGAAAAGACAGAAATGGCGACCCTTCGCGAGCGAGGGGCAATGGTCGAGCTAGAAAGTGCGTATACTCCATCCCAACACCGTCCGTCGCGATGTTCATGGTCCTCACTGTCCCAGAACGGATCGCGCCGCCTCACCAGCGCCTTCTGAGCTCTCTGTCGCCTCCCACATCCCCCAGAATCATATCACTACGACCCAAAATTTGCCCGCCCCCTCTCGTCCCAACAACGCTGCAAGACAAGGGAACACAGTATCCGCCGTCAAACGCGGGCGAGGCGGCCACCCACACACCCCGTCAAACGTCGGAGACCCTGCTCATGATAATGGAACACCCAGACCTGCTGCACACAACGGCCCCCCTTCTACATCCCATCCATCCTTGCCATCTCCATATGTCAATGGCATACAAAACGGCGAAAGTGCTGTTGCCAGAGTTATTGGCAACGGAGAGTGGACGCACGGTCAGCTGGAAGGCCCGGGAATGCCGGTGGCGAGGAACTTCGCGGGCGCTAGCAGTGCTGCAGCTCCTGTGAGTACCAAGGCGGCTGCACAGACCACAGAAACATCCGGAGAGATGGTCGCAGAAGGAGAAGGAGAGCAAGACGATAACAAAAGATATTGCTTCTGTAATGGTGTCAGCTATGGCGAGATGATTGGTTGCGATGACAATAATTGCGACATTGAATGGGTATGTTTCAGGCTCCTTCTATGTGTTATGTCGGGTTTGCTGACACGAATAATGCCATAGTTCCACCTCACTTGCCTTGGATTATCTATTCCACCGGAAGGTGCATGGTATTGTGACAGCTGTATACAAACAAGACGGAATACGAAGAGAAGTGCAAGGGGTGGAAAGAGGAGGGGTGGTGCTCGCGCTGCGGCAAGACACGCGTCTAGCTGATTGTTGGTTGTTTTATTCCACTCCTGTACTGATTACACCCAGGTACCTGTTCTCGACTGACTGCTGTCTGTCCTATTCCCGATTTTTTGTATCTTCTGTGCCCTTTAGATTACACATGGCTGGGTCCTTACATTGTTAATTCGGATTTTGATTATATGTATACACTTCCGTTACTTTTCATGTCTGATGTTTATGCAGATTTCATCCGCGATTTTCCTCACCTCTCTGATCACGCTCTCGCTCGTTCTCCATATCCCCCACTCACCTGGTCCGCCTAAACCCATCCCCATATTTTCTTTTCTGTACAACATGCCGCCTTCGCACCAACTCCCCCCACTCAAATGGATCTCTTTCAAGCCAACCGGGAGAAGATCCCGTAAGAGTTGACCGACACTGTCGGGGTTGACCCCTGATCCAGGGAGGATATTGAGTGGGACACCGGGAGCGCGACACTGGATGTTCAGTGTGTGGGAAGTTTGTAGGATCCTGCGCAGCGTTTGTGTTGATGATGGGGCGGAGCTGCCGCGGCCACTAACAGGCAAAAGAATATCCTTAGCCTCTGGGCATGACCTATACCAGGTGGTGCAGATACCTTGTAAGGATGCGTGTGATTCCCTGAACTGTGACTAATTGGCGTAATGGCGAGTTTTCTTCATATTCTCCCTCTGGCCCACCATCTGGGTCGGGAGTCATATCGAAGGCTCGATGGAAACAAACTGCATATTATCATCATCAAATGCGTCAGAGGAAGGTAGATCATAAATGTTACCTTGCATCCCGTCGGCCTCATGTACCAATCTTCGCGTCCGTTCGACGTCTATCCACCCGTTCGCCTGCAGCACGCCGAACACAACACCATCTGCACCTGCGTCTTTGAATGATTCGATGTCGTCTATCATGACCTTTAACTCGGCGGCAGTGTACAGAAAGTCTCCCGTACGAGGTCTAATCATTACCTTCAGGGTATGATGTTTCAGTCCGATAAGAGATATTATGCCTCACAAGTGCTCACCATGATAGGAACGTCTGGAGCTACCCGCTTTATGCTCTTAAAGAGACCCAAGCTCGGCGTGGTACCGCCTCCAAGTCCCAAGTTGCCGCACAGCTCTAATCTATCGGCTCCCCCATTGACAGCCCTATTTCGAATGAGGTCGTGAGCTTGAAGATGGGCGATATGTGTGTTTGGTACACCTACGCAACAGCTGATTCTACAGAGTCAACGCACACCTCGATGAGAACACGGGATGGCATCGCCTGACCTAAATATCGCTCTCTTCCCGATCAGATTAGCCAAGGGAGATTCTGGCTTGCGGTGATATAAGTACGCGTCCCGCGTTATTTGTTCTTGACAAAATGGCGGCCTAGGACTACGGAAGGGGAAGTCACCGATTAAGGGTCCGTTTTATGGCTCGTCGTGATGTTTCTGAGTACCTGTTCAACGCGTCAATATCATGCAGTAGCCACAGGGTAAGATACCTTGTTGGTGCCTCGTATCTGTGGGTGAAACAAGATGTCCCTACTTGTGGTTGTGTTTTCATTTCATCGGCGTCTATATTCTCCCCCTTTCAAGTTCATCCAACGCCTCCATCATGGCTTTCCTGATCCCTACATTTCCTCAACGCAATCCCTCTGGACAAATGAACAGCTCAGGACGCTATTGATATAGTATGGAAACTGCGTTGGTCGCGATTCATTGCCTATTAATACAGCAGTGCTAGTCGCAGGCTTGCACTGGAAGCGTCCAAATGGTCACCGGGTTGCCTACGACATCATCCAGATTGGCCCTCCGAGACCCTTTGGCTCTCCCCTGTTCGCTCATAACAAAAATTTGGCACAAGCGGCGGTCTAAGAAAGTCTGCCGGTGTTACGGATCTGCGCACAACGCTAATCCATCACAGTGACAGTGCACAGTTTTCTTGCGTTATGTACTTCGATCACAGGTTTACGACGGACCCTTCTCATGAAACAAACATGTGTTGGTCGCAGGGCCTTTCTGGAGGTCAGAATGCGAGATGGATTATCTACCCGCGTCCCTTCGGCGTCACCATCCTCGCTGTCAATAAGTACAGATTGGTACGCCACGCTTTCATTGCCACTACTTTCCTCTTTCCCCACCGTCCGTTTGTCACCGTCGAGCTTTTTTTAAATTTCATTCTGCTGACACTCATAGCCCATTAGTATCCATACCATGGGCTCAGCAGTAGCTTCCCCCCGCGATATACACGAGCAACCAATAGCTAAAGGCCAGAGCAATATTTGGTGGGCCAATGGTATATTCTTCACAGCGACGCACATTGCAGCCGCAGTTGGCGTGTACCACTATCCGTTCCATGCCGTGCATAGGGCGAGTCTCGTTTTATGCTTTCTAACATGGCAAGCCGCGTGCTTTGGGTGTGTACACTCTCATGATGGGCGTTGTCGAGTGCATATATTGATGTTTTGGGTTGGCAGAATCACCATTGGGTACCACCGTCTATATTCGCACAGAGCGTTCCGCGCAACATTTGGAGTTCGAATGGTGTTGGCAATCCTAGGTGCTAGTGGGTTCCAAGGATCCATAAAGGTTCGTGCTGCGCTCTTTTGCACAGGACTTTGCAATCTGGTGCTGACCAATTCTGCCGAATCTGCCGTCCTATCCTTCAGTGGTGGTACGTGTTCTCTCACCAATACCGTCATGGGTGAAGTGCGCTGCAGCTGATGCTCAACATACCCTTTCCAGGTGTCTCAGGCATCGTCTTCACCATGTACGCTCCTTTCGACATTCAGGAGATTGGACGAAACTGATCACAAAAATTATAGAGGTTTACCGATGACCCTATCCATGACCCGTACGTTAACATGCAGGTGAAGTACGCGAGTCCTTATTTTACGTCGACCACAGGTATTGCGCCACGAAAGGCCTGATTTGGTCTCATCTTGGCTGGATCTTCTTCAAGCCAAAGTACGAAAGAATGACGTTGATCGAACGCGATGACTTAGAGAACGATCCCGGTGAGTAGAAGACTTCCACTCGTCAATAACGCTCTGCTTAGGAATGATCAAGTTGTTCGCATTCAACATGAATATTATGGTAAGTTCATGCGTCCTTTGCTCCGCATTCATTAGCTGAACTTTGGCAACGCCCGCAGTTTCATTCGCCTTGTTCACTGGTTTCGTCTTTCCCGCAATTATGGGAGCCCTTTGGGGAGATGGTGTGGGGTCGTTCGTCTGGGCAGGACTCGTCTCAAGACTGATGAGTACGAATCTGACCCCAGGGTTCCCGTACCAAAGCTAACGTGTCCTATTTCTAGCGTGGCATTGCACCTTCCTAGTGAACTCGTGCGTGAACGAGCATTGATAAAGACGTTTCTGACTTTGTTTACTGATAGGTTAGCTCATTGGGATGGCCTGCAGCCGTATTCTGACGAGAACACTTCAAGAGGTAATTTGGTATGTTTTCCGTTTGCTGTAGGCGACGCCACGATTTCACGTATTATTAGATGTTAGCCCTCCTAACCTGTGGCGAGGGTAATCATAACTTCGTGAGCGCTCTCCATTCGATGATCTATCAATTGACACCAGACTAACCTGATATTCCTCTCAGCATGTACGTTATTTCGTAGAACGTGCATACGCGATTCCATCCCTTGACAGATTTCAATCACAGCATGCGTTCCCCCACGACTTCCGGTCTGGACCGAGTCCCACTGATTGGGACCCTTCCAAATGGATTATTCTTGCTCTGAATGCCCTAGGACTCGCCACTGGGCTCCGTACAGCGCGTCCTGACGATATTCGGGAAGCTTTGGTGCATATGCACCAAAAGGGGTATCATCATCACAGGGACCTACACGCTCCAGCGAAGTATGAGACCTCCAGCGATGATCAAAGCAATGATGAACCAAAGGTACTATACGATATTTGGACCCTGGAAGAGGTGAAGACCTACGTTCAGACGAAGAAGAACCGATGTGTGGTTGTAGTGAAGGGATTTATCTTGGATGTGACCGAGTACCTAGGCGAGCATGTACGTTCGTATTTGTTTGTCGAGTGTCTCGCAGCGTTTTCTTACCATGATGGTCTCATCGTAGCCTGGCGGTGCTACGCTTCTTCGCAGGTATTCCATTCGGGCGCATTCTCGGTTCGACTGCAATCCCTCGTCTCCTTCGAACGACGAATCCATGTGGAACGAAGCGACCTGGGCATTCGACGGTGGTCTGAATCAGCACTCACGCGCGGCGAAAAGACGAATGAGGGAGCTCATCATTGCGAGACTCAAAGTGGAGTAAATATCTGTTCAGCCTTGTTGAACGAATGTCGTCGTGCCTCTTTCTCCATAGAACCATGAAACCTGGAATGTGTCTCGAAGGTGGAAGTGCTTTGATACATAGTATCTGGATTGGACTTGCATCAGTTGAGGTCACATCTACGATCTGGGCGGCTATAACGCGACGCGTCACATCACGTGATTGTAACTTCCAAATTGGGGTACGTCCATGTGCAGGGATACTACGTGACAAGGGAGACAGAGAGAGCACAACCCTTGCAACAGTGCGCAACGTTAATACCCCTTCATCGTTGAGTTCCACATTATCCCGATTTCCGTGCCATCATCCGGGCGATGTCGAAGCGAGAGGCGAGCATGTTTGCAGCCCAAGGCGTGGTGGATGTCGATGCTCCGCGCGCCAAACGACACAAACCTGGTCCTCCATCCCAGACGGATTCTCCAGACAAGAATGGAGCAGCTATCGGGCGAGAGGTGAAACAGGAGCAAATAGAGAATGCTGAAGGCAATGTCGAGACCGGTCCAGAGGCTCCTGAAGTGGTGAAGGAGAGAGGGTTGAGGGTGTGGCAAACAGTCAAGGACGCGGTGAATAAAGAGTGCGTGATCATCTTTCTTTCGCTCTTTCGTGACTTACTCATCTGTCTTAACGCTTGCTCAATCGTTTTCTTTCCTTGCACCCTCTAACTCGCCGGAACCCCTCATGATGACACGTTTATACCACGGAATTTTGTCAAACACAGAGGACGGACACTTTCATACAACTTCATGCGACTTCCGTCTCAACGGCAGTACCCTGACTATTACGAGATTATCAAGCACCCGGTATCCCTGGAGAAAATCAAGGAAAACCTGGAGAAGGGTGAATACCTCACCTTCAGCCAATGTGTCGGTGACTTGGAGATCTGCTTCAAGAATGCGAAGAAGTATAACGTGAGGGACAGTCAGATCTGGAAGGATGCGAAGATCTTGCATGTGAGTACCTCAAACTCAATTCTATTATGGCCAAGTAAGGATGCTGGGTCCGTTGGATTCTTAGTTGAGATGGTCTCTCAGCCTTTTGGGACTTCATTGCCTGTGAAATATTCTTGTGTCATGAAAGCTGTAACCGGTACTGAACCTCGCTTCACAGAAATTGGTCACCACAGAAGCTGCGAAAATCACTGGAAATACCAGTGGTCATGGTGAGGATGATGTAGAAGCTCCTGGTGGATCTTCCGATGCCGAGGGGGACGGGAAGAAGAAGAAACCGAACATGAACAGGTTGTTGAAAGTGAGGTTGCAGAAGTTGGTGGATAAGACGGATAGCACGTAAGTTGTCTCCGCACCCTCACGTATACACACGGTAACTGACAGTTCAACTATAGTGGACGTGTACTATCCACAGAGTTCATGGACTTGCCCGACAGGAAGAAGTGGCCTATATATTACAAGACCATCAACAAACCGCAATGTATTGAAAGAATCTTCGTGCGTGCCACCTTGTGTCCACTGTAATGCTACTGATGTCGCAGTAGAAACGACTGAAGAGGAAGGAATATCACACTACCGTAGATTTTGCTAATGATGTCGAACTGGTGTTTTCAAACGCTATGGAGTTCAATCAAGAGCATACGGGAATATGGGAGGATGCTATGGTTCTTCGGGTGAGTACTACTTACCTCATGAGCCTGGTCGTTCTCATTATAATATCTTACAGGACTACTTCCGTCTGCTTATGGCAGACCTCCCTCCTCCCTTCACCATTCCTGCGTACGCTACCACGAGTCACTCCACGAAAATCAAACTTCGTATGCCCAATATATCGCAACAACAGGCAACACCAACTGCCGTAACCAGCCCAGCGGGCGGCGCACTGATGTTACGGGTTCCACCGCAAGCATCTCCAGCATCGTCTACCCCACAGTTGCCAAATTCCAATACTATCGCCGTCAATGTCGCCAAATCACCCAATGTTACGGCCAAGCTGAAAGCCAACTCCATTATCCCTGAAACCATTCACCTCACACCACCTCCTTCCACGTCGACTCCACAGCCCCCAGCCATACTCGCCACAAACGGTACAGCAACGTCTCATTCGCAATCTATCACTTTCACTCCTCCGGCCTATCCGTCCGCGTTTGCACCGTCTCAACACCCAAATCCTACATATCCCCCTCAGCCACAATCACGCACACCAACTACCGTGCAGCTCGCACTACCGAACACGAATACATTTCACCCAGGGGCGAGACAGCAGCCTTCTACGCCTGTACAGACGCAAATCCTCAATCTTACGGCGCCGACGACTTCCATTGGTCCCAGGGGCTCGTCACAAACACGGACTATGGTTGGTCAGTCTGTTGTTACAATGCCAACACAAGGGATGCCTCCGATTTCTACAGTGACAACAACGACATGGTCTGCAGGGACTGCTACCGTTCCTTCCAAGTCACCGACACCCTCCACAGCTGTCCGCCAGCGTAGGTTCGAGCACGTAAAGTTGGTCACCATGCCGAACGGACGAAGACTTGATCTCGATGCCAAGGACCGCGTAAAGACGTGGGCTGCCAGGCTGGGCGTGGACGAGTTAATTGTAGGAATCAGCGGCGTGAAATTCTTCCCCCTTGAGGAAGGCGAGGAAGAGGTCGAGGCCGACGAAAATATGGGAATGGACGGCGGACATAGGAAGGAAGAAGAAGAAGAAGACGAGCAACCCGCGGTTGTCCTTCCAAGCCCAAAGAGACCAAGAGGTCGTCCGAGGAAAAAACCTCTCAATCCATCACTTGTGCAAATTGCAACGCCTCTGGTCAAAGCGCAGAAACCTTTTGGTCCTATTGACGTGCAAGTCAAGTTGAATGGTAGTGTCGTCCAGTCGAAACCTGATACCAAGCATGAATGGGAGGTGAAGTTACCTTTGGGATGCAATGTGTTGGAGATCGTTGAGAAGACCGGGATGGTGTGGAGGGTTTATTTGGAGAGGGTCGGTGGTGATGCAGCCCATTGAACGCATTTGTACCTCTTGTATGTCCACTCTTGACCTCTGACCTACTTAGTCTGTCTGTCATGGCCTCTTATTCTTGTTCACGCGAACGTTTTCAAAACGTTCATGTTATCTTATTTTTCCACCTAAGTTCCTTTTCCCCCGTCGTATCTTTGAAGTTTGAGCTCAAGTTCGCGTGCATTAGTTATCATAGTTTTGTCCTGGAACCCGTTGACTGTGTATACCTACTTCGAGTGCCACCATTCCCTGAATGTTGATATTCTGACCGATGGTTTTGAAAGCGTCAGATTTGTGCCTTCCTCGCTCAATGAGGAACCACCCCTCTCTCGCAGAGCTACAGTTGGACGGAACAGACATAATGATAACAGTCAAGGACTACTTTCAACAATTCACTTCATCTATGCATTTACATTCACATACGAGGAAGATCCTCTACCAATTGGAATATTCTCATCCTCCCTATCGGTCTCATCACTGCTGCTGGGATACTGGTTATCCTGTGCAGGAACATACCAGTTATACCTTCCGGGTTCAGACGTTGTCTCTTGCACATGCTGCATCAGCAACACTTCCCTATCAATTGGTCTGACCTCGTAACCCTCTGATCCACGTCGTTTCGGAATCCCCGAAGCGGTATGCGAGTACTCATAACCATCGTCCACGGGCTTCGATGACGGATACAATGGGTCGCCATCCACGGAGGATTCAGATTCTGAGGAGCTGTAAGCTGTGGTAGGTTTGCCGTAGTCAGGGTGGTAAGGGGGGACGTTGGCTGTGCCTGTTGGTTTAGGTTTGCGTCGACGGCGTGCGGTTGTCGGTGCATTGTATTTCGAATGGAGGGACGGATTGAACGACCCGTTGGAATATGTCCATGGACTGTCCGGGAGTTTGAGAACGTAGTTTGGGTCCTCTTCGGGCATGTTTCGCTTGTGAGGGTCTTTTGGCGGCCAGTCCTCATCGAGGGTCGTAGAATCTAATGAAGCAATATCATGTCAGCACATGCCTAACAGCCTGAATACACTGAACAAGAGCAGACATAGTGTGTGGGGGAGGTAACTTCATTGCAAAGAACACACCTCGAATGCATACATGCTCTCAGCACCGAAGTCACTACATAACCCATGTACCACATCACACATCATCGTAGTCCCCGTGTTTCCAATTTCCCGTCCTCACGTCGTTCTCGAACTTGGACAACTCGATCCACTTACCTTGTCCTTCAGCAAGCTGGTATTTCAACCCGGTCCCAGGTGTTCTCGTCGGCCAACACCAAAGTAAGGGATTATCGCCTAACACAGACGCAATGTTTCGGCGCATACCAAGATTCTGACAGCATATGCTCAGCTTAGCACTGATTGGAGTGGGTTGGATCGCACAACTTACATAAGGAAACTTGATCTGGGAGGGGTCAATGTGAGTACGATTGAGGGTGCAGTACCAGAGGGATGTGAACAGACCTCCTTGATCTTACCACGCCGTACAAGCGTAGCAGCTTTGTCCTTCTCCCAACCTTCGATAGTTGTACTATTCCCACAAAGGGAGTAGATATGGTATATGCTGAATGCACCGACAGCAAGCAGAACAGGTATAGATAAAGTGTAATTCGCCACGATGAAGATTAACTCTCGAGTCGAGGGCTCATCCTAGTTTCAGTAAGCTACCGCCAATACTAAATATTGGGTAAAGGTACTTGCCCAGTAAGTCCCGCTTGTATACTGGAAGACACGTTTGGTAACCATAGTGAGGTGATAGGCACATGCAACATCCACGTAACACAAGAAACGAATGAAATGGCCGTAGTTGAAATGGCCGACGCAATTGTTGACCCATGGGCAGTGGTGATCCATACGAAGAACACATCTGTATGAGACGTGAGTTGTACGTTACGAATGTTCGCCCAGCTGAACGTACCGCTTGCATTGACTACAATGATGCGCTCGTGGAGGCTTATAACTCTCACAGGTGCGACAGTATCTTGGGCCCCGGGTAAGTTTCTTCACTTCATACCCTTCTTCATCCTGCGTATCTGGTTTCTGTCCGTGTCGTTCAGATCAGCTTCACATAACCTTGAAGCCGAGGATGTTTACTCACCCAATGCTTAGGCACTGAGCCAGGATCGGTAACGACACAAAGGTAGTAGTTCCACCACAGCATACCCACGAGTAGACTGCGTAATGTTGGCATCCGAAGTTTTACGGCGTACATAGTTGAGGTACGTACTTAAACGGTACAAGTAGCTTCAGGAGGTCTACAGAGAGCTCTCTGCCATACCACGGCCAGATGATGAATATCTGGGATGAATACGAAATGAAAGAAATGAGAAATGAGGTCAGCAAGACAAAGAGTCGACCAGTGAGACGACCCATGTCCGCGTTCCCAAGCAAGACGTGAATGAGGGGAGATGGTGGTTGGTGAACAAGAACAGCTTTCGTCACAATTGGCCGTCCATCTTGCCGAGTGAGAATACGCTTTCTCTGAAGCGCTCACTTCGCAGCTCTTTCCGCTATTGCCACCATCGTCGCTCTTAACGTCTTGGACGATGTTGAGCAGGTCTTCTACCACCTGCAGTATCCTTCGTGCCAGGGCGAACCCGCTGCGTCTGACCACCACTAGTCGGTTGTACGGTCAAAATGCATCGTCACCACCTTCGGACGACGCCCTCTCAAACTTGAAGAAACAACGCCGTACTGCTCCTGGCGTCGCATCCTCCCTTCCTTCCAGCAATCCCGGCCAACCAGATGGTTCGTTTGCCCATTGCACGGATATGCCTCACAATTTATTCATTTCCTTCAGCTGTGTCGTCACGTCCAGTGCGCGAAATCCCGAAGGTGGACAGCTTCGGAGATCTCTTTATTCGTGAGTCCTCTATGACACACGTACATGGACTTTCGTAGTAATATATGTATCAGCCGCCAAACCTGGCAAATGGTCGCGCCCCATAGTCAGCGCTGGCGGGTTGGCTTCTCGACTAGTCGACCGTCAAGATGCGTCGAGGGAAGGGCAGCAGGGACAACGCCAGAACCAACAAGTGCAACGCCAGCCGGGGCATGGTCAGCGGCGGACGGCAGGCCCGGGTCAAGGTCAAGGTGAACGTTATACTCAAGACCCACCCCAAAACTCGCTCCAGGGGCCGCGCCGAAATCAAGGGCAAGGTCACCGTCAAGGGCAGCGTACACCTCAAGGACAACCCGTACAACAGTCTGGTGCACAACGTGGCGCCTCAGGAGTCGGAGACCGCTCACACGCAAGGAAGCGCAAGAACAGAGCTTGGAAGAACGAAGAGAGGCTTCCAAGGAGGGAAGGAGAGGAGGAGGATACGCCATCGGTGTCCCCAGAAGAGATGCAGGCTAATCAGGGAAAGATAGAAGTCGTGACCGATCTTGCGGAGCTTTTCGCTCAGCGTTCCTCAACTCACGCGGAGACACGTCCGTCCCCGCCCCCAGTTTCTATGGGTTCTGGGGTCACTAAAAACACTAAAACCCCACCACCCGTACCAGTGCCTGCCCCGGGCATCCCTGCCGGTGCAGCGAGTGTGCTCGCAGCTCGCAAGCAACTCTTCCTCGAGCGCAATGCTGGCGACTACTCTAGATACGGCAAGGTTGTCACCGATAGGCCAAAGGAAAGCACATTGACCACATTGGGTCCTGTTCAGACAGCGGAGCTCTACCTAAGTAGACATCCAGAAGCCGGGCTGAAGCAGAGACGGAACGCGCTGAAGGTGGTGCAGGCTTTGGCGGGCAGTGTTGAGGGGACCAAGGTAGCGGCGGCATCATGACTACATAGTTCCCTCATTTGAGCAAATCTCTCGCATTATATCGGACAGAATAATAGGCATAACATATTCAACACGCTATGACACCATAAGGATAAGTTATGCAAGAGAGAAAAAAGGACTACCCCGACTGATAAACAGCTCATCCTCCAGTCATTTGTCGCCCAACTTAGCTATTGGGGGTATGACATCGCCCTCAGAGTCGCCTTCGCCACTCTGCCAGTCCATCAATTGATCCACATCCTCCTCCTTCGTTCCTTCATCGTCTTCATATTCCATCTCCTCTCCGTTCATGCTAACGCTCCCAATACCACCAGTCCGATTCCCGTTCACGCTTACACTGTATCCATACGCACTTCCATGCTCCAAAACTTCCGCATGCCCATCATCACTTCTCATCTCCGGTGAATGCAACCATTGAGGAATCTGGAAATCCCTCACCTCCTCGATCTCCTGTGGTACCCTCGTCCCAAACGCCGACACGTTTCTCTGAGTCTTGCGCGAGTTCGGTAACAACGAGCTTCGCATAGCGGCCACCATCAGGACACATGTCCGACTTGGATTGCTGCTGGCGACGGCGGTGTGGGATGTTGGGGAAACTTTGGCTACAAGGGGCGAGAAGCGGGAGATGCTGTTGAGTTCAGTGCGAACGCGTTTGCGTGGATGTGATGCGAGGGCTGGAGGGGCAGAGATGAATTCCGTGGCGACAGCGGGGTCGGTAATGTAGCGTCTGTTCTTCGGCAGAAACTTTCCATCCTTGGAGCGAATGATCACGCCTGACTTGGCGGAGATGTTTTTCACCTGGGCGGGAGAAATGGACTCAAGGACTGAAGAAGAGGCCGCTGACGGATTGAGTTTGATGACAGGTGAGGTTGACTTTTTCGACGGTGAAGGAGAGGGTTGTGCAGGATCCGTTGGAGTTGACGTTGGCCGAGCAGGAAACTTGATACGCAACTTGAGCTGTTTTGAGCGAAGCCGCTCACGCTCTTCGAAATCAACCTCGGATTCCCCATCACTATCGTGCTTGAATGACGGTTCAGGCGCAGGAGTCGGCAATGGAGGAGGGGCACGGTGGGTTAGCGTAACCTCTTTCTTGACTGGAGACTTCGCTTCCTTCTTCAGAGTAGGTGGCGGCGGTACACGAACCTCTTCGACTTCCTCCTCCACGATATCCATCTCCGCTGCACCACCTGTTAGACTCTCCCTCTTAGTCGCCTTCTCTTTCTCCTTCTTTTCAGACCACTTTCTGTCTGGCGGTAACAACACTTTGTATCTTTCCTCCAACGCCAAAGCCACGTCCAGCATTTCTTTCCGCCTTCTCTCTCCTTCGTTGTAGGCCGCGGCGCCGTTCACGTGTGCCCCTGGCAGATCCGCTATACCAGTTTCCAGTGAAGAACTCTCCGGCTCCGGTTGTGATGAGTCTCCGAGTGCGGCGGATGGTAAGGCAAGGAAGGCAGAATAGTCCATCCCACGGAGCTGCTCAATGCGCTCCTTTAGTTTATAGTGCTCGTGCTTGAGTTTTTCCTTCTCGCGTAGTCGCTGTCGCTTTTCAAAGGTTTCATACTTCCGGTGTCGTTTCTCGTAAGCAGCATCCGAGGTATCTGCAAACTCCTGATACGAACGGCCATCGAATTAAGCACCCGCCCGCAGAATAACGAGTGTTCACGTACCTCTTCTGAACGAGGCCTGAATCTGCCTCCGAAGACAGCATCGTCGGGTAACTGCGTGAACTCGGGTGTCTGGATGATCTGTTGTTGTTTGTACGCCTTCTGCACCTCCGGCCGCTCAAAGTATCTTCCGTACGCAGACTCGTTCAACTCCACGACGTCGCTCGCCCCGCCGCCGTTTCGCATCGCCGCCAAGCTCGAATTCGTCGTTAGAACAAATTTGGTTGATGCCGGAATTAAAGGTTCGGTCTCCACTACAGAGAGAGAGAGAGGAAATGGACCATGAGTGTATGATATCTCGATAGAATTCGTAACCCAGACACACGTACGTCGTCGTTTACGAGTCTCCAATATCATCACATCTACATCACAGCTTCCTACACCCGGACCGCCCCGTCTTGACCTTGAGGGCAAGATACGCTTCTGTCGAGTTGGCGCGCTCGGCGTCGTTGCCCCTGAGCCTACCGTCTCGGAAAAGCTCATGACGTCTGCAGGGGGAGCAACAGCCGCAGTAGAGGCAGCAGTCGCGGGTCGTTTGCCCCGGGCTGTAGAAGAGGAAGGGGCGGTGTCGCCGCTGTCGACAGCCGTGCTGGTCGCCATGAACGCTGGAAGGGACTTGGAGCGTTTATCTGTCGCCCGGTGTCCAAACACACGAGAGTACTCAGAATGCCGTTGAATTGAATGAGGAAGCCGGACGCTGCTGGACGCGACGGGGACGAAATGTCGGGCGTTGTCGTCGTCGATGTTTTCGCGCTTTAGAGGAGCGCTCGATGGCCAGAACCCGAGGGTCGGGCATGCCCATAACAGGCAATTTTGCAGAGGCTATTGCCCTCGTCGACTCAACGCATAAATGAATGACGTCACAACAAGCACAAGAATAAATCGATAGATCAGGACCCTGCGCTATCACCGTGGCTGCCATCTTTGCTCCAATCCTCCTGCGGCTTCCATCCACCCGTCCCTCCACCCGACACCCCATATTCACCGCCGTAAGCGTTTTGCTGCGGCTGTTGTTGATACCCCATGTTGAAGTTGATACCAAACTGATTCGCAAAACGAGGATTGATATGTGGCTGGACATAGCCTGGTGGATAGCCGTACCCAAAGTCAAATGACTGCTGAGGGGGATAATAGTATCCTCCCCAACCGCCCCCACCCTGTGTTGGTGATTGAGGCGGTGCCTGTGGTTGTGTTAGCTGTTGGCCATATGGGCTGCTGTAAGAGCTTCCGTCAGAATATTGTCCAGTAGCTCGCGCAATGGCCAACGATGTCGGCGACATGGGCCGTGGCTGTCGCGGGTCGTATTCCTCGGATGGCGAGTACCCCAACTGCGATTGGTGCGACTGTGGTGAATGTCGGTTTCCCCAGCTATGGTCGTCCCCACTGGAGCCACCTCTTCCACGTCCACGACCCCTTCCCCTCCCTCTATCCCCGCGACCCCTTCCACCCCTGTCCCTTCCTCTCCCCCGTCCTCGTTCCTCCCACCTGAGTCCTCTTCCTCTCGACCCTCCTGCAGTGAGACGACCTTCGTTCCCCTGATGTTGTAAGTCTCCCTCCGACAGTTTCACCGGAGGAGCAGAACTTGCACTCTTCGGTTGCGATGTTGACTCCAATCCATATTGGTCTGAATACGGATCGTCGTATGGCATGGGCGGTGGCCGTGACGGTCCTGCTCCGAAGTCCATGTCGTTATAGGGAGCGTCGTATGTCCCATACATGTCCACAGCTGCGATGTCTTGGTCGCGCATTTGTGAGGGAATGGAAGGGGGAGCACGAGAGGACGAACTGCCGCCCCGTGCTTCTTCACGCCTGTGTCGACATTATTACAGATGGCAGAATGAACAGATGAAGGAAACATACGCGCGCTCGGTACTACGTTTGTGGGCCCTCTCTTCCTCATCGTCCGAGAATTCAAGCTCGTCTTCCGCAGGCTCCTCATCGTGCGCATTGCTGGCGTCACTTCCCTTCAACGCTCTCAACTGTCTGACGAAGACGAACTTGCTTCGGGAAGGGACATGGAATACTTCCCTTTCAGCTTTCACCTTCTCTGGGTCTAAAGGGTACTGAGAGTTGAACTTGACAAGGTACATCGGTTGATGTGTCGGACCAAAGGTTTCATATATCTGATCATAAATTAGATTAGACAGTCGGCATGGGCAACAGTCCAACTCACGTATCCCAGAACTTTCCTATCACCAAACACGAGCAAGGTTTCGGAATCCAAGGCACGCTCAGCTGCTCTATTCTGCACGCTCGAGGGCAGCCCTTTCACCAGCGCGACATTGTTATTCAAGACACTCATGACCTCTCCGACCTTTTCCATCTCTTCTCCTTCTCCTACTTCTTCTATGTCAGGAATGGTGATAGTAATCTCAGGCTCGGGAATTTCATTCTTTGTACGAAGTTGATTCGCAGGAGTTGGATTAGGTCCATCGGCATCGTCAATATCATTGTCGTCCTCCTCCACAGGAGTCGGTTTTGTTCCAGCGAGCTCATCATCTGAATCCGAGTCTGACGAGGACGAATCTGAGTCGTCGGAGACGGGATGGGATCTGTAGAAACGGTTAACACTGCCAAAGGAGTTATCAACCAGCTTAACGCACCTGTTTTGCCCCTCCCCGTCATCTTCCTCTATCCCAGCCAAAATCCCATCTTCTACCTCCTTTTCACTATCATTATCACTCGAATCCTTGTCGTCGTCTGGACCGTTGTTTTCATTCGAAGGAACTTTCGGAGGGGGTGGTATTGAGTCCCCTATGATGTCGTGTATCAGCTGCAAGTCCTGTGGAATATACGTCTGGCGCATAAAAACGCCAGGGTTGCTGTCTTCATAGTCCATCGCGGAGGGGATACTGGCAGGAAACAGAAGGACCAATTTGAACCTGTTGAAAGACCAAGGGTGCGCCTTCCAAATTGGGAAGTTTTTGACGCGTGTCTTCCGACGCGTCTCGGCGCTTCTTCACGACGCACCCGCCATGTCGCAAATGCTGCTCATCCGACCTTCCACGTCCCTCCGCACAACTGCTCCGCGTACGGCGAGGCAATACTCATCGCCTACATCCTCCCAACAAAAACCGTCCATTAAACTCATCGCTGAACTCCGCAAACACACTGATGTCTCCCTCCCTCTCGCCCGCGACGCTCTGACCGCTTCCAACAACTCCATTCCGGACGCACTTGCCTGGCTCGCGAAACATGGCGAGAAGAAAGCATCGAAAGTAGAAGGACGGGCGACAAACGAAGGCTTGGTGGGCGTGTACACCATCTCGAACGGTGTCAACTCGACGATGCGTGCACCAGTTTGGGCGGGTATGGTCGAGATGAACTGCGAGACCGATTTCGTAGCGAGAGGGGAGTTGTTCGGGAAACTACTGAGCGAGGTCGCGCACAGTGCTGCATTCCATTCCAAAGTGCTCCATGCAAAACAAGTTCGGAAACAAGAACTGGGGGAAGCGTTAATCAAACCGGTAGACGTGGAAGCTCTTCTAGAGGCACCTCTCCTGCCGTATGGCCATGTCGAGGCCGGAGGCAAACAAATGAGCACCGTCTCCCAATCCCTCCGCACACTCATGGGCAAAGTTGGTGAAAACATCTCAATCCGGCGTGCAGCTGTCGTTCGACAAGACATCATGCAACGCAAGGACGTCGGGTTCCGACTGGCTTCATACGGCCATGGGGGTACCTTCACTTCACATTCGAAATTCCAATCCGGTCGGATAGCAACTCTAGCGATCATGGCACTGAAGGCACCTCCATCGTCGACTTCGTCATTTACCAATCTGAGCCACTTGCTTAGAGGTCGGGAGGGTATCGTCGGGGAATTGGAGACACTGGAAGCGGCATTAGCAAGGCAGATTGCTGGGTTCCCAACCACGAGCATCGCGTCGGACGCGGAAGGAGACGAGAGCGCGTTGTACAGCCAGCTGTTCATGATGTACCCCGAAGGGAAAGGTGCGTCTGTGCGGGCCGTGCTGTCGACGTGGGAGACGAAGAACGGGTTCGTAGAGAAGGGCAAGGAGGAGACCGGGTCGGCTCTGGAAGTGCTGGAGTTCCTGAAGTGGACGGTTGGGGGCGAAAGTGTTGCGGCGGGTAAGCTATAGGGGTGTGCTAGTTTGCAAAAGGTACGTGTCATCTGTTGTAATCTTTTGTGATATGGCTAACAGTGTCCCTAGTATCTACGCTACTTCGAGAGAGACGTCTGCTCCATTTAATCTCCCATAGAGTGCCTAGAGAGCACATTCCCTACTCAGTGACGTATGCCAATCATAGGGACCACTTAATGGCACGGTGCCAACCTCTGGATTCAGATATGACGACCTGTAAACGGGCGGTGCGATTCAGACATTGGATTAGTGGCAGACAGACATGTAGAGCTGAGGGATGGTGGCCCTTCATCCCGATGCTTCCTTCGAGGATGCTTGGCTTATACGCACCTCTCTATGATCATATTCGTTAGGTATCGTCAAGGTTGACAAGAACTCGGCTGAAACCGAAGAACTGTGGCGGCTTTATGTTGAATTTTGAACATGTGTCCCAAAATGATCAGTGCGTCTTCATCATCCTTCTTCGTTGTCACCACCATATCCTCCGCGATACCTCTCTGTTGATATTCACGTCTCATGAAACCAATCATCCAATGGAGACATCAAGTCCAGGATGGGCCGGACCCTCCCTGCACAAAATCATTCGCGGATGTTCAATGCAAGTCTCCGCCTACCGACTTCACGTCTTTCGCTCTAGTCGCATCGCCGGAGCTGGAGCCTTGTCAGGCCACGCCAAGATCAGCACTTGCCTTCATCGACGAAGGTCTACCTCATCCCGACATCCCGGCAGCCACTGAACTCCTAGCTCGATCTCTTCCTGCGTCTCCTCAACTCTTCGCCGCCAGCAGCTCCATTGCGTTTGATAGCACCTGCCCTTCTTCTCTACACCCTCCGCCGAAGTTCAAGCCTGTTGCTCCTCTGTGCACGCCCTCTCTCGCTGGACTACACTTCCGACGCCATAATCCCAAGTCGCCAGCGGAGAGTACAGTAAAACCTCTCCCTTGTCAAAACTACGAGCGGTTGACTAGCATCCCGTTCAAGGATCTCGATGCTAGTAATGACAGTTTCATCTTGGATCACACCCTCCTGCCCGGAAAGAGCCAACGCCCTCGTGCTCGTTCTGTCCAATCTTCTGGAACTAGCAACTCTCAACGTCAGCGGAGCATCAGTGCTACAACCAGTACGAGTACTACCAGCACCAAGGGGCTCGCTCGCTGTCCTATCCGATCTTTCCTGAACAGCCTGAGACCCTCCTTAGCAAGCGAGACCATACTCTTCTTGACCGTCGGCATAAAGAGTGAAGAAGACTTGGACAGGCTGGGGAAAGCAGACGCTGAGCGGGCAAAGACTGGGAAGCAGTTATTGGAGGAAGGGTTGGGGGATTATTATTGGAAGTTAGTGGAGGATGGTTTGAAGAGACGCGTGAAGACGGCGAATACGGCGACTGCGATGGCGAGAAGCTTTGGAGCGTTTACGGATATCAAGAACATGCGTTTTTAACTTTGAGAAGTAGAGTACGGTACATATGCAAACCACTTGAGCCAACCTCAAACTCGTCTGCCAAGAGACACGTGGAAGACACGCTGCACGTGACTCTCACGCGTCTGCGCGCAGGGACGGACGCGACATTTCCTCCGAGCCATCACTGCTCCTGGTGAAGTCTTTCCTGATACCCGTTATACGCGTTCGATAATTCAAACGAATGGCATCTATTGGTATGTAACTCGACGATGCATCAAGTTTATACCTCCGACGCACATCCAGTCACAGCATCTCCCCAGAAGCCCCATCGAAGGAAGAGGCAGCGACTTTCATCTCCCACTTATGACGACCAGGTCGTCCTCAGCCAGCAGGAGATCGATGCGTTTGAGCAGCTTGACAAGGCTCTTTCACAAACACAGCGAAAGTCTCAGTCACCATTGAAACCATCCCAGTCGGTACACATGATAGACAAGCTGAAGCGGGACCAGGCCATTGCAGCTGCCTTGGGGTTGAAGAATCTGGAACCGGAGGGTGATCAGGATGAAGAGGCGGTTGGTGAGTCTGTAATGAAGCTACTATCGCTGTATACGCACATTCATTCACTTTAGACCGACCTCCGTCGCCATCCGATGCGTACGTCAGAAAAGAAAACCGGCATCCGAGAGCCTCTCTAACGGACGCATCCACCGGTCGGACCCCCGTGTCCCGCTCTCCCAAATCTTCCAAATCCCCGAGATCACCTGCAAAAAGCCCTCATTCGAAGAAACGTCTCCCCGGGATCAGCACCACTCTCCAGTTGGCGCGGACTCCATCGCCTGTCGAGGCAGTTACCTTCTCCAATGATCCCTCTGTCTTTGAGAATGACTCGTGGTTTGAGTCAACCACGATTCCTGAAGATGCTATCTTCACAACATTCACCACTGCTAAAGTGGTGAAGGCGAAGACAGACGAAGCACCTGATCCAGCGCTGAATATTTCTGCTCAGCCGGCAACGATGGTTGGCTTTAAGTCTGCCAAAGCTGTCGCCTTGGAAGTGCGTTCAGTGCCGACTGATCAGGATGATGCGAACACTTCGTCTGGTGCCAGCGAACCTCAATTGTCACCAACAGACCAGGGCACCATAGCCTTCAGATCTGCGCCTTCCACCCTCTTCAAACCTGCGTCCGCTATTCTTACCTCCGAGATTCAATCCGCTTTCGAACCAGCATCGGTATTGGAGACACCGCAGTTCATTGGTTTCAAAACGGCGAACAATGCTACGTTCGCGCCGTCGGAGAAAGCACTGCAACTAGCAGCACAAAAAATGAAGGAGTGGGAACGGGATTTTGACCTCGAGTTTGAAGAAACGCCATTCCAGGCTGAGGAGCCCTTCTCTCGGGTAGAGGACACTCTCTCCTTGGATCTTGCCGCAGCTGCGGATACCCTTTCCTCACAACAGAGTCAAGACCGTGGACCTGATAGTCCGACACCAGTAAGGTTCTCCACATTCAAGCAACCCATGCTTCCGGTGTCCATTTCTCTGCCATCAATCCAGACGAGCAAGAAACCCTTCAGATCGCCTCTTCTGTCGACCACTGTCGCGAAGCCCTTCCGGGTACCGCTTGCGTCAACATCAACATCAACCTCCAGTTACGTCGCGTCTCCTCTCAATCCCAACCGTCCCCCCGTCAGCGAAGGCACCATCGCCACAGCGACTCCATCACATCTGCCAACACCCGTCACTGCGACGACGAATCTTCCCCTGCTTAACGTTACCCCTCAGAAGAAGACCCTTGGTATCACCCCTCGTCGAACGAACGGTAAATCCAGGTTTGTCACACCATTCAAGCCAGGTATGAAGCCGGGAGAACCGGGTCGTGCTCAGCTCGAACAGAAGTCTCCGGAGAAGGCGAAGGATGTCATATCCCCTTACAGGGGAAAAGGAAAAGGAAGAGAAACGAACCCTTTCCTTGCAGAACGTGAGTGTTTTCAAATCCGCTGGTGGGTATCAAAGTAATTCTTCTATAGCCCCACCAAACAGAAAGATACCACTTTCTGAAAGTAAATGGGTTCCACAACAGCATACATCCAAGGATCTCGAGTCTATGGACATGTGCGTACCTTTCAATACTTCCATGCTACAAGATTGCTCAAACACCGGTAGCAACATCGCTGAACTGAAACTCATCACTCCGCAAACTGCATTATACTACGCTTTCCATTCTGCCACACCTAATCCATATACTGCTTCTCAACTTCCAGGAATCGCAGCCACGCTTGGCACATCCGCGGCTCTCGCAGAGCTTTTAGCTCGAGGGTGTACTCTCGCCACGAAGGGATGGGTTGAGAATCACTGGGCGTTGGTATTGTGGAAGTTGGCGGGAATGGTGTGCTTAGCACCAGAGGATGAGAAGAACCCGGCGAAGAAGAGGTGGTGTTGGAGCGAAGTGATCAGGCAACTTCAATATCGGTATCACCTCTCTGTTCAGGTCTATCCCGATTTTTTGCTAACGGCGTATTGACCAGCTATGAGCGAGACCTCAATAGTACTTCTCGCCCACCTATTCGACTCATCACAACGCGTGACACCCCACCCACAGCCCCGATGGTACTTTGTGTGTCCAACATCATATGGCCAAACGAGGACGGTGCCGAGGACAACTCAAGCGTTCCCGAACTGGAGGTTACCGACGGTTGGTATAGGATCCGCGCACAGCTAGACACATGTCTTGTCAAAGCAGTAAGGAAGAGCCGAATTCGGATCGGCGGGAAGCTTGCTACAGTTGGAGCTCGCGTAAGTCTGATTCACATTTACACCTGCACCTTTTACTCAATGCGTCCCTTGACCAGCTTTCATCAGATAGCAAAGACCCTGCAGAACCGCTTGAAGCATATTCCACTACCACACTTTGCCTCACTGGCAACTCCACCCACCTTGCACCATGGTATGCTAAGCTCGGATTCCAGAGGCACCCTTTTATCGCTACGTTGCGTAGTCTCTCTCCAGATGGAGGAGTCGTCGCTATAGCGGATCTGGTCATCGAGAAGGAGTACCCTGTCGCATATCTGGAGTTCGTAGAGGTGGATGGGAAGATGACGAGGGAGGGACCGAGGAATGAGAAAGATGAAATGGTTTGTCAGGACCAGTGGAGGGTGAGTTTCACCTAACCGGCCGCCCCGAGTGTGTTAGAACGCTAGTTGATTATCATGCTACAGAAACGTCGAGAGGATGCTGCCAGCAAACTACGATATGACTTGGAACGAAAAGCGCTTTCGTGGTTCAATTGTGCGGACAGACTTGAACAAAAGGCAGGTTCAGGATTCCGGCCAGTAGATGGTAAGTCTATTTCTATTCCCTATCTCAGCCACAAGTTCATTCAGATTATCTTCCCCCGCAGACCCGCCCGAGACGATAGACAACCTTCTAATGGAGCTTGAGGACTCGGTCCCCACGCCAGCTAGCATTTCGACCACGAGCAGTATACCTGTTGCGGCGAACGAGATTATCAAGAGCGCTAGCGTGCATGAAGCTGGATGGCTCGCACGCGCGATCCGGGCAAAGGTGGAGAAGGACAGGGAGAACTTGATCGATAATATGGAGCGCGAATTGAACGTATGTGGTGTCTGCCACCCCCAATTTATCTCAGGTTACTAAACTGTCTGTGCAGCAATCATGCCCGCCACGTCAAGTCCGCTCTTTCCGCGTCCTCGTCGTCCACTCACATGTACCCCCATCATCGTCCCGCACGCACACGCGTCGGGCCCAGCTCACAGTGTGGGATATAGATCAACTTCAGATGGAGGAAGGGGAGAGTGAGGGGATCAAACCGGGACAGAGATTCATGGTAACAAACCTGGTGCCAACGCAAATGAGGAGTTGGACTGGCGTAGAAGGGGATGGTTATGTGTTTTTGAGCACGAGAAGGGATTCGAGGTGGGTTAGGTTGCCCAAGGGATAGACTCGTCGCGATGCTTTTCACGGAACCAAACATGAAGATGACGTTGTAATATTAATTGTAATGTATCGTAGGTGGGATGCTAAGAACACATGCATAGCATTATATCCTTTGTTAAAAGGAACGAGGAGCAATGAGAGGGGATGATATAAATGCAAAAATAGTGCGGGGATGTGATGCTCAAGCGAAAGGGAATGAGGAGATCTACCGACCACCGCCAACACCATACTTCGCCAACGTCTCCCTCCAATCACCAATATCTTCCTTACCCATCACCACCACTGTCGCCTGCTTCCTAACCTCAGGGCCAAAGATCCTCCTTGCCACATGTTGCACCTTCGCTGCATCCACCCTATCAATCATCTCACACATCTCCGTCACGGGGATCTTCCTCCCATGTACGAGCATCTGTCTCCCTAAATCTTCAACTTCAACAGCCCTACTCTCCAACGCCATCACCAATGAACTCTTCAGCTGATTTTTGGCACGGTCCAGCTCCGCAGCGGCGATAGGTGTGTAGAGAAGGAGAGAAAGTTGATGGACGAGATGTGGGAGGATTTGGGAGGGCGTGTTACCAGGAGAGCGTGAGCCGCTGTGTGGAAGGAAAGTGGCGAAGAGGCCGAAGAGGGAGGTGTCGGTGTATATGTGATGGAAGGAGGCGCAGTGGTCGATTTGTGGGTAATGGTTGAGAATGTGTGTATACAGGCGGGAGTACATGCCCTTTCCGGGACCGCCCGCAGAGAAACTGCCACCACCACCCAGGAGCACTTGCATGGTCGCTAGCGTGTAGACGTCATCATCGTGAATCCCTACGCCTTCGAAACCAAGGTATAAATGGTTGAATTCGGCCGACGGGTCTTGGATATAGCGGTGTCCACCTGCGTATGGCTGGTAGTGAAGCTGATTCAGCGAAGCCGGGCCCGGTGTCATTCCGTATGTTGGGTGGAAATATGACGATGCAGCCCGAGTGAGCGACTTGTATAATGATGGAGATTGTGCGGGAGGAAGGAATTGGGAGGGAGAAGAGCTTGATGAGCGTGCATGGAGAGCGGGTGTAGGTGCCGTGTGTTTCATTGACGAGAAATGTCTGTCGGCAAGCTCTACAAGCTGCTCGTGCGGCATTCCTGCGCCAGCAATGACCATTCTTTCTGGTCTGTACCAGTCCTTCATGAAGCTACGCATGATTGGCTCATCCACGACATCAATCCTATCCTCCGGGCAAAGCAACGGATTACCCAAGCCCTTGCCGTCGAAAGCAACCTCATGCAAGACTTCGGGAAGAATCATTTCCGGTTTGGCAGAGACTTCCCTGATCTCGTACCGTGCAGCGTCGCGCTGTGCAGCGATCTCTTCGGGGAGAAAGGCGGCGTTCGAGACAGTGTCCGCGATGAGAGACATGGCGAGCGGAGTAGCTTGGTGAAAATGTGAAGATTGATACATGAGTGTTTCCCGGGAAGATGAGCAGAATATCTGTCCGCCGAGTTTGTGCATGTCTGTGGACATTTCGACCTCGGAGCGGGTGGTCGTGGTCTGCGTAGAATTGGTCATCTGGGAATGGGAGGATATGCTCGGCGAGACGTACTTTGAAGGCCATTCTGTCTAAGAAATGGCTAACACCTGCGTTTGAATGGTCTTCATACCTGGAACCTGCGTCGACGTAGAGACCAATGGAGGAGAAATGGCCTGGAGTGGATTCCGTGGCTACACGGATCTTGTTGGGAAGGGTCGTAATTTGCACTGTGGAGGAGGTAGAGGATGGGCCATCGTGGATATGCCTTTGTGAGCGTAATGAACGCCTCAGGGCAGAAGTTGCAACTCTGCGCATCGTTCGAAACGGTGAGCTCGATGTATGTGACGGTGTGGAACTGAAACTATCGCGAGGGGAAGCGCCGACAATTCTCACAGTCAATTTGCAGGCAAAGGGACAAAAAAGAAGAGTCCCCACCGTGGTTCGAACACGGGGCCTCGCGATTGTTGCTGGTTGCAATCGCACGCTCTACCACTGAGCTACGGAGACGATGATGACTAGCTGACCGTGTGGCGATGTGACAGCACGATGGCAAAGATGATCTTGACATGCCGGGCAGTTGCAACTCCTCTGCCTCCCCTGCAGCCGCTTCGACCCTCTGATTATGTCGGGCATTACCCCTCCCCGTGCAAGCAGCATTCGCAGTGATCATTTCCCGGGTCTTGGTAAGGAGACCAGGGCAGGAGAACAGAAACGGAGAAAGTGTGTCATCCCCGCTGACTCATCGAACAGTGCACTCCCCTGCGGTGGCACTTGACAGACATGAATCCCTTTTGAATCATCTCTCTCTCTTCTCCTCTCTTTCCCCTCCCCCTCTCCCCCTCCCCCTCCAAGCTATCATGGCGATCAACGAAACCGTAGGATACTTGCGGGGAACGGGCTTCTGGGGACCAGCAACTGCAACACTCGACTGGTGTGAGGTGAGCGTGAACTCACCTCCTCCTAATCACATGCACTGAATCTCTCTACGCCCACACCATTCAAATCCGTTTGCTAGGCAAACTACCAGTTCTCTCATTATATCGCAGAGGCAGCGAATAGCTTCTCCAATGTGTTCACCGTACTTATGGCGTTGTACGGGGCTCACCAGATCAAAGCCGCATCCTTACCTGGTCGTTACTTGGTGGGCTGTACGGTGAGTATGCTCCTATTGCCGGATTCATTCTCCTGGTGAGAACAACTGTTTACTTTCAGGGATTTGGGTTCGTGGGCATAGGTAGCTTCATCTTCCACGCTACGCTGCTATACTCGGCCCAATTGGCGGATGAACTCCCCATGATCTATGTTGCCACATACTCTCTTGCAATACTCTTCGACTGCGAACCGGGTTTCAGTCTACGCACCCCAACAGCGCTGTTCATCTCCGCCCTTTACGTCACTTTCAACGTCCTCTTTACATGGTCATAGTAGGCATCACCGCCCGTTTTCCATTGCGCGCTGCCTACTAACCCACTACTGCTATCAAACGCAAATAGTGCCATATATCGCAATCCAGTCTACCATCAGGTCGTGTTTGCCATGATCATGTTCATGAATGCTTTCCGTACCGCATATCTTCTCCGTGCTTCCCCTGTCTCATCCCATATCCCCCCAACACTTCGCAAGACCATCAAGAATATCTTTGGCTCTGGCGCAGGGATATTTGCCTTCGGATTCTTCATCTGGAATCTTGACAACATATTTTGTGGCACTGTAACACAGTGGAAGCATGGCATCGGCTGGCCGACAGCGTTTTTGTTGGAAGGACATTCGTGGTGGCATTTGTTCACCGCCTTGGGTACTTATTTGATGTTCGTTGGGAATACTTGTGAGTTTGCGGTTTGAATTCCTAAGGCTTCCTTCTCTGATCCATTTCGAATTACCCACCATGTTACACATAGATTTGTGAGTGCACCTCACTGGGTTGGCATCAGTCTATCACTGAAATTACGCACCCGCAGCTCGTTATGCATCAAAGACAAGAACGCCCACAATGACATCATGATCGCTAACACACTAGGCTTCCCCAGGATAGTCCGCGCCTCTCCGTTTGGCAAGTCGAAGATCCAGTAGACCTGTGTCCTTGCCCACCAACCACGAACAACCTAACGACAGTTCCCCACTAAATCCTTTCGGCGCTCAAGTATCTAACTGCTCGTCTAGAGCTTTTGTTTCTGTCTTCCAACATGTGTAGCATCTAACACCCACGACTTTTCATGACAATCGCTTTGTTTGTTGCAATTCATTACATGGTATTATCGGTGATTTATTTTCTGGTCCTGCCGGTGCTCGCAAGGGACAGGGAGCTCTGAACAGTAATTCACAGCAAGTGAAGACTTCGGCCTTCCAGATGATCTCATGCTTCTGTGCCAGTGATGATCTCCGCAGCTATGATTCCAAGTAGTAAGACGATCTCAGCATTGAGTCAATTGTCACGAGTAATATAGACATACCGATCTCTGCGATAGCATACACCGTTGCTAAAAGCACACGCCCCTGAGCCTGAGCAGTGACAACAATTAAATTGTAGGAAGAATACGCACCTTGGGTATGAGTGGCGATATGGATGGGAATAATCGACAAGTCAACCACGCGAAGGTTGGTTGTCCCGTACACCTAGGGATTGCTCAAATTCAACGAGAGCAAAGAATTCAACAAAACACCGCGCACTTTCAGATATGGATCTACCACTCCGCCTTTCTCCCTGGGCAACATGGAACATGACGAGCACGTGTCTGCCAAAGTCTTCAGCTCGAGATAGTGTTGAGAACGCGTGGAAGAAACGTACGCCATGGAGAGAAAAATGTTTTCTTGACGAAGTCTAAGAACGGATTAGCACTCCTTGCACGGTACGGATTCGGACAAACAGCGCGGAGTGGACCGTACCTCTCATCTGCTCATTATTGCCCTCAGCGACAGAGGGACCAGGGATGATATCGGCAGCTAGTCAATGGATTTATATTTGGGATGGCTCTTCCTTGTGAAAAGGAGAACCGAACTCACCTATAATATTCTTGAGTGGCTCCGTGGCAACGAGTTTTCTAGCGAAATGCAGAGCTTCTACGAGTACTTGCAGATCTAGTGCCCATTGCGCAATCAAGAGTAGTCGCAGTGCATGTGAGCCTCAAAACCCACCGACATCATCCTCAAAGTATCGCGGATCGAATTCTGGGTCTTGCAGCGGATCATTAGACGTGCAATGCTGCCGAAAGCAGTTCACACCTATGAGCGGCATGCGCAGAAGTATCAAGCTGAAACTACCGTACAATCGTGCCTCTTGAGAATGCATGGAAGTTGCTGACATTCAGCGTGAAATACTTCTTTCCTGGGGTGAGTGAAACTATGAGATGAAGGTATGCTGTCAGTCCTCCGCGCTGATTCAATACATAAAGAAGCCAACCCACGCCCCTGCGTCCTCCGTGCCAGTCCGGGGAACGTGATGAACTCGATAGAAGGGCGGCGGTACTTCATGCGATCAAGTTGCATGCGGTATTGCTCCTTTTGACTCGACGTAAAGGATTCGGAGGCGATCTTTTTCATGACAGCTTCCTTGGTACTCTTGAAGATCTCATCCGCCTTTGAGGAGATCATATCGAGACTGCAGAACGTGTAGCCAACAAGACCTTGGGTGAACAGACCCTGTCGGGTCTTGCTATGGAGAGTGAGAGGTCGAGTGAGCAGACGTTTGACGAATTCAGCGTATCAGTCATACTGAAGTTCAATATGTTCAGCAACCGCTGCTGGGTCGACCAGAATGTCCATTGTCTCCAGGAGAGGATCATCTTTGAGTTCTGTGCGATGAATGGATGAGTTTGTGATGTGAGAGAACGTTACGTTGTTCATACCCCAGCTTGTGCCGATCATAAGATGGTCTTGGACGTTCGTTCCGACACCAGGCAGGTTCACCCTCACTGGTACATTAATCTTCTCCAAGATCTTTGGGTCACCAATCCCGGATAACTCTAAAATCTGCGGGGACCTCAGCGCCCTGTTATTGGGTTAGCGCCCTCAGGTTGTCCTCCGACACTTCTTCATTGTGCAACTCACCCGGCGCATAGAACGACTTCTCTCGTGGCATGCACGCTGCGCTGCTTGCCTTCGTATAGAAACTCGACCCCTGATGCCTTCATGTCCTGAGAATCGGTCGGCTCCGTGATGACCTGAGTAACATGAGCGTTGACGAGAACGGTTAGGTTGGGCCGGTCCTTGTTGGGGAGGTAAAATGCCTGAAGAAAGAAATGGGTGTAAATGGGAGGATCTCATCACGAGTCTAAGGCAGTACTAACTGTTGTTGCGTACGACCGGGTGTATGTGCTAGGATCATGAGTGTTCGGTGTCAAGAAGTAACCTTTGGGCTGGCGGGTCCAAAACATTCTTACAATGAGAAGATCGTAGAGAATAATACTAAAAGCCATGCTTACATCCCCCCCAAGCTATTAGCGACTGACCATCAATTACAGCTTCTATGATCAGGAGGAACGACGCTTACAGAATTGGGAGCTGGGGGTATGTCGTTTTTGAATAGGGCCTGGCGAAATTTCGATTGATCAGACGTGGCAGTCCACATCCATACCCTCGAATCAACCATACCTCTTGGACAAGGGCTTCAATGCGATTAAACTTAGGCGGAAAGGTGATCTTTAGAATCCCTGAAAGTAAATGAATGTCAGAGTATATATAACCCCGTGCCCATTTGCACAATACCTTCTGTCCCTAATTGCCACAGTCCAGCCTTCAGCTGTCCTTCAGCTAGGCTTTCGTCTGACGGACAAACAAATCTATACACGTTCAACAGGCAGTTCACAGCTACCCCGGGCTACTTGAGCACCACTCACCCCTCAAGTTTGTTCAAGGCGTGATTGTAACGTTCCCAGTTCCAACCGGGGTTTCCCAGACGCTCAAAGTCTATAATAACAATGTTCAGATCATTAATTATTGATAAAGCTTTGTGGGTCGCACCATTGATGTCCTCCGCAGGAGGCTTCATCCAACTGAAGAAGTTGATTGCTGAGGAACCCCCGAGACCCTTGCCGCTGAGAGGGGATAAATCAACATTGGCCCAGCGAGTTGAGAAGCGTGTCTATACCGTGTCCATAGGACTTTTCGCTCGTCAATGTGCTCTTGGGGTTTCTAAGAAAGCGGTCAGTCAAAACTCTACGTTGTAAGTAAGAAAAAGTATTCCTGACGCACGGTGAAATGTGTCCATGCATATTTGTCGTTCCCAAAATGAATGCCATAGCACCCAGGACGCACTACAGGTCTCAGTTGACGTTCAATGTTATGCCTCAGATGAGCATGAGCACGCACAAATCATAGGGTCATCGATGTTCTCTCCACCGGCCTCTAGTACGAGAACGGTGCGGGCAGGATCCTCGGAGAGTCTCGCAGCAAGCGTTAATCCTGCAGTCTTCATAGGGTGACCATTATGAATGTTCAGGTGTTTTGAATGACTAGACGTACCCCGCCACCTAGAACGGCATCGTAGTGTCAGCGATGTCTATCGGTCAAAGGCGATGTGTATGTACTCACCGGCTATTATATAGTCAAACGTCTTCCCGACAACATCTTCAAGGACAGCAGACATGGTGCGGATAGAGGGTTGGAACCGGTACCGTGGGCTTGATGCGAATATGTCCTCAGGCTTTATACTCGTTTCGCAATCATATACAGCCTCCTGTGACTATTGGCTAGTGTCATCTACGCTTCTATCACACCGCATTTGAAGCTCCCACCAACCATCGTACTGGGAGGTCTTGTTGCCAGAACGGAGCGGTGGGATATGAATGAGTTCGCAGTTCTGCCAGATGTTCCGATCTGTTGAGTCTTCTTGACATAGTGACTGTTGGGATGATGAAACGGTGCATTTAGGAGAACGCGGGTTCCTGCCTTGCTGTACCAAGATGCCGTTGCTGTTCACGATCCGCGTTGGCCTTCACGATTCAGGTAATAATAGCACAGAGGACTGTTCGCTCGAAGCATTAACCTGCCACCAGCCGTGATGCATTTCTAGTTCTGTGACTGGGAGACTAGTAATCAAACAATCACCTGAATCCAGTTAACGAGATTTGGGGTGACACTAGGAAGACAAGTCCAGGATTTTCTGACGTCCCTTGTCCTGAGCCACACTGGATGGTATCAGCTGATCAATGCATCACCAGTGGTTGAATACGCACCTAACGGTAGAGCCGTAGCAATCTGCTTCCATGTTCAATGAGAGATTGAAGACCTGAAATGAATACGATGCTAACGACACCTGGTAGCGAGTGGCGGTACTTCCGTTTTGTCATCAACCACCTCCTGCAACTAAATACTATGTCTGACATGTATCCGCTTTTAGCTCAAGAAAACTCCCCGTATTTCTGAGCGGTGTGACTGGATGACGTTGCAACAAACCGGCTCGGAACACACAGTGTCTGCGGCACGGGCCCTGGTTCTCATCTGCGTATGTTGCGGGACCAATGAAGATGGGAGTCATTCTATCTAGGCTCGAGGACAGAGACGTTTGATGTCCAGTTTACTTGTTCTTCATGGATCCGCAAGTCTGAACCTTTGGCAGAGTCCGTTCAATGTTCAATCTATGGATTGCTCGACAACAACAAGCACGCTTTCCCCATGATAAATCGGAACTCACATGGCCATGGACTTCTCAGTCACCAGATAGAGGCTATGGATACGCCGAAGGCGTGGTCGCCATTGTTTTGGAGGTTTGTACACACGGCACTGCAACAACGCTCCGAGGCCGGGGCGGTAATGGCCGCCCGAAATGCAGCACTGAGAGCTATGTAACCATAGAGAGCAGTCTGAGCAGACGCATGGGTAGAGATACGATAGAATGTAGGCGCAGAGCAATACGAGAGGTTGGTTTTTGTGTTTTGCGAGGTCGAGCCGGTAAGCGGAGGAGCCTCATTCCTGCACATCACCCTTCCTTCCCCTTCTTCTGAACCCCTTCTCCGTTCTTTCTCTCATTCCCTCACACTCTTTTCTTCCGACTTCCACCATCCTCCAATCCATCCTCCACGACACGGCCATTGATGGACTCTCCATCTCTCGTCGTCATCCCACCCACCCCCGTTCGAGAAAGACTCTCACCAAGCCCACAGCCATCACCGACCACCACCAACACATCATCAGTACCGGAGTTATCACCGTCACCTTCCACCATTGACAACGAGCGAACCTCCACCGAAACCACCATCGTCACTATTTATTCCATGTACGGCGAGGACGACGACGACCCACATACCAGCTGGACACCATCCGAATCCGCCCTTTCTCAGGACCACAGGCTTTCGCAGCACAGATTTACCAAGGACTTGGGTATCATCAGCGTAACGGGAGCTGGTGATCGCTCATATTCACAAGGCACTCGAAGCAGTAGTCATCCTATGATTTCCATAGGGAGAGACAGCAGTTACTACGATGCCACGTACATGAATGCCCAACGGCCATCCAGTGGGTTCAGCGTCGCCGACAAAGCCCATGAAATGCGACAATCTGTGGTTTCCGACGACTCTTCCGTGCAGTTGGCCTACTCTGTGGAAAGCCGGCCTGCTAGCTATATCCGCTCTTCCACCGTTACCCGCGACACCAGTGACTTGGAGGTCAATGACACCAGTCGCAAGAGTGCAGTTTCTAACTTGGACCGTTCTTCATATGTCACTTCACCGCACAGCAGACCAGCTAGTGGACTGGATACAAGCATGAACCGTACCGTTACTCATTCACAACACTACCAACCACCTGCTATGTCCCCCTCATTCAGTCGACGGTCAAGTGCGGGTCACTCTGCGGAGGCATCGTCATGTTACGAAACGGCGGAAGGCGGGGCGATATCGCCATTTCCAATGTCAAGAGAACCATCCGTCGTCCCTGGACCTTCTTCCCTGACGCCCCAGACACCTTCCTCGTACCATCAGCCCCAGCTTCACATTCCAGCCACCCCACCGACTCAAACGAGGGAACTCTCTCGAGGCTCTCACAGTCCTGACAGCAAGAAATCGCTTGCACCCTCTGAAGGCGAGGATCCTGATTCATTTCATGTTCGCAACACGTACGCCATGCTCGATTCATGTGGAGTCAAAGGCGATGGATATGAAGAGGGCATTGAGAGGACACGTGCAAGAATTGGGCCGAGCAGGGCCAGTGAGCTGAAGGCGAATGCTGCACTTGCGGACGGCACCGAGAAGACGCGCGATTTGACCCAGAAGGAGATTGAGTTGCTGAGTAGTCTTGATCGGTGAGTCTCATCATTCGGCGGCGTCGTTTCAAGCTGATAGATGCATTTCTGTGTAGCTATGGATTTTTCGTTACACCTTCGCATGATCGTTTGATCCTCATTCCGGTGACCCCGTTGTTGAAACCTTTGGCGCGGACGATGGAAGGGTCAAAAAACGTTCCTCCCTCTCCCTCACCATTGCGTGCGCAACCTCCCTTGCCCAGGTCCGCAAAGGAGACTTCTCGTGCGCTGAAATGGAACCGCATGTTGGAAGCACGGTCGCGAGATGAGGGCGGGAATGTCGAGGAGTGGGGTATCAAGCAGTCGAAGCAGCGGAAGTTGAGGGAACGCACATACAAGGGCATACCGGATTGCTGGCGGAGTGCGGCCTGGCAGGTGCTCATGAATCAGTTTACGAGGACTGGAAAGCAACGATTGCGGGAGCTGGCTGAGCAATACCGGGAAGCAGTGGATAAGCCCTCAACGTATGATATTCAGATCGACTTGGACGTCCCTAGGACTATCACTGGCCACATAATGTTTCGGACGAGATATGGGCATGGGTAAGTTTTATCTTACCTGCCGTGTGGTTTTTGACGCTCAATGTATCGTAACAGCCAACGATCATTATTCCACGTACTCCACTGCTTGTCCCTGTACTGCGAGGAGTGCGGCTACTGTCAAGGCATGGGACCACTAGCCGCCACACTCTTATGCTACTATGAACCCGAACGGGTATATGCGTCACTCGTCCGCCTTCACGATTCCTATTCTATGCACAGCATCTTCAGTCCCGGTTTCCCCGGGCTCTTGGAAGCCATCTATGTTCAAGAACGTATCATGGAACAACAGATGCCTGTGGTATATGCTGCCTTCAAGAAACACATGATCTCTACGACGTCTTATGCAACGAAATGGTACATTACACTGTTCGCGAACTCGGTGCCATTCCAGACGCAGCTTCGCTTATGGGATGCATTCCTATTGGAAGGACATGATCTCTTTGTAGTGGTTGCGATCGCGATTGTATGGGTCTACAAAGGTCTGTTCTGCTGCTACCATCATCCTTGACTGGCAGCTAATGTTGACGTCGTTCTCTAGACCACATTACATCGGAATCTGCTAACTTTGAGAGCGTCTTGTCACTGCTTTCGTCATTCTTCGTACCTGAGGACGAGAATGCCCTGCTATCATGGATAGAAAAAGTCCTTGCGGACAAAAAGCTTCGATCCAGCATGCAAGAATGGCGGGCCACCTGGAAACGCCTCGTGGCCTCTGGCGAGCACAACGACGCCCTCCTATGATGACACCTCCGTCTTCCCTCATCCTCGTTCCTCTGGGTAATCGCTTTCGGGATTTTGTAGGTTTTGTCGCAGTCCTCATCTTATCTTTTGCATTTCACACATACTTCCATCATCGCGCACTTCACATATACATACGTACTTCAGCTCTCTTCTCTTCAGTGACATAGCCCGTGTTTATCACTTTCATTTCTTGGCGTCTCGTCTCGTCTGGCACCCTCGAACACTGACTCTCAGCATCGGTCTCTTTTAATCATCTGTTTCCCTGTTTTCTGTGTTCACACTCGCATTCGCTCGACGCACAACTCTCATCGCATCCTGCATATTCTCGGCTTCATATATATTATCCCCACCAACCCCCACACTCATACCTCACACCAAGCATTCGCATTCACAGGTTGACCTTGTCCGTATACTTATGCTTTCTACTATACTGTAGTATTCTATACCGCAAGCATTAGATTTGGAATTCGGAAATATATCGTACAAGACCACGTTGATGGGCAATCGTTACCAGTTCCCCGCTTAGTATCGTACGCAAAGAGAACAATGTCCAGCGACTATTCAAAGCGAAGCAGGCCTCGCGCAGATATTTCCGGGAGATAGTTGCGAATGAACGACTCGATGTCCTGGCAAGGGAGTCGTGCAGTTGGCCATACCAACACCTTCATTCCTACCTGCTTGAGCGACCGTGCAGATGAGCTGTTAAGAATCCTCCGCAAAGCTCGCCACTCTACGCAGTCCAAGTCACCCAGCAGACGTATCTCCAAATTGAGCAGTTCCAGCTCGGAGGATGTGACCACCGAGGAGAGTAAGGCTGTTGGCCAGGATAGGGGCTGGTAGTTATAGATGGGGAACCGGAGGGTGAGGGACTTGATGGATTGACGAGCATTAACGTCGTAGTTCTCTGGGGCTGTAGTAAATGAAGGTTAGTATGCCTGGTGGCGAGTAGATGGTTATGAAGATGATACTCACATGAAATAGGCTTGCGGAGGAGCCAGTCAACCTCTAGATTTTGGAGGGCGTCTCCAATGGATGAAGAAAGGACCCTCAGCGCAGTAGCCTCGTCCTCCGACGAACAGCGTACGGAGACACAACTGATTTGACATTGCAAACCCGACGCGCGGAGCCATGCAACGAATTGGGGAAGGCTGGTGACGATGCCAGTGGCCAACTTTCGCAGTCTTGAGATGGATGGGTCCAATGATGGAAGTGGCATTGCTGGTTCGGAATCGATTTCCCAGGTGACATCACGGATGTTGAGGTCCTCTAGGTTTGGAAAGGACATGATGAATACTGCGAAGGAATGGAATGAAGGGAACCGGCAAAAATGCAAGTTGAGATGTGTCACGGAATGCAGAGATGCAAATCCCTCGTATCGATAGATGTCGAAGTTCCACATCATGAGATTGAGACGCTTCAGAGCGGAGAGAGCAGCATAGGCAGTTGTGGGTATGGGTACGTCAACCACTGCTGATCCTAGCTGTTGGTCGTGGTGCTTGGTGTCGAAAAGCATAGGAAAGGTTATGTCGTGAACTAGTTGTCCCAAGTATGGCGCATCTTGCAATAGCGTTCCGAATGCAGAACATGATGCAGGCGACTGGAACGTGATGTTGGCGAAGAGGTGGAGGTAGGAGGTCGGCAACCAGGAGCGGCAGGTTTTGGCACATGCTCGCAATGCCTTCGGGTTGTCGTGCAGAAAGTCGAGAACGTAGTCTGTGATCTCTTGAGGGAAAACACTGAAAGACATGACTGTAGGTTTTGAAATTTTCAGCTTTGCTTTGCGCGATCTCTTCAAGTATGGGACCTACCAATGAAATGCGATGACGACACCAATTACGGATGCTAGTGTGTCCAGGGCTCACAGTGAAGGGCATTTGTCTTCTTCAACGGAGGCCTTATATATCAGCAATTGCCCAGAACGCTCGGTCATTGGTTTCAACCCTGTATCAACAAGAACAGTGTTCCGAAGTAAATCGGTGTGGTAAACCGCTCAGGGATGGGCATGGCGAGGGGCGGAGAGCGCGGGTTTGTGATAGGTCCGAGTATCGAGCTGCGCTGTTAGGACGTGTCTTTATCGTCGTCTCTTGTGACATTGTGTGGATTTGACCAGGATTAGTCTGCCTCACGGCGTGCAAAAAGCACAACACACGTAAGGCCAGGTTTGACGAGTGATGTCTCATCGGGCATGCTCGCGGGGTCCGTCGAGAAGGGTAGCAGGGTGCACCTGTAGATGCTACTTATTGCACAAGTGCAAAGTAATTAGATGGTTTGTTGGTGAAAAGTGAGAAGATACATACCTGAGTAGATGATCGTACGAGAGCAACCCTGGACCGAAGTTAGCAGACTCGGCAATTAGCCGGCGTTAAACATCCCCAACTATTTCATCCATTCCACATCTCTCCCTCTTTCCTCCTCCTTCCATCCTCCTTCCCCTCCTTCGTATTCCTCTCGCTAACGAACAGTCATGGGCATTCAACGGGAACCCGGCCAAAAGGGCGTTAACTGGTCTAATATCGCCGTCGGTACGTCCTTCACGACAGCTCACAACTGCATGTGAATTGTCCTTGACGATTGCGCGTAGGTGGTATCATGAATATGGTATATAATTTCGACTAGAGTCCTCAAACGATACTTCTACTGACGTTGCTCTTTGTGCGACGCGTTTCACTAGTTCGTAAGTACTCTGTCTGCCGTGAGGAATGGATGACGCGCTGACCCCAACTATCACTCACAGGAGGCAAGTTTACAGTTGTGACAGAGCGGATAACGCGACAACTCAACAACACTGCATCTAGGTTACGACGTTGGGTCAGCCTCTGGAGGTCCTCAAGACACAAATGGCAGCAAACCGGTCACAGTCCATGTTCCAGGCACTTCAGACCGTCTGGAGTCGTGGTGGAGTTGCTGGCTTCTATCAGGGTCTTATTCCATGGGTGCGTTGATATTACTGTTTTGCTATACGTGATTCTAATAGTATCAATTAGGCTTGGATTGAGGCATCAACAAAAGGCGCCGTTTTGCTCTTCACTGCATCCGAGATTGAAACTGCTACTATTGGCCTTGGTATCAACCCTGCAGCTGCCGGTCTTTTGGGTGGTATGGGTGGTGGTATTGCTCAGGCATATGCTACCATGGGTGTGTACCCCGTTATCTGCTCTTGCGTTGTCCGGTCTTATGACTCGTCTCACAGGATTCTGCACGTGTATGAAGACCGCTGAGATCACCCGTCACAAACAAGCTGCAACTGGCGTCAAACCACCGTCAACGTGGGCGGTGTTCATGGATATTTACCGTCGTGAGGGTATTCGTGGTATCAACAAGGGCGTTAACGCAGTCGCAGTTCGTCAATGCACCAACTGGGGTTCACGGTACGTTAGCAAGAACTATATGATGGCCTTGACTGAACTGGCTTCTCCAGTATGGGCTTTGCTCGATTAGCCGAGAACGGTATCCGGAATATCAAAGGCAAAGGCGAGAATGACAAGCTGAGTGCCCTTGAGAAGATCTCTGCGTCTACGATCGGTGGTGCTCTTGCAACGTGGAACCAGCCCATTGAGGTGGTCCGTGTGGAGGTTCGTGCCTCTTTGTTGCTGTTCTCGATGTTGAACTCTGTTGACGGTTATCTCAGATGCAATCCATGGCTAAAGCCGCGAACCGTCCTGAGAAGCCCACAATCTTGAACACACTGTCCTATATCTACAAGGAGAATGGTTTCAAGGGCCTCTACCGTGGTGTTACCCCCCGTATCGGTCTCGGTATCTGGCAGACAGTATGCATGGTTTCATTCGCCGACTACGTCAAAATCTGGTAAGTAGTCAGCAGATCCTCCGTGGCTGCACCACTGACATGAATTGTTGATCAGGGTGAAAGGGCAATAGGCGATCATTATCTTTATGAATTCTGAGAATTACCACGTTTTAGACATGCATGCTTCTGGGTGCGAAGTCCGGATACCAATGCTCATTACTTATAGCTAGTTGTCGTATAATACCATGCTCTCGTTTCCTCCTCTTGTCAGGTCCATCGGGTTTTATAAGTAACCGAATGAATGAGCGCCCTTGATCTTGCCAATTGATGTCTGTATCCAACTATGCTATAAGTAGCAGCCAGCACTCACCGTTCTCAACGTGCTGAACCATCCTCTCCTCAACCACGCCATTATCGCTCAGACCTCTGACAATGACAACCGCCGTTGCAAAGCAGACGCACCCTCTTCTCGCCTCATACCTCGCTCAACTCGCAGAACATCCTCTCAGGACCAAATCAATTACCCTTGGTGCGTTCCCACACATCCACCACGCGGTTCACACAAGTTCCATGACTGACTGACCTGGTCATGTTCAGGTGTACTGCAGCTTCTCCAGGAAGTACTCGCATCCCACATAGCAGGTGTCCCGTCTCAGCGCGTTGCCAAAGAGGCACCAGCGTACCAACATGCACTTGCCCGGGCCAAACTCGACACGAAAGCCCTGAAGATGGCCTTCTATGGCTTCTTCGTGTCTGCGCCTCTTGGGCATTTCCTCGTAGGGTTGCTCCAGAAGGTGTTTGCGGGGAAGACGGACGTGAAAGCGAAGATTGGGCAGATCTTGGCGAGCAACTTGCTCATTGCGCCAATTCAGGTCTCCGGTGAGTACAGAAATCTGTTCCCTTGTGTTGCATGTTGCTTAAAGAACCGCTTGCTTACAGTTTATCTGGCGTCCATGGCTGTCATCGGTGGTGCGAAGACGAAGGCTGATGTTATTCGCACTGTCAAGGCAGGCTTCATGAACGTCATGAGGGTGCGTTTTCCTTTCATATCTGACCATAATAGCACGACTTGATGATCACCTAACAGTTGACCTGGATGACGTCTCCAATTACTCTCATTGTTGCGCAGAAGTATCTGGCCCCAGAGGTTCGTATTGCAATATTCATGTTTAGAACCCCTATCATGTAGCTTACTGTCATTCATATCACCAACAGCTCTGGGTACCCTTCTTCAACTTCGTCCAATTCCTTCTCGGAACATACTTCAACGCGAAAATGAAGAAGATGCGCATGGCCGCTGAGGCCAAGGCCAGCAAGAAGGACTGAAGGATTACCCGGCAACCCCGACAAAATACCAATTCCTCGTACGTTGGTACACATGTTCTGGCTCTAATTTCCCAACGTCTACGTATCACGTCAGCATGTAAGAACGACAATTAACTATACAGCAATTACGGATGGTTTATTTATGAACGTGAACGATCTATCACGGTAACACGGCATCGACTTGGGGATAATTGCTTGTAGCGGTGTCGAGTAACCCACTGTGGCGAAGTCTCCGATTCACCGACCTCTGTCTCAATAGTCCAGTCACCGAGAGTATATGTTCCTGGATGTGGTATTGAGAGATTTAAGGAGATGATTCTTGCCTGTGAAGGCAGAAGTTCCCCCCGTTGAGTGGAACGTCCAACGAAGCGCGGTGACAATGTCGCTCTGCATGAACTATCTGGTCAAATGTTATCGCAAAGAACTATGGGGGAACTTACGCAGACTCGAAGGGCTGCTGAGGGCTCGAAGGTAATGTCAAAGCATACCGCGCAGGGTTTGTCAACGAATAGTTTCGTATGGTGAACTTAATGGTGACGTGACAAGGGGGTCTCCAAAGCAACGTCAGCAAACGAGAAGTCAGCCGATTGGCTGGCACGAACAACTCACCTCGACGCAAAGTCGTGCTCCACGGTCATACCATCGCTCACAGCGAGCGTGATAGGATTAGTCTCCGCGTTCCACTCACTACTGCGTATCGCCTCGATAAGTTCCCGACGTTCCCGTTCCGTTTCAGCATACATGCTCCTCTTTGCTTTCAAGTTATCGACTGTATCCAGCACCTCCGAGAGTGGTGCGTGGTCGGCACCTAGGTTGCCAATGGGTAGAAGAATGTGTCCTTTTCGCTCCTGCGAGGGTATCTCCCAGAAAATAACCAAGTCTAAAGCCGAAGGAGGATAGAGTGGGAAGATTGAGCGGTGTGACGACTGGGGTATATGTGGGTTTTGAGCCGAGAGACGATGAGTGACTTGGTTTCGACGATCTGCGTGGAGAAAATGATGTAATGCCGGATCCTTCAGAGATAGAGCCATGTCGCTCTGCCAAACTCAAGTCAGATAATAGTAATGGGAGGGTGCAGCAGTAGAAGGCAGAAGAACGTACGCCACATAAGTGCCTACAATGCAAGCGAGTTGGAGGTGGGTCTGATACTTCGACAGTAGTGCCATGGAGGACACTGCGCAGCTTATCCTTCACAAATTCCCGCGACGCCAATACGTCCGGATTAAGGTCGACCAGCCGATCCACTCCAAATGTGGCTCGGACATGTTGGCTCGCGGGCAGCAAGCCGCTAAATAAGTCACAAATGAGAAAGAAGATTTCCCCACTGAACGCATGTTCCGACTCACATTACGTTCGACGCCAAGGGAGTACAGCCCCATGCTGGGCTCATGGTCGTCACCTGCACAATTTGGATCGACGTTCCCAATGTCTTGTTTTCAACGCCAACGTTGATAATATACTCATGGCTTGAACTCTGGTGCGGTCGAATGGACCAAGAAAAGCCTAATATGGGTCTGACCTCGTATTGCCGGATGAGACGTGTGGAATAGAAAGCCTGGTCGGCGGTCTGCAAATAGGACGTGAAAACGGTTATTTGAAGGTAATTCATTGCCACCATACCTCTCGAAATGTCAGAAGGATGCAGAGGCTGTTCTCCCCAGACCTTGTTGAGTGGACTATTACAGGAACGTCGAGAGTTTCCCCTGGTCCTAGAGTTTTTGAAGAATGAAATTTCTCGATCGTTACCCGATAGGGTTCATGAGGCGACAATGAATTGCTTGATTGAAAATTCTCAGTTTCGGACGAAGCAACTGTCGCTTGCAAGGTGAGGTTAGAAACGTCACAGATTCAAGGGTGCTTGCGCATACCGGTGCTTTCCTCATCTCCGCCTATCCAAAGTTCGTCGTCGGACCCGCTGACCATCCAAAGCTCGGCGATAGGATGTTTGCCTGAATTTAAAACTCTGACAGTCATTTGTCTGCACTCGCCTTCAGCGAGGAGAAGATGCCTGTTATCGACAAAGCCAGCTTGCAAGCGGTGCAAGGCATCCTCAACATCCACTCTAAGGAGAATATCCGGCGCATACACTTTATTCTGTCGCTGATGGGGTGTATCGTAAAGCCTTCGGCCACGAGTTGCCAATGATTCTTCGGCAGGAAGGAGGTCCAGGAAGTGATATCTGACGTGCGTTAAGACAAGTGATGAGGGTTTGGACGATCGGATTCCAATGGGGATCTACCGTTATGAGAATGGTCAACATCGCGCACGTCAAAGGTATGTGACTTTCTAGTCACTCACCGTACGAGACTCTTTTGCACCTAATTGGACATCGTCTATCACTTCAACGTCGACGAAGTCTGGGCATTTGCCCGACTCAGGAGATGACACCTCTCGGAGGACAATCGTCAGCGCGGACAGTGTCACATCCACATCCAGTGGATTCCGAATGGCCAAATCGGCCCAGAACGTCTCTGCAAAACTAAACTTGAGATTTACGGCATGAAAGAATCCGCAAAAGTCGCACCGTTCACTGCAGCACGCCCGCCAACATGGAGCTTCTCTGCACCTCTGCTTTTCCGGAACGTAGTCCAATCCGCCTCGCGATTGTTCCACTCATCACTATCACCGTTCAAGGCATCTCCAGGGAGACGTATGCGAGTATGTTTGATCTGACAGAACTTCAAATTGAGCTTCAATTCTGAGGTCGCAAAGCGTTCACTTTCTGTAGTCTTGAAGTGCTACTGATAGCATTAGAAATATTCCATCAAATACATCGAATGTGCCTACCTTGAGAGCAACTCTGAAATCCTCCAAATAGACCTTGTCTGCTCCACCATGTTTACCCTCATGGGAAGTACCATTGATGGTGATACCTAGTCCTTCCGCGGGAGTACTCGATACGGTCTTGTGCTCTTGCAGTAAACCAAGAAAGTATTGCACAGCACCTGCCGTGTCTCCAGTTGTATATAATAATCGCCCCAGTTCGTGCTCTATGCCCGGAAGTATAGCGTCGAAGCCGCGCCAGCTGAACTGACTCCGTCCTTCGCTCTCCCAGAACGACGGCGAAAGTTCGCTGGAACGTGGTGACTTGTATTGCTGATGCGCTCGTCGGAAGAAATGCATCGCTAACGGTTTCTTTGAAAGATTGAGTCGTCGCAGATGAGGTTTTCAACCAGAAGGAGACTTACAATACCAGCTTTCTCTAGACGATCCGCTGCGCGCATGTACCATAAAGCAGATCTTCGGGTCGCGCCCTTCTTCGAGGACAGGAAGGCAGCATGTGCAAGCAAAAGAGCTGTAGGGACTTCTTCTGCCTTGAGCGGGTCAATATCATCATTAGCGGCTTTATGAGTTGCAGACAACCACGTCATAGAATGAGACCGATACGTACAGCACCGGCCGCCTGTACGAGCCATCGTTCGCCTTCCAATATACTCCCGAGAAGCTCCCTCTGGTCAATGCCAATGTCCCAACGCACTGCGTTTACCAGCGATCTCATTTGAGCCAATGCTGGCCAATCATGAAACTGGGCATGATTGGTTTGAACCGAGTTCGCAGCCAGCAGAGGTAGAGCGGGTGATGGCGACAACAATAGAGGTAAAATATCCTATACGAACATGAATTAGATGTGCTGCGGATAAGGTGACCCTCAAAACTTACCGCGCCACCCTTGCCCTCCTTTCGAAGACTCTCCCATACAGATATGGCAAGCTTGAAGTCTCCCAGGATCGTCGCAAACTCCGCTAAACGTCTCTGTTGGCTCACATATGCGCCGTTCGAACCACTACCTGCGGATGTGATGGACGCTAATGAGCTCACAGAGCTGTTGGGTCCGTGTGTGCCACCGCGAGAGGCGGTCGAAGATATGGAAGGATTTGACCCGTGACCAGGTATGGGAGGCGTGCTGACAGGAGTAGAATACCCTGACCCAAAGAGACGACGAGTTGAGGAAAATAGACGGGATGGCAATCGTCTTGATGTTGAGTACTGGTGAAGCAAAGATCAGAGATGTGATATTCATTACATTTGACGAAATAGCCTACAAGTTCATTCCATTCCATTACTGCCTTCTCCATCCAAGGGATCAAGCTCATGGTGGCAAACTCGCGAGTGAACCGTCCAAATTGCTGAATATCACCCTCACAAAGAAGTAGAGTGTTGGCGTCTCGAGGCGATATATTACTTGCACCAGCCAATGATTCAGACGATTGCACACGGGGTGTCGTGGACGATGAAGGCTTTGACGATGCCGCCGCCGGAGCAGGCTGCGATAACGACATGGGGGAGACATCGGGTGTGGGGATAGGTGGAAGTCGAGGCATGATGAATGGTATGGGTACCGGAGCCGGTGGGGGTGATGTCGGGAGGCTCAGAGGAAGGAGATATGTGTGAAGCCCATATTGCTTCTTTACTGCGTTGAAGAGTGATTCAGCGCTGGTTCAGACACATTAAGCATCGATAATAAAACTATCAGCTGTATTCACGCACATTGATTCTGACAAGGGCGAATTTGATGGATGTACTATAAGAGAATAGCGCAGGAATGCAACGTCTACCCAAGGTGGAAAGTCTATCATCCGCGTATGCAGTTCTTGAAGAGCTTGAAGAGGGTTCGGCGCAGCGGTGGAAACCGCATATATTACTGTTAGATTGACAGCCTGATTAGTATGAGATTAGGGGATAGTATCAGGATTGGGGTACGAACTGGCTACTGGATGATTCCAGCCTTCAGCACGACTTGGAACGTGGTCGCTTTCAACACACCTCTTGACTTCTTCCCACCATGGCGTGCGATCCTTCCACGGACCTTCTCCTGCAGCAATGTGGGACTGAACTAACTCGACCCAAGTAGCACATCTTGGCTGCACCCGATTGCCTATCCAGTCCATCATACGTTCCGCTCTCTGTTCCTCATCTTCATGGATCGCAGTTTCTATTTCGACCAGGTCAGAAAAGCGCAAGGCAAAAGAGGAGAGCGGTATTGGTGCTAGGGCAGTCGTTCGTGTCGTGACTAGACATCAATACGTTTAGCAGAGGTACACGGCCCAGGACCAGAGAGATGCTCACTTTGCTGTAGTGGAGAGAAGGACTGTAGTATTTGTGGCAGCAACGGCAGCGCATGCGACTCAAGCACGTCCTTGAGATCTGAGGAATGCAGTATGCATATGTGAGGACTGAGTGACGACGGTAGCGTTCGGGCCATCCGTGATTGGAGAGGCCTTCGAAGTAGGTTGGTTTGGTGAGGGGAGTAAACCTTGCTATCCCGGGAGAAGTGTCTAGGATATTAGATGGTCACCAAATAAAGTCCAAATCTCTCTAGAGAGCTCCGAGATCTATGGAGGGGCGTAAGTGGAAAAGTGAAAGTACGAGTTCAATGTCACATCGGAGTGCCAGTGCGACAAGCCTGAGGCCCTGCCAGTGGTGGCGCAGAGCCGCCCATATTGGCGCGCTGTAGCAGTCACTCAACTTGCAATTGCTTCGAAATCCATATCCCGTTGAAGCTTATTGATACATGCCGTACCACAAAGATAGCCCATACAAGTACACCGTGTGTAATCATCCAGAGAAAGAACATGTCCCATGAAATGAGAAATCGATTCCACCATTAGAACCCCATTCCCCCATCTAAGATATCCCCCAAAAGTAACCCTCCCGCCAATCCACCCAACAGAGGTAAGCCCATCCCACCTCCGAAGCCGCCACCTCCGAAACCACCACCAGTTCGTCGACCGTTCCCATACGCCCCAAAGCCTCCATATCCAGGTTGGCCGAAGCCATATGGATTACCTGTTGGTGCAGCATACATAGTCATTCTTGGACCGAATGCACCAGTTTGCCGTCCCATTGATGAGGTACCGAAAGGCGCCGAGGTTGCAAAGCCCGACGAGCCACCATAGAAATCGTCGTAATAGGGACTAGACATACGTTGCTGTCGACGTTGTTCCGCAAATCGCTGAGCGGCCTGAAGGAACGGGATGATTAGTTACCCTGTTGAAACCTCAAAGGTGATCAAACTCCTTACAATCATTTCTCGCCGTCTATCTTCCTCGCGTTCTTCTTTGGTTCCGATCGCTTTATCCTTCATCTTTCCGAAAAAGCCTCTGTGCTTCTCCTTCTCCTTGTTTTTCGCAGAGATCCTGGGAGTACCTGGGTGGGACTCTGTACCACGCATAGCCTCCTGAGCTCGATGGTGGTTGTGACCTCTCATGTCTTCGTCCCTTTGACGACGTTGGTGAGAGGGCTCGCCGGTAAAAGAGTGACGTCTCGGTGAGTATGGAGGTGGTGCATCAGTTGGCTCGTGTTCAGCATGTGCAGAGCTACTCGGGGCGTTGGCCCCAGCACCTCGGCGAACACGGGCTCTAATGTCTGGATGTTCATTCAAGAACTGATCGTCCATGTACGGGTGTACCCAGATGGATCGAGGGGGGTTGACATTGGTGTCGACCTGGACGCAAGATTTAGTGCAGGCTGGGGAGGGTGGTTGGCGAGGAACATACCCAGAATGGATGATCTGTTTTGGCGTCGTACTGCTGGACCCATCCGTGTGGAAGGTCGTCCATTGTGTTACTAGTTGTGTTGCTCATGATGGAATAGTGTAGGGGGGGTGGGCGACGACTCGGTCTTATATATGTGCGCAGTGGCCACTGGACAGTCGCGGTGGAGACTCTCCCATCTGTGACATCATCCTCCATAGAATGAGCACGTGACATGTCCTGTATACGATGGAATTTGAACTTAAGAGAACGACATTAACAGCCGAGAATGTAGCAATGTTTGAGTATCTTCCTAGACCGTCACCAATGACCCATTCTGCGCTTGCAAATACTGAACCACTTCCCGGATCTTCTTCAGCTTTTCTTGAGTCGGCATCTGGGGTTGGACATAGTCAGGCAGAACCAATACATTTAGGGGACACAGTCTTACGGCATAGAATTCGTGCATGGATTGTCGCCGGTCAGAACTGGCATCCTCTTGTTGAGCAACTTTCTCCACGAACGCCCACGAATCCCCCCGTTTCCGTCCAGATGTCTTGTTTCGACGACCACCCCAGGCACTCGCGGACGTATCCTCCGAATGCCCTTGGTTTCCGTCTGGTCGACGGGCAGCGGTGACGGGATAATCTGTTGCATTGCCCCAGGCAGCTTCGTCTTGTTCCGCACCGACCCAGCCTTGTTCCGCAGCCGGAGAAACCCACCCCTGCTGACCAGCGGGGCCCCAGCCTTCGTCCTCGACAGAGTCCCAGCCTCGACCAGCACCGGAAGGTGGCACAGCCCACCCATCGTTCTGATCGCGACCGCTTGGTCCCCATACATCCTCCCCGACGTCGTTTCCCCAGCCACCAGCCTCCCAGCTCTTCTTCTCTTCTTCTTCTAACCTCCGCAGGAAATCTTCCAGCTTCGCCACCTCACCGCCTTTGTGCGCTGCGATGACCCCTTCTCTCCAGAAGGGTATCATCTCTCGCAGACGGTCCACTCTGCCTTGCTGCTCCCAGGCCTTGAACTGCATCGGATCCTCGGGCGGCGCCGACGGTGCGAGCCATCCAGATATATCCTGTTGATTCCAGTCGTCTAAGACCTCGAGTTTTCCGCGATCTGATGACTGTTTGCGAGCGCGTTTACTATTAGGCTTGGTGGTCGCTGCATCGTGACGAGGTCGCCGTGATCGTTTGGGCTGTTTGGTGGCTGATGAGTTGGGTGTTGGCATGATGGGATGGGTTTGAATGAAGACTAGAGATATCGGTGATACCGTCGTATTATGACATTGGTCGCACTGCGGCAAAGGCCCGCAAGATTGGACGACTGAACACAGTGGTCTGCATGAGCTGTATTCGGTAAAGCGGAGTCAACGTGCTCCGCCAGGTCAGATCAAGATCTTAGCAAGTGATCGGTCCGACGGGAATAGCCGTGCCCAGTTCATATCAGCAGGCTTCTGCACGCAGCTCTCTATCAACTCGCAATCAATAGATTGTCCGTTCTGATATATACACACTAGCCCCGAGAATGAATGAGTTGTGCTCTACGATGGACCTGGTGGTGGATCGACCCAGGTTCCGTTTGGCCACAAGGTTGCTGCTTTTGTGAAGTCAGCCGTCTGCCCTCCACTCGTATACTGAGAACACATTGTAAGCTTTGAGAACCGACACAACCCATAGACGAAGAAAGAGCTACTTACAGCCAGTCGGAAGAAATGGGGCAACCCTGTTTGCAAGGACGCCAACGAGTAGTTCAATGCAGTACCCACGTAACGTTCCACATCGTCAATGAGCAGTGCGAACCCGTCCCAACTGTCATCCACCAATGCATCCCAGAATATAGTCTGGTTTTGTAACGGTACAGAGCTATTGTAATTGGTTGCGTTGGTCCGGAAGGATGGCAACGCAGAGCCAAGGGGTGCATCTCGGCGTAACTGTCAGGTCATGTTGTGGTCAGAATCAGTATCCTGCTTCGCATGGGTTGAAACTTACGTCTTTGCTTGTCTGTAGAATTGAAGCGAATCCAAAGGCTGCGACTCCATTCAGAAATATCCCAAGTAGGAGGCCCTGATAGATCGCTGAAAGCCTTGTTGGGAAAGCCGTTCCTGGCATGAGAGCCGTTGCGAAGATGTAATGGTGTAATCTGAGCTCTAGCCCGGGGAGCTGTGACAGCACAAGAATCACCAAGCCACCGATGATGTACCACCTGAGGTAGTACGGTAGCCAGCCAGTCTTCCGGATTACTCTGACCTGGTTTACAGCTATGCAGACCAGGACGATGAGGATGATGACGAAAGCAATGATGCCCCCTTTACGTTGAGTAATGTCCGACGCGGTCAATCGACTTATCGGTATTTTGTCGAAAACGACATTGGAGAGGACGCCAACCCAAAACGGTCCCAAGTACCACACAGTCCCCTCCAGTGGCATGCGGGAAAATATGGGCAGGACGAAGCGGAATGCGAGTCTCCAATATGCATACGACACGAATAAGGCGGGCAGGAATATTGCGAACGCCGTATCGAGTGGAGGAGGAGTGCTCTGAGGTTGTGAAAAAAGGCTGACATGCCAAAAGCCGATACATACCAGACACCAGAATGCGATTATGGGTCTGGGACGGAGAACGAGAAAGATTAGGGCGGTGATGAGGACGTTGAATGCGAGGGCGGGGTTTCGAAGATCGGAGCATGAGCTGAGGTTATTTGTTGGACGAAGCCTGAATCCAACGGGGAAGATTGTTGGGAACCCAATTGACGTGAGGCCATTGGCGGTGAATGGTAGGAAGTCCGTGAAGTTGGCCACCACTTGAACGGTTGCACATCCACCTTTGGAATTGCTGATCAACCCACTGTACGAGTACCAGTCAGGATTAAGCGAAACCAAAGTCGGGACACTGTGAGTTCACTCACTCTTGAATTGCTGCCGCACAAATGAAAGTATCCCCTCTGTACGTCCTGTTCTCGTCTCCACCGCCAACGATCAGAGGGACAAACGCAGTCTGCTCGTCTCCAACTGTCCTGGGGTTCTGAAGTATCACGGACTTGCATTGTGCCGGACATCGAAAGTCGAAAGAGGAGTTAAAGTCGAATGGCCCACATGCCTGTCCATCTAGACCACAGCCGTCATTGGCAAGCCAATAGGTCGACGTGCATCCAATAAAGGATTCCGCGGGGACCAGAAAGGACTGTGTGCGAGAGAAGAAGGCGAAGCCGATGATATATCCTATCGCGAGGAGGCAGAACAGCCATGGGGCCGTAAATCGGCGAGTAAGACGAATCCAGGCAGATTCGAGTGCTATGCGCCGACCAGAATGGAAAGTAAAGGTAAGGAACGGGGTGGGCTCTACAAGCAATTGAGTGAGAGGATTGCACAAGAGAAGGACGAGGAACGTACCTGCAAGATCCCGTTTCGGCCTTGGTCCCCTGAAGTAGTGCCAAACCTTCGATAACCGTGGGTGCTGAGAGCCGAATCTCCTCGCACGTTGCTCGTACCAGGGTACGGAAGGACGCTGTTCCTCAGCATCTGCGACTTCTACGGGCTGCAATGAGGTGGTAGATTGGGGTTTCGACTGCTGCTCCGGTGGACTGGTCGGCGGGTAATAGTCAAGCGTTTGCACATTGACGTCAGGAGCCGGGCAAGTGAGGAAGGTGGACGAGGACTCTGAGGCTCTGCCTCTCTCCATCGCTTTGTCGGGGATTTATTGTACTGAAATGGTTGACAACATAGGTGGTCGCCGATGCTGTGTGGTCCACTTTATAATTAGCTCTTGAACAGTCGCCGTAGCTTGCCTTTCGTGTGAACGCGCCCCTCTCCACGGACGCCCATCTTCATCACATCTCAGTCTTCGCAACGACCGGTGCACGCAAACGATACGGCTGCCATCTGCGCGGTCATTTTGCTCGACCCATAGTCGGCTCTTGCCCTCCAGACCCTACATTGGCCAAGATCGCGGCATGTCTAAATTAGAAGTAAACAACGCTTTGGCTGAGGAACGCCGATTGAAGAAGTTGCAGAACCAGGAGCGTGCTAGGCAGGAGGATGAGGCAAGATCGCGTATCCTCCCTCGAAAATGGATTGATCTGTCTCAGTCCCAACCACCTCTGAAGGAGAATCGCCGATGTAAGGTCATGACATGGAATGTTGGTCTCATGTTCGCTCGAATCGAAAGGATACTCATGAAGTCTGCTGCAGCTTCTGGCCCAATGTCTAGTCCGTGAGTGGCTGAGCACTAGATGTGGCAGGGTATAGACCGTTGACCTGTCCTAGGTCGGACACTATTTCCGACAAGTGATTGCTTGAAAGCCTCAGAACGGGAGCACATGCTTTACCGTGAAATATTGGAGCATAAGGCAGATATATGTTGTCTTCAGGTGATTCCACTGTAACTTGTGCTCGTTGTATATCTCAGTTGTTCTTTAGGAAGTTGACCGCACCGAAAAGGTATTCCCGGTCCTGGACAAAGCTGGATACGGTCACGTCCATGTCGCAGGGCCTCTGAAAAAGCACGGTTGCACTATCGCGTTCCGAAGAGAGATCCTGGATCGGTACGCTGAGAAGAGGATTCTGTACGACGAGCAAGAGATACGACAAACTGGGAAAGGCGACCTCGCAAAACGCGGCATCAGCTTCAGGACGAAAAACGTCGCCAATCTCGTCGCACTCAAATGGAAGGACTGTGAGGACGACGGAGTGATTGTGGCGACAACCCATCTATTCTGGCATCCCTCGTAAGGACCCGTATTCTCCCAGATACCCGAGTCCGTGAATTCATATTATGTGTCAGATACACTTATGAGCGTGCAAGGTGAGAGTCGGCGTATATGTGGTGGCAAGCTGCGTTAACTGTTCTCGGTATCTAGACAAGCCGCCATACTACTTCGCGAGGTGACAAGGTTTCGGCATGGTCTGGGCAAGGAAAGCTGGCCGTGCATCATTGCTGGGGGTACGCACATATGCATTCAAAGCGATCTCTAGCCTAAATCGTCCAATGCAGATTTCAACTTTGCTCCGGACGATCCTGCCTACTCCATTCTCGTTGGTGATCCTCTCCTCCCACAGCAGTCCTCTCGTCTGTCTGCGTCTCGCGTTGTCCACGTCACTATCGATCCCGAAGTCCCTGTCACCACCAAGAAGATGATGGCTGACGATGAGGGAGATGGAGATGGCGAGACGGACCCAGATAGAATAATCGTGAACGCACGCAGAGCCGGCGACGATGACGGTCTGTTGACAGATGAGGAGTTACGGGAAATATGCGTCAGTGCTGGTCAGCCGTTCTCGGCGTATGATCGTGGCTTGCAGCGGGCAGAGGCAATCAATCCTGCATTACTCTTTGGGAGTAGAGTGTCCATTCCACAGGGTAGGAGAGGGGCCGCAGAACCAATATGGACAAGTTACACACATGTGCGTTCTTCCTCGACTACGAACTTTACATTGAGAGAGGCTAACAACTCATGCATCAGTTCTGGAAGGTTGTTCTAGGTGACACCCTAGACGAATTTTTTCTGGGTTACCGTCACTGACGATTGTCTTGGTAGACTATATCTTTGTTGTGGATCCTGATAGGAATGCCGACGTGGTTGGGGTGGCATCCCCTCATCCCACTGAAAACTTGAAACCAGGACTCCCTCGAAAAGGAGTCTGTGCAAGCGATCACATTTCCCTTTGCGCTGACCTGACTTGGTCAAACAATAGTTCCTCCGTTGTTTAGACTACACGTAGAACTAGAGCATATAAATATCGAAAGCAGTGCATTCTATTCATGCTGGTAGTAGTGGAAAGGGGGTGAGATAATGCGAATATAGCTGGTGGCTAGAATAAGTCAGAGGGACATCCGTGTGGTAAGAGTGCAGACGGACAATTCGAATGAGGAATGGGAGGATGAGTTTTAAGAATCAAGGTGGAGGTTCGAAAAAAGAGGGAGGGAAGGAGGGAGGGCTGTCCTTGTCAAGAGAAATACCCAACTGTAGTCCGATGGAGTGAAGTAATGCGATGGCGGGGACATAGGATGAAGGGGTAAATGGGGAACATCGTACAGAAGGGAAATTGTCCAGCCAAGGCACTATGCGGTATAGGTGAGGAAAACAAAAATGAAGGATAGTGTAGTGTAATCATCTAGATCTGTCAGAACCTGCTAGAAGGGTATCAAATAATCCACCCGCCGAGGTCTCGTTGCGCAGTTGGAGCATATACACAATCCCTGTCCTCTGCCCATTGTCTGATAACTCGATCGCAACACCTGTCTTGCCCACTCTTTCCACGCCATCCGCGAGGACAATAGTCGAGATGAGCATCGTCTTCTTGCTGTTATCAGCCTCTACGACCAGTTGCTTGACGTTTGTGGGTGATTGGCGGTATAGGACTAATTTCCCACCACCGAGATTCTTCCACTGGGCGTGCTGCTGCTTGAGGAAAACTTTGCACTTCATCTGGGCGGCGATCGTGGATGTCACAGGACCGGAGTGTTGTTGCCTCTCTTCTACTGGGGAGGTTGGTGGGCTGGGCTCAATGAACGACCCTACGGTGGAAACTGATCGCATGCTCGCCTGCGCTGAGGGGAGCAGTGGTTTCGGCGCATGCAAACTATTCAGAGACGTAGAAGAGTTACTCCGGGCAAACGGCAGCCTTGGTGGTGGCAATGGGTCGTGATAGCCAGGCATTGGAGGATGGTTGCCCATCGGTATTTGGTCGTATTGCGACGCCACGGAGCGAGATGAAGGGCTGTGCCTCAGACTACTGCCACCGAATGAGCCATCTGAAGATGGCCGCGAGTCGGGTGGGCCACCCAGGTGTGGTTGTTGGTACGGAGGACCCGGGCCACCATACTGTGGTTGATGGTGAGGAGGGCCAGGCGGCGGGAAACCGCCCATATGCATGCCCGGACCAGGAGGTCCACCATACGGTGGCCCTTGACGTGGCGACATCCCCATGTAATGACCCCCAATTGGGCTCCCTTGTGGCATCGGCGGGCCTCCATGTGGCATTGGCGGTAATGGTGGTCCTCCAGGTGTCACCGCCCGACTTGCGCCTCGAGGCGGTGCGACGATTGGAGCACCAGGCCCCTTTGAATTCATTGGCGATATCGGAGGTGGCGATATGGTCTGTCCGGGTCCGAAGGAGGTCATGATTTGTCCCGGCGCATAACCGCGGTTCATTGGTGGACCAGGAGCAGCTGAAGAAGACCGTGGAGGGAAACCCATCGGAGGGATGCCATTCGGTGGAGGGGACATGACACGGCTATCCAATGATTGTGGTTGAGGCCCTCCATTGGGTCTCACGTCCTGCATTTCCCCCCGAATAGGAGGACTCATGCTGGTACTGCGACCTGGACCAGGTTGCCCGTTGTTGAATCGAGGCAGCGAAGGAACTGGAGGAGGGAGAGGCGCGTTCTTCGAGGGTGCCACTGGTTCACCGCGTCAGTATGCGAAGCACGAGGATATCCAAGGGGACCCACCAGTGGCGCCAGTCTCGATACACTCCCTGAGCTGATTGAACAATCTATCCCGAAGATGTGGTGAGTCTGTATGCACATTCAGTGTTTCTTTTTTCAGAATTGTAATCGTGAAATCCGTGTCTATAGGGCTTCCTCAGTGTTCCAAACACTGTCAGGGTAATTGAGAGACTCACCAGACCCTTCTACAGGGACCACCCTTAGATGCTTGCCAGCTAACGGCGGGTATAGTAGCCACAAGTCAGGTCCACCCGAACGATTCATCTCCTCCATAGTCATCCGCTCGCAAATGACGAGGAGATCTGTCAGAACGATGAGGTGACCACGGTCGTGAACGACTTCGATTCCCGTGGCACGTGGTGTCAGATTAAGGACGACATCTGAACCAATTCGCAACTCGCGAGTGTACGTCAATGTCGGTGGGGATAGCTGTAACCTTACTTCCTGATATGCGAGCGGTCCTCAGCATGTGAACAGCGCAGAGGGTATTGTCACCAACCTTCGGCTTCATGGTGAAGATATCCAATGTGCGCTCGGACGACATGCGACTTTCCAATTCTGCGATCGTCGTCGGTCTTTTTGAAATCGGTCCACGCTCTTCTGATGTCGGAGAAGTATCTTGAGAGAGTCTACCGCTGACATGAACATAGGTGATAATATAAAAAGGACGAGGATATTACTACTCACCCACTGGTGAAGCTACCACTTCCAGCTGTCGAATCACTCTCCCTGTGGGATGCAATGGGAGGAATGAAACTACCTTTGAGCGCATTCCCGTTACTATCGCGGGTTCTCATGTCAATGACCACTTCATCTTCAGCAGCGGGAGGCGGTGGAGGTGGAGGCGCTGGAAGTGACGATATACTGGGAGGTTGAGAGGAACTTCCAACATAGAGGGTCGCCCTCTGATCCAAGGTAGCGAGCAACGAATCCAACTTCTCCAACGCCCCCGTGAGCAAGCGATGATCGCTCCGACCAGGCGTCGTGCTCTTCAGGAGGCGACTGTACAGCTTCCTGTAGTATTTCAGGCGTTCCTTGGGCAGAAGGAAGAGGTCAGTCAACGACCAAATTGGAGGTTGCGATGGATGTGGATCCGACGAAGGCGGAAGTGGAGGGGGATTAGATGAAGAAAACATGGCCAATGTCGTTCGTAGGCGGGGATTCGACTGCACAGGTTCCCACTCATCAAAGCCAGCGTAGTACTTGACGCTATACGTGGTATACGGAGTCTCCAAATCATCGATCTGATGAGCATATAAACACTTGTTTTACGAGCGTATAGAATGAACGACGAACCCATCTCATAAGGAGATCACCTAGCGCTTTGGGAGATGACGGGTTGGAGCCTATCTCCTTGAGTTTCTACGATTCGGGTTTGAGCAGAGGCCGGCAATACAGACAAAGTGCTTACGGAGAGTAACGACCGGTTCGCCCTATAGACACCTTCGATACTACGGAACATAGAATCAAGTTCGGGGGGAGGAAGGTTAGATCGTGACCACGCCGCCGCAACTTTCTGTTTGGCATTACGGAAGAATGATGAATATACGAGGGATGTAAGATTTGCAACGAAAGAGCGTACGCGAATAATTCCAGTCAAGAGATCAACATAGACCTTTTCAGTCTCTACGAGGTCGGTGAGAGGGTTGACTTTCTTCGGTTTTCCGTCTGCAGCTGGAGAGCGAGGCGGATGTAGAGAAGGTGATATGGGCGTCATGGGGAGCGTCGGGTCTGAGAAGTTGGCATTGGTAAGTGAGACAACGTAGTAGTGCGAGTGAGGACGTTATGTACCAAGTTCTGGAACTGCAAGTGAGGCAGCGGTGTCGATGGGCGGAGGGATGTTCTTCACTGGGGGCGGAGGGGGCGGTTCGTCGGCATCGTCACGATCTGATGGCGGGATTCGAGGAGGGTCGTCTTCTCTGTTGTGCGACGAGTGTAGCCCATTCATCTGCCCTGTGTGGTCGTTCAGAGGAATGTCGTGGAAAGGAGGAAAGGAGCGTGTGTTGCAGTGATCCTGACAGTGGCAGGAGGAAAAGGAGATGCGCGCTTCCTCTGCATGGCCTAAGAACACATTGGCAGGCACGCCCTTCTTCCCGACGTCGTCCATCGTAATGAACAGTCACCTCCTCATCACTCGCGACGACTGGCTGCTCCTCGACCGCATATTCACAACATCCCCCGCAGCCTTCAACGATCTCCTCCAGCCAGACAGGGAGTCTGGCCTCCTCTCAGACGATGACTTCAAACACCTGCGTCTCGAAATGCATTGGTCCAATCGACTGGTCCGCCGCTACCGCGCCGTTCGTATACTTAAACCAGTTCGACTATCCGTCATCGCTGAACGTGTTGTCCGAATAGCCAGCATCTCTCCTGATTGCTCTCGGCGTCGGAGTTACCGCGCGCCGCAGCAGGTCCGTTCGAACTCTACCACCTCGATGGCGTTGGGCCGCATCTGCCACGGCAGGCTTCTTGGGTTTCACTTTCTCAGTCATGGACGCCTTCGCCACAGATATTCTCTTCGAAAAACACTTGAAGGACCCTCGCGCCGTACAACAGTCGATACACAATGTCCGAGCGAGGTTACTGCCAACAATGCATCCACAGGAACCGGAGACATGGACAGACTCGGATAACTTCGTGGAAGACAGGGATACCTCAGCCCCCGTGTCACCATCCTCTGTCACCGTGGAATCCAATGCACGTGCTTCAGGTAACACAAGTTGGCCGCAGTCAGGAGAACCGAATAGTAAGTATCTTCGTTGTTACGATGTAACTGACGACTACATCATCACACAATTTTTCTAGATTTTTCCTCGAACGGTTCACCATCTCCGCAGCAACAACATACACCAAAAAGTCGATGGGATGAAATCCGAGCAGCCAACTCTCGTGGCATTAGTAAATCCTCGTCATGGGACGTGCTTCGGGAGAAACATGAACGTGGACGAGTTGCACCGCAGGAGTCTCAACCGACGTCTTCCCATGATGCAGACCGTGCCATGGAGCAGGCAAAATTCGACGCTCTGCTGGAGGCAGAACGCAGGCAGTCCCATGCTTATCCCAAGTGAGAACACACCTTGGAACGACGCCTGACAACGATCGGTGTTCACCCCATCCTCCCCCGTTACCAAGCGTCGCCTTGACTACTGCGTTTCGCAAATTCGCGTCATTCTTTCCACCGCACCATCTCAATTCCTTGGCGTACCACGGACCAGTGACAGTGAGTTTTGTCTTCACAAAAGCGGACGCTCTCGAGGACTCTTTCATTACAGTCTCGCTGCCTTCATAGGTTGGAATTTCTATTGTACATAGACGAAACAAACGTGATAATGCTACGACAAAGGTCCAACCGATTCAGTACGGAAGCTTCAGGCTGAACGCAACGACAGTCCTCGACAAATCATCCCAGAAAGAAGTGCTTGAACATGGAACGATGCTTTCAGGCAGAAACGGAGAGGACAGAAATAGGACAGATAAACTTACAAAGCTCCGAGCGGTCAAATTCTACCCACTCGAGCCCCAACTCAATCCATTGCCCACTCCTTTCCCAATCCTAGGACCAGCATGAGGCATCGGCGGTGTAGATATTGATGTGATACCGGAACGGGTTATTGGCGAATTATCTTCGTAGACTGTGGCGTTGGGTAGAGGTGCTCCAGTGTCTTGAGAGCGTAAGGCGGCGTTTCTTGCGAACAGACCTGAATGGGAGAATGGGTAGAGAGGGATGCCGACCTCGAGTGGCTGTGGCTGGCTCGTCATTCGTACGATCTCCGTCATAAGGCCTTGTAGTAGCTTCTCTTGCCGTGCTGCTCGGGCAATGATGTCAGACTAAGAAGCGAGTGACGAGTGAAAAAGACTTACTACCAACCGGTGATCGTGTTCCGTATGTGAGCATGGCGAATCTAAGAATAATGCATCAGTGAACAGCGTCCACGGATAGGATGGGATTGACGGACCTCAGTACGTTAATTTCCCCCCAAACTGTCGATTCCCGCACGGTATCGTTTATCTCAATGAAATATTTGCACAACTGTATTTGCACAACAGCCGCGAGATACCAGCATATCTGCCAGATGGTTGATAAGAGCAGTCGTTTACAACACGTCCAACTGCCACTTACGGTGACGAATGGATGCAGTCTTGATATGTCCAATGATGTCTCCGAGAGACGGTAGTACGCCGAAAGGATAGATCGTGTTGCATTAACGCAACGGGTGATGGAGATGTTGTTCGAATCATGGAAGTCGAGGAAGGGGTTGTGTAATGTGATGGTGGCCCTGGAATCAGCGAATACGTTCAATATCAAAAGTACGTGAAAATGGAATTACCACTCACGCATGCGGCACAATATGTACCATATACAAGTCAGTATCCAACGACCCATCGTCTTTCACCCCTAGGTGCTTCATGGAGGATGGTAAGCTATCCAGGAATTCATGTGAAACCAAGTTATCCAGATCCTGGAATCCAGGGATGAGAAATGGATTTTGACTCTTCACGGCCATATTGGGTGTTCGTAGGTGACTGCGTGTGTTGTGATCTGTTACGCGGCCGAAAAGAATTACAGCTTTCAAGAATAGGATGTAAGAATCCGTATACATCGCCGGGTGCCGGGTGAACAAATCCGTTGTAGCAAGATCCTGTGGATTCCTGGCAATATTGGACTGTGTATGGTGAAGTGAGTATGCTGCCGTGATGACCCTGACAACGCAACTCACGCATGAATCAAAATCTGAGCATCGTACTGGAAGTTCAGTGCCAATGTCCTTCTCGTCCACGCTATGCAACCAACCGCCAACTGAAACTATTCGGTCAAACATAATCGTCATCCACCAAGTCCTCCTCCGAGATTCAAGATCGAGAAAGTCCTTAGGAGGCGGAAGAAATGCACCCGGCGCGTTGCCCCCTTGCGAAGAGAAAGTTCCAGGATAGTTAAGTCGCAGAGGGATAGCTACTCTGGATTGAAAACCTGCAAAAATCCATACTTCTACCCAGCGGCCTTCTTGATAAAAGTACCAAGAGAGCAGAATGCACGCTTGCATGACGGGAAATATGTCCGCTCCGGTTGCCATCGTCTTGTCTATGTATGCCCTAGTCTTGCCGACGTGAAAGTCTGCAAAACGATCACGACGTGCCCCGTCTGGGGATGTAGCAATATCGTGTGATGCCCATCGCGAAGCAGAAGCACACTGGACAACTTCTGTCAGTGATCATGGTTGCACCGTGCGACAAGATCACTTACAATAGCATGCAGAACTGCGGAGTGAGGGAAATTAGGATCTTTTGGATGCAAATCCATGGAGGCCAGGAATGACGGCCTATGGAGTACACGAGAGCCGCATGGGTCGCATTTGAAGAAGACTTCAATGCTTGTGAGAGAAAGTCAGTATATGCGGAGCACTGAGCAGGAACAGAACTTACTAGTGATTCAGGGTGGCAGGATCCGGAAGATCTGGGTCCCAGCCGGAAAACAGCATATCCATGAATTGATCCCCTTTGCTCACATGTGGCAAGTCTGGGCTGTCTGAGGAACCTCGATAAGTTGACTGTGGACTGGCACTGCTTCCGTTGGCAGTACTTCGAAGGTCATGAGCAGTTCGGGGAAGAGAGACACCGTTTCCAAGGGGACTGGTTCCTGGGCTTTCACCGTTTGCAGGTGAACTTCCGGAACGATGAGCTTTGGCATACCGTCGAGCAGGGGAAGCGGACCGAGAGGGGTACGTGCGAGATTCGTGCAGCTGATTCTTCAACTGAGCTGTGGTGAGGGGGGTTGTCAAGTGTGCCCGTAGTTTGTTGATCGTAGGGAGAACATACAGATTTGCTCCTCCAGTTCTCGAATCCTCTCTGTGGGATCTATGTCCGGTGCAATCGGGAGGCCCTCTACTGGGTCGTAAGAACATTGAGGTTCTGTTGGATGGCTGCATGTGTGAGGTCGTGAGGTGAAGAAGATACCTCCAAAAGAGCAGAAAACGCACGCGTATCCTATAGGGGGAGGCACGCTGATCAACGCCTGCCAGGCCCTGTCGATTAAGAGGTTATGGTACAATTCAACTTATGGTGAGTTGAGACATCGACGTAGGGAGACATACTTCACGCAGGTGGTGCAATGCGGCCGGGCGGCATCACATTTCTAAAGATGGATGGTTTGGGTAAAATGGACCTAATTCCGCATGAAGGATGATGAGAGCATACAAGTTTGCGTTTTCTGCAAGAGAGGCATGCCTGCGGTTGCGAATGATGAGTCGCGAAGGGGAGAGTAGGTGGGGGAATCGTACTTGGTTTCTTCGTAGAGAGGGACGAGTAGATCCAGAGGCTAAGGCTGCTTTTGGCATGGAAACTTGGAAAATGCTCGAGCCAGACTCGGGGATGAGACGGTGATGAGGTGGGCAAGTGCAGTATGGGGGTGAGGGCAGGAGCGACTCGCCGACTCGCGGCTGATATACTTCAATACTTGTAGACCACGTGAGCTATTCTCATTTATCTGGGCGGTATCCGGCAACACAGTCTGAGTTATTGTAGGCATCTCGACAGTCGTGAATTGGACAGCTCATGGTAACTAAGGACAGGCAGCCTCCTCTCGCAGCACCAACAGCGAAGTTCCGCGTCGACTTCATTCTCCCCAAAACATCACCTACTAAGAACTACCAATTTGAATCCCGTCAGAGGATGCGCGTAACCCACTTTAGACCATATACTTACATTATTGTGGCAACAACTCGGCGAGCGTGAGGCAAATGTCTGAACTCTGTCAGGTATATCCCTGCAAGGCCCTCATGAGCGCGGAGCGCGGAGCGCCGAACATCAAACTCGTAGAGGAACGATACCTTGCCAAGTACCAAGGTTCAGTCGCCCATTTGTGATGGGCATGGAAATCGTACTTCCAACCAATGACGCTTTGGTGTGCGAGACACTGTGCAATGTACAGATGGTGCAGCTGTTTCTTCGCTGTTGCGATGATTAACTCACGAGTCGCTGCGAATGAAGGCCCACGACACAGCATGATCAGCATGTTCAATTCCAAGATGATTTAGCTACTCACTCTGGGCCTTCATCTGTATGTAGCCAGTTCAAGCTCTCTGGAACGACCTTATCGAGGGCCATGTTCATGTCTTACGACGGCCATTATTAGCGGAAATATTTTTGGAAAATGATCGAATGCAGAGACCTGTCCTAACATCTGAAGAACAGATCATATGTTAACTCATCTGTTGACTATTGGTAGGATGAATCAATGCGTTACCTGGATCATAGTTTTCGTTGATGGTCAAGGCAGCGGATGTATGTTGACTAATGGTATAAGAACGAAGGTCCCGGTTAGTGCTTGAGTCTCAAGACCATGGCAGGACTTGACTGACATAAACAGGAACAACATGCCAACCTACAGATACCTCGGTATGAATACCGCGACTCGGGAGGGATATTCATGCTGCACTCACCTGCACGTTTCGCAACCCCGGCTCGATGTGGTTGAGAATCTCCTCTGTGACCAAATGGCAGCCCTTTGCCCGTCTACCTAACGTGAAAGTCTTCTGCCAGCCCATGTAGAAGCACGATGGCGGGGCTCCCAATTGTTGAGTTGTAGAGGAGACGTTCGTGAACGATGATTAACTGTAGTCACGCTGGATGGGCGTTGTGTTGATCAAAGAAACAGCCTGGGATATCTAAACCCCATTTGAATCTAACTTATGACGCCGACGGTGGGCTGTTGAACGATCGCCGTCGATATAAGTATACCTGTAACGACTATCACAAATGGCGAATGGACAAAATTTTGTACGTCTGTCGAGCTGAAGATAGACTTTAAGGCGTAAATTACAAGATTGCGGCAGATTGTTGCGTTGGATCTGTCGTACAGACCATGGCTTACATAGATCTCGACCTACGAGCAGAATTGAGTCTCTGAAGTCCAGACGGCAATCAACGTCGCAGGTGCCGATTCAACCTGAATCCGCTACTCGTTCCCATATCTTCTGAATGAACGGTCCAGCCCGCCGCGATTTCCTGGAACGTTTTTCCGCGTGCAATGATTGGCATAATGTCCGCGTTCACCGCACTACAAATCATTTGTTAGCCCATTGATACAGTGGTGATAATATGATAGGACTCACCTTGAAGCATTCGACATCTTCCAGATTCCTTCTAGGACCAGGCGGCCCTCCACCACCTCCGCCAGGACCAGGAAGACCTCCCCCTCCACGATCAAAGTCTGCATACCTGCCATAACCTGGAGGTGGGGGGCCAAGTTCCCTCTGGGTGGGCGGTGGAGGGGGTTCATAAGCACTAGCAGGTGGGAGGCCCGGTTTGGGACTGGAAGAGAAAATTCAGGACATAACGGTGAATATCGCACAGTGGAAGTACATACTGTCCTCGAGTACATTCCGGACCCATCGGGCAAAACCCTGTCAAATATAGCTGACAAGCCACTCGACGCACGTGCTTACGTGGGCAAGTTGGTCCTATTAGTGGTCAGAGTCAGGCCATGCTATCTCCAGTGGTGAGTACTCACCCAGTTTGCAAAATCCCCTGCCGTAGTCGGGACACTCTATCCGACGTTCCTTAGGGTGCGCATATAGACACTCGTCCCCAGCAGAGCAATAACCATACTTCGCATACCACCAGCATTCCGGCATGCGCCTGAGATTGTATTCGTGCAAGAACTCACATGCGTCCCCCTTCTTACACAACCCTCGCAGCCAATGCTTACACACAGTAGCCAGTCGCTCCCTTTCACGGGGATGCGTCGGGAGTTGTTTAGGCGGTTGGAAGTTTTGCGTGGATGGGTTTGTGTGGCGTAATGGACAGTGAAGAGGGCCGAGCGGACATCCCGCTGCAGTGAGCGAGAGTCGGCAAATCTGGTCATCTGTGCAAATATAGGTTACCACAGATCGTTCATCTTTCCACAAAATTATCGTTACCTTTGTCTAGTTTGACACCCAGCTCATTCTTGATGAACGCTTCCTCGAGAAAGTTGTTCTGGTGGAATTGTGGCCTTATGATGTCTCGCAGTGACGAAGGGCCAGCGAGAGAATTCACCACAGAAGTCATTCTGTGTTCAATACGTTGGCCGAAGTCCAGTGGTATATGCGGAGAAGAAGCGGAATGCTGCCAGTGCTGGACAGCAAGCCACAAACCTGTGTGGTAGGGATGACTAATCCTCAGTAATCACAAAATCAATTTCGGCAATTATAACTTTATCCTGTTACATCCGTGTATTCCCAAAAACTGAGTGTGTTTCTGCCTATGGGTTATACGTAGTACTACGTATTCACCATCTGGAGTCTATACCGGTCTTGTAGTATGGAAGTAAGTCTCATTCAGATCCCTTTGGAAGTGTTGCCGCGAATCACTATGAGCCAAGGACTGAAGTACTTACTTAGGGATGCAGCTGCATAATGACAGCCTGCATTACAGCAACTCTCCACTCCATAACAGAAAGGCATTCGTGCCTGCTCCTCATTCACCCTGTCTACGGTGCAACGAAGGTATATAAGTACTCCTGACTAAGGACCAAATCAGTTGCTCGGTTTATTTAAGTTGGTCGAAGTCCAGATAGGCGCCATTTTGGCCTTCGAGGCCGTCAAGATGTCGCGCAGTGCGGCTCGGTGCAATCAGTAGTTTCACGGCGGAGGTACTTGAAACAATCTACCGTATGAACGGTGACGAGGAGCATCAGTGCCAGCTTCAACCTTCCAAGATGTTTCAACAGAGTTCCGCCCATTTACATATACCTCGCTCTATATGTATGTATTATGATTGCATTCAGGCATCGTTGAGGAATGTTTTGATGGACATGTAAGTTGTACTTGTGCCTTCAATCCAGCACTTCATTGTGGCAGTACCAGAGCGATAAGGTAGCCGTCTTTCGGGTAATAGTCTGAGTATAGGTGGGAGTTGCAAAACGACACTTCTCTACTCACCTGATGCGTTATTATAATAAACGCCGCGGGACGGCCAACCATCATCGCTTGACTGCACCTTTCACGGTCACCACACACCCAACAACGTTGCATAAACACCCGAACTCCGCGCTCGTTCCGCCATTTGATGGACCTTGTGAAGCCATGAGGCGTACACACCAGATCGGTCAATACTGTAGTCTGGGGCGCCCAATTCCTCCAGTTCGATAAAGTAGACATCTTCGAAAGGCGTGGAGTTAAGGGAAGGTCTCCTGTCGATGCGTGTGGTCGGAACTCCGAAGGTCGTCAGAAGAGTGCCCATGACCAATTGTAAGGGTCGACGAGCAAACAAGTCATGTCCTTCCACATGGACGCTTTCCAGGCGTATCAGGGCACGGAATAATTGTGGTGATTCAGGTAACTGAGGCGGTTTTGCTTCTGCGTCTATAGACAACACGTAAAAGCGGGTGAAGTTATCTAAACAAGACAGTCAGATTAATCCTTCGACGGAAAACTCGATGTTATCACCACTTCTGTCCTGGATGTTCTCCTGGACAATCTCCAGTCCATTCATTTTCGCACAGAGAACGGAGCAGATAGCTGCGGATTTCGTCTGTAACTCTGATTCATCATCCAAACCGACTTCATCTGAGCGAAGCAAGGAGAGTGCAGCTTGTCCGGTTGAGGGTGCTTTATGACGGACAGCATCAGGATAATGTGTCGACAGATATTGTGCACATTGGCCAAGTGCCTGTAGTCACCGTAAGCAGCTGAGTTGAGACGTGAAAGGGGCATCCGAACCTGCTCGTGGCTCACAATCCGTTTAATTCCCTCCGGTCTGATTCCTGACCGAACAGCCAGGCAATGTTGGATGGAGATCGTGATTTCTCCCTTCACGTGGATTCTTTGACCTATATCGTCTCGTCGCAAGTTATCGTAGGTTTCAATGACTGAGCCAAAGGTGCTATTCTGCTGAGGAACGACGGCATATGGTATCTCCTCGGAGAGGACGTCAAAGATAGCTTTGGAACCATCGTCGAGGTCAGAGGCAAAATGAGCACAAGGTAATTCTTGACAAACCACTGATGTTGGGCTGCTCAACATACTCGACATTCGTTCCAAATTTGTCACGAGCGCACTGCACGTGGGTTCTCAGTTCCGAGTCAGCGCGATATAAGTCTACGAACCTGGTGAGAGTAAGTACCAGCTGGTCCCAAAAACGCCACTTTTGGGAACGCTGGTGATGACGTCCTGTCTGTATTAATATTCATGTTGGGTCCAGAATGTAACGGTGCGACTGCAATCAGGGTCGGTCGAGGTCAGGAGTGTGGCAAGCCGATTTTCTCGGGATGACAGACCTTGGAAATACCGACAGAGAGACTAAATCGCACTTATGAGAGTTGAAAGATTGTGAAATTATGACGGTGAACGGAATCCTCGAGGAGGTTGTTTGAACGTTGAAGCTTTGACGTTGAACGTTGCAGCTGATCGAGATCAGGCAAACAAACGCAGACGCCTCAAATAAAATTGAAAGCACATCCCGCCAGATCCCGCCGGCAATGTCCAACATTCTCTCATCCAATACCAGATGGTATAGCCATAATTCGGTCTATGTGTAGTATACAGGAATAGCTTTAAAGACTTGTAAATTAAAGTACGCCGCCGTCCATGGGATGTACCCCATTACATTTGAGCGCATAATTTATAAGATATGCTCGGTTCCTGGCATGGCAGATGGCCAGAAGGAGCTCACAAGGTTCGCCGATGAGGGCCTGGTGTTTCCTTTCATGGCGGAAAGGTTGGCCAGACGCAGGGAAAGGAGGGCGTCCGCTGTATCACCTTCTTGTAGTTCCGGTGCAAACCCAATGCGTTCCTGACCGAGTTGAGGAGTATCTAGTGGACAAATCTTCATAGCCGACTCAAACCCACACGTTTTTGTGACATGTTCTTCCAACATCTTCGCATAGCGACCTAAGTAATATGAGAGCTTTATCAGTCTTGAGCGTTCGGAGGAACTTGCAATTGACGTACGAGATAGGGGAACTCGTTCACCCATATCCTTTATGATGGAAAAAATGAACGATATTTCGTTGGTCAGGACGGCAATTTGCTCCGCGTACTTCTCTTCTTGCGCTGCTTTAAGGAATCTTGATAAAACGCGAGCTGAAGTGAACCAAGCAAACTGCACACAATGTCAGACAATCAAAATCACCATATGAGGTGCATCCAAACGCACTACTGGAAACCATCCAAGTCTGGTGCAATCATGATTTGTAGACACGATCATATGCGTAAGGCTAGCAATCCCGCGCGCACAGGTCAATATGTGGTATGCCGATATGCAGCTATCTTTTCCAACCATAGCGTACGGTTCATGAAGGAGAATGAGGGCACTGTTTTGTTGGTTCAATTATACATCGTTATATGTCAGCGACAATGAACTCACATCGATGGTGCTAACAGGACGTTGAACATGAATGGATCAACTGTGCCGTTGACGACGGGACTTTTCAAGTGACTGGGGAGGGAATCCAAGAAAGCCGACGCATCGGAACTGAGGGCGCCAAATTCAGAAGTCTCACGAGGATCGAAGCGAATGTCGGATATCGGGTGCGACTGGGGAAGAGAAGGATCTTGAGCGAAGAATCTGGCGCGCATCCGCGAATTGAAGACTTTGACACGGGATAGCAGGATGGCTGACTTGATGAAGAGGACGAAAGAATCTGTGTGGCTGGACGGGTGCAGAAGGAGAAGATCTCGTGACTGAGATAACTGTCGGTCATTCGCGTCCCGCACGGCCTAAGTGAATTCTCAGCAATGGTCTTGATCAGCGCAAGAACAGAACATACCCCCGTTTGAAGTTGTTCGGACATAGGGAGCAGCTGGAAGATGTCTTGATCGTCCAAACTCATGGCCCATCCATTGCTGGTGCCATACAGTCGTTCTAGTGCATAAGCAATCCAGAATGTATTTCGACGCATTTCTTCCTCCAGTGCAGTAGTCGGTGCAGGGATGAGAGAGGTCGGCCGCGTGGATGGTGAGACACTTGTGAACTGAGGTGCTAGATTGAAACCCAAGGCCACTGCTGTACGCAATGTGATAGCGACTCGGGTGTATACCTGCAGGCTGACATGAGGACACTGACTCACACAGGATGCAAGACAGCTTACCTCAACCCAGCTTGCTTGCCACCAATAGAACCATGTAAGGAGGATATTGGCTACATACAGTATTAGACGATCCGCATGGATGTGTGCGATGAAACATGCCTTGAAGTTGCTGCATCAGATCTCGCCCCGTCCCAATATTATCATCCACCAGTCGTTTTGCGTACAACGCCTGCTGGCCGCAAAAATTGTTTTGTGATGAGCCGACTGCAAGGATGATGATCAACAGCAGGTTCATTTATATCAGTTTGTTACTCGCCTGCTTGACGCGACTCCCAATTACTCGCAGCTGCGTTGCAGCTATTTCCGACGGCACATATTGCATGCAGCAAGGCGGGAGCAGGAAATTGAGGGTGATTCGGCGGATATGTTAGGGAGGTAAAAAAGCTCGGCGCATGTAGCAGGCGGTGGGCAAACAGGTTGTAGGCAAAAAAAACCTCCGTTCTGCGACCACGGGGGTCAGGAATCCATCGACAGGTAAAAGCATGGAGCACATACAAATGTTTTACCATCCCAAGTGGGGGTAAGTGTTGCGGCCACGACGTTTGCATCGCCGGCGAGTTGTCGAGGGAAGGGGAAGGGGAATGATGGTAGGAAGAAGTGAAGGGTGCATCATTGATGCCGCCAGAGGGAGACTTCCACATAAAGTCTGAGCTCGCCGTAAGGTAGTCATTGGGCCCGTTCTCGCCACTATCGGGTGTGCCCATGAAGTCGAGATTATGGTTGGTTGTCCTTGTCGGTGTCGAAGACCCTTGAACAAAGGTACTCGTCCTGGAAACGTCAACTTCACCCTCCCTGGACTGGGTCCGCAACATGTTCTCGAGCTCCACTGGACGTGCAATATTAGCTGGTTGTTTCTCTAACCATTGAAAGGACGTACAGATGCGGTTTTCGAGAGTGGCATAGCGCCTTTCGGGTTCATCATCTGTGTTGGGTATAGGCTCCGCGACTGTAAATGATGGTCAGCGCATTGCTCTTGGTGCTTTGAAACAGGCGACTAACCATCATCGAAGGTGCAAACTGGCCCGTCTGGAACTCCGGCGTCCGGAGGGGCATGCATGAGGGCATAGGCATGGGAGCGAACACAACTTGAACATGGTCTCTTCGCATCGCTATTGGCCAAAGGGTCACGGTCAGAATGCGGCGATCCCGTGTCTCACCCTCACCGACTCCGTTCGCCGTCTCATGAACGTACCATTTCTAGATTTGGATTAAACACGGGGAGGACCGTCGGCGGGGTGGGAGAACGTACCATCTTTCTCTTCCTACATTGGTGGCATGCCTAGAGCCGGCGCATGTATCGTCATTGTCATGGCATGGGAGGGCTACACAAGCCGCCTACCTGGTGCCTCTTGAGGACGTGAGGGTTGTTTTCTTTGACAGGTTTTGGTGACGCTGATTTAGGCATGTTCAGAGGCTCAGGAGAAGTCGGCGGGGGAAAGACGAACTGGAGGGGAACATCAGATGGCAGCATATTTGGTGCGGATAATCATAATCTTAAGGCTAGCCTGTCCTTGGGGGGTTAAAGATTGGAGGGCAGTTTTTACCAACATACTTACTATGGCCTACGGTCACCGTCCGGCCATGCGATCAGACCCTGCCTGAGCCATTTTTCCGGTGCTAATCCGGCTTCTCCCGGCATTTGTCTGGCATGATGACACGCCTCCGAGGCTCCGGGATCGCTCGACGTTGTCCTGCACAGCGACCACATCATCCCGACCAGTCTCCTCGTCGTCGATCCCTTTATGCTCAGACTGCTCAGATCCTGGTCACTACGAGCATCCCACTCCGGCACAGTATCACCCCTCAGGACATCCCCTCGACGATCTTTCGCAACTCCTGCCCTTACACCACGCAAACCTCCGTCACTGTGGCCACTTACTATGGACAAGTACGGAAACTTTGATCTAATCACTAGTTTCAAGTTGGACTTTGCAGAAATACATGTCTCTAAATGGAGAAGTCGCGTCTCTGGCCTCACAGTGGTTCATCTCGATTATGACGGTACGACGTCAACTTGCGATCTTTGCATGTCTTCCCTCCTCACAGACGATGCAAAAGTACAGCTCCGATCGTAAATGGCTACTTCGTTGTTGGTACCGAGAGTATGTTCGCTCTATTCTTGCCAGTCTGCATTTGTTCATTCCTGTTTCACTTAGTTTTCAATGACACTGGCTGCCCACATACTCTTGAACAGTCCGTCTCTTGCAGTGAATTGATAACGGCCTGACAACTAAATACCTGTTCGTAGTCTGGTTTTTATGGGCTCCGAGAAGTATCCATACAAGGGCATAATTGATCACCTTGCAAACCGAGGCTTCTCGAATGGCACAAATGCCTGGACAGCTACCGACCACACAGCCTATACTGTATCTACAGCAGGAGAACAAGGCTTCTTGCAGCTTCTTCCAATATATGTGGACCATGTTCTATATCCCACTCTGACGAAGGCAGGCTATGTGACAGAGGTATGCGCGAAGCTCATGACCCCCGCTGCCCTCTCACAACGTCAAAACCAGGTCCATCATGTCAACGGCAGTGGTGAGGACTCGGGAGTGGTTTACAGTGAGATGCAGGGGAGGCAGAACACATCGGGGGATCTTATGGCACTTCGGTATGTTCATACAGCGCTGCACTGCCGTCATATACGTCCTCTTATGTAATCTCATAGGATGCAACGCCTTGCAAATCCTGAAGGCAGTGCGTATCGAAGTGAGACAGGAGGTTTAATGGAGGCATTGCGAAAACTATCTGTCGAACAAAGTATGAGTTTTTCGAAACCAGGGTTACGATATCACTGCTAACATAATCATCAGTACGGGATTACCACCATGCCTACTATGTACCCCAGAACCTCTCGCTGATCGTCTCAGGCAAACTTGCCTCCGGTACATTATCTCTCCTTGAGGTAGTTCAAAACAAAGTTGAGCCCACGATTGCTGAGCATGGACAAAACAAAGGACCTCACCCAGAAGGATGGAAACGACCCTTTGTCGAGACTGCTAGTGCCAATAGATCACCACCCACCGTGACTATTACAGATTCCATCGAATTCCCTGAGAAGGACGAGAGTGTCGGCGAGTTACAAATTAATTTCATGGGGCCACCACCTAACGCTTTCCTGGAGCGTAAGGTAACCATTCATTCGTTATAGAACATCTCACTCAACATTGACATAGCACTTTGTCTAGGGATTGGACATCATCGGAACATATCTGACGTCATCACCCGTTGCACCACTGAACAAGGAATTTATAGAGATCGAAGAACCGTTGTGGTATGACTTGTGTTCGACCACCTGCCTGTACCGCTGACATTGCTTTATGACCAGCACCTACATATATTTCGGAGAAGATATCGCAGCTACTCGGGTCGACTTGCCGATATATGTCGGTTCTGTCCCAACAGAGCATCTCGACGGTTTTCATGAGAGGTTGCAGGAATGCTTCGGGCGCATTGTTGATGATGGTATTGATGTAAAACGGATGGCAATGGTGATCGATCGTGATGAACGCCAGGTATGTCTGTAATGCGTGCTTCGTCGCTGTTTATCTGATGACTCTCTCCAGTTGCGCAGCAAGGTTGAATCTTCGAAAGGAGACACGTTCTCTACTACAGTGATTGGTGAATTCCTTTATGGAGCCGAAGACGGATCTGAGCTTGCACCTGCACTGGATGAAATAAGTCTTTACGGGGAACTTCGAAAGTGGAGCAATGAACAATGGATCGCCCTGTTTAAAAAGTCAGTACATGACTTGTTGCGCTCGAGCATTATACCAGCTAACACGGTCCAGGTATTACGTTGACCCTCCATGCATCGTTCTCCATGGCAAGCCTTCCGCTGCGATGGCCGAGAGGCTCGAAACGGAGGAGAAGGCCCGGATCGCCAAACAAAAGGGGGACCTGGGACCAACAGGCCTTAAACGACTCGAAATAGAGCTCGAAGAGGCGAAGAAAGAGCATGATCAGGAAATACCCACCAAAGTCCTCACCGATTTTCCGGTCCCAAATGTCAAAAGTATTGCGTGGATACCGGTACAAAGTCTACAGCAGCCCGGAAAAGGTCCAGGTCGTACTTCCCTACAGCAGTCGGGCAATATTGAGCTGGCGAAGCACATCGAAGCGGACGGTTCATCGCTTCCTTTCTTCGTTCAGTATGATCACGTCCAGGTTCGTTCAGCATCATCAATGTGCTGATTTTAGCTGCTGATTCATCCTTCAGTCAGACTTCGTCTCCGTACACGCGTACTTCTCTCTTGCCAAACTTCCCAACCGCCTGCGACCGTAAGTGTTAACGATGATTGTCAGTAATTTGGTAGTTGAGTCATTTTCTGCAGGCATATCTCCACCTACCTATCTGTCCTGTTCTCATTGCCCGTCACGCGATCGAATGGCGAACGTCTGACACATGAAGAGGTTGTGAACCAACTCGACAATGATACAGTGTCCTACGAAGTTAGCCTTGGTGTTAACGGCGCGTTTACTGAAGCTTTGCGTATCACAATTAAGGTGGAGGTGAATAACTATGAGTCGGCCATCGCCTGGTTGAAAGATTTGGTTTATGGCAGCGAATTTGCGAAGGATCGGTGGGTGTTTTCTGTCGTATCATGACAATAGACACACTCAATGTTGGAAACTTTTAGTCTTCAAGTAAATGTTGCGAAGATCCAACAATCTCTTCCGGAACTAAAGCGGGATGGTAGCACAGTCCTCAGTTCAATCTCATCGAATCTGCTGTCTAGCGAAGAGTCTACCTCTCGTGCTGGTGGGATCCTGCCGCAAGCAGAGTTCATCCCCAAGCTCGCTGCACAGCTTCAGGAGTCGCCTGAGGAGGCAATAAAGGACTTTGAAGAGATCAGGCGATACCGTGAGTGCAGTGGCCACTCAATGGCTATTATATCTTGACTTAATTATGCTATACAGTGACCGATCCATCTGGGGTGCGATTTTCAGTCACGGGTAACATCCTGGACTTGAAGCAACCACGAAGCATCTGGGATAAATATTTCGCACAGAGCCTCCCTGTAAGTCCAAGCAACCACACATAGACTGAGACTATATCTGATGACCCACGTAGGAGACGACGCTTGAACCAGTACGATTTGCTCACGAGGTCCTCAGCGATGTTGGCAAGAAACCAGCCCAGAAGGCGGTTGTTGTCGCTTTACCTACCATCGAAAGCTCTTTCGTGAACCATTGGTCCAAGGGCATCCAAGGATTCTCTCATCCCGACTATCCTGCGCTCCGTGTTGCGGCTGAGATCCTCAACGCAACAGAAAGTTATTTGTGGAGGTATATTCGTGGATCCGGATTGGCGTATGGAGCCTACGTATCCGTTGACTTGGAGAGCGCATTGCTTTCCTTCACATTGTACAGGGTAAGTTACACGTTACATAGTAAAGTGTCAGTGCTGAGGAACCTGCATAGAGCTCGAACTGCATGGAGGCATTCAAGCAGGCCAAGACAGTCATCGAGGGTCTGGTTTCTGGCAAGGTACGTTCTCGCCATTTCGCTCTCATACTGACCGATCACTGACGATTATTATAACAGATCAGCCTCGAGGACACTACTCTTGATGCGGCGAAGAGTGGCATCGTCTTCGGAGTTACCAAGGGTGTATCAACACCAGGCAGAGCGGTAAGCTCCTGCCGCTGCACCAGTGAAAACATCTTATTAGCTGACACACCATGATCCAGGCACTTCTATCTTTTGCCAATCAGGCCTTCAAAGGTGTTTCGCAAAACTACAATCTTGAACTTCTAGAGAAATTCCAGGCTGTCACGAAACAAGACGTCATCAAATCGTTTGAGACATATTTCCTACCGCTCTTCGACTCTACCTCCTCTGTTGCAGTAGTGGTCACTTCTCCTGCAAAGACACAAGAGATCGCGGAAGGTCTTACGCAATCTGGATTCATGGTTGAACAGCGGACGTTGGAGGTTGAGCCGGATGAAGATGGCACTGAGAGTGGAAGCGAGGATGGCAGTGACAGTGAGAGCGATGAGAGCAGCTGAATGCGCGGTATTTAGCGTGTAGACACAAGTATTCATTGTCTACGAATCTACGTCACTTTTCTATCACGGATGTCTGGTCTGGATTCTGAGAGAACTAGGTAGACGGCACAGTCGTCGTAGGTTCAATGACCTCAATCATCTTCTCATTCGCCTGCCCTGGTTTGAGTTCTACACTCTCAAGGAAGTCGTTGTCCACAAGGAAACGGATGGCCTGTGAGAGATTCGAGACGGTCATACGAATGTCGGGAAGTAAAAGCTACGGAAGGCAGTCAGTGCAATGATTAGTAACGAAAATCGATGGACGTACGTTCCGCAGAAGGGAAGGTCGCTCTGAGAATGGGTTTCTTTGGGGCCTCCTCGGTTGTAGGGGTACCTTTCTAGGAGGAGGTGGCTGACTTGGAAGAACAGATGGAACTTGCTGCGGTATGTCTTCGACAGCACCTTCGGACTTCAGCGAAATATCCAGATCCTCAATTGGGCGTTTTGAGGACACGACTTCCGGTTCTCCATCACTGTTACAGCCACTGTCAGAGTCGTGGTCGACAAGGCCGCCAGAAGCTTGTGCTGGCGGTATTGTCTTCACGTCAAATGTCGACGTTGCTGTGGTGGGGGGTTGGGAGATACTGTCAGTTGCAGCAGGTGCATGTTCTGCAGCCTCCTCCTGGTGAACGAACCCTCGCTGACCGGAACCTCTACCAGCACCCCTTCCACCCCTGCCCCTTCCTCGTCCTCTTCCTCGTCCTCTTCCGTCATCTGTTCTTTGCCTCTTCTGCTTCGGGAACCTCGCCACATCCAAGTCCAGCTGCCCTCTCTTCCTTGCCTCCTCCAGCTTCTCCTGCTTCTCCTGAACGCGAGCCGCGGTCGGAAAACGCTTCTTGCGCTCAGCAATCCACTGTTCGATCGCCTCCGGCGTGTCGAGTGCGATGGTGGTTCCCATGATTGGTATCCGTTTCCTGAGCAAAAGGAAGAGAACGAACGTATCAAAATCAACATTAATTTCCGACGGAATCATGAGCGTACCCCTTGAGACTTGGGTCTGCATCCCAGTCTGGCTTCATCTTCCTCTCATGCCATCCAGGTGGATAAATCAAGTGTCGGTCCATCATATGGGTCTCAACGGCAGATGGGGAGCCAACGAAAAGGCATCCGCTCCTTTTGCATCGTATGCTTCCGGGAGAACAAGGTCGTGGCTTGGAAGGGCCTGACTCGAAGGTTGAAGTTGGTGGACGGTAGGTAGACGAAAAGGCGTAGCCTTCCGCCGTGGAGTGAGTTTGCGATGGTCCTGCCTGGTTGTACTGCGCATACGCCTGCGCGTAATGAGATGCCATAGAGTAATGTGGGTATGCACATGGGTACGAGTACGAAGGGCACTGTGCCTGCAACTGCGCGGATGGCTGATAATAACCTCCTTGAGCTCCAGATGGACTGTTGTTCGTTGGTAATGGGGAACGAGTATTTCCATTGCGAAGGTGAGGGGCGACAGGCAGAGATGGATGGAATGGCAATGAGTTGGGTCTCTGCATCGTTGACGTTGTGGTCGAGGATTCGAACCGGGCTGTAACCGGACTTGCAAAATTTGGCTTTAGAGCTCAGTGTTTACCGGAAGTCTTGGCATCCCCTGAACGGTTTCTCGATCTTCAGATTGAAAAAAAAAACCCTTTCCACCGGCTTGAATTCGCATCTCACTCCGGTGTCGGATAGCATTAAACATATGCATACTTTTTATGAGTGTCCGCGGTATGTACGACAGCAATTTAGTAGACCTAGGGCTCCATGCCTAAGGCTGAAAATACCAATAATGAATGCACTATCGTCTTGGTGCATGGTGAAGAGGGAGCTGGATGAGAATAGGACAGGGTGAGTGATGGGATTATGACGACAGGCGAGAGCAGATGATCTGGAAGGGTACGGTTTTAGAGAGATGAGGTGAGGCGACAAACGAAAATTGGCAATAGAGGTACACGCGTACGAACAGGAGGACTCAAGCTGAGCATCGAAAGTGAAACGGCTGCAAGCAGTCGGCGACAAGAATTGGGAACCAGCAACGATGCGCAAAGACCGAAGGGCATTGGCGACGAGGAGCTACCATCCAAATGGTTCGACAAACGCGAAACAAATGGGCGAAACACCTCTCAATCTTGCATCTCTTCCTGCTGCAATTGCTCCCTGCCCACCCTCCTCTCCTTTTCACTTTCCAGCTGGTTGTACAGCAAGAAAAGCGCCTTCTCATTTGCCTCGGGAGTGCCGACAATGGTGAACATTCTTTCGCCTGTTTCGTCGTGAGGTTCCTTAGCGATCGAGATCTTGGAGCCGGAGAGTCGTCGTATCTCCGTGATCTTCGTACCATTGCGACCAATTATACAGCCAACCATGTCGGAAGGTATGGAGATGTTTTGGGTGCGGAGATTCGTGGGCGGAGGGGTTGGGGAGTTGGGAGAGGGAGACGTACGACCACGAGGAGGCGCATCGCCGTTTGTACGGCGGCCACCACCACCGCTCTGTTGACCTGACCGTCGTCCAGATCTTTCGTCATTTGACCCGGGATGGAAATACACTGTCCCAACTCCTCGATCCCAATCCTCCAGAAGGCAACGACCAATCTCCTCTACGGCGCGAGCTATTGAGTCTGAACTGCCCTGAACCTCGACGATGCGCTCCGTCGACTGAGGAAGGATGTCCTTTGAAGCAATCATACGAGCGCCAGAAGAATCCTGGATAGCCTTGATCTTGAGTCCGTTCCGGCCGATAACGCTTCCCATCAGGTTATGGGAAATAAGGAGGCGGATGGAGGACGGGGGAGCGGACGGTGTTGAAGATACTGGGGAGGATGGGGTAGATGACAGGAGTTGGGAAACGATGAGACCATATGCCTGTGGTGCAGTTAGGAGGTAAGCAATGGAAGAAAGGAAAAAGTGGGTAAAAACGTACCTTCGCTACACCTTCCACAGAGCCGCTGACGGTAAGGACGCGTTCGTGTACGCCCTGGACGACCTTGCTCACGCCAGCCTTGACGCCAGTCTGGTCGCGAAGGTCGGCGACGTTTTTACCACCCTTGCCAATGATGACGCCTGCGTCCTTCGTGCTTACGAGAGCACGAAGAGTGAGGACCTCGTTTCCACCGGGAGAGGGAGAGCGAGACTGGTTGGGGGAGCCTAGGACGTTTGGGAAGGAGGAAAGTGAGCAAGCTGATTGTAGCGACGAGGCAAAAAGCATACCGGACTCGTGTTGAGCGGGAGCATCGGACATGATTAGGAGAGGATGAGGGGTCGGTCGGGGGTCGGAATAGGGCTGGGAAGGATGGGGGCGACGAGGGCGGTGGAAGGCGGGGAGACGGCGGGGGAGACGGGGAGGACGACGACGAGAGGGAGTCGGGGGACGATGGACGCGACGGTGAGAGTGAAAGAGCTGCGACCACCGGCGCTTACACGAGCGGTCTTTGTGGGCGTGCGGTCTAGAGCGGGGTCACGTGCCAACGCTAAATTCTGACTCATTCATCGTTTTCGACACTCAACGCGGAGTCCACAAGAACGAAAACATTCGATTAGGCAAACATGTTGTACAAGCTATTCACCACTGCCATCTCGGCATAGAAAGGCGTCATATTGATGTATCATGCCTGCAAAGCGCATACGAGACCAGTAGGGCGGTTACATGGATGAGCTCAATGGCATCAAGTCATAGGGGAGTCAAAGGCATGATAAACATGTCAAGCCAGCCAGCCATCTAGTAGCCCAGCGCCGTCAATTTCTCAAAAGACGATGCCGTGTTTGCCAACACCTCCTGACGCAGCTTGACTGCAGCCAACTGTTGCGATTGAAACCTCCCTGTCAGTAACATTCAAGGGACTGCTAAATGAGTAAATACCTTGCGCTCGTGGAACGCCTGCGCCTTGATCTTTCTCTTCTCCTCGAGACGATCAACAACATCCTTGTATCCCCAGCCAACCTCATGAGACAAGCGCTGCGAAACGTCGCAAAACATTCAATTTCGGCTTATAAGATCTTTCCAAACGAAACTCACCTTGACTGTGCAGTACTTGCGCCCTGGCTTCAACCTCAACACCCGGAGAGCCTCAGGCACTACCATCCGCTTCTGTTTATCGTAAGGAGGGGGGACACCTTCAAACAACTTGAGGCGTTCAAGAGCAGCAGCGCCGCGTGCGGTCTTGTGCGGAACCATGCCACGGATAGCACGGTAGAGAATCTTGGAGGGAGCGCGGTGATGGAAGGGACCGGACTTTTTGGGATTCACGATGTGGCGTTTGTGGAGGAAGTTGTGGTATCGGAGCTGTTAAAACGATGGCCAATCATCCAACGTTAATAACCTGTATGTCCCCCATAGCACAACTAGACGAATACGCCATTTACACACCTTGTTCCGGAAGAAGCTGCCCGAGATGTTGATCTCCTCGCACCGCACAACGACGATTTTTTGGCCATTGAGCACCTGCTTCGAGATGATTGAAGCAAGCCGCCCAAGGAGGTGGCCCTTGCCATCAATAACGATGGGGGTCGAGGAGAATGTGGCCATGGCGAGTCTGTATTGCAATTACAGGTTCAGAGGTCAGTATCGCGTCAAGAACCGGTCCCATTAAAACGGGGAAAAGGGTGCACACCTGGTAGGAATATGATGAGGAAGTAATGTATAGAGTGTTCAGAACGATGAACGGAGTGTATAGTGTGTATCTCACCTTGAGGATCTTGCGGTCGTTAGAGTCGGCGGGGGAACGTGTATAGTGAAAGCCACCCCGCACTTCAGCTGCATAGTTCCAACCGGCAATCTCCGAGAGCTTAATATGGGGGTATCAACGCGCGCCTACAGAACTGGGCACGATGTGTCTGGTGCTGACAGAACTGTTGTTGTCGATTTGGTGCTATTGATCCGTGTTTGCGAATCTCCTCACGTGATTGATGTCAAGTTCAACCAACCGGTCTTCCCCACTGCCAGGCTCTGTGTCTCAAAGTATACAGTACTCCAAGAAATCACTATCATTGGTATTCGCAAAGATGCTGCAAGCTAGACAGAGGAATGGTTACAGCAATAATGGGGATTATGTACATTCTATACTGTATCTGACAGCTCATGCATGCTGCTCATTCAGGTCATAGCGTCAGTTTCACTGAATATCCAGCGCTGCACATTTCACGAATTTCCGTTGGAGACAACCGTGGTATTCGCATACGGAGTTGCGAGAAACTAGACAAACCAATCTCATGCAATGAGCGGAGGAATAAGTGTATTATGCAATAGATGTAACCAGGTTAAAGCATGAGAGGAGCAGAGACAGATTTCAATGTGCTGCATGAACATGTTAGTGCTAAGTACGAAACATTAAGTGCTGAAAACATACCCTCTGGTGTTTTTGCGATATAGTCAATTGCTGTGACAATGACATTGTGAGACGTGAGACGGATTGCATGGGGCAATGCGGCTTACCTTGCTGGACGGTCTGAATTTCCTCCGCTTCAGCATCTGGGATTTCAATTGAGAATTCCTGGGAAAAAAACGCGGTTCAGGGATACTTCGGGTGTGAATACGATTACACAGGGGCATACCTCCTCAACAGCCATGACGACCTCGACAGTGGTCAGGCTATCCAGTCCAAGATCCTCAGTGAAGGTTGACGTTGGGGTCAACTACCAGATGATCAGCAACGAGACAAAGTTGATTTGGTAAGTCACGTACTTTGGCCTGGTCAACCTGTTCAAAACCCTTGAGAACGTCCAAGACTCGCGCGGTGATTGCATCCTTCGAGAGCCCGGCAGAGGCGGAGTACCTAGCAGCCTGCATCCATGCCCAATTCCTGGGAACAGGAACGGCAGCCGGCGCTGCCAGCCGTGTACGAGCAATGTTGCGAACGGCGAGACGGAGGAAGGACATGTTTTGGGAGAGAGTTCTGTGCCAGAGTTGTGAACAGCTGGTGACGATTGGACACACGTAGGGCGTCTTTATTCAACTCCGCCCGGAGGACTCCGCCGAGCTCGTCGCTGTAGGCGCCAAATCGACAGACTTGAGCTTGAAACCGACAGCAACTGTTCCTCTCGGGCTTATCATGAAGCATGGGGTCGCCTTCCGAAAATTCTCGAGGACATCCTCGCATAGGATGCTTATGCTGCGGTAAGTGTAACAGTCCAATAAACTCAATCTATCTTATTCTCGAACAGCAACCTCGTGACGTCTCTGATTGAGCATGAACAAATCAAGACCACCCTCCCAAAAGCGAAAGATACTGCACGTCTTGCCGAGAAGGTTTGTTCCTCTGCTGTACATATGTCAATATGAGCTTATCAGAGTGTACAGATTATCACTATGGGCAAGAAAGGTGGCCTTCCAATGTATCAACGCGCCAACGCTTTCCTCCTGAAAGGACAGTTGACTCCTAAAGTGTTCAGTACACTCGCAGAGAGATACGCCAATCGCGAAGGAGGGTATACCCGCATTCACAAATACGGCAACCGACCAGGTGATAACGCCCCGCAAGCCATTCTGGAACTCGTTGACAATCCTCGTGACATCAAATTTGAAATGACAGCGCGGGCTGTGGGCTGGGACTTAGTGGGGAGGCGAGTAGCCCAGTCTGACCCACGGACTGTGGTGAACGAGGGTATTCAGAACGTGGAGACGGTGATACAGGAGGAACGACGGTTGGGCTTCGGAAACTATGGCGACCTCAGACCTAAGACCAGATGGAACTTGCAGAAGGTCCTGAGGTTTAGAAAGGATTCTGTTGCTGCTGAGTTCACGGCGAAAGCAAAGGAGCACATAGTGAGTTTTATAAACTCGTTCAAGGAATGCCACTTACACAGTATCGTCAGGACACCCTCTTGGCACAACCGGTGGCTATCAAATATTTGAAAGAGAAGCACTCTGAGGAGTCTGATGACGACACCAGGCCGTTGAGTGCCAACTCTCTCAAATTACGGGCAGGTCAGACACTGCCCGGTAGCAGCCGAAGTACAATGGCTTTGGCTCAAGGTGCTCTCGGAAAGGCACACCTTGGTCGCCTCCGATGGACTGAACGTCGGAAGCTCGGTGTAGATAGAACTCCATTATGGCAGGATATTTAAATGGCATGGTATACTCTGTTATAATTTCTATTGGTTTTTTCATTTTCTAGAAATTACTCGCAGCCTCCAGATCATCCGCATTCAACCAGTCGGCACCATGGTTCATCAGCATGGTCCAAATATTGTTTCTGGCAACGATCGGCCATGCTGGTGTGTCCCAAAATCTGGCCTTGATACCTCGCGCGTGGGCTTCCCCCACGAACTTCGTGAGGTTTGCTAACTGCGCCGTAGAGATGGCACCGATTCCATGCCATCCCACGGCTACCTCGTAGTCGGTGGAGGCTATGGGGGAAAGTGCGGGACCCCATGTGGTATTGAGAGACGGGTCATCCAGCTGCATTAGGGGTGCGTCGAAGAAGTAATCGCGGGGAGAGAGCTGTTTCACGATCTCCAGAGGTGAGTTTCCGGTACCAATGACAGTCACTGCTGATGTAGTGAGTGTCCCATTTGCGAATGTTGTTAGATATCCCGCCGCACGCAATGGTTCCAGGGCTTTCAAGACGAAAGGCAAAGTCCTTGGATAAGCTATTGTGGATAAATGGGCGCATGATGTTCTAATAACAAACTCACTCGAAACCGTCACTTTTAATATCGACCAACAACTGCAGCGAGGTGTCGCTCGCTGTATCAAAAACACCACTACATGATGAGGACGTCAAGAAATCGTCAGGGATTTGCACATGGAGGGCGACTTACTTGGGTTTTTTCTGGCCAACTGTGAATACGTTTCTCGGATTTTGGGTATTTAGTATTTTGAGCAGCGGTTGCACGTAAAGTGAGTCGAAAGTTCGACTCGGTGTCAAGGCCGCATTTTCATGACCAATCTGCAGATAATCTGAGCTGGGAGTTATCATGGTTCTGACGTTGCTCACTTACAAACAACGTCCCATTGAGCAGGTTGACATCGGCCTCGACACTCATCACTCCGAAGCTTATAGCCGTTAAGAGCGGTACATCACGCCAATCTGTATGTGTGTTAGCTCGTGCATGTGAAGGGAAATACTGATGAGTTCTCACAGTCGTTGTGGGAGTGGATTTGCTTGGGCATGATATCTTGAGTGAGCTGGGTAGGGTACTGCAATAGGCGTGACTTGGAACCTTCGAGACTCAAGATCTGTTGATCAACGGTTGCCTTTGCTGCAGACAACAGGGCTAGGTTGAGCGGCAGCAAACCTCGCGTCACAAGTTGGGAAAACATGGTTGGTACAGGAAAAGCTGGGTTTGGTATGTGTTCCCGACACATCACTATTTAAAGTCCCAGACGACACTTGTCACCCTGTTTCTCACGTATCGGATTCTAGCCTTCCCTAGCTTGCGCATGAGTGGATGAGGGTCATGGGATTTATGCACGTTCGTAAGTCTGCCCAGAAGTGTGCAAGTATGCGTTCGCTGTAAAGAAGATGTGGATTTCTAGAGCTGGGTGAGATTTACGGCAAGAGCCTATGGATGCAAGAGATATTGGCCGATGCTTCTCCAGCTGTCGGACGTGACACATTTCATGGGCGCCAAAGAGGCATCACCATGGCTGACACAAATTTCAATCCAAACCAGGTGCGCATCTGAGGCTGGCCACCTGTACGCCTACCGTCGCTTTATAGGTACGCTCTCCCTCTCGTCGTCTCAGCTCTTTCTCACTTTTGTCTCTAATATGCCCTACACTGATATCCCAAGACGCGACACCCGTTCTTCACGCCGCTCCTCCCGTGTCCGCTTTCAAGAAGGAGACCAAACCATCGATGTCGCCAACAACACGTACACGGAGTTCAGATCTGATATCAGCCCTACATCTTTCGCACCACGACTTGGACAACAACCCACAAACACGGCACCGTTACCTGAACAAGATCTCGGTCCGAGAACGTACAGAAGAGACAGCTCCAGGCGAGCCTCCTTTGCTGGTACTGAGACCACAGCACCTCTCAACATTCGTCGCAAAACACGCGTCCCTCATCCCCCACCGCCTCCACCCGATCTCGGTGATATCTCCACTGGAACCAACCATTCAGAAGCCTCTCGTCGACTCCAGGGCTCTAGCAACGATAGTAGCACCGAAGCCGCTGCTCCTGTCGAAGAGCCATGCAATGAAGAAGACATCCATGAATACAAGCCATTCGATTCCGCGTTCAGAAGTCGCAATTCCGAAGCTTCTGGTACCATTTTTGCGAATATAAGGCGCTTCTACGACGCACACGACGACCAACTAGAACCATTAGATGAGCAAGATGTGTTCGCGAGCCGCCGAAGCTCTACGGCAGGATCTGAGTTCTCCAGGAGGCTCTCTCGTGGAGGTTCCATGGCCTCGTTCGACTCGCAGTTACTTGATGCCGACGATCCATATATCACCGGAAATCGAGTGCGGTCGTTGGACGACGAAGCAGACTTGGAGAGGAACGTTCTCAAACAGATGGATTATAGGACACGGCGAAAGGAGCGGGAGCGCATGAAGATTGAATTCAATGTGTCATGTAAGATCTCAAGCTTTCTGCTAATTTCCACACGCTTAGATCGACGACTCTTTACAGCCGTCCTCTATCGTCAGAAATTCCTCATTCGACTCTCCAAGGCACTCATGTTCTTTGGAGCGCCCTCCCATCGTATCGAGGCCCAGCTAGTCTCTGCTGCACGGATCCTTGAGATTCATGGTGAATTCATCCACATCCCAGGAGTCATTGTCTGCAGTTTCGGCGACCAAGACACCAAAACATCCGAGACTCACTTCGTCAAGTGTGGGGGCCGTCTTCATCTTGGTAGCTTGCATAGGGTGCATCAGATCTACAAGCAGGTCGTCCACGACGAAATCAGCGCGAAAGAGGCTACGCGGCAGCTGGATGAGCTCTTGAATGCCGGCCCACTGTACAACATTATCGTCAGGTGCATACTTGCGTTCTCGCTCTGCGCGTTGATCTGTCCTCTTGCCTTCGGCGGCTCGCTGGTGGACATGATGATTTCTGGTATTGGAGCTACAGTGCTTTGTGGATTGCAAATCGGTGTGGCCTCGAGGAGCCAGCTTTATGCCAATGTCTTTGAGTAAGCACCTTTGTGAATATTTATTGATACCATAACTGATTCGTTGTTCTCACAGAGTCACAGTGACGATAGCGATTGCTTTTGCGGCCAGGGGTCTCAGCAGCATCAGGAGTCAAATATTCTGCTATACCGCGATTTCTTCTGCTGGTATTGTCCTAATTCTACCGGGATATCTCATCCGTGCGTCTCTTCAGGGTGTCTGGCCTCTACCGTGACAATCTAACATACCCTCTCTCGCACATTAGTGAGCAGTTCTCTGGAACTTGCATCCAAGAATATTGTTTGCGGAAGCGTCAAGATGGTATACGCTCTAATTTACACCCTCTTCCTCGGCTTCGGCCTCCAGATCGGCTCGGACTTCTACCTCCTCGTGGATCATGGCGCTCGTCGAAACTTGATAAGCCTTGCCGCACGCATGAACGCCATCATCTCCGTCGCAGGGACCTTCGTCTCGGACAACAGCACGAGCTACTTGAACGTCGGGCGTGGCACCATTCTCTCAGGAATGTACACGTTTACTTCGACCGTGCCCTTTCCTGAAGAACACATCATCGAGGGATGCTACCGTCCCCCTACGTTCCCTTGGTACCTCCAACCGTTCCCCTGGTGGACCCAATTCATTATCGTTCCCACCTTCTCGATTCTCTCCTCGCTCGCGAACCAGCAACCGCTGTTCAAGCGCGAGCTGGTGGTGATGGTGGTGATTTCATGCATTGCGTACGCCGCAAACAAAGTTGCCGACCATTACATCTTCAATCGCTCCGATGTAGTTTCTGCCATCGGCGCGTTCGTCGTCGGCCTGCTCGGGAATATCTACTCGCGGAAGATGGGCGGAACGGCGTTCACCTCAATGGTTACTGGGGTGCTGTTCCTTGTGCCGGTACGCATCTTCCCTCTCAGCTCATGACCAGACGTCACTGATCGCAAATACCGCTACTTTTTCTTGCAGTCTGGACTGTCGCAGATTGGTGGGATAACTGCTCAGGGAAACGGTATTGATATTGGTGGAGCAATGATCGCCGTCACCATAGGCATCACGGTGGGACTCTACATGAGCCAGGCCATTGTCTACATGTTTGGCTCACGGAAGAACGCGGCCCTCTTCGCGTTCTAAACTCAGACTGCAGCCTGTCGACTACCCACCCCTAGTTCTCGGACAGGCACAGATACTCAGCACTCTTGCGCCATTGTACGTTACTGTCACTGTATCTTATTCTAACCAAGTCGACATGTCTTTCTTCTACGAGCCCGCGTGACTGATTGCCATGGCCCGGGGGCAAGGCAAAGGAGAGCATCCGCTGCATTGACCCGTTTTCCCGTGGATCACTTCTGTCTCCTGATGGTTCAGCTGAATTACCCTGAGAAGGCCGCTGGATTGTCTAGGCAATGTTGCGCACGCTTTACATCCACCCTCAGCTCCAGCAAACCTTGTTGGTACGAGTTCTATTCTCGCCACAAACGGGGATCGTGGATGGTTATTCCAATAGATAAGTTAAGAGCAAGTGCTGCGCCAGTCCGGTCCCGCTCAGCGCTGGAAGCGTCATCCCTTCACCGCACAGACGATGAATTACGAAGGGCACAGATCATGCTGAAGTCCGCGGCGGCACACACGATCTCTGAGACCATTCGCCTGGATATGGGTGTTCCATCAGGACCGTCAGTGTCTACTTTGAATGTGCGGCTCGTCCTCGTCAGTTTGCCCACACATGCCTCGCGGCCAAGCGCAGGTGGTGAAATCTATGATCGGTCAGACACTCTCGATTCAGAGAATGAGAGAACACATACTGGTGTTTGAGTCCAAATGACATGACAGATAACCACGTTGCTTTCATGACCTATCCTGCATCATGCATCATCTTCAAAACACGACTTTTAGGCGTGTCTGAAAAAAAGAACCGACGAGGGGGACTGAATGGAAGAAGGGCGGATTAAAAAAAAAAAAAGAGTTGAAAGTTGCATAATCAGTCCGAACACCGACACAGCAAGACGTGTATGTTGCCGCAGTGTGCATGCCTCTCGCCGTGAGGAGCATTATCGATAATACTGCCATAATATATGTCAAGGTGCGTCAGACCTTCAAATAACAGGGAGTTAGTACATGGATGGGATACTGAATACTGGGTTACTGGAAATATTGTTGTATGCGTATGTAATAAGCTCGATGAGTCCGAGGGTCCTTTGCGATCGTGTCAACGAATCCCAGCCCATTTGCGTTGCCGCACCAAACCAAACCAAACCAAACCAACCAACGTTCCCGGCCTCCCCCCGGGGGTGCCCATGATGATGCCCTATGTACTATACAGTGAGGGACTCCATTCGGAGAAGAGTGCCCTGACCTGATGCGAGAGTGAGTCCTTGCCCCATGGCGTCCGTTCGCTCGAGGAGGCGGCAAGTTGGGTGGCGAACTGTCGGTGAATAATAGATGGACTTGCACCATGAACACGAAAACGCTTTCGTCCCTGCAAGGTTCATATCTAGGTGGGGTCATATTTCCAGAGAGAGGACCATAGCTCACCAGACAGAACCCTGGTCCTATGCGTCATTCCACATGCAAAACCTCATGTCTCGCCACAGCCTATCGACGGTGATACCGTTCACCGGTCGCCAAGGGTCATTTGGAGAACCTGACGACGGCGAATAGCCGCCTGGAAATAGCTGCGAGACTGAGCAGTTCACGTTCCGCCATGTCCGCGCACTGAAGATTATATCAGAACGGAGGACGGGAAATTCAAGGGAAGTACGCACGTCACATTCGCCACCTTTGAACGTGTCTTGAGTGCGTACTGATAGATCACTCCTGGAGAAAATCGGATTAGAGCTGGCGTACTGGAAGAACTGGTCAAGACACACGCACCTGCATCCAAAACGAGCGTCAGACTCTCTCCGGGATGGAGAAGGACGATCGTGCTGGAACTCCTGCCATAATCGCGCAACAGCTGGATTGTGGCCGCGTCGTGTGTGTCGTTGGTGAAGTCAAGGAGGACCTCGAAATCCTCGGTACGTGCAGGCATGAGTGCAGAGGGCAGACGTTAGGACGTGCGAATGCGGAAGAGACGAGGGGGATTATGGCGGCGGGGGCTATAGAAAGCGTGCGGGAGAGGATGGGGAGAGACGAACGCTCAGGGACGGAAGGGATGGATCAGGGTGTGTGCAGGAGGTGCTTCGAGAAGACGAGGGTGCAGAGAGGGAGTGAGCTGAATTGAAACTCCCCACGAAAGGACCTGACAGTTTGCGAATGATTCGGATGGGTTAAGGAGTGTGAATGTGCACCAGGCAGGGGGGGTTCAGCTGAGGAGAGTGAAAGGTGGGATTAGTGTGAGGATGTGAGATAAAGCCGGGAAATGTAACCACGTTGGTTGCCGCTGGAATGCTTATTGTCTGCAGCAGGGAATGGACCCGGGGGGAAGAGATGGATGCACGAGACTAAAAGAGCGGCATGGCAGTGTTGGAGAGATTTCAGGGACGTCCTCGTCCTCGTCGACGATGGTGGTCGCAGCCAGGGACCTCCAACTGGGCGCTCCCTCCACGCCACGCCATGTCTCTCCTCAGTCTGCCCGTAGAATTGCGCTGCAACATATACGACGCTTTCCTCGCCATTCACACCCACGTCTGGTACAGGGAGCAGCCATCGAACACACATCTCCGCCTCCTCCTCGTCTCGAAGCAGATCCATGCAGAGGCAACTCACATCTTGTCCAGATACATCTCCCTCCTCCACGAGAGACAGATCGTTGCCTTCGTCAAGAGCAGCGCAGACTTCACTCGTGTCACCCACGCGGACGTCGCCAATGACGGTCGTTTGGTCCAGTTGCATACGTGTGCATCGCAAGAGGGAGTACGTAGTATGATCGCATCCTCCACGCAACCGAGGTCACTGATCGTGATCCCAGGAGCTACATCCGTTATCGCAGCTGCATGTCGCACTCAGTCTCCTCTCCTCTTTGCAACATCTCCGTGTCTTTGAATGCAGGCAGGGCGTTCCATTCCATGGTCAGCTGGATGCCTTCTACCAAACGGCATAACAATCACTGACTCTCCTTCAGGCAGTACCGCCTCACGACTCACCCTGCAGTCCGAACTCGCCATGTTCCCTGCGCAGAGTTGCCCCACCCTGCTGACCTACGAACTCATGCTCTTCCCCGGCACTCGCGCCCGACCTTTCTCTATTCTCCCGTCTACCTCCCTTCGCACCCTCCGTCTGTCGGGAGACTGCCTCCTCCCAGCCTCCACACCACTCCCTCACCTCACTCACCTCTCTCTTCATGGTGTTGATGGCAACTTCTTCGACCGACACGCATTCACAGAGTGTTTCCCCGCCATGAGCCGGCTTGAGACGTTCTCCTACGCGTTGCTCACGAAGACTGGATTCGAACTGCGGAACGTACACCTCGAATCGCTCGTGCAGGCTTCCGGGAGTTCCTTGCGAAAGCTGGTCTTGATCGACTGCAACAGGCTGACGAGCACCACGATCGCGCACTGTCTCGCCTCAATGCCCAACTTGGAATATTTCGCACTTTCTCTCATCACAGTTGAGGAGCTCCACACAAACTTCCTCACATCGCTGCCGTCGCCCATCAGAGTGCTCAAATTGAAGGTCGTCAATGCATGGTACGCGGTAGCATTACAGCGAGAGGAAAAAATGCTCTGCGACACTATAGAGGTCCTACTTCGTACTACGCCTTTCTCTTATGTTGCTCTCAACTTGAGGGCTTCCGTCATCGAGGGCCAGAGAGCTGATACTTTGAAACAGATCGCGCAAACCCAAGGAATTTCGCTTTCCATAGGTCCTTGGGAGACAGACGAACATATTTAACCATCCAATCGAGTATCTCACATCAAGCGTGTGTGGGGAATAAGTAGGAATCGTCCAAAATGCTAAGAATGTCCACAGAATGACAGCAGGCTGGATACAATACACATGTAAACGAATCTACTAAAAGCGTTGAGAGTAAGGATTATTTGCGCTATAATCATCGGAGGGATGATACACCCGAGGGGTCTTGCGTCTAAAAGATCCTTCGGCTGTAACAATGGAGAGAAGCAAAAAAAGTCAATAAACAGAAGAGTAGTATGGACAATGCAACAGACCCATTTCAACCGCTCGATGACGGTCTATAGAGTTGTTGCGAGTTCAGACACGAGACGTACCAGGATGAGACTGAACTGGCTCAGGCGCGCCCGAACCTGTCGCTGCGTAATATTCGTTGGCCCGAGGAGTGGGCCCAGGGTCCTGGGTGTACGCATTGTTGGGTACGCTGGGAGGGTATGTGTTATATCCGTAGTCCTGCGCCTGTTGGGGTTTATCCGTGTACAGACTCGAGATGCTCTCGCCCTTGGTGTGATATCCGCCATGTGCGCCAGCGCCTGCCACATTTTCATCTGAGCCTTGCCACCCTCGGTTACTGAGCGGGATGTCGCTGGTGAGCGGCCTGGTGGGATCATACATCGAATCGTACTTCTCATGGTCAAGGCGTTGACCAGTACCATATGACGAAGCGACAAAGTAAAGGTAAAGCTGTGAGGGAAACGGCAATAAGCTCTGTGCACGGCGTACGTTGTGAAGCTAAGTGCTCACCTGCACTGATGCAAGAATGACCCATAGTCCTCCCATCAGTCCGACATCAACCCATGGGAAGATCTCGCACAGGGTATCGCCCAAGCTACCTGTGGTCACAGTGAAGAAAGTCGACAAACAACTTGACTTCGCTTGGTTGTGTCTGGCAGCGGAGAGGATTATCCACACGGCAGCGATAGATAGTGCCGACGTCAGAAGCAAAATGTGGAGAGTAGTGTACCGACGGTACATGATAGGACGCTCCTGAAACAGGGTATGGTGTGGGATGAGACACGATCAATAGATGGAGTGGCAGTACAAACCTTCCACACTCCCAAGAAGCCAAATACTTGTGCTGCGGCGCCAACATAGCAGACAATAGCAAAGATCCATTTCGCAAAGGACGGTGTAGCAGCACCGACAACTGCGCAGCAAAGAATATCAGCTCAGCTGGCTGGACAAATCCAGTGAGATGTGGGACTCACTCTGTGGGGTGGCGACTGCGAGTGTTCCAGCGGTCATACCGAGTACAAACTGTTCAAAGAGGATGACATAGATGCCTGCGTTGACGGTAGGGATGGCACAGCAGCAGTAGTCTCTGGGCTTCATTCTGAGGACCTGCTCAGGATTGTGCGATGGTTGGCTGCGTAAGTGGGGTGATGTGTCAACTTGTTTCTTCGTGGGATGGGCGTGAAGACGAAAGCAAGTAAATGGAAAGAAAAAGGAAGAAAGTCGTTAGTGAGGACCGAAAGGATGAAGATGGTCAAGAAGAAAGAGAGGGACCGGCCAGGGCAGCAACGCACAGCCGGATGGCGGATACAAAATGCAGTGCCTCAGGGAAGCGCCCAATGCGGTAATGGTTTCGCACGGCCTGTGGGGCAGCGCCTATGGGCGCCTATCCTCAAGCGGTCTCCGAGCACACCGTCCACCACGTCCTCCTTCTTACCACCATCCTCCATGGCTCGCATCACCTTCCTCGCCGCCCTCCTCGCCGCGTGCACCAGTATCTCCTTCGCTCTCCCCCAGGGACAAGAGCCAATGCAGGTCGCCAGCGATAAGTGGCATTGGAGCACTTGTGCGGATTCATTCAGGCTTTCAACCGTGTCAAACTAACCACCTGCTCAGGTTCCACCGACGTCCCTCTCCATATCACCTCCATTGACGTCTCGCCTGATCCTCCCAAGCCTGGTGAAGACATGACCGTTACGGTCAAAGGCTATACGGACGAGGAGATCAAGGTTAGCTTATCGAGCAGTTTCGCACATATGGGTAATGCTAACCACCAATGTGCTGTAGGAAGGTGCATACGCGGACGTCGTTGTAAAGGTTGGCCGTATCAAGATTCTGCAAAAGGAGTTTGACATCTGTGAAGAGGCGTAAGTGCTTCCACAATTTTCGTCATATCGTCAAACTTAACAACATTTGTAAGTCGCAATGCCAATGCAAGTATCCAATGCCCTGTTTCCAAGGGTGACCACGAGATAGTTCATACTGTGCCCTTGCCCAAGGAGATTCCGCCTGGTAGGTTTCTGAAGTTGTGCCGTGCTACAGTCTATTAACTGTCTTGCAGCACCTTTCAACGTACATATCGACGGCTACACCGTTGACGATGAGGACTTGCTGTGCTTGGATCTGTCCATTGACTTCAGGAAGAGACCGTTCTTGGCGTAGTGAACTCGTTTAGCTCTGTTCGCATGGTCATCTGTGATGTGCACACCTTTTCATTCTGTCCGTATTATATACCTGTATTATATTCCTCACTCTTCACGAATGTAATTACGCCCATTCATCCACGATTCAACTTATCAGCGGACAGTAAGCTTCCCAACCCGCCGGCCACGGATCACGGAGACGGCCGACGTACTCTGACTCTAACCGTGGATGCTTGCGACCTTAGCTTGCAGACATGCTCTGTCTTCCTCACTCGTCCGCTCACTGAAACTCACCAGCACCACTCCAATCCACAACATACACTATCGAGGAATCGTCATGGCCTCGCCCGTCTCGCCGAAATATCTTCTCGTTCTCGACTTCGAAGCCACATGTGGCAACGGAATCCAGACACCAGAGATCATCGAGTTTCCTACCTTGTTGTATGATTTCAAGGAGGACAAAGTGAACGCCACTTTTCACGCATACGTTCGACCCGTGGAGAACCCCCGACTTACGCCGTTCTGCACAGAGCTCACAGGGATTGATCAGGTCAGCCTTCGTCTTACATCTCGGTCTCGACATCCACACGCATCTAATATTCTCTCATTCAAATCAACTAGGAAACTGTCGATGCTGCCGCCACATTCCCGGAAGTATGGGAACGCTTCCAGGCATTCCTAATGGAGCACGGTGTCTACGAGAACCTAGATGACTACAGCTTCATAACATGCGGTAACTGGGATCTGAAGACTATGCTTCCCAGACAGCTTGAGATAAGCGAGTCAGAACATGGCCTCGATGCCTCAGGCAGACTCATACCCCCATATAATGACTGGATCAACCTCAAGGCCGCATTCAGGAAGCAGTTGAAGCTACGTCACGACAGAACAATGGCGGGGATGCTGTCAACGCTGAAGTTGAAGCTGGAGGGGAGGCACCATTCGGGTATTGATGATTGCAGGAATATCCTGAGGATTATTCAAGAGCTTAGAGAGCGGGGATATAAACCTGTTAAGGGAGTACAGTGATGAGATACGCGACGGACTTTGGGAAGGATGCATGTCGATGTACGTCTGCTTTTGGTTCTTCGCCCTTTATGTTGAGTGTACTTCTCTGAAGGACTGCCAGCACACAATGATGATACCAACACGCCGCCCAATCGATAACCCCATTGATAGATACTGTAGAGGAATGGACCAATAGACGCATGACCTATGCAGAGACAATAAGGAGCCTCACACGAGGTATCACCGGAACCGTTCCATCGACCTCCTGGCTGATTATTTTTGATTCTTCGACATGACATGGAGTACCCATAACGGCAATCCCAAAGGAAAGTCGGCAATACTCTAGAAACATGACTAGCCTTTGCCTGGGGCGGGCGGTTTCTTTCATGGTTCCACTTTCAGAGAACAATTAGGTTCGCGCTTCCGGCCTATCCGCACTACCACACTGATGATTTCTGTATGCGTCGTAAGGGGCAATCCTGTGTGCCGCGCTATGGTTCTCACATTGAGCCAGAGAGTACTTCTACCCGTGGTGGAAGCGGCAGATTGTCCACGAAACAACCATCCTTCCCGCCACAACCCTAGCCTGCATATTCTGCATGTCGCCAACTTGCACCCTTCCTTACGAAGTGCTCTTTGAGCTGATTAATGACACGTCCGCGGATGCAACAATGCGCGTTCTTCCTCAGGACAATGTTGCACGGGCTGGCCCTACGATTTTGATTCATGTGGGGGACAGCATATCTCTGGTGTTGACAGCTGGACTGCCATACAAATATGCATTGTCACAGAGGGATCGGGAGGTTCACATATCGTGAGTTGCGGAACAGGCTACGGTGATTATGAAGTTGTCAAGATAACGGCTTTTCAGAGTAAAGGCGTGGCAAGACATGAAATACACACTCAGAGCTGCTTTCGCCGCGCCTCTGCCCTCAAAAGATCAAAACGAGTACGCAGTCTCGACACAGGCGGGGGTAAAGATCATTGTGAATAGTTAAAAATCTCGATTTTGTGAGTGTTCCCGTTCAGAGTTGCGTTAAGAGCTAATTAGGTTTGTCCGACCAGTATATGGCTACGGGGGATGAGCAACAGCACGCGTCGCCTGGAGGAGAATTGTATCATAGTCTCAGCTTATTATATACCCATCGTCTCCAGGGAGTCGTGAACGCTTGAATGTACATTGTTACTGTAAACCAACCTAGATGTATCATTCACTAGTACAATTTGAGAACTGAATCTCCAGATTCTAAGGCACCTCTTCGAGTCCTGAGTACTGAGTAATCGTGCACGATCACTTGGATCTGCTGTTCTGCACTTTGGCTGCGTTTCTAGAGAAAGCTAGCGGTGAGTAGAAGCTTGGAAAAATGGAAAAGAAGGGGCTAACGTGAATATGTCCCACACGGCAGTTTGATTTGTGAATATAGCGAACCCTGGAGGTCATTTAGGTATAAGCTGATTTCTGCTGAACAAATGAGCAATTCAGCCTACCGTCATTCGGAGAAGCCTAAAGTCAATCTAAGTCAGCATCGGAAACAGTACCCGGAGAATTATGATGGGCTGACCCCATTGATGAGTGCGTCAGCATACTTGATGAGTCGGTTGCCTCCACTTTCCTTCAATCCAAGCTGGCCGAATTGCCACGGCATAATCCTGTCAAATGAGTTAAAGGCTTAGGATACTTGTCGCAATAGATGCGAAGAGTATTTACCCACTAAAGGTGCGGAGAGGAATTGGTGAACTGATATGGATGATAGAATTAGAATATACACTCACGCATGTTTTGTATCAAGAGCACGCTTGACCCATGAGGTGTACATTGTGGTTTTATTCGCTGCGTAATTAATCATAAATAATGGCAAATAGTGCAGAACAGTGATGCGTCAGACTCACACAACCCTGTGACACCGAACTCTTCCAGGAGCAGAGGTTTTCCGGCCTTGTTCGCCGCTTTGCGTTTTTCAGCAATCCATTTGTACCATAATCGAATGACCACACATACATTTTATATGGGCATCAATCCAGTCCAGCCCCCATGCTTCAACAGAGAAGTTCGATCCCGGTGTATCCTGCGCAAGGATAGTAGTGAGCAAATCATCTCTGAAAGGGTGAGTCTAAATCTAACCAATTCGGGGTACCTAAGAGAGAGCAGTGATTGTAAGGATCGGTCACAACGCACATCGGCACGTATACCAACATCAGTGCTGAATGGGTACTAACCATGTTTGAGGATACATATGCTACAAAGCTTTTATCAGTATATGATGTCCTCTAAAGGGACGTCGCAGCACGTACATATGTTCCAAAGTCAATGTTTGGGAACGTAATGTCCCGGTCAAAGTCTTCCCCAGCTAACGACATATGTGGCGTCAGCTTCGGAACATGTATGAAAAGTATAAACAGAGCCCACCAGCTCCATTGAAGTTGTAGTCGCTGACAAGTGTACCGTTAAACCAACTATTTCTACGGTGAGTGGCCGAGGGTATCCTTTCACAATTTAGAACTTACTACTTGACAGGATTCTTCCAGAAGAAATGACCCTCTCCTCCCGTGGTGATCATATGGTGAGGATCCCTTCGAGGCAGTAACTCAGAATGAACGGCGCGCCCGGTGCAGAGTGGTGCAAAGCACTCACAAGCTTCGGACAAAGTCGGACTGCTCCCTGTACCACTTTGGAAGGAGTTCTGTACCTGCAATGCAGGCAGGACCAGCAGGTAGATCACCCAAGCATCGTGCTTCGTTCATCAACTCCCAAGCGAAGATCGCTGGCGATTCTTTGTACCGATCGACGATAGCCCGTACATAATTTTCTAGAAAAGTAACAACATAATGAGAACGAGATCAACCTGACATTATTGCAGACCTACGGTATGAGGCAATGATACGCTTGTCCGTGTAAAAGATGTCATGAGAATGACCGCTTCCGGCGATCCAGTTGATGTAGAGTTCCATGCCCTACTCCGAAATGTTCAGTTCGCATATGCTCTCCAAAGATCTAGCAGGTAACACCTACACCATATCCCACCCTAAAAGCATACACATGAGCAGCCAGAAGATGCGATAAGATCATCATTCCACGCACCAATTGTTGGTGAAAGCAAGTAACACCTTGATATCGTATTTCTCGGCCGTCTTGATCACATTGTCCAACCTTTTCAAACCTTGTGGTCCTTCATTTAGTATCCATTCGCTACTGTTCCACACCTGACGGAATATATTATCCTCTGTTCTCTGGATACCTGGGGGTAAATGCACTTACTTGATAGTAGGTCAGATCAGACTTAAGTGCTTCAGCGAGTTCTGAACCGTTGATAGCATTGAAACCCTGTGAAAACGCGCATGTGAGTGGTCCGCATATACAAAGAATCAGACAACCGTTACTGACCCATGTACGGAGAACTTTAACACCGGCGTTTTTCATGGTCTTGAAGGTTGCCTCCACATCCGACTGTGAGGTCAATAAAGGCAGCCACTGTGACCCAAAGCATTGTTACTTATGCCGTCTATGAACAAAAAATGGACGAACATATGAGTTCGCCCCTACAAAGGCCTAACCATGGTGTTGTCAGTCAATATTGAGCGGAATGTCGACTCGTGGCAAGTGACTTACGAATGGCTTTCCATCCAGTTCGAACTTCGTTCCCCGCGCGGTAACAAAACCCGGAGGAGGAGATGGCTTGTGGAGCCGCTGCTCAGCGTGACCGAGGGCAGCAGCAGCAGTGATGAAAATGGGTGCGATCCAGGAGCACTGCCAGCGCATCTTGTTTGAAGAGAAGGAAGACGGTCGATACGTTGGAATCTTTGCTCCATGAACACCATAATATAGAGCGAAGAGGGTGTCATGGCTAAGCCAACAAGCACGGTCCGTTCGCGGAGGAGCATCGGCCGAAGTCAGATGAACTTCGTTCGAGCATGCATGGTCGTCAGTCAAAGTAGTGTGACCATCGCAAAGAAGATGGCGGCCCAGCCAGTTCCAGTTCGCTGTACGGTGCACTCCGGTGTCACCAGCTTTTGTTGGGAGCGTGACAGTGATTACACCGAGTTCAGCCCATCCTTCTTCGCTCGCAGTGCGTTCTTCGAGTCCAGGTTGTTCACGAGGTTGGACAAGTCAAATATACCCGTCAGGATGCACTTTGCAGCCGCTTCGTATCATCATGTGAGTTGATGGAGGGATCCACGAGGAAGAAACCGACTCGATCCATGGAAATCGTTCGATGGCAATGAATCGTGCCGTAATCCTAAGAGGTGGAAAGTATTTCGAGAGGTTGTTTATAAGTGCTGACTTCGGACTTGTTTAGTCCAGGTTGTACCGGTCCGGGGTCCCTTTGACGCGAGATGGGATCGAGAGAAACGTATCCCAAATTTCACATCGCCAAGTTGCAACTTTTCAACTCTACGGAACACTTAACAACTCGAGGTAATTACGAACAGACGTACCCTTCGTTGTACATTAGAGATAACGTGAACCGTTAGCTGCCATGCCGAAGAGCGTCAAGAAGAAGAAGGAGAAGGCAGCGGACTTTTCAGTATGTCGCATTCACAATCGTGGCAGCCCTTTGCACCTTATGTTCTCTTTCTACATAGAAAGCGAAACTCAAACTAGGGAAAGGTAAACAAGTTGCGAACAATGCCGTAGATACATCCTTCAAAGCCCGGTGTAAGCCATACTCTGCCCATTGCACGATCCGCACTCATATCCCTCTCCAGCTATCGCACTGCCCGGTCAGAGTATTGTTCAGGAAAGAGATGCGGCGGTACCTTCAACGAAGAGAAGACTGACGTTCGATGATTTAATATCGCAACTGAAACACTACAATCCCACCACACGGAAGGGTGGGTCCATCGTTATGCGAAACACTGATAACGGGCTTATTTCTTTTGCAGATGCGATATCTGGCTTGCGGGAACTGTTCTCCGAGCACTCCTCCATTGCTCTCGGTAACCTTACAACGGTTCTCAACCGATGTGTTCGAATGATTGGAGACGATGTAAGTATGCCCATGGTTAATCACAAGGTGTAACTGATCGGTACTCAGGATGCAAGCGTACGGAAAGCCCTGTTGTCATTCTTCAGCTGGTTTATTCCGTTGATCCCGAAAGTAAGCTCTTCTACACGATGTGTCGTTGTTTACTAACCCATAGATAGGATGACTTGCAACCTCATGCCCCAGTTTTGCTCTTATTCACCACATCGGCTCTCACTCACATTTTCCCTGAAATCCGCGTGGATGCCGTCAGGTTCTTGGACATTTTCCTAGAGCATATACCCGAAATCATTGTGGAGGGATGGTCCAATGGTTCTGCTAGTCATGCGAGGCGAGTGCTCGAAGGGTATATCGGACTTCTGAATGCAGGAACAGCGTTTGGCGGTGAGGGCGGTGAGTGGGTATAACGTGGTTCAGGGAAGATATTCTTTTTGACTGGCTGTCCTGCATATAGATCCCATGCGTGCGACATCGACAGCAAGTGTAGTCCTTTATCCAAAGGTATGCAGCGTTTATTTTTGCGTACTTTGACCGTCTAAAGTAACATGTTTATAGTCCAAATTAGTGGTTCTTGCATCGTTATCTACCTTTCTCCGTGAAGCTATCCGTATTCGGGACAACGAACCCTCCACCTCTACCTTTGCTCCTCAGACATGGTTTTTAGCTTCAGCGTTTACGTCGGAAGCGGCTTTCAAAGCGTTCAATAAGCTCGTGGCACCGGCCTCGGACGACAAATCCTTTACACTCATCTGCACTGAAGATGTCAATCCCCTACAAGATGGTGATTTTCATGGTCGTTTTGATGTTGCGAATGGGTCTATCGCAGAGTCATGGACGCTGTACTCATTGTGTGACCTCGATGCCTCTCCTTCTACAAGTAACATCGTCGGGACACCCTCCGATTCCGGAAACTCATCCCGCAGCGCGTATCTGTCGGTGAGAAGTGTCATTTTCACTGTACACAGCATCAAGCTGATTGCTGGCTGGTAACTGGTAGCATTTAGCGGCAACCTTGCAACCCACTCTGGTGTCCACATTTTTGGACTGCGCTCCTGCGGCCTTCCCTCCCGCAGGAAGTCCATCTGAAACCGAGCTGCAGATGACAATGGCTGTCGCGGAGATGACCCACAGTCTGTATAGCACCTTGTTGCAAGAATACTCAAAGGTTAGCGCGGCTCATGTTTCTCTTCGTTCGTCGCTCACCAATTGTATTCAGAATAGCACGGATGGGAAGGATTTGGATAATCTCGCCGTTATTCTAGGGCACATGTCTCCATACTTCCCATTTGCCGCCAATGGCTTGGTAACCGCGAAACGAGATTTCAAGGTAGAGGCATCATACGAAACCCTCAATCTCACCTTCTGCGAGTTAAGCTCGCTGCTCGTCATTGCTACCTCCTCTTCGAAGACACCCCATCCTCCGCAACGCCGCGCCCCAATCGGACGAAACGCTGCAAAAAGACCCGCATCCTCAGTCGTGCCCCAAGTCAACGGAGCGCCTCTGCAGGTCGAACGCGTCAAATCCTACGTGATCCACCTGCTTCGCGGAGAGCTTCCTCGTGGATCAAACACACAAAATGCGCTGCCCCATCCGATCACACATGCCACATATCTCGCGCTTGCACCAACCATATGGGCCTTTATCAGCACGTCTGAGCAAGGCCAAACCGACGAATTGCTCGTAGCACTGCTGGATCATGCAATCAGAGTTTCTTCGGGGTCCGCCGTGAAGAAGGCGACTGTCGATTTTCTGGGGCTGCTTTCCCTGGTGAGCCTCGTGATTGTTTTTGACCTATTTCAATCTAACACGGTCTGGGCATGGCTCACGCGCAGCTATGTACGGACCCACAATTCTGTGGCGCGTTCACCCTCCGTCAAAGTCCGGAAGGTCACCAAAAATTTCAGGAGTGGCTGTTGCACCTGCCTAAAATCCTTTGGGAGGTCGGCGCTAACAATTTGCCTCTCTCCGAGGTGAGTCAACGGTAAATGTAAAATTATCGCTATGGCGTTTCCCCAACCTTTCTTTTCTTACGGGGAACGTGGAACGCGAGATACAGATGTCAGGTTCCAGGTACATGGCCACTGACTGCATATCTCCCTTCAGACCATCCTCCGTCTACTTTTGCGACTCTCCCAGCGCAAGTCCTCACTTCTAGACCGTCCGGTGAGTCATCGCGTTCACCCTCGTGGATGGCATGCGTGCCCTTTTCCTTCCTTTCCCCCAAAAAATCAGCCTGCAGGTTGCGCCCAACCTCGTTCCGTTACCGGCGTTGTACACGCCCTAAACTCAAGGCGCGCACCGCATATCTCCGCTTTGCCCCTCCGTCCTCCTCGCCCATGTCATCCTTTTCGGGCGTATCGCACATGCTTCATCATCATCATCATCATCATGAACCGCGATTTACTAACTGATGTTTGACGAACTCTAGACCTGTGCTGCGATTCGGAGCCGCCTCGTACCCTACTTCACGATCACCCATCCTACTCGTGGCCAACTACCGGGACCTTTCACTAAACTCCCCTCCGCGGCTTCGGAGCGGAGGTTAGCTTTAGACGTTGCAGCGACGCTGGTGTTCGGCATGCCTGGGACCGAGACGAGCATGGCTGTTGACGCAGATGACAGCGGCGATCTCCTTGTGAAAGCGACGATTGGGGCCGTGGGTGGGACTGAGGACGAGCGGTATTGGAACGCCGTCGTTACATGTTACAGTCAGCGATGTTGACGGGGCTGCGGACAATCGAAGATGTTCGCATGATGAAGATCAACTGAATGGACAGAAGGATGATGGGGTTTCTAATATCACAGCCATGTTGGTCTGGAGACAGACGTTGAATAATGCATGCAATGTATTAGCTTCAAACAACTGGTAAACAGTAGCAATGTACTACCGGAGTGACCGACTATACAACGAAGTAGCTAAGAAACGACAAGACAAGCTTGACACTGACAGAGCTGTACCAACATCCCCAAAAGCCCTCTGAACCCTCTGCTTGCAAGGGGCATTCCAGAGAGAGAGAGAGAGCGCCCCAGGCGCTGAGGATGAAGACAGACAACGACGGGACCACATAATGATCACATAAACAGAGAGCGAGCGAAAGTAAACCGGATAACTTTATGATCTAAAGGGAAGTGGGGTATCGTGTGCCGCTGGCTGGATTTAATCGTAGGACCAGGTCATGCCGTGGATGCGGCCTTGAGAAGGGTCTGCGATGACTTTGAAGGCAGCGGGCGAGAAGTCGAGTGACGTGGGAATATCGCATCCACCGCAACGGTCGGTAATGGCAACAGTGACGGATTTGCCTTGGTCTGTGAAATGACAGGAAATTAGTGAACCTAAGAAGGAAAATTTGCGTCTGAAAGCTACTGACAGTGAGCGGTGACCTTCTTGCCACAGATGGGGTTGTTGTTGGGGTTGCCACCGGTGTAGCCAGGGTAGCTATCGAAGGCAGCGTGACCAATGGCTGCAATGAAGTCGGCATCGGTGTTCACAATGCCACATGCACCGAGACCAGTATCGTAGAAGGTACCTAAAAAGACAATGAAGTTCAGAACCGGAAGATTGAAGTGCGCGAGGAAGCAACATACCATCACCGCTGAAAACCTGTCCACCGCCACCTCCGCCGTTTGAAGGGGGAGAGGGGGCAGGAGGAGGTGGGGGCGGAGGGGGCGGAGGGGGAGGGGGTGGGGGAGGTGGGGCCGGTGCCTGAGTAGGAGGAGGGGGAGGCGCGTTAGTAGTTGCAGGCGGAGGAGGGGGCGGAGGAGGTGGTGGTGGAGGCGCCTCAGTGTGAGGAGGGGGTGGGGGAGCAGGTTGTGTAGGAGGGGGAGGAGGCGCTTCCTTGGGAGGAGGAGGAGGAGAATCAGGCACCTTGGGAGGCTGTGCACCGACGTTGTTGACCGGGGCGTCGGGCGTAGGCTGAGCAGCAGCAGCAGCGAGGGTGCTGGAAGGACGAGGTTGGCAACGCTTAGCAGCACGCTTGCGTGGAGCTACGTGGACGGCAGCTGGCTCAGGTGCAGCCATACGGGCGGCAATGGCACGGTGATCAGCATTGCGCGCAGCATGGGGAGTGACGAGTGCAGTGGCCGAGAGGGCGAGAGAGGCTACGAGGAAGGCCTTTGAGAGGAACATTGTGAAAAGTGAGGATGTTGGGACGAAAGAGTGCGCCTTTAAGGACGGTGGGAGGTGCCCAGTAAACGAGTGTTTGGCACCCTAGAAAAAAGAGCAAAAACGCGGAGGTAAAGAGCGGGTCGACGACCTTGCGGAAAGGGCGAGGACGGACAGGCTCAGGTTCGGGATGAAGAACAAGTTCACTCAGAGATCGGTTTTTATCGTTTCGAGGGTACTTTCCCACGCATTGCATAGCAACCTCGGCGTACGTAATCAGGCACCCCCCGCCCGCACTCCGTACATCTTCACCAGCCCCGCACTCGCCGTCTCCTCCAGACTCTTCGCGTACGCATCAATCCGTCCCAGCAGCAGCACACTCTCCAGCCGACTCGGCTCGGGCGGGATCTTGAACAGGCGCGTCACGTCCTCCTCCGGCAGCGGCGCCAGGCCCTGCGCAACACGGCTGGCGTTCTCCTCCTTACGTTTGCTCACATACGCCTCTGCCTTCGCCTTCTCTCGCGCAATCTGTCGTTGAAGGTACCCGAGGTTGCCCTCCTCCGTCTTGTACGCGTCCAGCGCCTCCACGATCTGTTCCAGGTTCCGTCCGACACCAGCCCCGCCCAGGTTCAGCACCGAGTACGATGGTGGGAGCGCCGCAGAGCTTGATCCAGGCTTCCCATCTGCTGCCACCGCCGAGCCAGAGCTCAACGTTTCCAAGAAAGAGCTCATGAGCGCGTTTGTTCGAACCCGCAGAGGAATCTCCTCCACAATGGATGAGAAGGTCAATCGGTGGTCGATCAAACTGTGTCCGATCGTCAGCTTCAATCATCTCGCGTAGACGTGATCATACCTTTCTGTGCTAAAGTTGTTTCTTTTGAATGCATCGAGGAACGCTTTTGTTAATCGGAAAGCACGGAAGGACGCGTTGCCTCGCGCTGTTTGTGAAATATCTGTTGACAAGATGTCAGGATCAAGAGCATCGATCATAGGTACCAACGTTACCGTGAACAATGACAATGCCTCCATGTCGCAGCCTGTCTTGGTGGATCGCTTGCGTCTCAACCAGCGACTGATTGAAGAAGGACCCGAGGGTAGTGACTTGGTAGAATCCCACAATGCTGTCGTCCGCTTGGACCTCTTTGAGAGATCGCAGCATGGATGCCTGGTATTTTGCTGATCGCGCCAAGCAACATGATAAGATGGACGGAAAACAACGAGGAACAAGGGAACGCACCGACACCCTTCGCCGACTTGTCGTCGTCCTCGTTAAAATGGTGTGGGAGGGGGAATGAGTTTGAGATCTCCAGAGTGCCGTCAAAGTCCAGACCAAGTAAGAGACCGTGTGCACTTGTTCCCTGGAGTTCTCTCGAGTGTTTAATGATTTTGGAGACGACCTGAGCAGAGTTTAATCTCAGCGGGATGAGCGTGCATGGGAACACCCGGAGGTGGCGCGTCTCTGGGACGGCACCCGCATGTTGCGATGGAAATGAGAGACTCACCAGGCCATCGAGCTGGACAGCAGCGATGGAAATGTCTGCCTCGATGTCCACAACCTTTGACATTGAGGCCGGGATTGCTTCATAGAGGGGTGCAGCGGGGGTGGGTGCAGACTGGGGTGCTGGCATGGACGCCGCGATGGCTGCCGCCATGGAGGGAGCAGCGGCCATTTTGAGAGGATGAAAGACAGAGTCGGGTAGATCGGAAAAATGGAGAGTCGACCTGAAGAGGCTGCAGCCAAACAAAGCACAACAACCGCGGATTTGGATGACCTCACCCCGACTCGGATCTCTCTCTCACCTCAACCCCCAGCACCTCCCCCGTCCAGCAAGGCCCTCCACGCGACGAGCAATGAACAGGTCGTCGCGCATAATCACTCTTCTCGTCATAGACTCTGTATTCTTCTTCGTCGAACTCATAGTTGGTAAGCACAAGGCCACCGCACGTTCTCTTGGCTCCTCACACATGCTACCACAGGCTATGCCGTCGGTTCACTTGCGCTCGTTGCCGACAGTTTCCACATGTTGAAGTCAGTTATTCATTTCCGCAACCGCCGTACCGTCTTCCAGCGATTCCTCATCCTAATTCTCTCAGTGATGTGATGAGCCTGGTTGTCGCCCTCTACGCGATCAAAGTATGCCCCCACACTCAGACATCCCATCCATGGCTGATCGCCCTCTGTGCAGCTTACGAACCAAACCCACATCGACTCTCGTTACTCCTACGGCTGGCATCGCGCAGAAATTCTTGCTGCGTTGGTTAACGGCGTATTCCTCCTCGCTCTTTGTTTTTCTATTTCCCTCGAAGCCTTGGAACGCTTCTTCAGTACACCTGGTGCGTCCCTCCTTCAGCTTTGTGAATCAGCTAATTGAAACATACTCAGAAATATCCAACCCCAAACTCATCGTCCTGGTCGGGTCCTTAGGTCTTGCGTCGAACATCGTTGGCCTCATTCTCTTCCACGGTCTGTCATCCTTTTCCGTATTTTTTCCTCCTGACTAATTGCCATATTTTACAGAGCACGGTCATGATCACAGCCATGATCACGGAAAGCAGCCAGAGACCTCACCGTCCAACCCCGCCAGCATTCAAGGCAACGATGCCGACAGAACACCGCGCAACACCTCACCTGTGCGGTCCTCACGAAGGTCTCGTGAACGCTCCGAGTCCTACTCTTCTATGTATGGCCACCCCGCTGCCACGCGTGCATCGATGGTGCAGGCTGCACAAGACATTGCGCAGGCCCGATCACCGTCACCTGTTGCTCATCTCAGTCGGGCACGCCGTAGCAGGTCACATTCTCGTCCCGTATTAGCCAGCGAAGATTCCACTGTGGTGGATGAAGACGAGCTCAACTCTGCTATTGATAATAATGTTGAAGGTGACGGTACTCCTCGCCTGACCAACGAGACAACTCCCCTCCTGAAGAAGCATACACACACTCACTCCGATGACTCTTCCGAAGCCTCTGTTTCCCCTTCGCCTAGACAGGTACATGGAGCATCTGGACATGGCCATTCACACGGATCGATGAACATGAGAGCACTTGTGTTGCATGTCATCGGCGATGCGCTGGGGAATGTAGGTGTTATTGCCACCGGACTTGTCATCTGGCTCTCCTCGTGGAGTTTCAAGTATTACTTCGATCCAGTGATTAGTTTGGTGATAACTATTATTATCTTCTCTTCCGCCTTGCCGCTGGGTATGTTCCTGAACCACTCTAGCACCACGGTGGCGTGCTAATCTATTCCTTGCAGTCAAGAGCACGTCTTTCATCCTATTGCAAGGTGTGCCCAACACGGTCTCTCTCGATGAAGTCCGGTCGGCCATCTTGGAAGTCGACGGGGTCCTCTCCATTCACGAGCTGCACATCTGGCAGCTGTCAGAAAACAAAATTGTCGCCTCTGTGCATGTGACCGCCTCGCGCAAGAACGACTTCATGCATATTGCTGCCAAAATCCGAAAAGTCCTGCATCTACATGGCATTCATTCCAGCACAATTCAACCGGAGTACCATCATCCTCACAATTCCCCGCCTGAAGAGCATTTGAAGGTGCGTGAGCTTGATCATTCCTTCCGCTATGCACAGCTCATATCGGCTCTACAGACCACGGAAGAGACTTCTTGCTTGATTGTCTGTCCTCCGGATAACGCTTGTAACCCTGCGGAAAACTCCTGCTGCCGTGAGTACTCTCCTCCATTCTGACCCCAAACATCTATTTGATGCGTTGTCGGGACATAGCTCGCCCGCCCCCAGAAGTTTGAGAAATACACCCTGTTATCGTCGGAAGACTCCGGATTTGGTTTAGTTATCTCAATTTCTCTGTATCTTTACCCTACACATATTGATATAGTTATCGTCCCACAATATATGCAAACCATTCTACCCCTCAGCCATGTATGTAGGGAAATTCGTCACAAAGGACTGCGATGATGCTAACCTCTGTGCAACGACTGTACTCGTCTGACTAAGAGTATTCTTGCGGAGATCCCCTCCCAGTCTCCGCGCCATTCCAGAGACAGGTTGTCCCAGCACATACTTGGGGTCATTACACACCGACAGTAACGCCCATTCAACATGCAGGGCCGATGTCAGCGTGGAAGAAATCACGGCGACCAGGAGCTCTACCGCCATGCTTTGCTCCGCAGGGGATGCCTGGTCCAAGGACGTGATGATGCTTGGCAACACGACGTGCAGGAAGATTGGCAACAATGGCGGAGAGTTTAAAGGCGGCGGGTGACTGAGTATGTAGGTAGCCAGTCGACGGGGTGTCTCGAGCTGGTCACCCATCGAGATGGCCATCGCTAATTCGGCCCAGACGACTTGGAGGAATTTGGTCGGGGCCATGTAGAGGAGACATTGGTCGACATCGAGGGAGCATGCCTTGCCGGAACGAGCGGCGGACAAAGCATTGCGGAGGTACCGCCGCGGGTTCTCTATCCAATCCGATGTCCCTAAGGTCAATGCAGTTGGTGGATCTACACGGACACCACAGCGTGAGCAATTTCCCAGGAATGTTTAAGCTTTTGCCGTTAACAACGAGGCAGCTGACCTTCAGTGGGAAGTTTGAGAGCTTCCAGTGCGATACGACGGATCTTGGTGTGGTCGAAAGTGAGCCCAGGTGAGGACACGAACTTCGACGGGAACACCCTCAGAATCGCACTAGCGGTCAGACGGAGCACCGGCGTGGGGCACGACGTCGATGTGAGGAGTGTTTGAAGGACTTCTTGGTACAGTGGAATGCGTTTACTAGATAGTTAGACCCTTTAGCAGCTTATCTGATGCATATATAGTCCAAGAATACCTCGACTGGATCTCTATCAGCAACACCTTCACTACGCCGATCAACGTCCAGTTCAATAGCGGGCCGAGAAAGTACGAGAACCCGTTGTTCATCACCTCCTTGTCTAGTTTTCGCTCGGTGCACTGTTGGATGGCATGTGAAAATAGAGTTCCTGCCATATGCAGGAGGATTTTGGGACGTGTAGATCTAACGAGGAATCAGTTGGTATAATCCATCTAGTTTACGGGATACTGTACCTGAGAATAGTATCCTCAATGCCTTCGCTATTGCTGTCAAACAATGCCTTGAACCAAGTATTAAAAGTTGGCGCATCTTCGCCTCTGGAATCAATACGATGCGTCACAGTCCCCGAGTAGAGGACGTCCGCCTTCAGTTCCCTACCCTTCAGGCGGAACACCATCGACGAGAGCTAGGAAAAACCACACATGAGAAAACATTCATGAGATTATTGGTGTTGAATGGGATACTCACATGGAATCTAGCCAAAGCGTACTGTAAGAACAGGACGACGTCTCCTAAGTGGGCTACCGCAGTTTGCGGATCGCCTACGACGCGCACCTTCAATAAATGCGATTGCCAGTGGAGAACCATTGTCACACGTACCGACGGTTTCACAGTCGTAGTCTTCGACTAGCCCCAGCCCCATCGCCAACATCTCTTCCAATTCAACATGAAGAGACAGAATATCCAAAGCAGGCTCTACAAGATAGAGAATCTTGCAAATATAGCCGAGTTGGTCAATATCGAGGGAGGATAATGCGGATATGAACCGCTGCGACGGTAAGAAACGTTAGTTGATGCAAGGTAGTAGGTGCATGCGGTGTCGTACCTTTCGAATAATTTCTGCACCTACGCGATGACTCGAAGGGTCCTTCCAAACTCTGCCCAAGAAGGCCATTGTTTCCTCCAATCCAGTTTCCGCTGCGACTTTAGATTCGAAGTATGTCTGGGCTCAGCTGTTAAGGGTGATGAATGATTTAGTCGACTTGCTGTGGCATACCTCCAAGTCGGCGTTTGCTTCTTGACATTCAGATTGCATACGAGACATGTCATTTTGCTGTGCGGGGTTGATACTTGCGGCGAACGACTGCTCGATGAGACCGGTCTCTACGAACTGCCTCAGCAACTCAATCACAAACAACGAGGTTCTACCAGCGCACAACACGTTGAGATGATAAATGTGGTTGAATAATGAGGACATGTGCTCACCTGGGAACATCCGTCATAGTGTCATCCGTGATACCATAATGGATAGCATCACATCTATGAATGAGATCCGCACGATGGAGGAGGGACGAGATGGCGAAATGCATCGCTGTGCGCTGATGGCTGTGAGCCGACCAACTCGACGTCCATATGAATCAAGAGGGGCGCACCCAGTCAGGCTCCGTGCCATCATGCTCTACGGCTTTTTCAAACGCAGACAGTATATGAGGCAGCTGAAAAATACTCAATCCTCATCACACCGTATGAAAAAGGAATGCCACATACTCTACCGATGACAAAGGCTCTCCAGAGTGGCGCAGATATTTTCTCCGAGCTTGACGTGGGGCTTTCAAAGTTCGAAAGCCCGTACACCGCCGATAGCAGCAGTTGTGTGTAGAAGATAGCGGGGCTCCAAGATGACCACCGTAGGAAAGCAACAAGAAGGGCAGTAACGTGTGGCGCGTCTCCAGAGCCATACGCATTCCCTCGACGGGTTATCTACTACGGGTTTAACATCCAGTCAGTCCGAGTTGCTGTTGACGTACCAGACAATGAAGTAGTAAACCACAAGAAGTGATGTCTGAGTCCGAATTTGGTCCAATGACGTCGCCTTTGCCTAACGCAAGCTGAAGCGTATGCATCATCTGCGCCTCCCGCGCAGCTTTAGCGTCGTCGCCAAGAAGAAGGCTGAGGGATAAGACCAGAGTCTCCAATGATTGCCTCACTTCATGAGACAAGCGCAGCTGTAACAGCTCGCTGGCATCCGCAAAGTGGACGAGAGCTTGAGCCGTTGAGATGTGAGAAACGTCCGTGACGCAAGAAAGAAGAAGCATTAACAGCTCTGAGGCTGAAGCAACGAGATGGTTGAGGTTTGACGAGCTTAGGCCGTGGGCAGTTCGTAGAAGAACCATTGCGTCCTGGACGGTCTCGAGGATGTCCACGGTGGATGCTGTAAAGGGTACCACAGACCCGATAGGTGGCATCCCAGAAGCATAGTGAGATTCAATGATGACTCGGCATAGTGAGTCTAGTGTATATGAGTTGTGTAGGTCTGGAGAGCGTGCTCCTTCCAGAAATGCTGTCACAAAAGCTGTGAGGGGTAGGATGCCATCCTGGATTGAGGCTTTCAGGTATGCTTGCAGAGCTGGATCTCCAGGGTAGCTTCTATGCAAGACGAGTACAGAGTCTGAGTCGTACAGCTAAGCATGACTGTTTTGGTGACAAGTTCGATGTGTACGTACTACTGAGTTCACGGTGGATGGCCTCAGGAACTGCATGAGAGAGATTCTGCGATATGAATAATTTGCTTAATTTCAACCACTACAGTCACCATGCGTAAGTAAAAACTGTATGTACTATAACCTTACATACCTTTCCTGCGGAGATCCCACTTTGAAAAGCGTTGCGTGTCAGTTCACTCAGCGACATGAGGTTGAAACGAACGCCGAGCGTCTATCCATCTTCGGCTGTAGGCGCATGTTTGCGCCCAGAAATTGACATCTTGAGATGGCAAGGTCATAGGCATTGCAGGGTTAACTTTGTACGCAGACGAAATCTCAGCGATAGTACTTGTAGTGTGGCAGTGAATACGTGATTCTGGGAGTTCTACGGCTGCAATACATAAATAATAACGGGTGTAGTGCTAAAAAGCTGAGTATCACACTTTGGAGACGAGCCGTCTCGTCTCCTGCGGTGTGAAATGTAAAATAGTAGAAAGGATCCGCACAAGATGAGGCTACCAAAATTGGTCAGCCTTTTGGAAACATCAAACCGTATCATAAGTACTTACTCTCATCTCCTTGTGCTCTAAGAACTGCAAAATGACGTTTCTTAGATACTCAAAGTTTACCTCTTCATCACGATTCGCCGTGGGAGCAGGGGATCCGGGACGAGATGTTTGACCATTCTGGCCATTGTGAGAGGGCAGATCCGAGACAGACGACCGGGGTGATCTTGCATCTGAACTACTTTCAGCATTTCGCGCCCAGTAACCAACACCGGGGTTCCGCTGGCGTTCCAGTAGCGCAGCAGAGGATTGCACTTTACGGAGCTCCTCGCGCAAGGTCTGAAAAGAAGTGAGTGTTTGCTACTAAAAAGGGAGCTCACAAATTCGAACCTTATTATTAGCTCGTAGCTGCGCTTCACGGCCTTTGAAATCCTCAAGCTGTTGCAGCAACGTGTTCGCCCTGGTATTTGCATCTGCCAGTTGTGATCGAGTAGCGGTCTGTATGATGAACGTCAACAATCTTCGAGTAACTAGAAGGATAGAGACTCACCTCAGCGTCAACGATCCTTCCGGCCTGTTCCTTCAGTTCGGATATCACAGCTTGGGAGAGGCGCAATTCCTCATGTAAGCGAGCAATCTCAACCTTGAGAGTATCGATGCGCCCCTTCTCATCGTCCTCTGATTTGGCCGACCGGGCCACCGTGCGTTTCAAGGCTTCAATTTCCCTGAGCTTTTCGTTGAGTTTTCGGCTCCACTCGACCTCTCCTTCATCCCGCTCTTTCTCGACAACTGCTAGCTGCCTCCTAAGCTCGGCCAAGCGAGTATCAAACTTCGCCTCTGCTCCAAGTAATAATCGTGAGACTTCATCCGCTGAAGCACTGGGGGATTGCAAGCCAAGCGATTGCTGGCGTTGAGCTTCAGCTAGTTCCTCTTGGAGAAGGGCAACACGTTCCGTGGATTCACGAATCTGATACTGGTATTCGCTAGCTTGACTTTGGAGAGAATCCAAGAGGTGTCGAGATGACTCGAGTTCGGCTTGACGCAGTTGCAACTGATCAAATAGGTCGTCCTTTTCGGCTCGCAATGTCTGCGCAATGGTATCCAGTTGAGAAATGCGAGACGCCTTGGCGTCGAGCTCCTTGGTATATGCGGCCTGGTGATCGTGATCGTAAGCTCCCTTACAACGTGAGCGGTTTGCAATGAACCAACCTTGGTCGTGACAGCCTCCAACTCGAACTGTCCCCGAAGCGCCAACAGCTCTCTCTCCTGCCTCTCCTTCAAACCCGAAACCTCCTTGTCAAACTGTGCTCTCAACCCCACGACCGCCGTCTCCCTCTCGTTGTTCACCCTGTCAATCTCAGCCACCAGTTTCTGCTTCTCCTCCTGTTCCCTTTCCCTCTCCTCCCTGACAGTCTCCTTCAATGCATGCAATTCTTTCATTGCATCATCTCTGTCCTTCTCCGCCTTCACCAACTTCTGCCTCACTGTCTTCAGCAATGCAATCGCCTTCACTCGCTTCTCCTCCTCCTCCCTCCCTGCATTTTTTGCCTTCTCAACCTCCGCCATCAATGCCTCCATCTCCGCTTTCTTCTTCCCCGAATCATCAGCAACCTCTGCTTGAAACGCCTGCGAGGCCTTCAAAAGTGCTTCCGTTTCCTCAAGCTGAGAGCGTAGTCGATCAATCTGGTCCGATTGCGATTTTGACTCCAGTCGGTGCGTGTCTCTGAGTTCCTCAATCCGCTCTTCTTGACCTACACAACGGTCAACAGACTGCTTGAAAAGGAGTGTAGTCAACTCACGAACTAATTTTCCGGTAAGTCGTTTGATTTCGTCTTGTGCCATCTGGAGACCTACATTTAGTAGAACTACACGTGTATGAAGGGAGAATTCATACCTCAGTCTTGAAATTCAAATTCTGGAGATAGTCACTGAATGACTCAGCATCATGGATACTTTCCAACGGCGAATGTTCATGCAGGACGCGATCTGCGGCAGCTTTCTCAGCTTGCAACCGCTTGAATGAGGTGGAAACATCTGCAAATATAGGTTAAGTACGTTCTGACATCCGTGAAGTGGATGTACTAACCAGTAAACCGTTGTTCGACGAGTTTCAACCTTCGTTGCAGTACTTCAACGTCCGGTTCGTCAGCTTTCAGAGGAGACACTGGGGGATCCGGTGAGCCTGGTGGATCGGATAACGCAAGTGGCAGTGGATTGCCATTGGACGCGTCGGGAGGTAGAACGCCTGAAGTGCTATCAGACCCAATGTCAGGCTTCAGAGCAACAATTGGTGCAGGTACATCATGTGGTGTAGCAGCAGATATGCTCTTGACTTCGATATCATCCTGAGCTCGAATCCCAGTGGTAGAGTCTTCCGAGGTCGTGGGATGTGGTTCCTCCGGTGGCTGAAACTCCTCCCGCGAGTTTGAGATTTCAGGAAGAAGTTCGCCTCCTCCTTCCTCATTGTACGCAATACTCCTCTCACTGTCCTGAATTTCCTCCTTGTTCTGAACCTCATGCGCTTCACTTGGTGCGACGGACGAAATGTGGTCCTCTGGTTCCTTCTTCCCTGAATGTCCTGTCACAAGCTCGGGCTCCTTCATATTAACCGCTTCAATTGATAGTGAAGGTATATCCACCTCAGCTGCGCCCATGCGTTCGATAGAAAGCGTGTCAAGAGTATTGACGGACGTGAGGAGAGGAGAGTCCGGTAACGGCGCCGAGGTTGGGGATAACGGGTGCACGAAATCAGCTTTGACCTCTGGGGTAGGTGATTGCGGGCGAGATGAGGAAGGCGGCGAGAGAGGATGGTCTGACATGGGGGTCGTGACCCGAGAGGGCCTCGAAGAGGCATTTGGTGTTGTCGAGTTAGATGCGTCACCAATAGCGAATTTGGCCCGCAGCCTGTCCTCGAGAGTTGTCCGATGACCTGGTTGACGGCTGCCAGGAGATTCTGATGTCGAAGGCCTCGGTTGAATTGTGGATGGAGATGGTCGGATGGAGTCTGAGGAACCTCGTGAGGTATCTGCATCTTGGGACGGTTTAGATGGGGGTTGGACGGGCCCTTGAGCAAGAGATTCAACCGCTTGGCGCCATTGCGAAAACATGGTGAACTAAGGAGAATGCGATGAAAGGGTATCCAGGGGAGTATTGTCGCAGACTGATTAATGTCAAGGTCAGGTAACGGGTTGCGTCAGTAGGATGTATGGCGCTCAAGCATTCACAATTGCCGCCGTCCCCAACTTCCTCCATACAAGAGAACTCCAAACTCCATTGGTAGGTATAATTGTTAATACAAGCAGTAGAGGCAATAAGTACGTGGATGACATGTACAGCTACCAGACTGCATCTCAGTCTGAGCTCACTGTTTCTGGCTCTTTCCCCTTCCCGTTTGGTGGTGGAGTAGACACACTCGTCGCAGCAAAGGAAGAAGAACCGGGTATAGAGGAAAACGGCACACCGTTGCTAGCAGAAGGTGAAGGACTACTAGGGGTGGACAACTGCCACGCCGGTATCGTGGGCTTTGATGGAAGAACAGGAGTGCTGAATCCACTCGCACCAGCGGGCCCACGACTTAGAAGCAGAGCCTTTAGGGACTTCAGCTCTTGCTGCAGTTCGGCAAGTGATTGAGATTGGCTTTCTTTGTTCTTCTCAATCATCTGCACAAATGGAGTCAGTATGTCAAAGTAGAGAAGTATCAGAATGGACCGACTTTTGGCAACATCTCTCGGACATTGCTGATTTCCTCTCTGATTTCACGCATTTCATCCCGTGTCTTTGCTTCGCCCTCCTTCATCTCCTTTACCACCAATTCCACCTCTTGTGTGGTTTTGTCAACCCGCTCCTTCTGTTCTTCCACAGCAGCACGTACTGCAGCGGTGTCTGCTTGTATTTCTTTCAGTAAGGCCTCAGCGGCATCAAACTGAGCTGTCAAGGCGTCCCTGTCCGCCTCGTAGGCCGTTGCAGCAGGTGGCTGGAGGTGGGGGGAGACATATTTCTAGCATGTGATAATCAGACGCCAGGCGGAGGGTGGGTAGGACAGTATGGGGTGCGTACCCGGAATAATGAGACTGCCCCGTACGTGATAGCCCCAGAAACAATAGCAGTAATCTAGGATCGCACAGTGTTAGAGCTCGCACTCACAACACGAATATGCACGCACGAAGTAATCCCTCCAATCCCAAGTCTGAGTCGGTGGTTGAGCGGCATATGACATTGCTTGTCCATAGCTTGGTCCATAAGGCGATACAGCTTGCTGAAGGGGTCCGTGTACCATTGACAGTGATTGGTTGCGGTTTGCCTGCCTTATGGCCTCCTCAATTTCTGGTGCTGTCAAACCTTTGGCTTCAAGAAATTGGACGCGCTGGGTCAGAGGAGAGGATTGGATCTGGATACCTTCATTTTCGTGAGGACAGCGAACCAAGTGAGGCAAATATGCTTGCCTTTGGGTCCGCCAGAAATGTTACCGCATTTCTGACCAGTTCCTGCCTGTCTGCTGTCGCCATGGGATGGAGGTAAGCGGGATGTGTGTCCGCGAACGGTTTGGGGAAGGATGGACTGTGAAGCGCCAGGAGACCGATCGCGCCTCGGCAAACAGCGGAGTTTCAATCCGCCGGAGTGTATACTGGCGTCTATGCGTGTCGCTCTCATCCCACAAAAATCTGCTGGCCAACGCAGAACACAGTCCAAAACACCATGCTCAGGACGCAGCTGACAGCGACGAGGGCAGTTGCCCGCAGACTCTACAGCTCCAGAGGTGCGCTTTCTCTCTTCTCCGTTGGAACAACGACAGCTCATCCGTCCCCCTGCCAGCTGCTCTCGTTTGCTCAAGAGTACCTCTGAGGCAGCCTGTTCCCTCCGTACGTTTGTCTCTCCCCAGGAACATCAACTTTGGTGAGCACCTTTGTGATATGACTGTGCGCATTCTCCTCTAACTCATGAGTTCTAGTCCCGCGAAGAGGCTATGCTGAAGGCAAGAAGTTTGACCGTTCCAAACCGTTCCTGAACATTGGAACCATTGGTGCGTGCTATTACCATACTTAAAGTCTTCATAGTCCTTAGTTCTATCGTATTAGGCCACGTCGACCATGGCAAGACGACTTTGACGGCTGCTATCACCAAGGTCCTTGCGGAACGCGGTGGCTCCGAGTTCATGGCGTATGACCAGATTGACAAGGCGCCGGAGGAGCGAGCTCGTGGTATCACCATCAACGCGGCGCATATCGAGTACGAGACGGATAACAGGCACTACGGTCATATCGACTGTCCCGGACATGCTGATTGTTAGTATTCCAATGTCAACGAAGAGGGTCATGCTGACGTGGACTGATGCAGACATCAAAAACATGATTTCTGGAGCTGCTCAAATGGACGGTGCCATTATCGTGGTGTCCGCCACTGACGGTCAAATGCCCCAAACGCGAGAGCACTTACTCCTGGCCCGTCAAGTTGGCATCAACAAGCTGGTCGTCTTCATTAACAAGATTGACATGATCTCTGACCCTGAAATGCTCGAGCTTGTCGATATGGAAATGCGAGACCTCCTTTCTACATACAAGTTTGACGGTGAGAATACCCCCATCATCATGGGCTCTGCGCTCGCCGCACTCGAGGGTCGTGACAAGGAGATTGGTGCGGACAAGATCATGGAGTTGACCAAGGCATGTGACGAATGGCTTGAGCTTCCTCCCCGTACGTGTCCTTCAATGCCCAATGATCGCACCAGCTAAGTAGATATCTTAGGTGACCTTGACAAGCCTTTCTTACTTCCTGTCGAAGGTAACAGTGCATCTATCTGAATCGCGTGAGGCATTGTTGACGAACTATGGCTTCAGAGATCTTCACGAAGACCGGTCGTGGTACCATCTCATGCGGTCGTGTATGTGCTCTGCTTTTCAGGTTTCCCATGCTACTCGCTCATCATTTTCCTTGTAGGCTGAACGTGGTATCATCAACAAGGGAGACGAAGTTGAAATTGTTGGCTATGGCTCCAAGCTCAAGACCACCGTCACTGGAATTGGTATGTCTGTCCTCACATAGTTTCGGGATGTAGCCTAATGCGTCACAATCAACAGAAATGTTCCGCAAGGAGTTGGACCGTGGCGAAGCTGGTGATAACATGGGCATTCTCCTTCGCGGTCTGAAGCGAGAGCAAATTGAGCGAGGACAGGTCATCGCTGCACCTGGCTCAATTCAATCTGTCAAGAAATTCTCAGCGCTGCTCTATGTGCGTGGCTCGCTCACTCTTGCGTTCTCCAGGATTGACACTTCGTCTGCAGATCCTGACCAAAGATGAGGGTGGACGTTACACTCCTTTCGTGCAGAACTACCAGCCACAACTTTTCGTTCGTTCCGCCAACGTTACCATTAATTTGTCTTGGCCTGAGGGTACTCCCGATGCGGCGACCAAGATGGTTATGCCTGGTGACAACGTGGAGATGATCTGCGAGTTGGTTCACGATGTCGCTGCTGACGTGAACACCCGGTAAGCATGACCTACTTTACCAGTGGCCTGGTATTCATTCCATCTTCCTTAGCTTCACACTTCGTGAGGGTGGTAAGACAGGTAAGCAACAGCCTCACATAGACGCCGCATAATTCTAACTGGTTGTTCATATAGTGGGTACTGGTATCGTCACCAAGATCCTCGAGGTCGTATAAGGTGGCCATTATAGATGATCTAGCATTACATATCCACTAGTAATTTAGCATTGTTTCCTTATCGCATTCATCCCCCGCTCATGGAAAAGGCAGCATGCCATAGCACATATAACTTTCTCCCTACTCGCAACTCCATCGTTCTGTAGCTTCCGTAATTACATGCTATGACTATCAGTTCGCCGTGCGACATTGCAAGACTTTTATCTGTGTGGAAATATAGGTAAAATCGACGTACAGAGCGTCCTGGACCGACCGCCGGGACGTACACGATAGATATGGTTGGCTGATACCATAAGAGGCTTGGCCTGGTTAACTTTTCAGCTGGCAGGTACTTTGACCCCTTAGTCCAACCTCCACTCCAGAAATATGTTCAACGCTCTCCGTCAAGCATCCAAGTCCGCGACGTTAGTACGTGTTGCTCGTCGACCAGCGACCGCAGCCAGCCCTTTGCGCACATTCCAGTCTGTGCGCACGGTTGTCAGTGAGTAGCCATGCTATAGGAAAGTTTCGTGTTGGTTCTGACACACTGGGTCAGCAAAACGGTATACTCAGGATCACGAAGCTGTTGTCTTTGACGATAGCACTGGTGTTGGAACCGTAGCTATCACCGACTACGCTCAGTCCAGCCTTGGGGATGTCGTGTTCGTTGAGTTGCCCACCGTGGGGTCAGTCGTGAATCAAGGTGGTGCGTCGCTATATTCTTTAACCCCGCAAAGCGTCGGTAACCTCACGTTCTTCTCGCATTTAGACCAGATCGGTGCGGTCGAGAGTGTCAAGGCTGCCTCTGATATCGTTGAGTGACAGTTCGCTGAGATAGTGACTGGCAACTGACTAGCTATTTGCAGTATGCTCCGGTATCAGGTACTGTGAAAGAGATTAATGAGGAGCTCAACTCGCAGCCCGGTTTGTTGAACAAGTCTCCCGAAGGCGACGGTACGTGTTGCAATAAGGTCGAGTGGGAAATAGATCTCAACAGTCACGTATTGCAGGTTGGTTGTGCAAGATTGAATTGTCCGACACAGAGGAGGTGAATATTTTCGGAAGAGGTGTCATGTACCCCAGCTCAAAGGACTTTCTAGATTACAAAACTCATGACCGAAGATGCTTACAAGGAACATTGCGAACACTAGGACGATCAAGTAGTTCTAGACATCACGGCCTTCAACAGCCTATGCTTGAAAACGCAAATTGGATTGCGACGTGATCATGCTCCCGTAGACTATTTTAATACGCACGTGTGACGATGCCTTCGTCTAATGTATGGGCTCAACGTCCCACTAGCTGCTCAATCTCGTAGTTTTGAAATGAAAGCCTTTCATTGCACGAAGATAGAGGCCGAGAATCAAGCGAGACGAATAGCGCGGAGTTATGGGTAGTCTGTCTTCTCTCCTCGCGCTTCCATCCGAGCCTTTGCCTCCTTCAAGGCCCAACTTTGTATACTGTCCACATTCAATTATTAGAACGGGCAACGGGTGCAAACGACTGGGATTGGCTCACCTGGTATCTGGTTTGTAGTAGAGAAGCACCGCTCCCACAGCCATTGAACCGTACATTCCCCAGAACCATATCCTCTCCCAAGGCTCCTTCACACGTTTCTGCCCAGGTGGCAATGGCTGTCCCAACATAATTTTTGAGAGAGCCTGCAATCGACAAATGGGATAAACCATACCTTCTCTCCAAAAATGTAGCCTGATGGTTCGTTGTAGTGCGGCCCTCCATGGGATGCATTTCTGCGCCCTATCCGTTGTAGCGAACGAGGTGTCGCCCGGAGCGTTCGAGATATGACCAGAGAAGACATGGGGGTGTTTGGTGAAGGCTTGCAAGTTGCAGCGAACGCTGTGAGCCCCAGCGCGAGCCGGGATTTGCCGCACAACCTTAACCCCACGGCCCACATCTAATGAAGAACTTCAAGTTGAACATCTCAGTGCCCTGACACTTGGCCTGCAAGTGACGATGCCTCGACCATTGTCGGACAGGATTCGTGCAGCACGAGCCGTTAGTATGATTGTTCTCTAAGTTATTTGAGCTGAAAGAAACTTATCAATGGCACTATCACAGGCAACCGTAGAGCAATTGACAGAGTCGATTGTTCTTACTGTGACTCTCGATAGCAAATTGTGAGGGTTGTGTTTCTGCGGTGTACGCTGCTCGTGAATCCGCTCTCAAAGATTCCACTTCAACGTCGCGTTCGCGTCGGACATCTCCAAGGACGAGCGCGAGATAGTCTGGAGACTGTTAAATGGAAACATGCGAGATATGTGAGTAGTTCAACGATTTTAATTTCCGAGACTAAGGACCAACGGTATTTAGGTCTAAGAACTCCTCGCTAGGGTGGTTACCGATCAAGAAGAAGAAAGAGTTGTTTCACAGTCAATCCCGTTTCATCATTGTGCGTGATGACGCAGCGGATATCGTCGCCTTCACAATGTTTCGGTTTGACGTCGAGGATGACGGTGACGTTTTGTACTGGTACGTGTGTGCTCAGCTGAGAAATCGTGACTAACGCTGGGCCTAGTTACGAAGTGCAGGTTGCGGGAGAATCCAGAGGCTTTGGCTTGGGAAAGCAGTTGATGGACTTCCTGGCCTCCATAGGAAAGAAGTGGCGGATGGAGTGTCTCATGCTTACCGTGCTTAAAGGTATGCCATTGGGTTGATTACAATGCGTAACCTTCGAGTTTACTCTCGCCAATCGAAACCCATCCTATTCAGTCAACAAAGGTGCAATACGATTCTACAAGAGTTACGGGTAAGCTTCTCGTCACCTGTGAAGTGTAAAATGCTAAACACCTTTCAGGCTACAGGTCGATGAGTACTCTCCAGACGATCCCGACTGCGATTATGAAATACTGTCGCTGCCCTTCAGTGAGACCGATTCGGGCTCGTGAGGAAAGCGGACCGTTCCCAGATACTCGTATCTTGTATGAAAGCTTGTATCGACCTTGTGAAATCATTTGCATGCTGGATCGGGGATTCGTTCTACATACTACATGTTACATTGCAGGCCTCTCCACAAGATTTCGATCATGATACAACTCGTCCGGCGCTTAGATAATTTCGTTGACCCCTCACTTGCACTGGCACTGCTTGAGATGGTTGAGACGTTACTTTACTCTTCCTCCTCACTTGCCATCCGAAACCAAAGCACTTGACGACACGATGAAGCTCGATGCGACTGACCTTCGATATATCACCTCGGAGGAGTTTAGAGTCCTTACTGCGGTTCGTCTTCTCCTTGTAAAAACATGTGAAGAGGAGCTGAATGAATTCAAGGTAGAGATGGGGTCTAAAAACCATGAGGTGGTACCTACAGTCCTCATAGTCCAAATATCTGGTCTGCGGAATGGTGGGGTAAACAAAATACTGGGCTCTCTTGCCAAACGCAACCTCGTTGCTCGAGTACAAAACTCAAGATGTGTGTTTTCCTTCAAATTCCCAACGTCTTGCCCCCTGATTTCATGACAAGATGACGGATACAGGCTAACGTACGGTGGATATGATTATCTGGCTATGAGAGCCCTCTCAAAGCGGGATTCAATGTACTCTGTTGGTAACCAGATTGGTGTAGGAAAGGAATCTGGCGAGTTCCAACGTTCTATGATCATCCGTTTTCAGGTATTCATGGACTTTCGCAGACATCTATATTGTGGCGAACAGTGAGGGAAATGAGATGGTTCTCAAATTACATCGGTATGTTGAATGCTGCGCTACTCCTGTTGTGATAGCGTCTTAGCTCCATCTCCCATAGCCTTGGTCGTATATCATTCCGTGCAATCAAGGAGAAGCGTGATTATATGGGGAAGCGAAAGTCTGCGTCGTGGATGTACATGTCACGCTTAGCTGCCCAAAAAGAGTGGGCTTTTATGAAGGTTTGGATACGCGTTGTCTATAAAGGATGCTTTCATGACGGGTCATCGACATAGGTCCTCCATGAACACCAATTTCCCGTACCAAAACCAATCGATCAAGCACGTCACTGTATTTTGATGGAGTTTATTGACGCATACCCTCTGTATGGTTCTCTCATTCCAAGCCTCGCCTCCTTCCGCTAAAGCTGCATTTGTCTGTTCAGCCGCCAAATATCAGATGTTGCTTCCCCTGGTGCTCTGTATTCCAAACTTATGGACATTATCGTCCGCTTCGCTCACGCGGGTCTCATTCATGGAGATTACAACGAGTTCAATATTCTCGTCCGTCGCGAGACCGGGGAACCCGTCATCATTGATTTCCCGCAAATGGTCAGCACTTCACATATTAACGCAGAAATGTTCGTTCAAATTTCCCCACATTGGTCAACCGAGATGCGAGCTTACTATTTCTCCTAGGTATTTCAACCGTGACGTAGAGTGTATCCGCACGTTTTTCCGTCGGCGATTCAACTATGAGTCGAAGCTATATCCACGGTTCAGGAACACAATGAAGGAAGGTTCGGAAGAAGGTGAAGGTTTTCGCCTCGATGTTGTCGTCGCTGCCAGTGGCTTCAAGCAGAGCGATCAGCGCGCATTAGAAGAGGTAATGATGAAGCGCACTTTGCCGTCTCACGATTATTCACTTTTCTTTTGCTCTTAAGTACATAGAGATGACCAAAGGGTCCGAGGAAGGAAGTGATGATGAAGAGGAAGAGGAGGAAGAGGAGGAAGAGGAGGAAGAGGAGGAAGAGGAAGAGACAGCGGAGGGGGACGGTGCAGCTGATCCGGCAACCCTTGAGCTCGGAGACCACCCTAAAAGACACCTGGACGAATCCAAATCACCGAATGGACCCCAGGCATCCGCGTCTGGATCAGCGCCGTCCACGATTCCGCGTGAGGTGACCCCAGGAGAGGACTCACATCCAACTGAAGACGATGAGCAACCTCTTTCTCCCGTCTCCAGATCGAGACCACTCTCCCGTTCTCCCCCAGCTTCCCGGCACGCTTCACGTTCTCCCTCACCATCATTCCTGGTTGATCATGTTGCTTCATTGACACTTCGGGAAGACGCCAAAGATCGGGTCGCGTCTCAAGTCTCGAAAGATCGGGCAAGGCAGCAACGCAAGTACCATTCCAAACGAGGTGCTCGTGACGCTGGCCGCCAGAAGGGTAGCAAGGCGAAAATGGACACAAGGATCAAGCCAGATCGCAGTGGCGTATGGGATTGAGATGGAGAGACCTGTTATCTAGTCCATTTACACATGTTGTATCTTCCTTTAATTGCTGTCTGCGCTTTTCTACAATCAACTGACATGACGCCGTTCCGATGTGCTATGAGATTGCTATGAGATGAGATCATCCAACCGATCGACAAATCTGCAGATACAAGCCTCTCATCTTCAAGTTCTCTCTTCTGTGCCCAGCCACCTAACTCGCAAACCAACTTCTCTGAAAAGATCATCCGCGATAGTCGACGCAAATAAGGCGCAAGAGTGTAAAGGATGTCATCGTTCAAGCGAAAGATCGCTACAAAGGAAAATCCACCTTCCGTTGGAACTCGCGCATTACCAGGTCCAATTACGACCTTTATCACCTCCACAGGTGTCCCATCTCTCGATGACATCCTTGGGGGTGGTCTACCATTGACCTGTGACATCCTGGTACTCGCCCCAGACGTCCACTCAGCGTATGGCGAACTGCTACAGAAGTACTTCATCGCACAAGGTCTCGCTTCCGGACAAGATGTCTGTATTATCGACGACTACGCGCAGGACTTTGTTTCAGAATGTATGTGGATTCCCGGAGGAGGCGTTCCAAAACAAGCACCACCCGTTGGTGCTACCGACGAGGACGAGGATGATGAAGCCGGAAAGGAGTTCGGTACAAAGATCAAGATTGCTTGGAGATATGAGCAGCTGAAGCAATTCCAGACAACCGTCAACTCTTCTTCTCAGTATGCGAGTTTTGTTTCTGCACAGCACAACAGAAACATTGACGTCGCCAATACAGGGAGAATGAAGAATACTGCAAAGTCTTCGATCTGACGGCCAAAATCCCTATCTCAGTCCTAGATGCCTCCCACTCTTCCAACCAGCTTAAGCTGATTGAAGTGACCCCAACTGAATCGAGCCCCTCCGCTCCGTTTACCCACGCAATTCTATCCAAAGTTGAGAACCTTCTAGGAGGTGAAGAAAATGATCCTGCAGCTGCACGAAAACCCCTACGACTATGCATCCCTTCACTTGGGTCCCCACAATGGGGTGATCTTACGCCACATGTGAGTGCACCTTCGCTACATATTAGAAACAAGCTTGACGTTCGTACAGGACATATGTTCCTTCTTGCATACGCTACGAGCAACGTTGAGGCGCTACCCGCATGCAATCGCTTCCATCTCTCTTGCACCCCATCTGTGTGCGGAAACATGGGGAGGACCTGGGTGGACACAGAAGCTAGGGTGGTTGTCTGATACGTGCATATCACTTTCGGCTTTCTCAGGTATGTGTTCACACTATATACAGTTACATTGACTCATCCGCCAGATCAACAGCAAACCCGGCATTAACAGCGATGTTTCCTGCTCACCACGGCTTCGTCCATGTACACTCTCTTCCCGCGCCCCATTCACTACAAGCACCCAGCGATAAATTCTCGACACTCCGCGGTCTCACTTCGTCCGGCGAAAACAACCTTGCGTTCAAGTGCATGCGCAAACGGATCGTATTCGAAACGTTGCACCTAGACCTTGAAGGAGGCGTTGGGGAAAGGAGGACAACACCATCCGCCACGGCAACAGCGTTGGAGGACAATACGCATCATCACGTCCACTCACACCCAACTGTTACGGCAATGGGTGAAGCGGCGGTGGAGGTTAGCCTGGAGGAGGCGACAGAACCAAACTCGCAGTCTGTTGGGGAGGTACCTGTGGTGACGAAGAAAGCAAAGCCAAAGAAGAAAGTGGCCTTCCACTCCGATCGACCAGACCTGTATGACTTCTGAGTGAGAGCACGGAATGAAAAGATTTCTTCACATACCGCGAAGTCAAAACGTTGGTGTTGGCTGCATGCCTAACTGGGCGGGGTGTGCACCAAGTCTCTGACATTCAAGTACGAGCTCGCGGATGACGGTGAAGGGATCCTTCGGTCGCTCTTCTTGGGTGACCACGCTCTCCTCATCAGGCACGTCCTTCTCGGGCAAGGTACCTAAGGGGGCACCAGTGCAATCTTCCAAGGATATGCGCTGACTGGCACATTGGTCCCACCATCTTTCCCATCTCTCGTAGCACGGCGTGTCGGGGCCATCTGAAGCTTCCAGGTCCCTGAGCAGCATCTTGTTGAGGACGCGAATGCGTTGAAGCTTTGGGAAGTTCCGCTTGGTCAGAGCGGCGAAATTCCTATCGTTCGACTGGCGAATGAGGTGTATCGAGAGGGGGTCCATGGAGGTGGCTGAGTTGACACCGAATGCGTAGAGCAGCTGGTGGCAGCCGATGGTGGTGATGTTTGGATGTGGTGCGTAGACAATGTGAGATGCACGGAATAGAGGATCAGGTCTGAGCTTCCAGTCCGCGTTGAAACAGAACGTAGTTAGCTGGGAGCATCGGGAGAGGATGGCGGGGACGTCGAGGGAGGGGACGGCATTGATGTCGAGGCACGTGAGATGTCTGCCATGTGCGGAAAGAAAGCCGATGATGTCAGGGAAGTCGTCGCGGTGGCCGAGGAAGTCCATCCGCACTTCCTGCAGCACCGGAAACTCCCACGACGAAGCTTCTTCCAGGAAGTCTGTAAAGAAGCCCTGGACGGAGAGTTGCTGCAGCCTCCGCAGAGTCAGGACAAGGCCAGAGGCAGCTCCAAGCTCAACGTTCTCGTTGGGACTCCCCGTGAAGTCGAGGTGCAGCGACTTCAACGACGGGAGGAGATCCAGCATCCAGATCACCCGCGCAAGGTGATCGACGTGGACGCTGATTCGGAGTGTATGGAGTGTCTTGGGACAGTATGTGCAGAATGCGTCCACGATAGGCCCAAAGGACTCTCCGAGAGAGGCATCTATGGATAGCACTTGCAGTCGAGTACAATGCCTGATGAGGGGGACCAAGGAATACTCCAGGTCACTCGGAGTATGTCTCCGACCAGACAAGTTTTGTGAAACTTGTAGTCGACGGGATAGCCTTCCAAGGTGTCTGTCGCGATCATAGACGGCACACAGTCTTTGGATGCTGACTGGATTGCTGAAATGGAGTATCTTGAACAAGAACTCTGTGGCCCACCGCCTCCAGGGTTTGCAAGTGGCAGTAATACTCTAATTGGCGATCAGGTTAATTGGTGGAAATAATACGAACAGTGGCACAACATTCACCTTGAGTGTCAAATAGCGAGAACGTTGGAGAATATTGAACGACTCTTCGGGTGTGCGGAGGGTCCAATCTCCAAATAACATCTTGGACCAGGTTGAATCATTCAAGGAGCCCGGAATTGGCTGGTCGACTATTTCGTCACCACCGACTGCGTGTTGAAATATTGTAAGCCACAATTCAGCAGGAAGCTGAAGAGCCATGAAGGCAACGAAACACGATGGATGAGAGACAGAAAGAAAAGCAGAAAGAAGGTAACATGGACGTCAGAGCTTCAAGCTTAAGTCAACCAACAACGTGGAGTGCGGCAAAACCCGGTGCAGAGGACATCGCCTAAAGAAACTGTTCTCAGCTCCTCCCTTGATCATGATCTCAGGCCGCCTCCTCATCATCCGACCTTCAGATGCCGGTGTACTCATGCCAGTAGGTCCAGTGGTAGAGTGGTATGTTACATTCGATAAGTTCCAGAGATTGGCTTACTCACATCGACCCATTCAGTGCTGTACAACTTGAACTTCACTTCCGAGGGCTTACATGATGCATCATGCACTATTAATCCACGAAATACTGGAAATAATATTGCAGTATTTCACCTTGCAGGATGAAGACTTCAAGGAGAGGTACAAATATTGGAGGCTGCGCCTTTACAGACGCACACTCGCCTATCTCGCTCGTACCTGTAAGGCTCTCTCCGATCCCGCACTGGACGTGCTTTGGGCCCGCCAGTCATCACTTATGCCAGTCCTCAAACTACTTCCCCAGTTCCAGATGATAGGAAACGGCTACTACGTATGTACTTCCATGCACTCACTCGCTCGATATTCATACCGCCGTACTGCAGGATATCGTCTCACCCATAGAACCAGAGCAGTGGGATAGATTCATGTCATATGCAGCCCGCATACGGATTTTTACCTTCACAGCCGATGGCCGACTTCTCCCCTCGGTTTACGAACGCGTTTTTCGTAAGGTCACCCGCCCCCACGTCTTTCCCTCCCTCCAGCGTATGATTTGGTCACGCGACTGTCCCTTGAACGAGGACGCGCTCCTGGGCTTTGTTTCGCCCTCTCTGCGTATCGCAGATATACAAGCCTCCGCTTTCCCGCGGACCGATAATCACATCAAGTGGACCACTGGCGAAGATTCAGAGAAGCGCGTCCTCGACTTATTATTCAACTCCCTACTCACTGTGTCCATGCAATTGCAGTGTCTAAAGGTCGGAGTGACCTTGACACCGAACATCGAATCATCGATCGCACAGTTCACGTCTATCGAGACGCTTGATCTGAGCACGGCAGGCTCCTGGCGAAACGTGGACACTTTCTACGCATTGGGTCGTATGCCAAACCTGATCGAATTGCGGATCAACACGACGAACATTCCCTTTGATGATTCAACTCCCCCATCCTTGTTGTTCAACTTCCTTAAATCACTATCCCTTACAGGCTCTCCAGCAACCATTGAGGCAACGCTGGCCGTCGTATCTTCTACTACATTGGGGGTTCTACAGCTCGCGACAGTACATACCTTCTGTGTGGGAGAGTGGAAAACATGCCTCTCCATGCTTCCGCGTCACATAGTCAAATCTCTAACCGAGTTCAGGCTGGAATGCGTACGAGGTCTTACCAACCTCTCAGACATACCCACACCCGCCATTGACATCGTTAGTCCGATGATGGCAGCCACAGATCTGAGGAAGGTTTCCTTCGAGCTGGAAGGACCGCTCCGCGCATCCGACGCCGATATAACGCAGATGATATCTGCGTGGCCACACCTCCGCGAGTTCCACTTGTGGTTTCACAGATCCGGCGATGGTCCCACACTTCAATCCCTCACCTCGTGTGCTGCCATCGGTCAGGGCCTCGAAGTCTTGAAATACCCCATGAATGCGCGCAATGGTCTTGCAGCTTCTGCGCCAGAGAAGCCCTGCCCGTCGTTAAAGTGGTTGGAGTTCATGGGGAATACACCGACGGTGCAGGAAGAGCAGTATAACGAGGAAGTCGGCAAACTGGTGCACCGCATATTCCCTAATCTCCAGCAACTTGACGTATATTCGCGCCATTATGAAGAAGATTCGATGTGGGCAATTGTCAAGAGAAATATACCCTCGCTCAGAATAAAGACGAACAGGTGATTGTTTGAATGCATTGGATCACGCCCGGCATGTACTACAGTAAACACGCCTTTAATGGATCCTTAGCCCACCCGTTTCAGTGATCACCGGCCTTGCCTTCAGGTGTTCTTGTCTTGAACATTCCTCGACTCGTTACGATTTCCATGATCTCTTCTGCTTTACGTTTCCCCTCTTCCCCATTACCCTCATGTGAGCGGCGGCGACCTGAATGACTGGTGAACTTGGCGAGAGGATGGGACAACATAAATTGACGTACCGACAAGAGCCCAATTTCGGGTGCTGGGAATCCTCAGCGTCTCACTTTCAACGACCCATCCGCAATGCGCGTGCAAGCTTGCCAGCCAGATCCGATAACGCGAGTAAGCACTGGAGTTGCTTCCGTCTCCTCCTAACCCAAGAGATTCCACGAATTCATCGAAACTAGTCGGAACAGGATAAGGCGGGTGTCTGGACCGTTCGTACTTCATGTCGAATGTCCAAGGACAGCAAGGGATAGAAAGGTATCCGGAAGCGTCGCAAAGTGTTGATAGAACCGGAACCCAAGGCGTTAACTCATCCGCGTGGTTGCCGATGATGAAAACTCCAGATCCCAAGTATGTGGTCTCCGATGAGGAAAGGGAGATGGATGTGGGATCCAAGGCCTCGACGTGCAGGCTGGCCTGAGTAGACTCCGGGTAATGACCCCAAGAGACGCGTTTTCGAACATCTATTCCATGCCCAAGGTAACCTTCTGATACTAGGATATGGGTCAGAAGACCGTTGCCGCACCTGTGTTTTGCATGTTAGTCGGTAAGTCATATCGGGGAAGATACACACACCCTAGGTCAAGAAAGCCACTTGGTGCGCGGCCCCAACTGTGCCAGGGCTCTTGAGAGTCTGTGGTGACCGGTTCGAAAACACTGTACATCTGCTTCCATAGGAGCATTAAGAATGTCGCTATCCCGATGTCCTGAATAACACCGTCAGATGGCATATGCTATCGAGACCTACTAGATGCTCACCTCATACACATGCTTCAGCGGATCAGTGCTCTCCTTCCACGTATTCACTAGATGTTTATGTCTTTCCCGCATAACAAGATACAGGTCCTGGTATTCCTCCCTTGGGACAATGCAGTCGTGGTTAACCCGCTTCTTGTAGTTCGTCAAGGCACCCCAACCGTACCGATGGAGAGTATCCAGCAACGCTAAGGCGGTTCTATACAGCCTAGAGTTTGGGTCTGTAGGTGTTCCCTCGAGAGGAATGGCTTCAATTTGGAGTATTCCTGATACATCAGGATCTGCGATAGGGATGTAGCGGAATGCAATGTGGGAAACGGCGGGGTGATAGTATGGGAGTATGGATCCTTGCTCGACGATAGGCGTTAAGACAAGAACAGAAGGCGACGGCGATTCCTCCGGGCCTGTTTCGGTGTTGATTTCGTCGTGAGGAGTTGGGGATGTTGGGGAATACAAAGTACAATGTTGTTCCAAGCCGGTATCTCGTCCAGGTCTTCGAGGAAGCAACCTCCGATGTATATGTTTGTTGATCGTAAAGCCAGACAATGTGGGCACAATATCCGAGAAACCAGACGTGGTTTCAGAGACCGTCTCAGATCGCAAGATCAATGTCGAGTTATACTCGGGATGATGCACAAGTTGCGACGTGGCCACCGCAAACTGAGCGAACAAAATGAATCAATAGACCATAACTAATACTTTAAACCCACTGACTAACTCTGGTGGAAAGTTCGCTGGGCAATGGATAAGGGGAATCCATGCAGCATCCGAGTCTAGTTTTGCGAGGCGGAGAGGTCCAACTTCTGAGGTACCACCAGGAACCGGACTGAACCGAGCTCGCTGTATAGATTGTTCCAACATACTAAGGATATTCTGAATTGGTATCACTGCAGGTACTTTCGTGTGTTGGAAGAAAACTCACTGAAGACGAGATGAAGGCTTTTGGCAGAGGGTTGATCGGGAAGAAGCGCCGAAATCGTGCGAAGCAAGCTCAGTATTAGTGAGTTCACGATAAAGACGTAGACATGTACATGATGCAACCAGCAATTGGAGCACAGTGCGTACTTAGTGTACAGAAAATGAAACCATACAGCTACTTGTCATCCTTGGGTGAGAGTCAGATAATTTAAACATCCTCATTGCTACATGGTCCGTTCCATTGGCACGCTCGCCGTCCCTCAGAATTCCTTATATGCTGGAAGTTCCTCCCCGTCAGCCTGGGGGCCCGACGGCGGGGGAGCGGCTTGCGAGGCCAAAATCTCCCCTTGAAGAATTCGCTCCCTCTCTTCTCTCTCCAATCGCTTCTTCTCTTCCTCCGCGCTTTCCCACTTCTGATCCGAATGCGCCGCGGGAGGTGCAGCAGTGACCGGTACGTGCGGAGTGGTCGTCTGAGGACTTCCTGCTTCTCTGTGGGCGTCGTGATCCGACTTAATAGTAAGAAGGGAGCCGCTGGCGGGACCTGGTCCATCAGGACCAGCCGACTGAGGAACGCCGGTCTCTGCGACAGTCGGGAGGACAGAGGGAATCTTCACGGAAGAGTCATCAGGGTTTGGTGCGATGACTGGTGAAAGCTTGGCTGGTTCTTCAGGTGCAACAGGTATGGGAGCAGGAGCTTGATTTAATGTAGCTGGGTCGAGTGGAGGGGATTGCTTGTTAGCAGGTGGAGAGGATGCTCTTCCCGAAACAGGCGATGGCCTGTCTGCCGACTGATGAGCAGGGTCCGAAACATGGACTGGTGGTGAGAATGATGATGGAGGTGGCAAGGCGGTGGGGTTATGCGGTGGGGTGATTGGGATAGTGGGATGCGCAGGGTTCGTAGTGCCAATGTTGTCCAATTCCTTCGCATGAGTCTGGCCGAACGATCGAGTATCCGACCTCTTCAAGTCGGAAGGCGTAGCCTGCGGCAAGAGCAGCCTATCCGCACCAGGTTTGTAGGAGTCTAATGCCGTCTGGAGGGCCGCGCGGACGTTGGTGGTCGTCTCTGAGCCGGTGTATGGCTGCAGTTTGGTAGGAGGGATTGATGGAAGCACAGGCAAGATAGTCATAGCTGCCTGGGAGATAAGTACCATCTTCTCCGAGTACTAGATATTGTTAATTGTCAGTAGCCGCGTATGAAATACCAACACGTCTCACTGACTTCGCGGATAGCTTCCCATTTGAGTTGCTCCGATTGCTTGAATGCCTTCCTCTTCGTAATTTCCAGCTCAGCTATGACATCACGGAACTCATTGTCGAGCTTGACAATCTGGGCCCGGAGATCGGCAATCTTCTGCTCCTTTCCACGTTGGTTGTCCGTCTCCAACTTCTTGATCTGGTTCTCAAAGTTGGTGCGCGACGTACGGTGAGGAGTCAACTTTGCCTCAGCTGCGCGAAGCTCTTTGTAAGGAGCACGCGCAGCATCAAGCTTGTTGGCAAGGGTTTGGGCAAGAGTGCCTTGCACGTAGCTGAGCCAGCCAAGACGATCGGATACTGCGATGGTTGATGAGTTCACAGATAGCGAATGAATGCGACGGAGCTCCACTGACCATCTTTCAGATCCTCTCCCTCAGCCTGACCCCAAAGGTACAGCTCTTTACTGTGCGCTTGTGTGTCGCGTGCAACATTGTCGAAATCGATGGCAATTCCTTTCTCTGTGGTGATAATCTTCTGGAGAGGAGTTGTAGAGCTTCTACAATTCGATAAGTATGACATGGCAACTGAATGAGCAGTAAAGTCTGTACTCACGAATACTGCTGCTGGAAGGTCCTGAACTGATGCGCGAGGTGATCAAGGGTCCGGGAACCTCCACTTGTGGCATCACTTGAGGGGCGACCAGAGGAAGTGCTAGAGGCAGGTGTCGCCCCTGGAATGTGTTGGGCGAGAGGAGTGTCCTTGAGGGCAGATTGGGCCTTGTCGGCGAGAGAAGAGAAAAAGCTGGACATGGTGGATGTAGATGAAGGAGAGGATGAGGGGAATGTTTTGTTTATATACGACAGTGGCTATGGCTACCAAATCGACGTCATCGATCTCCAGTAAGAGACGCTCGGACTATGCAAGAGAAAAATAGAGAATGATATAAATCACGGTCAACATACAATACTAATCAGCAGAGCAATCGACAGCAATGCAGTGTAGTCTTAGAGCAACAGCACGGCCACTCCGCAGTCCATCTGCGCAACTCAGCTCACCCCACAGCCTCCTCTCACACGATAATCTTCCTCGCCTGCTTCCCCTTCTTGTCTGAATCCTTGTGCGACAGGAATTCCACCTCCGTCGCGAGCGGTGCGTGCAATTTCGCATTGCTTTGGTATCCGAGCACGTTCACCTTGAAGTGCCGTCCGATCGCCTCAACACGCTCCTTCAACTTGTTGTCCTCGTCCGTCCCTGTTGCCTGCGGTGCGGACCGGGTCCAGATCGACAGCCGATAGAACTGCGGTCTTGTCGATACAATCACACCGGTGATGAGTGACTGAGGCGCATCATCTGGATTTTCTGCGTTTGCAAGGACAGGGTCGAAGGTCTCGCCAATAGCCGCCAACATCTACACCGCAAGGAGTGATGCATCCCTCCATCAGCGAACGCTCACGGTAAGATGTCGAGCTTACTCACAGTATAAAGCCACATCTTATCCACATTAGGGCGATTCTTATCCTTAGGCAGTTGTATACTCCACTTCCCGCCGTTTTTGTTTGCATCATCCTCCCAAGCAGGTATGATTCCTTCCTGTTCAACATTGCACGCGATCAATGGGGAGCCAGGTACGGAAAAATGGTTCCGACACGTACCTTGAATAAATAGTAGTTCGCCCTTTGCGGCAGGTTCGAGGGCGGAACGATGTTGTTGTACATACTAATGAAGATTATTCAGCCTGAGCGGACTGTGGCGTGACGAACCGAGGGAAGACGTACCCCCAAAATTCCTCAACACTGTCAAAGCTGATTACCCGTTTGATATCCTCCATCCATCCTTGTGCAGCGGATGCCAGCCCACCTGGGGTCTGTGGCACGGGTGTTTGAGGGAAGGAGGTCATAGGTGTTTGCGGCATGTTCCTGCCTTTCGTGGCGGGTGAATCGAACCACAACGTCCAAGCCGAGAAAAGTGGGTGCTATCAGGACGAAAAGGAAGAACTCAGCACTTGTCGATTTTCAACGCCACGGCTGTATGGACGATGCGGACGCGTACCTTCACGTTGAAGTTAGTCGGGTCATTGAAAACCGTGCGGATGTTTTCAGCCTGCTGCTGCATGTCCACCTCCTCAATCTCCCCGGCTTCCAGAGACTCATCACCATTCTCGTTTTGGCCCTCTTTCACATGGTTCTCTGCCAAGGCAGCAGTCAAAGCGGCTTTGGAAGCTTGCAGGGCGGGAGCGGGCAAAGACGAAGCGGAGGCCATTATGTAGTCAAAAAAGAGCAAGATAAAGGCGGATTTTGCTTGATATTGTTGCGAGTGAGCGCAAGAGGATGTGTGTGGAGGATGGGGATATAGGGTTCCGGATCGATGGAAATGAGGTGGCTTGCTAAAGCACAATTAGTGAGGAATGACGCGGTATAATAACCTAGAGAGTTCAGAGCTTGGTAGATGAGTCGCAAGGATAAGATACGTCGGGATGGAGGGGCGGGAGAGGCGACGGTGAATTGTTTGGGAAAAAGTTGGTGGTGAGGTGAAAGTGGGTGTGATCTCCTTCCCGGGCCACTCGGCATCTTCCGCTCCGCGCTCGTGCCATCTCCGACCACACCAACCTCAGCCTGCCCATTAATTCCTCTTCAACCACCAGAAATTTCGTTTTGCGACGAAGGCCTTGGTGTCGCTGGATATCATGAATTTGTGATGTCGCCAAAATTAGAGACCACACCGTTCCGTGAGTAGCACCGCATTTCTGTCATCGTTCAGAGACACCCTCGACTCGTGTTACGTTCCCTCCACTTTTCACTGTCGTAAGTACACTACCATTCTCAGATTAGGTACGGTTGACAAAACGCGCCGACTCTGACCGTTCCGCTGATTGCAGCAGGGTCAACGATGGCAAGTCGAACGCCGCAATGGGATTATCTTCCTGAGCCTTCCCGCCACGATGGTTCTCCCGTCGACACGCTCAGACAGTCTCAAGCCGCATCTGTAGAGAACCCAAACAGAAGGCGTCCCAATTAACCGCAAACTCTCTCGAACTTCGCCCGTCGATCGCTCAGGTAGGTCGGCAACACAACACATTTGAACAAAAGCTTATTCCAGGCAGGATGCAGATGGATTAAGCAGGGCATACTCTCAATATCCTCGGACTTGGAGACGCATGCGCTGGCGTTCGCAGTTTAGTGGCTTGGGACTCGGAGGCAATTCTGCTCAAATAGGATATGAACGACGTCAGAGAGGTCATCAAAGCCACGCACCAAGGCCTGGACCAACTCCTACTAATTCATGAAGCAGGAAGCGATGCGTCCCGTGGCGCGTGCTAGCCATCAATACCTGCATCGCCGGGCTATTGCACACGTCGCGCTCGCCCGGCGGCAAGGCTGTCCAAAGATACCCCAAAGATCCCACCCTTGCGCCATCGCTCTCCCGCCCTCCGGCCGTTCTCAGCAAACAAAACCCGAGGGTCATTACAAGGCCACCCGCGCCGTCGCGCTCAACTCGGGTCAACCACCACACAACTGCCATAGCTCTTCGGTACCCTGTCAATCAAACGCTCGCTGGAGTCTGACCGTTCTTTTGCGCTGGATCTCATCTTGCCACTCCCAGCTAGATTGTCGCAATCTCGGGGAGTTCGCACCACACCTTTGGATCTGGACGTCGATAGATTGAGATCCTCACTTGAATCTCTGGACGGTGCGTGAGGCGCTGATCGTTCATTCTACGAAGATCAAAGTACTCACCGCTATTCTTAGAGTGTTCTCGTCTGCTTGTCTCACAAGACCAGGTTTCTTCGGCTCAAGAGTAGAATTGATCAACTGCGACTGAGGTGTGCCCTGCGGCCTGGCTTGACCGCTCAGTGATGCCCCGAAGGACGATATGGTTCCTCTAACCTCGTTTTCCACCGTGACGTCGTTGCGAGGCGGAAAACACTTTCCGCATTTCACACAACCCGCAGTGTCTGGTTATCACCACCCCCGTTTAAAATGAACGTGTTCGGCGGTGTGGACGAGCCTGACGTACTCGCAAATGAGCGGGAGAACGTCAGTCTTGGGTTGGGTTTGCCATCGACTCGCTATTGAACCTTATACATGCCTCCCATTTATCGTAACGACAAGGTTCTCATGTAACCCCATCCTACTCTAGAGCCATGGGTCATTCAAACCGTTGATTGTTCAACGGCGGGGTCCTCGGCAGTGTCGACATCGTGGCGTTGGAGGCTGCGGGCGTACAGCAGCAGGAGCTTCGCCACCTTTGCGACCATACCAGTGAGCAAGCACCCCAGGGAAGGAATGGCGCTAGGCGAATGCGTACCCCCACGTGTTGAATTCAATCCACCTTCTCGCTACGTATACGAGAACGTATGGGTGGGTCGAAGCTGATGTTGATGCACTAATACTAATGAATTATTGACACCTGTCACCTAGAATACAGCAGGATTACTTATGTAATTCGAGTCCATATGCAATAACGTACAGTACACAATTATAATGCGGAAGTATCCCTTATACCCGATAATACGAAACACAGAAAGAACCGGCTGGCAACATGGTTGACGCGGAACTTGAGGAGAACAACATACGATGAAGTAGCATATGGTGGAGTAACGTCCGGTCTTTCGCTGATGAAGAGCCGGAGGCGTAGTGCTGGGCGACGCAAGACCGAAAAGGGTTTACGTGCTCATGGATGCCCCACTGGGGAGCAAGAATATTCCATGGGGCGTGTTGTCAGGCATCTCGATGTTGACCGGAACACCTCGAGAGATAATCTGTTCCTGCAAGTCCATGAACTGGGCAAGCTTTCAGACACGGTGAAGTTTTGCTCATGGACAATACACACCTCTTGTTCCTCTTCCATGATCTGCTCGTTAAGCTTCTGATTTTCGTCCTGCATATGTACGAGTAGCGTCTGCCGAAAGGATCAATGCGTCGCCGTTGTCGCGGTGTAATTAATCTCTTACCCTTATCGAGCGACTGCTTAACCCGCGGTAGCTTGAAACACGTTCTAGCGCGACAGGTTCCTTGCCAACGAGACGAAGTTGCTCGTGAAGCCAAAGGATGTATTTCTCTGAACATTCTAGGTAATGTCGTTTCTTGTCATGCGACGTGATGGTATCCCTGCGGTCATTCGTTGGTCAGTGTATTGGACAGGTATCCGCGACTGATGACTTACGGGTCAGTTGGATCGAAACCAACGTTGTGTGCGACGGACCTGAAATAGGCTTTACGCTGATTCTCTGGCCGAGGCGCTTTCGTTTTACGCGCGGACGCCGTCCTGCCCTTAGTGAGCTTGGCGGTCCCGTCCGGACTGGACTGGGCTAAAGGCTGACTTCCGGGAAGCGAAGTGGGAATAGAGCTACGGTTGCGCATTGCGAGGTCATTAAGAAGGTCGCAAGGGGTGGGAAACATGACTTGAGGCGCATGAACAAATTGGTCGGTTCCTCCTTGGATGTCAGTGGTTGCAGCCGGTTCTGGCGATGCATCCTCCTCTTGCTCGTCGTGGCTCTGCTCCTGAGTTAGATCAGGAGCGGCAGGGGTAGCTTGTGACGGGGAAGGGGTGGAAGGATCCTGTGAGGAAGTCTCAGGTACCTGGGGGAGGAGAGTCGAATATGCGGAGATGGGGATGGGCTGATGGATCAGGACTGGATTGTCCGGCTCGGGGTAATGGAAACCCAGACTGTTGTAGTCCTGCGAAGCAGGCTGTGTGTAAAGCGGGGGAGCCGCTGGGTACGGAGCCTGCGGGATGTAGGGCAGCAGCATCGGGTGATACGGATTATAGACCGCAGGATGCTGGCCATGGAGGAAGGGATGGGGGTAGGGCTGTGTGACGGAGACGGATGAGGACGGGGAGCGGAGGGAGCAGCAGGAGACTTACGGGAGGCCAGTGTGGCGCAGAATTGGAGAGACGATCTTGGTAGTAATCCATGGAGAGATGATTGCAGAAACGAGACGAGTGGAAAGAGCGAGTACTTAAGGCCTCTCGAACAACTCACCTCGCCCAAAAGGGAAGTGGAGTAGGAAAGACGTATCCCTCCCCGGCTGTCACCCACACTCAGTAAAGTGATCGACCACTCCCACATCGAAGATGTGGCGCCACACCAGATCTGCCACGCTCTTCGATCTATTCTCGGTCACCTCGGCCCCTCTTGGGGAATTCTAACATTCCATTCCATCCCGGAACCGCCCACACCGCGTCTTTCGCAGTTGCGTCCTCCCCCCTCCTCGCACAGCGTGGCGCCCTCTTGAATGCCGGTAGTCGCTGTCTCACCAACGCTTCCATCAGCCTCCTGGGAGCGGCCCACTGGCCGCACCTGCTCTCGCAACGACCCAGGGAACGCGAACATACCGCGACAAACGGACGGGAGGAACATCGAGTGCTGCCCCTTCGCTGTTTAGTCTATAGAGTGTCGTAAGCAGACACTGGATTTATAGACTTCGCCCATGTCTTCGCCGCGGAAAGAAGACGATGACTTGCAGCCTGTGACCACAATATGCGCTGATACGGTACACCTTCGTGTCCAGATCAACGGGGCCGGCGACGATTGGACGGCTGCGCCTCCGATTTGAGCGTACCCAGCGCGGTGAACTTCTGAGAAGGCCGGGGCAGCTTGTGAGGGTATTCAATCAGGACAGAAATCGCCATACTCGACATGCTCCCAGCACAAGCCGCCGGCGCCCAATATTAATATCACGCGGGGTCGCGGAGCTTGCAATTCAGACTCAGACTCTGGCGGTCGCGGCAGGGGCTCATGATCACACGAGGAGCTCAGTCCACACGCGCACCAGATGGTATGTCGAGTCTCATTGAGTCCCACATTCGATGCTGAACAAAACCCCAGGCGTCTCTCGGCGGTGTTTGCCATGTCGTGAAACCCCGCAATCACGCAGGCCCTGCCTCGCACTGAGCAATGTGAGGCTTGCATCGAGCATACCGTAAGGGCAGTCACCGCTGGCGGGTCGCCAAGGCTACGTGCGAATGTGGAGATGATTACAATGGAGTGGAATTCACTAATAGTCTGCTGAATGGTACCTTTCACGCATGCCCTGGGCGCTGTCGATGCCTCTCACAAGGAAACGTCATCACCCGCACCAGATCGAGAACGTTATTCTGCGTACACTTTGATTTGATCCTTGCCACATATGGTCATCTAAGTTGACTACCCTCTCTGTGGCGTCCTCGGTCCTTTCCACCTACTTATAGTACACTCTCATCCCGCCTCCCTCATCGCACTGCCCACCATGACCGACGCATCCTCCCCGACCGCATCCCCCAGCGCCCCGGCGTCCTCGCCGACGCGTCTCCAGCGACCAGACCTCCGCATTCAGCTCAATCCCGCCTCGAGTATGTATCCCTGCTCGAGCCAGGACGCGTCTTACTCGCCTACTAGTGCCGGAGACTCCCCGTCTCCGAGCACTCCGAGCACAGCTGGGACGTTGCTCACTCCGTCCGACACATGCATGTCTCCCATTTATCCACCGTCGAACAGCTTCCACGTTTCGCTCAAACCGCAGACGTCGCTGTCGTACACGAGCACACCGAGCAGCTCCCAGGGCTCTCACGTCCCCGGCGCGAGCCTGCCTCCTCTGCCGTACCCCATCACTCGCTCCACGAGTTTCTCTGTACCTCCGTCAACTTCCTCGTCCACCTTGCCTTCCGCACGGGGTCCAGGCTCCCGGGCCAGATTCCCGTCTCTGCCTTCGATCGATGTGCTCGACGCTAACTTCCGTTCAGTCGATTCCGCTGCTGGTCCCGCCGCTACTGTCGCGGCTGGCGGCAGGGCTACTGTGTCTCATCCGTATGCCCGCCTCCACGCCAAAAACGCGCAAGAAGGCGGGACATCGAAACGGAGGAGAATGTGGAATCATGCACTAGAAAAATCAGTGTTCACACCTCAAGAGTTGTGAGTCTGAGACATGTCCTTCGCGCCGCACCATGGAGATTTTCTAACTTGATGCTTGAAGGTCCACTATCGGCGCGCCACAGAGGCGTACCATCTACACCGCGAGTATGGAGGCTCACATTGACGCGCTCCACGCTCAGTTGCTCGAGTACGCGTTGTTCCCCGTGCCATTTGAGAAGCTGGAACCCTATCGCGGCTTGAATTCCAAGACAGCCAAGGTGTGTGGTTCCGGTCGCAGCCAATCAATTGATCACAGAGCTCACTATCTGCCATGACAGAGTATGGTGGCTGGCCTTCAGAAGGATCTCTCCGACATGAAGGTGAAGCAATGCGAACTTCAACGCACGGTACGTCTTGCTCGGCGGGTCTTCTTGCGCGGGCGGTACGGCTGAACGATCATATTAGAACCATGCGTTGAGGAGTTGTATTGCGGCTCACGAACGACGGCTTGGACGGACGTCAGTGCAGCCTCAGGTGGGCATCACGCTGCCAGGTCACGTAGCGCAGACGACAACTCCGCGACGACATTCTCTGGGAAATATAGGAGAGTATCCTTACGGCAACATGTTTGGGGGTGCTCGTTGAACAGGAGGGATTCGTATTATTCAGAGCCCGATTCATTACCTTATGACTGGGAGGATGTGACGTCAGGTTGTACTCTAGGTTGAGCAGTGCCACTGGTGGCGGATGGTTGTTTTAGTTGTTACCACTGCAAGCAGTTCATGATAGGACCCGCATATTACGCCTCCATTGCGATGTTCAATGGACAACAGTTGCCAGATTGGCCGAATCTTATCGCTGTCAGCTGAGATCTGGATCTGAGGGTGCTGCACCCCATAAGATGACATTCGGTATGATAGTCGCATCCAAAAGCGGCGAAAAGTGTGACGAGGCACCGTGAAAAGGTTGAAGGTTCCGTCCCGAAGGATGGGCGAGGCAGATGCCAGTCGTTCTAGAATGCCGCGAGCAGAGGGTTCTTTCATTTGAGTGTGATGAAGAAGCCGAGAAGGTGAAGGCTCCGGGGACGAGAAATGCCGGACGGGGGTACAGCGGGGACGCGACACTCGCGATGGCTGGGTACTCATGGATATCTGGAGAGGAGAACAGGCCGGATGTGTCCAAAAGGGCGTTGATTGGCCGGCGAAGATCCAGCGTGGGCGTGAGGGTAACAGATCTGGCGAAGATTCCAGAGAGAAAGGACGGCCCTGGATGCGAGGAGATGTCAGCGGAGGCATGGTTCTGCGGATCCTGCGCTGCTTGAATGGGGACTGGATCGCAGAACGCCTCGCGGGAAGAGAGATCACGCGCACACAGCGGACAAACAGCGGGCCAAATAAAGACGGCGGGGCTCACGACAGCGGGCCAGGGTGGCTGGCAGAGTGTGGACCAGGAGAGCGGTCGACGGGGGCAATGAATCGATCTCGCAGCCGCAGGGAGAGGGTGGATCTGACATTGGTGGGAGAGATGACGTGCTGGGCAAAAGGATCAGAAGCGCCGGCTGGATGGCTCGCCACAGCGGTGCACTGGTGTCCCGTGACTCACGCTAGCACTGGAACGGAGAGCAAATGAGAATACACATTGAGGGTGAAAGATACAACGAATGCATGGTCAGGCGCAGCTGTGCGAGGGGAGCGTGGGCCACCCGTCGAGACATGAGAAAGCACGAATCGAGGGTGGTCACCTAGCTGGCTGCATCCTCCGTAGGATCAAACTTGTGCTTCCCTCGCGGTGCCACCTCTGTCATGCCCTTCCCACTGCCTGTGACCCCCACTGTGGCGGGCTGTTCAGTGCTCTGCTGTGCTTGTGATGGGTGAACCAGCAACTCACCTCGTCCGAGAGGATTGTCTGGTGTCTTGAAGATGCTCGTCCCGGCGACACCAGCAATGTGGACCCCCTTCTTCTCTGATTTCTTCGCAAACCTCTGCCACGTCGCCTGCTTTGCCACCTGCTCCTTCGCCTTTGCGGCCTTGGACTCGAGCTTCTTCTCGTTCTTCTTCTTCTTCTTCTCGCGCTCCTCCTCCTCCTCCTTCGACAGCTTCCGCTTGCCCCCACCCGCCGCACCCGCCTGGTAGTTCCCAGGCAGCGCCTTCATCTGCGTCCCGTCCACCAGCTCCGTCGTGTTGTACCCCCTGAACACAACGCTGTACGCCCGCCTCTCTGCAGAGCCCCCCACCGACGCGATCCGCGCGGGGTACCACTGCCCATCCCCCGAGTACTTCGCCAGGCAGTCGTCCCCCGCAGCCCATGTCTTCGACGCGACCGCCGTCGGCGCAGCCTTCCGCGAGCTCTCTGCCTTCGACGACGACGCCCGCTCGGCCGCGATCGACGCTTCCGTGAGCTCAATCAGCTCCTTCAGTCCGTCCCGGAGAGTCACCAGGCCCTCGTTCGCTGGGTCTGCCTCCAGAGACTGTTCCACCTGCGAGAGCTGCACTTGATACGTTTCTAGTTCTTTCTCCATAATAGTAGTTCAGAGCAGTGTCTGGCGGCGTAAGAGTCTCGAAGCTGTGTTGCACGGAGAGGGGAAGAGGCAAAGGTTGACTCGCCCGATCAAGCGCTTATGCGCTTCTCTGCACTTTGACACAACGAGTCCATGCTAAACATATGGCGAACAGCATACGGCAAACTTTCCAGTAAACTCACTCGACCTGTACTGAAAAAGTTCGCCCTCAGGTCGTTAGGTGTAAGTCGTGGCCTCATTCGAAATACCAATTTCTGAACAGGCACAGACCTTCAATTTCGTGTGTGCAACCCATCTATTCGTCCAACATGTCGGCTGGATCCATCTGGTACTCATAGCTGCTACCACCTCTACTTCAACCTACTAACGGCGTTGCACGCAGACCGATGGTCCTTCCATGATGCCGACGCTAGCTCATGCCGGGGAATGGGTATTGGAGAGCAGGCTCATTGACCCGCAGAATCTGAGGCGAGGGGACCTCGCCATCTACATCTCCCCTCTGGACCCGCATCGTCTCGTATGCAAGCGCGTCCTTGGCCTTCCGGGGGACATCATCTGCGTTGACCCAACCGGCGACACCGCACCGTCAGCAGAACACGTCGTTGTTCCCAAGGGACACTTGTGGTTTATCGGCGACAATGCCGAGTTCTCGAGGGATTCGAGGACATACGGGCCAGTCTCAATGGGACTAGTGAGAGGGAAGCTTGTAGCTAAAGTGAGTCTTCGCAACAGCTGTTGATCTCGCGGATGGACTAACTCGCTGTCGCAGGTCTGGCCGCCGTCTGCTTTCACAGTCTTCCAAAATAACTTCAATTACATCGATTAAATGTACAGCGATACCAGATACACGCAGACAACCTTGGGCGACATCACTGGCAACGGACAAAGTTCATGGAATACCCACCTTGCCCATTCGGCGTGAACTGGAAATTGTTCGTGGAGAGTCCGAAGTTGCCTTGTTCAAGATTTAGACGGTGCATATTAACCCGACAAGAAGCCAACGTACCGAGAATGCTGTTCCCCAAACCCTTCAGCTTATCCAGCATCTCATCCGTCTCTCGTTTCTGAGCTGCTTCGACGCGAGGTTTCAGTGCTAGCAGAGCGCGCTTCGTTTCCGAGAGTTGAGGAGAAGTGGGAGGGAGGAGGTCAAGCAGTTTTGTGTAGTCTGTGGCGTGTCATTAACAGCGAACATGGTGAAGGAGAGCCAGAGACGTACCTTCTTGGGCACTAGATAAAGCCGACCACGATCCAATCTGTTCGTTTGACGTGGCTCGTCTTTGAAGAGCTCTCACATAGGTTGGATCATCGTGCAGCGCTGCGGGACGCGTTTACTATGAGACATGGAAGTACGTTCGCACAAAAGTACTGACCTTCTGTACAAGCATGAACCACCTCCTTGTGATCTCCCTATGGCTCAGTCATCAGCGACATGACTGGCGGTAAGCACAGCTGAAGAAGCGCACCAGCTTCACAAAACATGCGCCGATGTTGGAGTTCAAAACCGCCCTTGCCTTTGCGCATTCACGCTCCAACTCTGTCGGTTCAGGTTCTGGCTCAGCCGGCGGTTCCGGAGAACTGCTCTGATCAACCTCATCAACCTCCTCCCCGGTGTCCCTGCCTTTCCCCTTGGTATCCTCCGGTTCACGCGATCGGACTTTCTCCTCGATTGTCTGTGCCCGTACTTTCCGTTTGGGTAACTTCCCTAATGCGCTGCGGTACACGCCCAACGCTTCGTCCCATGACTGCTTACGAAAGTGCTCGTTACCCTGTAGCTTCAAATCGTTGGCTTCATCTAACAGCCTCTACAGTGGAGTCAGCAATCGCACGAAATTATCGGTGAGGCTCTCACACCTGAATTTGGGTATCATCCAGAACAGCTGTGGCCTCATGTTCGTGGCTGTCATCGTGCTGGAGGGTGTCAGAGAGATCTGAAGACATGTGAGTGGATGGATGAGACGGTGAGTGTCGGACTTCGGTTACTTTGGGTCCACGGAGCGCTGGAGATGACGATTTTCACATGCAACACAAGGATCTCATGAACTTGAAGGATGGCCTGTAATCAAATCGGGAAACCCATAGTGGGAGAGGGAAAACACAAATCTTTCCGTCTATTCACCCACCATGACCAAGGCCAATATCTCTTCTGCCAAGTGCATCCTCGTCATCGGTGCCACCTCTGGTATCGGCAAAAGTCTCGCCATCGCGCTGCACGATCTGCCCTCCAAACCAAAGGTCATTGTCGCTGGTCGCCGTCAAGAAAGACTCGATGAGATCAGCGCGGCCCATGCAGGGATCGACAGCATAAAGTTTGATACTACTGCTGGACGAGAAGTTCTCCAGAAGTTCGTAGCCGATATCACGGCGAAGTATCCTGACGTATGTGCTGTTATTATTTCTTGTGGCTCTCATTTGAATCTGAACTTGGATTGCGTATTAGCTCGACGGTGTGGTTTTCTCCGCTGGTGTTCAACACGTCTTTGATTTCCTCAAACCGGAATCATTCGACCTTGATCGTATGTACATGGGTTTCATCCTTCCTTGCTACTGACGAACGATCTGCACCGTGGCTAGTATTCGAGACCGAGTTGACCACCAACTACACTTCAATCGTCACCTTGATCGTCTCCCTCCTTCCTCATTTCTTGAAGCTCAGTGTGTGTATAGCCGTTCTTTATTGTGTAAGTAACTTTGTATCCTCACGTTGCTCACCATTTCCCTCCCAGGCTGAAGGCCGCCCCTCCTTCATCATCCCTATCACCTCCGGTCTTGGTATTGTTCCGATTCCAAGGGTTGTCAACTATGCCGCTACCAAGTCTGCGCTGCACAATTTTACGCTGTCACTCAACTCCCAGCTCAGCGAGACCAATGTCCATGTCATGGAGATCTTTCCTCCGTGAGTTGTCCATTTTGCCATTTGCGATCCCAGTCATAACCTGATCTGTTGGTCTTTCAGACTGGTTGAGTCCGAGCTTCACGATCGTGAGTACCGTCCATCGACAAATTCCATGCGACCGTCCTCACTCTGCACCCTCAAACAGATCAGGGCTTGACGCCAATCCTCTCGAAGGTTTGGATGCCTCTCACCGAGTTCACGGACAAGGCCATCGCTGGTCTTCTGCGTGGTGATGTACAGATTGGTATTGGCAACTCCGGTAAAGACTGGGAACGGTACGAGAAGGGAAAGGTCGAGCAGATCGCCGAGCAGGAGGTCAGATTTAAAGCATTCAAGCAGCAATTTGATGCCCAAGAATCCAAAATATGATTACAAAGTAGGAATATCTATGTGACAAGTAGCGAATGAATACTGACGTATGTACTAGCAAATGAATAAAGTATCAAGATGTGAAGATGGGTAGTGCAGGCATTACACAGAATAGTGAACGTATTTGAATTCACTACTCATACTTTCCCTCCCGGCGTTCTCGCCACCGTGGTGTGTCTCAGGCAATCCTCGACTCTGGATCCTGTTCGATTTCCTCACAGAACCTGAAGCCTCCGGAGCATTCGTGCTGAAGAGATCGCCAAAATGCGGCGAGTCCCTGGCTCTTTTCACAGCACTCGCACTAGGGGCTGAGATGCTTTCCGCCTCTTCGTGTTTCCGCTTCGTGGCACGAGAGCTGCTTGTCGTCGCCGAGGAAGATGCTGCTTGAGCCAAGGCGGATACAAGTCCGGCGTCGAACTTGATACACCAAAGGGTGACGCACGGCACTCGTAAGGTCCCAGCGTCATAGTCAGCGGCGATCTTCTCCAGTTCCACCTTGTAGCGTGAGGGGTCTTTCTTCCGGAAATCGTCGCACTTGGCATTGCCCATCCTTTTGCTCAACGTGCACGCTACGTATCCCTCACGGAACTGTACCGCGCCGCAAGTGAGCACATCATAATTGGAAACATCCCATACTGGGCACAGTGACGAACCTCCTGCGTTAAGGACTGCCATTCATCCACGGTCAGGTCGTCATCTGGGTCTCGCTGAACCTCGTAATGGCCAAAATACTGCCACTCGCCCCGAGGTTGTTGGATGAAGAGCGTTCTGACCTCGGCTTCTGCGAACCGTTCGTTCTCCTTTGCTGGCCCTGCAAGTCCGACGAACATAAAACCATGCTGGCCGGGGCTTGCGGGAAGCCAGCAGTTCAAGTCTCGCTTGGGGTAGAGAAGCGCGGTGACGTCGTGTTTCATGGCTATCGTGGTCTGCTCCTTCGTCCTGTCAATGCTGAACAGAACCATTTCAGAACGAATGCTACCCGAGTATCAATCGGAAGAACGTACTTGGCAATAAGTGACTGGCTCCCTCCACCGAGATATTTCCCAAGGTGAGGCCGGAGAAAACCCCCCAGAAGGGTAGCATCGTCGAGGTCAACATGGACGAGTGGGAACTTTGCTAACATGTCCTTTCTTGCCTGTGGTAAGTTCGAGACATATCCTTTGGTAGATGTAGTGGCGGTTGTTCGTCTTCGTGGGTTGGGAGGAGCTAATCGTATGCGCAAGCCTGACGCGGAGTTTGTGTCAGCGTCAACTTGTGAGACAGGTCTGGTAACGTTGTCGAGTGCCTGCACTAATGAGCTGTTGTATCGCAATTTAGGTCTATTAGGTCTATCTTCATCAAAGAGGACGCACGGTAGTAATGACGACGATGGTTGATGTTGGTCTTTGGCGACCACTTCGGTTTGACACTCACGGTCGAGGAGGATCTTGGCCGCTAACTGAGCTTGTAGCTCATCGTTTCGCTCCACAACTGCATTGAACTGTTGTTCTGGTCAGTATTCTCCTCTTGTGTTCTCCGAATGAATTTACCTCGCTAGTCTTTTGGTACAGATCTTTGCGACATTCGGCAAGTTGCTCATGCAATGCGTTGATCTGTAGGTTTCGTGATTAATGGCACATACATATAGTGCACCATGTTATCAATCATACCTCAGAGGACGTAGTGCTTTGCAAGTGCAGCACCGTATTTCGCTCATTCTCAAGATGCCGCTGTAGAGTCGTCCGGTCTAGTTCGACTTGCTGTACTTGTGACTGTAGAGCTGCGAGCTGAGCATCTTTCTCGTTCAGCTGTGTATCAGGTCATGACGAGTGAGTCTCGTACTATGCGTCGACGTATTGGACAGACTTACTTGTTCGTGAAGTTCCTTGATCTGTTCGTTCAAACCTGACGTCGCTGCCTTGACCAACTCTTCCGACGCTGGCGAACTCTCATCGTTCGTCATGGCATCAAATTCCGCCTGCCCTCGTAGCTCTTCGTTCTGCCAGTGAAGTGGTCTATTAACGCGCCTTGTTCGCGAGATTTGCAAACGAAATGGGTGCAGCTCACCTCCTTGACCAACTTAGCCCTTTCCCCTTCTAAACGTATATTGTCCTCTCCGATGGAGGACAACTTATGAAGCAAGACGAGACAAAATGGGTCCATCGGTTCAACGACGCGTCAGGACGCGATTGCTGTTGCTGTGAATGGTGGGTGTTCAGGGTTGCGAGGAACATGTCAGTTTCTGAGTTAGGCAGCAACTTAGGCTAAAGCAGCAACGCGCCAATGGCATTGATCGGTAACGACGTTCACGTACGCGTTATGGACGTACGCGGCTACTTATTATAAGAGACAACTGGCAATCATTGCTCATGCATAGCAAGCGCACGCTCAAACGTCTCAAGAGTGCGTTCGTCGCCGTTGCATGTATGATAGTAGATCCCCAGACAACAGACTACTGACAGGGACAGTGTAGGATATAAAGTCTATGCAAATGTATTAACTAAACGGGAGCTGGCTGATCCTAGAATATCCGCCCGAGAATCATAGCATAAAGGTTAGTGGGTTCTCGAGGTATCCCTTGAACGCTGAGACCCATCGAGCAGCAACTGCACCATCAACGGTCCTGTGGTCTGAGCTGAGAGTGACCTTCATGATCTGCGCAATCTTGAATCCACGCTCCTCCTCTGGTGCAGGAACCAATACAGGTTGCGTTGAACCGATGGCGAGGATGCAGGCCTGAGGAGGGTTGATAATGGCGGTGAAGTGGTTGACGCCGAACATTCCCAAGTTAGACACGGTGAACGAGCCACCCTGTGATCAACGGTGAGAAAACAGCGATAGGAAAGTTAAGGAGTTGCATACCTGGTACTCGTGTGGCTGCAGCTTGCCGTCGCGTGCCTTCTTCGCGAGCACCTTAGCTTCGGCAGAGATGGTAGCAAGACCCTTGGAACCAACATCCTTGATGATGGGTGTAATGAGACCAGTTGGGGTGGAAACAGCGACTGAAATATCAGCTTTCTTGTATCTAGTTGCGCATTGTGCGACGGGTGAGTGGACGTGCATCGTAGCTAAATGGTGTTACTCACTGCCTGATGGTCTCGCCCAACCACGCCGAGTTGGCTTCAGGTACATCCGCCAAAGCCAAGGCTGATGCCTTCAGGATGAAGTCATTGACGCTGAGTTTCGAACCACCATCCTTATCTGCCAAGGTCTTGTTGAACACCTCCCTCAATTTGAGGACCTTGCCCATGTCAATGTCGACGGTGACGTAGTAGTGAGGGACTTCCTGCTTGGACTGTGTGAGACGTGCGCCGATGGTGCGGCGCATATTGGAAACAGGGATGTCGACGTAGTCGGCGGACGCAGAGGGGGCGGCAGCGGCAGCGGCGGGGGCGGCAGAGGGTTGGTACTTCTCGACGTCTTCACGAAGAATCCGGCCTTCTGGACCAGTACCCTTGACCTTGGACAAAGGAATACCACGCTCAAGAGCAATTTTCTTCGCAATTGGTGACGCGAAGATTCGGTCACCTTTAGCTAACTCTGACCTAAGTGTTTCCGCGGGTTTTGATTCAGATGACGAGGGCTTTGGTGGCTCCGGGGCCTTGGGGGCTTCAGGTGCTTTGGGCTCCTCAGCTGAGGATTTTTGAGGGGCTTCAGAGGCAGCTTCAGACGCGAGCTTATCCGCTCCGGAGAGATCATCACCCTCCTCAGCGACAATGGCAATCGTAGAGCCGACCTTGATGCCTTTTGAACCGTCACCGGCCTAGAGAATAGATAGGTCTGAGCCACGACCATCAAACGTGAGTATGTGAACACATACCAGGATCTTCGCCATGACACCGTCCTCCTGAGCCTCCACGTCAATGGTAGCCTTATCCGTCTCCTACACAGATAATGACGCGTAAGTATGCCAGCAGTGACGAGTCGTGACAGACATACGATCTCGAGAATGACATCTCCGGCTGAGAAGGAGTCGCCCTCCTTCTTCTTCCACTCTGCAATACCACCCTCCGTCATGGTAGGGCTCATTGCTGGCATGGCGAATTTGGACAAGGCATTTCTACGTGCCGAGACGTGGAATTCTGTTGTACGGTTCAGATTACACGACAAGAATAGTGTCAAGCGAAATCACCTACGCCTGGAGAGGACACGACGGGCGAGGAAGGAGGCCATGGATGGTTTTGGAGGAGGAATGAGCAGACTGAGCCCCAACTTTTTGGCAACGGCTACGAGGCGACCTGACTGCACAAACAGACACAAACTCTCGGACGGGCCCGGGATCTGCAAACGGCCAAGCGCCCTGAGATCTCTCTCAAACCTTTACTATGGACACAGTCCTCCCTGGTCAGCCCATCGCAATCCCAAAAGGACCGGCGCCACAGCTGTCGACGGGCACGTATCTACGCGATGGTCAAGTCAGAGCGAGCTTGATTGGCGTGCCACGCTTCCAGGGATCCGTTGGTTGTTCTCTCTTTCCTCCAAGGCATCCTCAGTAATCACGAGCTTTCTCATCTGTAACCCTTCGATAGACTTTGTCAATCCACAAGACTCGACCGCACCCGCCTGCTCCCAACTCCGTTGTCCTAGGCTCAATCACGCGGTTGTCACCTCTGCAGGCCGTCCTTTCAATAACCGTTGTGGATGGCGTGCCGCTTCCTTCCGGCGAGGAGTTTGTGGGTGTGATTCGCGTTCAAGACGTGAGGGCGACGGAGAAAGACAAAGTTAAGCTGGCAGACTGCTTCCGAGGAGGTGATGTCGTGAAGGGCTTGGTGGTGCGTTCATACACTCTCAATTGCTACAAGTTATTTAGTTTTGCGTCAGATATCTCTTGGCGACGCGCGTAGCTACTACGTGACGACAGCACGGAATGATCTTGGTGTCATTTATGCTATCAGCGAATCTGGTATGTTGCACATTCCGCGTATGGCGAGTGGCTCTGATTAGATTTCCGACCCAGGTGCGACCATGCAACCCATATCATGGCAAGAGATGCGATGCCCGAAGACGGGTCGGATAGAAAAGCGCAAGTGTGCAAAGCCTGAAGACCTTACATAGACGTAGAGCAGTGTAGCTTAGACACCGGGACTGTAGGATATGTCTTGTAAAACACCCCTGCTATAAATCTGCGAGCGAGATCTTGGGTGGGATGATCGAAGAAGCGCCGAAACACTCCCACGTGGCTACGCGACGACCACGCGTTTGGGACTCTCAGGTCTTGTTCGAGCTCTGACCGTCACCAATATCCCAAATCCCCCTTCGGTGTCGGTCCAACCGCTGGTTTTCTCTTTTCTCTTGCTTGTGTCACAGGCTGTACATCCACGGACCGCTTCGACACGGCACAAACATGGCTTCTCTCGACGATAACAAGTACTGCTGCCCCTTCATCGCTTCCGACAGCTCATTCGCTGACTGTCTCATCTTCATTCTTGTATAGCTGCTCTGCCTCCGAATGGAAGATGAAGTATCAAGAGGTGGCCGACATGCTGGCAGAGACTCGCGCCGAACTCGACGACTTCCATGCATCCAGTAAAGAGCTGGAGGAGGAGCTGGAGAGAGAACTCGAGAGGACGGAGAAAGCCCAGCAGGACCTGAAGGTTAAAGTGGCTAAAGCAGAACACGAACGAGACGACTGGAAGGTGGGTTGGACCTACAAAGGCTGCTGAGACGCTAGCTGATGTCCGTTCACGCCAGTCCAAGTTCATGACTCTTCAAACTACGCATAATACAACGACAACATCACTACAACGAGAGCTGGATACTTTAAGGCAGGACTACCAAAAGATAAAGATTCAGCTGCGCGAGTTGGAGATGGGAAACGATGACTTGGAGAGGAATGAACGTGCTATCTCGTCAAGTTTGGCGGACATCGAACAGAAGTATTCGCGAGTCCTTGAAGAGAAGATTCTACTAGAGCACGAACTATTGGACAAAGCAAATATGGAGGAGGAGAGCCAGAGGTTGAAGGACGAGCTTCGAGGTGCGCCGCAGTTTCACCGATGCCAAGGCCACGAACTGACAACCCAATGCTTCCAGATGCAAACGAAGAGATTACTATTTTGAAGGAGCAGGCACTCGCTGCGGCCCAGCGCGCACCAGCTGAATTGCCACCATCATCAAGAGCATCAGTCGCGTCGCATGATCCATCAGACGACGAAGAAAGTCTGCTATCGACTCCCGCCCCAGCCGATCTACAACTCTCCGACCTTACGCCTCCAGAAGTACCTACCAAAGACTCTCCGTTCACACCGAGGCCTGTACGACCGAAGGTGGTTACTTCCCTCGAACAATCAACCCTTCTCCATCGGGCTGGCTTCCAACCTCCGAAGACATCAACTTCCCTGTCTACTCCCCCGAGCGCCATCGCATCCCCGCTTACTCGTTCTACAACCATCCCTTCGTGGTCTGGAACACCTTCTCGTATACCTCCCCGGACACCTATTGCGCGCCCTGTTCCGGTCAATCGCAATGCCTCGATGATGAGCTCCACAAGCACGGTGACTGGCACCACAAAGAGCCGGGGTGTGCAAATGGTTTCCGAGATGCGGGCTCGTGTCAAGGTCCTGGAGCAGAAGATACACACTCGGGTTCCCCGTATACGCATGGGTAGTGTGACGAGCCGAGCCACAAACGGCAACAGTGCGACAACCTCGAAAGCAGGATCATCCGGGATTGCAGCATCTAATTCACCGGCTCATTCGACCTCCTCCTCATCGATAAAGTCGACCTCATACGATGGAGATACAACTGTGAAGGGAAGGAAACCCCCGGTGAATCTGGAGAAGGAGAACCTCAGAACGCCGGGACGAGGCGATAACTCAGGCTGGGTGCTGATCATGGAAGATTCACCATCTCCGGTGAAGGATAAGGAGAAAGAGAGACGGCGTACATCCAGCCCAAGTGCACCATCTGCTTTCCGCCCCCTCAGCATGCCCTCTGCTTCTGCTTCTCCCACACCATCCAGCCTCCCAAGTCGTGCCCCAAGTGCGTTGTCGCAAAGTGCATTGCCCTTGAACAATCGAAGGCCACAGTCACGATTGTCCACATCCACAGAGGGAAGAAGCAGTATCAGCACCAATGCCACGACCAGCACCTCAAGCTCGATCCCTACACCGATATCTCGCCCGTCGACCCCCACGTTCCTCCCGATCCCAAGTTCAGGCATGTACTCGTCTTCGGATCTGAAGCGGTCAATGGGACCCGGACCATACCCAGCGAAACGGTCGTCGTTTGGAAACAGTAACACGAGCTCACCGATGTCGCCACCGTCTTCCCTGCCTACATTCGGATCCAATGTCACGGTCAGATCTACTGCCACGAAAGTCACCTCGTCGGCGTCCTTGGCGCAAAGCAGGATTGGACGACCTGCTAGCGGTGGATTGAGCGGTCGGAAGAGTGGAGGGGAGGGTGACCTATCAGACACTGGTGGGATCACCAGCAAGTACGGACGCAATAGAGCTGGCAGCGCATCGGCATTGTTCGGTAGGAACCCGATGTGACGTCTCTTGACCAAAGCCACTTTCTGACGTTGTTCTATCTACTTATGACTCTGTTAACGATATTCTTTTCCTCCACCTGCTCGTTGTAGGTGACTCTAGTTCTCCTCACCATGCCCCTCCTCATGCCCCGCCATTCCTCCGTGACTGAATGCTCCACAACCGCTTCTGACGCGACCGCTGTTGTTTCATATTCCATTCATTCCAGCTTTCATTCCAACTTCGTACATACAGCTGTTCCCTCTGTCAGAGTCATTTATGATATTCTAGCACTGTGATGTTTTGTGTAGGATAGCTAATTCTATCTTTATAATGAGCTTTTGAGATGTTCCGTGAAGGTGAGAGGAGAGGGGAAGGAGAGTTCGGAGAGGACTATAAATGTCGCCAAGTCATGAGATGTGTCATCGGCTCTTTGTATGTATATTGGGAGACGCCGTGTGCGTCCGTTTGTTACGGCAGAGGAAGCAGGCGTTGGCTTCGCCCTCTGGGGATTTCGTGAATTGAAAGGATCAGATGGGAATGATGCGATGAGGGACAAAGGTCTAGAGGAACTAGTCTGCACTCGGTTAGCCGAACATACCAACGGGAGACGGTAATTGCGACCCTGCCGTTTAGCCAGCTCAATATTAACCCTCACTGACCTCAACTGCCTCCCGCTCCACCCTTTCCTTAGTTTCCCCAACTGCCCACCATTCCTTTCGCCAATCTCCTCCTCACCGACCCAAGGGTGGCCAACAATGTCTCTTCAGGTCAAACTCCATGCCCTGCGCATTGATCACTCCACCTCAACCACTACCACAACAACGGTGCGTCCTCATCTGCCCCTTTCGCAGGAAAACACCATCTGATCGTTTCGTAGACTCGCAGAAAGACCAAAAGATCCAGGGTATCCTCAAAGTCGTCAAAGTTGCGATCTACCACCGCGCGAGTTGATGAGCCCGCTCTCCCAGTCGCTGCAAACGTCGTAACTCAGGAGGCGGACAACGCCCTCGTGCCCCTCCTGCAGCTGCCGTCCGAGCTCCTGCTGGCAATTATCCACGAGTACGTCGCCATCTGCCGCAGGCGCACACAGAAGAGGCTAGCCGGCAGGTTTTACACCTGGATCAAAGTCACACATGTCTGCCGGCATCTGCGCGCTGTGGCCATCGCGGATCCCACTCTATGGAATATGGTCAACGTCGTGCAACCAGACTTCCTCCAGGAGCTGCTCGTGCGGTCTCAGCAGACCCCCTTGACGTACGAAATTGGACATATTGCACAGAGCGATGCAGCACTCCAGTCCGTCGGGCTGATGCTTGAATCCCTCGACCGAGTCGCCGAGTTCAAGTATCTCTACTCCAGCAGCCACTTTGGCAAGTTCCCCGAAATAGGTGCGAGTGCGCCTCTACTTCGCTCTCTGACGGTGCACAATGCCGAGCAAATACATCCTCGAGGAGCCACCGTCAAAGCCCCTCGGTTTTTCTCGGACTGTGAACTCCCTAGCTTGGAGAAGCTCGACGTAGCCCTCCTCCCATATTCCTCCATTCAGTCGATGTTCCGTCCCACCCTCAAGTCTTTGACCATTTCCACCTGCACGATCCCTGGCATTGCGTCTGTTCTGTTGGATGCTCTTCAAGATATGCCACTGCTGGAGACGCTGAAGCTGCATCAGGTCCTCCCCGAACACAGCACAACACGCAAGGAGGCGTCTTCGCCTGTGGTCTCATTGCCTCACCTCCGCTACCTGTATTTGTCGCGTTGCGGCGCAACCGAGTGTGCGGATTTCTTGGACCACCTTTCATTCCCTTCCGATACCGCGCTCCATCTCGACATGCGACCCTGTGGTCGGCAGCTATGGTGTTCCTTGGTCATCCCTGCCCTCAGCGCGAAATTCAAGGACAGGGCGCCCGTTAAAACCGCTTATATCCATAGCCCTTGGAATACAGACGTTCAAGTCGCCGTTTGGTCAAAGGAGATGAGCATGGATGAGTTCGAGAGCCAGGGAGTCACTCCAGACTTGTGCATCACCATGTACGGCCACCACAGCGGCACTGTCGAGTGCGACGAGACGCTTGTCTCTTTGACGTGCGACTTGCCAATGAGTGGCGTAAAAACATTGTGCATCGGCGAGTTGAACCACTACCTCAAGCGTAACTCCAGCTGGATCGCCATCTTCACCCCAATGACCCAAACGGAGACGCTCGGCGTTTCGGGTTCTTCTGTCGAATTCGTTTCCTCCGTCTTCCATCGCCCCCGCGAGCGCAAATTGTCGTCTTCGGGCGGTGGTAATGTTATGGCCAACCTCAAATGTCTCAGTCTTCGCAAGGTTACCTTCAAGGAGGATTACGAGGCAGCCGTGTACCACTACGACTATATCCACAGTCTCAGCACCTGCTTGGCCATTCGGAACGAAAGGCACAAGAAGCTGGAAGTTCTCCGTATCCGCCTCGCCGTTAACCTTGCTGAGGAGGATACGCACCTGTTGGAGAGCGTGGCGGATAGGCTGGATTGGGATCATGAGGTCCACATCCAATCCTTGCGGAAGAAGTTCCCGGACGATGTTTTCGGTTAAGAGCACAGTCTGATTCATCTCAGGTACGTTGCGATTCGTCATTTTTAGGCCTTCTCGTGACTGACCTCTCGCTTTCAGATAGTTGTGGACTTACAAGTTCTCCCATCTCATCATTGCATAATGGACATTCTCATCTTGCACATTATTATCTGCTCAGGATTTGCCCTCGTTCCTCCTATCTTAAACCATCTGGGACATATTATACACCTGCTTTCATGTTGCATGTATTGTACTTCGTGTTAATCTAGGTCATAATTATCTTTGAGACCTTCGGGTTCTCTTGTCATGAAGCTCAGATCTGAAGCGAACTGCGCGCTTATTGCAAGTGACACCTTTACCTTGACACTCATCTTCCTCCAAAATATGGCCACGCCGACACCGTCGTCGTCAACGGAAACAGAGACCACTCGTTCTCTCAACAGACAGGTCGTATTGGACGAGGACGAATACACCGAGGCCCTCTCGCATATCATTGCCCGTGATTTCTTTCCGTCCCTCGTTCACCTCGACGCTACAAACGAATACCTTGACGCGCTGCAAACGAAAGACCAACAGCTGATTCATGCATCTGTTCGTCGGCTTGAGCAACTCTCCACCCCAGCGACCCATCGAAGTCGACAAACATGGCGGACACCCTCGCGAACACCATACGCCGCAGGGCCGTCGGACACTCCTTTGCGTACCCCGCACAGCGACATGCCCCCGCCGTCCAAACGGCCGCGATACGATACTGACATGAGCTTGGACACCTTTCAAGCACGCTACACGTCCGAAGACAACTCCAGCTTCACGCAGATATTGGACGAGGAGAATAGGGTCAGGAAGGAGAAATGGTCATGGGCATGGGAGGCGCAGGATAGGGCGGAGAGGCAGAGAGGGAAGATGTTGGAGCAGAGGGAAAGGTTGCTGATTGAGGCACCTGCGGTGACTGGGGTGAGGGAGAAGTTCATGATTGAGCCACCAGCACAAAGGCAGTTGATCACGGCGGGTGGAGAGGCGGGGGAGGAGGAGAAGGAGAAGGAAGGAGAGGAAGAGGAGGAAGGCAAAGCAACGGCCTTGGTAATCAAGCCTCCTACTTTGGAGGAGGAGGTCGTGGACATTATGGCTCCCAAGAAGGATGTACGGTCAGCAGGTGTAGACGGCTGGAAATTCAAGGTATGTTGCATGAATCCCGTGTTATCAGCACGACAATTGAGGCCTTGCAGGCTCGAAACTCCCTCATGTTTCCTCCAGACGCAGACCAAACTCCGTACAGTTCTGCACCAACACAGACGACCGCCGATCCGAAAGCGGTGCCAAAGGTTATCAAGTATGGCAACACTAGACTGCCCGAGCAGGATGACACCCACAGCCATTCGCCCGCGGAGCCACCCAGTCCTACCCGGAGTCGGATTGATGCTGCCATTGCGGGAACGCCTTGTAAGTACTTGATGTAATCATTCATGTCTGGTCACTGACGTGCTTGCACACAGACCGACCGCGGTCGCCAGGCGGCGACAGGTTCTCACTCGTGCCCGCTGTGCCATCCCCGACACCGTCCCAGCTGGGCCCTGCGGCTGTGCAGCAACTGATGACATGGGGAAGTCTCACTGCAACACCCCGTATCCTTTCTCAGTCCGATGATCCGGCGGAAGCGTCAATGCCGCCTCCACACACGCCGTTTCGAATCTCAGAACCGTCGTCGCGGGAACAGCTGTCTCACAAACTTTCAGCAAAGGCGTCGAAGAGCTTGCGGGCAAAGGCTATGCTGCTTGGTGGATCCGCTATGCGTACTCCAGCCAGTGTGCGAGGCTCTGGTTCAAGCGGTCGGAATGGTTCGATGCCACCACCGTCATGGACTCCGAAGAGGGCAGAAGCGGCTGGCGGTTTGACCCCTGCTGCGCGAAGGTTACTGGATCGGACGACAATGGGCACAGCTGCGGTAAGACGTGCACAGGCGATGCGACAGACGGCTGGCTGGGAGGGTTCGAGTTCGAAGGACAGGGACTTGAACAGAGTAAGGTGGACACCGACACCTAGTCCAGTATCGCGCAGAGATGGATGATATGGTTTGATACATGTAGATCGAAATCCAGCATTACTATACAGCAGGCGTGGCGCCAGAGAATGCACTACGATTAAGTGGTGTCTGTTTGTGAAATCTTTCTTCGCTTTGCTTGAGGTTGTGCGTCCTCCTCCTCGTTCTTCTTGCCGTTATCTTCTGTGGATGTTTTCTCCTTGGGAGAAGGATCCGATGAGGCATCATCTTTCGTCGTAGAGGAGGGGGCAGCGATCGGTTTTGATTTCTTTTTCACCAATACCCCCTTCAGGCTTTTCTTACCTTCCCTCTTGGCGGTAAGGGCTGGTGGCTTGATGGTGGTTGTCGGAGCAGCTGGTGCAGTATTCACGGGTGGTGGTTTTGCGGCATTTTCACGGGCAGCAACTGCTCTGAAAGTGCATATTGTCAATTCCGCCAATGCAGACGGATTGATCGTGTGCACTCACTGCCGGAAATGTTTCAGCTCTTCCCCATCCTTCTGCTCCCGTGCCCTCTCCTCCTCTCGCTGTTGCTGGAGCACGGAATCGAGAAAGAGCACTTCGTCCTCTTCCAATGCCCGAAACTGGTTGCCTGTATTTTACGGGGATGAGTAATGCCCTAATTCATTCACTAGAGCATAAGCGTGGCGGGTACCTAGTTTATTGCGAGCCTCCCATTCTTCTTGTTTGGCTGCCTGAACTGCGTAAATTTCATACCCCCGGACGTCACGTCCAGCGTGCTTACTTTGTTAGCAGCCAGTTTCTGGCGGCGCAAACGATGCAAAGACGCGTTAATGCTAGTGGGTATGGAATGGAAGGTGTGAGTGGACGGACCTCGGCAAGACTTCGACCATCAAACACGTCTTCTGCGGGCTGCGGAGGGGGCTCTTGGCCTAGTCTGGTTGCGGAGAGTTGGGTGAGATGGCTATGAGGCGCAGCGAGGATCCAGTGCTTACCTGGCATAAGCTGCCTTCCACTGCTCGTCTCGCTTTGCCTTTGCGGTCTCGAGGTCATTCTGAGATACGAAACGAGAGCCAACAGAGCCTGAGGAGATGGAGGGGATGTCAGAGTCCATTTGTAGTGGTGGTATTTGTTTGAAGGATGACCGGCGTTAAACCGGGAATTCTTGGTGGTCGGAGACGGGATCCGAGTAAGAGGCTTTCTATTTCTCTCTCAGCCCACTTCCTTCCTCTCCCTCCCTCCTCCTCCTCCTTTCCTCCGTCTCCATGTCCATAAGGGGTCCCCCTACAGCACAAGACCATTCACAACCCCGTTCGTCGGCATCCGTGATCAGCGTCGCGAAGTCCCAGGTTCAGAACCCAAGTGTCCGCAGCGGCAGGGCGGTTGCCCCTTCTGCGATTCGAACAGTAGTCACAGCACCCCGTATGTCCTTCTCTGCGTCGTCGTCTCTATCTGAGTTTAACCTTGGAGATTAGCATGGGCACGCGATGAGCCACCTTCGCCCCACGATCACGAGCCTCTGTCCCTGCTCTCAAGAGAACTTTCTGCTGATCACACGCGTCCCTCTGACGTAGCTTCATACACGTCCTCGGCGCGAGATGATTCGATAGCAGGTCCCTCGCGCTGGTGGACGTTCACCCGACACAGGCCAGAGGCGTTCTCGTCCAATCCGCTCATTCAGTTGCAGCGTCCGGGCAGCTCAGGGAAGGGTCTTCCCATGCGGGAACGGTCCTTGTCGATCGCGTGGCTCACATCCCCGATACACAGGAAATTGGAGGATGAGGGCAGTCCGACACTGAAGGGAAAGCAGGCAGATAGGGTGGAGAGTCCCGAACCCATCATGAGCCGAAGGAGGCCGGAGGAGGACAACTTCCATATCGACCTTCCTGCACCGGATCCAGTGGCGACGGTTAACACCCTGGCGCAGAACAAAACGCCAGGTTGGGATTCTCCGTGGTCACCCAGACCGCCTCCGGACTTGGTTGCACGGATTAGCTCTCACCGTACCCATCAGCAGCTACCCGACATGGAGGTGGCGGACGAAGACGACGAGAAGAACCTAAGTCCGTGGGCGAAACGACGAAAACGATACCGAGCGTATATCCTACATAATCACTATGTTCCTCTTGTATGTGGAATAAGCTTTGGTCCTTTCGCCGATAGCTCACGCATCGTTGTTGATCCTATCTGTAGCTTTTCCGTTTCATCAATATCACTTTCACCTCTGCCGCACTCGCGATGGCCGTCAAGATACGCCACGAAGAGATAAAGCACAACGCAAGCGGTGCGGTTGGATCGTCACCGTATGTTGTTGGCCATACCTGGTTATTTCTCTTCTGACTGGCGACATTAGAACGGTCGTCATTATCTTCGCACCTCTTACACTGGTTCACGTCATGGCTGCTGTATACGTAAATGACATCACTGATATATGTCTTATCTACCATGAAGCTAAATCCCATTTCCACAGCTCGAATACTTTGGACGACCTCTCGGCCTCTGGCGCACATCAGCGAAACTGGCGCATACCCTTTTCGAAGTCGTTTTCATCTGCGCGTGGTCCGCAGCTCTGGCACTGTGCTTCGACAACTTCTTCACGTCGGTGATCCCATGCGCGTCGATGTCCTCGATATCCTGGTACAGCCAACTGCATCGGACGACGCTCATCCCTGGCCTCAGCGAAATCGCGGGCAAGGGCATTTGTCACAGACAGCTGGCGTTGATCTGCCTTGTCGGGGTAGGCCTGATCATGTACTGCTATAATCTTATAATCAGTCTGTTCAGGATCTTCGAGAAGGTAAAGTATCATCCGGTACCAGTGACATGATGAGATTCCTTCTCTTTTCTCATGTTCATGTTTTCTTATGTTTTGTACATGTTCGTCCGATGGACGCTTTGCCTTTCCGTTTTCAACCGCACGCGCTACACAGTCCATACCACACTCACTTACCTTCTCTCTATCATGTTTTGTACTGAGCCTCTACCCCGGCACCCCTGCGAAGCCCTCCCGAGCATAGGTAGATTCCGATTACTCATGTATTATTATCACTTTTCTTTTGGGACACTGAGACGGCGCGTTTCATGATTGTTGTTGCATTCCGCTGTGGGCTGAATGTTGAACGGAGACGTGTTGCATGCCTCCCGCGGTGGGTTCATTCCGACGTCGTCCGGACAAAGGGAGGGTGAAGACTGAGGCACCAGGAGAGTCAGACTGACGAGATGCTGGTTGAGAGGAGGAAGACAGAAGGAGAGAACATGGGCGAGCACGCCTGGATCACAGGTGTAATATAAGTGAGACGTTCCTTGTAAGATCCGTACTGCCATCAAGGACAAGGACAATGGTCGGTAGACATGACGAAGGACCCCTGAGATGCGATGCAGTGGCAAAACGTCTATAGGCGTCGGCTGGGCGAGCTGAATGATGAGGACGGGGTCGAGTGGGAGGAGAACAAGGAGGGACTGGTGAGTGTAGTTTGCGCCGACGGAGGTCGTCGGTGCAGCATCGCATTTGTGGTGGACTGGTTGCGCAGCCTGAGCACGACGAGTAGTCCGAGACGAGTGAACGCGTAGCTATGCGGCTATGGAAGGTCCGTGCAGGAGGACGCACAAGAAGGAGCAGTTGGATCGGGATGTGGACCTCCGGCTGGAGGGATCGGAGATGGATTGATACGTGGATCGAGGATCTGCCAGGAGGGACGTTGGCATCTCCAGATACGAGGACGAGGATGACATCGTGTAGGGGCACGACGAGTACGGAGTGAACTGTGTGGTGTCCTTGGGTGATGAGCTCATTGAATCTATCAAGAGGCTGTCGTGATGAGCTCTGGCAGAAAGCAGCCAGGGATGCTGCCAGTGGAATCATGGCCATCCGCTGCAAACGGAGGACGAGGGCACTTGAAAGCTTCGCCGAACCGGAGGCTGTGGGCTGCGTTTCACTCTCGCCTTTCCGTGATCCCGGACTCGACTCGGCTGCCTATATATCTATCCTCCTCCTCCTCCAGCAGCAGCAGCACAACCATGGCGGCCTCCCAGTGGAACACACTCCCGGCAGAAATGAAATACTCCGTCATCGACCACCTCCCCCTCCCCGACCTCACCGCCTTCTCCCTCGTCGACAAACACGCCTATGCCCTCTGCGTCCCCGCCCTCTGGCGAGTAAGTCCCCCTTCCCGTTCTACTCGCACCCGTCCTGACCCCGCCCCCAGCACGTCCATATCAAAAGCTGCCAAGCCCTCCTCTCATACGTCCGGAACGTCCCAGCTTCCTACCAGCGCTTCATCCGTCAACTCACCATCTGCACCAAATCCACCAACCCGTCATCGTCATCCTGCAATGTCATCTCCGACACCCTGGCCTCTCTGCTCTCCCAGTGCTCCCATCTCGAGCACCTCTCCCTCATACTCGACGCCGCCCTGCACGACTCCGTCATTCCATCCTTCGCATCCCTCACCGCCCTGACTGCTCTCTCAATCACTCATTGCGGCGATGAACAAAACCAGCCACTGTACGCCATCTAGCCTCTCACCTCTCCGTTTTCTGACAGCTAATCTAATCTACAGGAGTGAACGTCTCGTTGTCTCGATGGCCGCGACAGTGCCACACCTGACTGATCTTTCCCTCAACTGCATCGCTCGCTCGGCCATGCATGCGCCGGAGCTCGTCGGTGCCCATCCATTCGTCCCCGTCGTCCTCGGCGATGGCACCATTCCCGACCACCCGCTCCTGGGCTCTGACCTCAGTCTCCCCTCTCTCCTCCGGCTCCCCACCCTCAAAACCCTCCGGATTCGCGACACCCATCTTGGAGACCCTCGTTGGTCCACAACTCCCCCTTGCTGTTCACTGCAGATCTTAGATCTTGGCAGCTGCTACCACGAATCCCAAGAGTTCAATCGCATCTGCACCGAGCGTATCATTGGAAACGTGGGTCACACCGTGGACGAATTCTCACTGGCCACTGCCATCTCCGCCGACTGCCTCGCAACTGCCAAAGCCGAGCAGACTCCACTCAAACGTCTCAGAAAAGTCCACCTTACACCGCTTTTTCCTGTGGAAAACGTCGTGGACACGCTGTCGGCCTTGTCCGACTCTCCTGTCGAGCAGCTCTCTGTGAAGTGCCACGAGGACGATGTCGTTGACATGTGCAGCGCGCTGGAAGACTTTCTCAACCTCCGAGTGGAGCGTGGGCAGACTGCACTCTTTGAGCATCTTTCCGAGATCATCGTGGACGCGGTTGCCGACCTCAACGAAGAGATGTCCACCAAGCCTGTCGTAAGCATCTCCGCAGATCAGGTGGACGCAGTCAAGCATCTTCAGGAATATTGCCGCGACTTGCACCTCGCAAATGTCGCCCCCAAGGCGGACTCAAAGTGCGCTGCCGTGGCCAATGCCTACGCTCCCAACAAGCCGTCTTTCGCTGGCCGAACGACGACTCAGCACTGAACTTCCGGTGCGAGAGAGTGGGAGTGGGAGGGGAGGTGTCGACGGCTGATTTGGGCTTTTGAGGGCAGCAGGCAAGGCAGTGGTCCTGCCGCGTCACCGTCTTCTTGTTTATCATTATTGGGTAGATATGTTGGGGCTCATTGTATATTGCTTGTACTCTATCATGTTTGGTTGTATGATATCTGTTTCATAGAGCATGTGGCGGTTGTGACTCGACTTGAAGCCGGTGTTTTGAACTGGTTAGTCGTCCGACGTGCTGTGTATAGTATCCTTGTAAACCGAGGATACGTCCAGAGACGAGTAAGTGTGACTGGGCTGGGAGGATGGAGCGCCCTGCTAGGGGAGGCGTCTAAAGTGGACCGTTGACAGCGGGGAACTGTGATCGCTGCAGTCTTGACAAGTTACAGCAATGAGCCTCACATTCTCGCCCTACGTGCAGCGCAATGTCCAACAGATGTCCAGTCATTATGAAGCGTATGACTTTTTTTATTCTTTCATCTCTGTCAGTGACCTTCGTTCTTTCGATGCTACGGTACAGTTCCATCTCCACTTCCTGATACTTGCTGTACTCATCCAAACACATCATCTCTCCATAGTCGGAACAATCCCCCATCCAGCTGCGCTGGTCATGGCTACATTACGGTTCCGCAAGTCCATCTGTTTTACACCTGTCCTTGTACTTGCCAGGTGTACACCCGTGAAAGGTAACAGAGATAGAGTGCTGCCTGCGCCCGGCCAGCTCCCAGCGCACTTGTCCAGTGCACGGTGGACGCCCGTGGGACGTGGACACTGCTACTGCCACTGTTACCACAGTATTCGGATGGGGATGACTCGAACTTGCCGCGCTTTCCAATCAGTACAGGTTGAAAGGTGTCTTGCATATAAGGATGGCCAATCGCTCAGAGGGCGTAGTACCTTACTCCCTTCGACTCATCCCAACTCTTGAATCGGATGTCATTCAGAACTCATCTTACCATCCTCAACGAGACCGCTTCCGCCTACCCTGACCGTCCTGTCTTCCGAGTGCCTGTGCTCGCTCCCGCCGACAACGGACAGTCTGCCTCGGAGGAGGTCGTCGAGGGCTGGAAGGTCATCACCTACTCTCAGTTCGACTGTAATGTCAGGTCGTATGCGAAATACTGGTACCATACCCTGTCTGCGGACGGTATCCCCCCTCGCTCTGTGATTGGACTATGGTGAGTGATCCCTAATCACGTCTTCTTGTTCCCCTTTGCTCATCATGGACTACCATTTTAGGCTCAGTGGACTTTCTTACGTTGATGCCCTCCACATCTACAGTGTTGCCAGGGCAGGCTACGTGCCTCAACTATTCTCCCTGAGGCTCCCCAGCCCGGAAGTCATCTACGAACTTCTCGCCAAGGGTGGTGCCCGAGCACTCATCGCCGACTCTTCATTCAAGTCCATCCTTGGGGACGCCCCGGTTCCTGTGCACGTTGCTACCGAGGTCTTTGATGAGGACGTTATGGAGGATACTTCGCTGCCAGAGCTGTCTGAGCCGAGGCAGGGGGAGGACATCGTCATGATCTTTCACACATCAGGATCGACGTCAGGAAGCCCGAAGCTGGTACGGTGTAGCTACAGGTGGCTGAATGCCATGATCGCAAAGGCAAACGTGATCACTCGCCCGAGGAACCAGAACGTACAGGACGTCAGTGTGTGGATGTGAGTATTCTTTTTTGATATCAGATCGGTTTACTGATGTATTAACTGGTTGTAGGGGTTCGATGTCTCACATCGCTCAAACATTCATGCTTCTGGGATCGCTTCAGCATGGATCATGTACCATTCAACCCACCAAGATCGCCTTCTCCTCAGACGAACTCATGGACATGGCTGCTCGCTGTCAGCTGAACCGTCTCAACCAGTTCGCCACCTTCCTCGCCACCCACCTTCGAGCCTCCCGTCAGAACCCAAAGCTGCTTCAGACCCTGAAGGACTTTGAGGAGGTCGTGTACTCCGGTCTGGCTCTTCCCCGCGAGGAGGAAGACTGGGCGTACAGGAACGGTCTTCGCATCAAGAACCTCTTCGGAAGCACGGAGTGCGGGGCAATGATGCTCTCAATCGGTGGTGCCGGGAACGACGCACGGTTCCTCCGCCCCATCGAAGGCACCGTCTACGGATTCTTCCCCGTCACTGCTCAATCTGAGGATGACGATGACAAGACCGCCGCACAGCACCTGAACGCCAACCAGCAACTCCTCGAGATGGTTATCCTGAACGAGTCTGGCGATTGTCCAGACCCTCTCCTGCGCTCCGTAGAGGATGGGCACTTCCACACTGGTGATCTGTTCATTGAGGCTGCACCGGGGTCGTACGTGTCCCGAGGACGAGACGACGACTGGATCAAATCGGAGAACTCGCTGCGGTGCGACACGAAGGCGATTGAGGACAACGTCAGGAGCACCTGTGGTGACCTCATCGCTGAGTGCATCGTCGTGGGGAATGGAAGACCGTCCCCCGCGCTGTTCATTGAGCCCAAGCTCGTAGACGGTGTGACCGTCAACGAGGAGAAGCTGAAGAAGGATATTATCAGGAAGACGAGGCACTTCCACTCTAGGCGATACCTTCATGAGCGGATAAGCTCACCGAAGTTCATCTTCGTTGTGCCCGCAGGTACTCTGCCCCGAACGGCCACGAAGGGGAATATCCGACGACGGGCGGTGGAGGAGAAGTTCAAGGAGATGCTGGATGGAGTGTACGGAATGTCTTTCTGATTGTTTGTGGGGTCTCGTTTCCAAGTAAATTATTCGGTTTGTTCGTCTTATTGCTTTGTTTTCTCCCCTCATCTCATTCTCCATATCACACATACCCTCGATCACCACTTCGCTGTCTCGCTGTCTCATCTCGTTTTGTATCCTGCAACCAGCCTGTATCCTTCCCTAATCTCGAATGTCTGTATCCCGTCTCATTGTTGTCTCAATACCGGTAGTAGCAATGATACAAATGCGGCTGTCTTCTCTATCTTACTACGACAACGTGCTTCTGGACCCACAAACGATCGAGTAACTTGAGTGATCGTCGATCTGAAAACCCAACCCGACGAGTTTCATGTTTGCATCCGCACCCACTCCAATCTACACTTCTCCGCGAGCCAAAGTGCTGCTGATAAGCACGTCGTCTTCACCTATACGCAATGTGCAGCTCCCCACGGTGAAGCCAGTCGGGCCACGGATTACGACCGAGGTCCCTGGACCCTTTGACCCCAAGGCCTCCGAATTGTCAGTCGCCAAATCTGAGCGGAGTGCTTGCGATAGGGTGAGATGGAACGCAAGAGGTAGACGCGCTTCTTGGCGTCGAGGGGGGTGATTCGGTAGTAACGGAGGTTTCTTGTCCTCTTCCACGTTGGATACGGAAGCATCTCCCATGATCACGTCGGTTGGTTCGGGATCTTGACGAGGCTTGACGGCTGGGATGAGAAAAGGGTAGAGATGCTGCCTCGAGGATGGTATCACAGGTGTTCCTTCTGAGACAGGAACCTTGCTGGTTGGAACCGGAATTAGGTCTCTCGTGGTGAGCACGACGACGGGTGCATGGGAGAGTCGAAGACGATGTAAAGCCTTGCATACATGAGCTAGAGGCGGAACGAACGTCGAGTTCTGATTCAAGGGTGCGCCCGCGCCGCGCAGTTGCTCCATCGTGTACCTGTCGTCCCAGTAAAACGCGTTCATAGAGTCCACTGCGATCAGGCCGAGTGCTTCGTTTTGAAGAGAGGGGTGAGTTGCGTGGTGCTTGGACAGATGTAAAATAGAAAAAGCAAGTTGAACTGTCGAAGTGGGTCGTATGACATGCAGCCGGCGCATACATTGGTCTAACAGTTCTTGTAAGTACTGTTCAGTTGGCCGGCTCGCTTGTTCAGGCTGTCCCTGCGCTGAAATGCGCGTCCAAAGTAACTGGCGGAGTCGAGTGACATCAAAAGTCCGGTCCGGGTCAAAGACAACAGCAGCCCTCCCCCATCCAGTAAAGTTCGGGTGTGTATGCCGTGGGGGGAGAATACAGTTGATTACCAGATGATAGACGAGGTGAGACTTGCCCGACGCTGGGGGGCCCTGCAGTTCGATTATGTCACCACGACGGAGACCGTTGGCAAGGGGATTGGTAGACACTGCGTGGTTGTCAACGGCGGGAATGGCAGTCTTGCAAGTCGGAGGACCTGCGAAACATCACTGTCAAGTCTACACCTGCGTTTCAGAGGTAAGATGGTGTGCGCACTGTCAAGACGAAGGGATGTGAGGAACTGTTTCGAGATTGAGAGATGAAAGTGACAAGTTGAGGTAGAGGCAAAGTACGCACGGACTGCAGAGATTCTGAGTGAATTTCTGCGAGGAGGGAGTCTGTTGTGACCGCCGCTGGATCCATGGTCAGGAAGGAAGGAAGAACTCGAAAAAGTTGACGCTCAGTGTTATGATCAATTAGACGCCAGCATCAATGATGTGCATAATAACACAGCTCTCTTGACCTCCTCCTCATCGTCCCCCACGTCCTCAAGATACCCAAGCATCTCCTCACGATACCGTTATCCCTCTCACCGTCGTTTCCAATAACTAAAAATCCATTGCATTCGCTCAGATGGCCTCATCAACGCCCTCTCGGGCCACACCCCCTGCCTCGCGACGATCGCCCTCCGTGTCATCCACTGCGGGCAGCCCGCCCCCTTCCTCCATTAACAAAGGTGCAACTGCTCGCTCAGCAGTAACCCCACGCGTATCTGCTTCTTTAAACAACCATGCGCGAAGACCTTCAATCAAAGGTACTACCTCTCCACCACCTGTTCTCAATGGTGAGACCCGCGAATCATTGTCTGCATCCCTGAAACTGGAGACGGAAAAGAAGGAGCAGGTATGTCTCTGCATGTGTCTGCACTGATTGCTTGTACTCATGTGCTGTCCTAGTTGATGGTCCAGTTGCAGGACAAAGACCAGTCTATCACAACCCTCAGGACAGAGAATGACAGTCTCACCTCTGCTCTTCATGCTGCTGAGACGCGTCTCGCGGAGTTATATGCAGATCAGAATCGCATGGAGGAGGAGATGGCCTCCCGCATAGAAGTCACAGAGAAGCTTCGTAGTCAAGTCCGCGAGCTGGAGAAGGAGAAACGCGACTTACAACGCAGGTATAACGAGCAGGTGAGTCCTGTATTATGCTAATCGATTTCCTATGATTCACTGGACTCCGAAGACCGCGACATTCGAAGCTGAGCGCCAAGCTTTCTACGACAACGAACAGCACCTTAAGTCTCGCATCCAGTCACTCTCGCAGGCAAGGAAACAGCCGGTTGTGCCACCATCTCCTTCCCGAATCTCGGTTGCAGACTCTGAGACGGAGAATGAGGACGATGAGCCTTACCAACACATGCAGGAAGAAGAGAAACAGGACGTGTCTGACCCTGACCAGGAACCTGCGGAGATGACCGCGCTCAAGCTCGAGCTGTCAACTCTCTCCACGTCGTACACCTCTCTTCAGTCGACACTTCATCTCCTTCAATCCCAGCTTGTGGACCTCAAACGAGTCAACAATGAATTGCAAGAGGAGAATGAGTCATACAACATCTTGCTCAGGGAGAGGACTCTCAACGGCCAATTTGACGTATTGAAGATGGGTGCTTCTGGCTTGGATGACGGGTCTGATGCTTCGGGTGGAGACGATGAGGACGAAGAAGCGGAGGCGGACAACAGGGATACAGAGAGCTTCAAGAGTAGGGCGACTGGACGCAGCACTCTTGACCCCGTGGACGAGACTGAAGAACTCGAACACGAACCCATTCTGGATCCCGGCTTCGAACAGTTACCCACCGACGAAGCCTTGAGCGGGGATCTCGAGGAAGAGATGCAAGCCCGCAATCCACGTAGTCGTCATAACAGGAAGCGGTCGTCAATTATCGCCCCAAGGGGAGAATCTTTGGCCAATTTGCCTATTACTGGTCCCGGACTCGATCTCGCAGCGGAGCTTGGTCGCGCAGAGAATAAGGATATGCTGGATGGACACGTCGCTCTGGAGCACGTCAAGCCCATGGATACGAGCAAGACCAAGAAGAAAGGCAAGAAGGGAACCGCCGATAGGAAGGTGTCGTCTCCCTCGGAACCTCCTGTGGAGTCAACCAAGGATATGATTGCTCTTCAGAACGAGGTTAAGAGTCTCAAGGATGCGAACAAGGCCTTGTCGTTATATGCTTCGAAGATTATCGACAGAATTATCTCTCAGGAGGGTTTCGAGCATGTCCTCGCCGTTGATTACGAGAAGAGTCCTGCAAATACCCCTGCCACCGCACACTTCACCACGTTCAGCAATGTGCCCAAATCTCCCGCCCCGCCGAGTCCTTCACCAAAGAAACCACGTCCACAATCGGCCATGTTCTCTTTAGGTTCGACTTCAACCGCACCTTCCACTCCCGCCATCCCACCCGTTGAACGCCTGACTACTTTTGACTCTATCGCCGGTAGCCAAACTGCATCTCCTCAGAGCAATTCAGCCTCTCCACCGACCGCCTCCGCGTCCACTCGCGCATCCAGACGATCCATGTCCTTTGATTGGAAGAGCTTCTCATTGTTCAATGCAGGCGACAAGAAACCAGAGCCTTCTCCCAACTTGCGACCGTTGACCTTGAAGGCCGGTGCGTCAATTACAGGCGCACGGAAGCTTGACACGCTTGAGGATGAAGAAGATCGCAAGGAGCGGGAACGACTCAACGCTACGATGAAACTCATGGGCATCGAGAAACCGGCTGTTACAACATCACTTGGATCCCCTGTACCACCCATGTTCAAGAGTCACTCTGCACCGGAGGCGGGTGTAACACCAGAAACCCCGTCGACTGCAACACCGGTCGCTCCTACGCCATCCTCCCGTTTCTCTTTCTTCCGACGCACTAGCTCCATGACAACCAACTCTGATTCATCCTCCATCCACTCCTCACCTCATCCCCACAACAATGGCATCAACACACCGAACCTTACGCATGAAGCGCTTGAACAGGCAGAGGCGGAGGGGACTCTTGCAGCGCTGGACGCGCACGAACGCCAACTGAGCGCTGAAATCGCCAAAGGGAGCCCCGGTGGATTCACCGAGCTGTCGCGGCGAAGTGGTGATAGACGAAGTAGCAGACGAAGCGGCAGCGGCAGTACGGTATGGAGCGCTGGGATGAGCAGGGACGACGATTAGAGGATGGGTAGGATATACTTCCGGAGCGGTGTCCGACTCCGTGGAGGATCGCATCCGAATCGGACATATCGCAGTGGGTTTGCAATTAACGACCCACCTCTTTCGCCTTTCAGTAAACTTGGGCCCATTCGGATTTCTATCATGAACGTGTTATTCCTATACCATGCTGACATACTTCATCATACCTTATCACAGGATACACATCTGTAAACTTGTACATAATTACAGTACTGCAACATTATCCATACCCCTGCATGTGCAACGGCAAACATTGTTGACATTTGTAACAAGCTGATATGGGGATTGTCTGGTCTAGTCAACCCTACAGAGCTGGCCCTTCTTTCTGCATCAGCAGGTGCATCCGGAGAACGCTCCGATGGTCTCGGTACACGGTGATGCGAGTGTATGCAGGCGGGGTGCCCAGCAAGGGGAGTGTGAATATCCATACGGGAACAGGTGATACCATCTATCTTTCGGCATGATGCCACGTGATGATTCAAGGTAAGGATGGTTCGGGGACTTGATGCTTAACAAGGGTATTTTGTGCATGGGTACGGATAGTCTGGAATGGGTTGGTAGAGAAAGCAGGGTTGGAACGTATGAGGGGCATACGCAACCTTTCAGTCTGTCTATGAATCGGGAAGACAATGAGTACGAAGTAGACATCGAAGAAATTTATGAAATGCAATATATGCATAGCCATTGAATGAATGAGACACGAGGAATACTTACAATGCCCGTTTGCGTTGAGCCTTGGAAAGTGTGGCGCCTTTGCCCTCACCGATTTGTCCGGACTTGTGTTTCGGTGCCTGTTGCGTTTGTGCAGCACCCTCTGTATTCGGACCACCGGATTCACGGGCGACGGGAAGGTGATCTGCAGAGCCGTCGTCCAGCGCTGTGATGGCTGCGTGTATTTCGCTAAGGCCACCGGCGACTTGCTCCTTCGCCTTGCGCTTCATCCGACGTTCATGGGATTTCGAATATGGTGATCGCGAGTCCTCGAGTCCTATTGAAGAAAAAAGGTTATCGTAGGGTAGCGCTGTGGGCGAGAGATGCGCGTACGCTGGAGGAAGAGCTCGTGCTTGAGCATCTGCTTTTCTTTCTTCTTCATGGGTTTTGCGTCGCTTGCTTCTGACATCTGCATGTCCTCCAGAATTTCATTGGCCTTTTCAGTTGAATGTCCCCCGAATGATCATCAATCAGAACGCAGAATGAAATAGTGAGAGAGCTTACCGATGCGTTAACATTTGAGCCTACCACAACCTGCTCCACCTGCGAGTCTATCGCTGCAAGTTGACGTTTCGCCAGCAGTTTTGCAGATGGTGCATGGTCGATTGATCGTCTCTTGGTGGCTTTTGGCTAAGAGTACAGCAGTGAACGACAGATTCCAGAATTTTGAAAAAGCAGATGCTACCATTAGACGTACAAGGGTGTTCACGTCCACAGCAATGTACACAATTTGCTCTGTGAAGAATTGAAGATGGAGGTGGCTGAAGAAGGGATTGACGCCCATAGTTCCCTCTCAAATAAGCGCTCGATGGCTTGGTCGTTGTCGCAAAAAGTGTTAATAAATTAGTACAGACAGTCTATAGTCTAAATGGTCAAGAAAACAACGCAAGTCCCCGTATAAATGGTGGTCACGACCCTGGTTCGCGAGAACCTAGATGGACATCCTCTGACAGACGCACTGTCGCATTGCCCTCTTCATCCAACCGTCTGCCAGATATTAGATCCTCCTCCTCCTGGTTTTTCGAATCTTCTAAGCCAACCGCTACAAAACTCATCAGCACCACCGTGGCACCCAAAATGACTTGCAGCTTCGTCGGCTTTTTCAGGATGAAATCGCCGACGACGGCCAGCGGCATTGTCAGTGAAAGACCGATTGTCACGACAAGCGGTGTTGTCTTCAGCATAGCGATGACGTAGATAAAGTCGCTTGATAGCGTGATGGCCATCTATTGTTGTTCGTCAGTAGGCTGGAGCTGCGGCATTACAACAGCACTCACGTTGACAAGGACGCCAATCGTTGAGTTCGTGGTGGTTGGTAACTCAAAACGTTCAACACCAGTATAATGCAGAACTACTCCAATGGGCCACGTGAGAACGATGTTGAAAAGGCCAACGAATCCAAAGAAGAGTTGCATGTCTATCCGGGACTCGGAGCGAATCTGAACTTTCAAGAGAGTAACGTAGAAGGCGTAGAAAAGGGCCGAGATGAGAGCGAGGGAATCTCCAATGACGTGCTTGGCATTGAACGACTTGCTGAACGCCTGAACAATAGGTGCTCGGGCGACGATTGTAGCCGGCAGGTCTTCTTGAGAGGAGTCAGAGAATGACACCAACATGACACCGCCGAAGCTGCGGAGAGTCAGCAGAAAGCAAAGACAACAATACACATCACGGCATACCTTGTAACAACGGCAGCTATCTTGATGATGGTTAGCGTTTCCACACGGAATACGCGGCCTATTGCTAATGTAAAGAAACCTGTGCAAGGAGTCAAGTTATATATGTCATCGAACGGAAGGATCTGTGCTTACCACTCATGCTGGAAAGAATCGTCGCACTTGCGACACTGGTATAACCAAGTGATGCATTCTGTGACCAGTTTGCGATGAACCACAAGAGGCAGAACCAGGCTGCTAGATGAGCGGTTTCACGGACCGTCAAGCGTGCAAGGTCATCTTCAGCAGTTCGACCTGAAGGGTCCCGGATCGTATCTGGACTCTGCAGCATAGATGTAGACACATGTACACATTAAAAGTATCACGCAGAGAGCGATCGACAGACGTACAGGTGGCGTCAAGATCTCATTAACAGCAGCCTCAGTGCCAAGTGGCTGGTATCCCTCCCTGTGTGGTCGTGTGAACGAAGTAAATACGTCTGACAAGATAGACCGCGCACCTTGTAGATGAACTCGCGTCCTGAGTAACACCTCCCCGGCGGTAGATATTCCGGATCACATATGGGACCAGGTAGAGAGCAAAGCTGCTGGTGCAAAGGTATGTAATCCTGAAGAGAGCGTGAGCCGTGCAGGGACTAGCAAAGAGGGCACATGACGCACAGAAACGGCTTTTCATACCCTCCGTCGAAAAGACCCTTGAGAAGTATTTGAGAAGATGTAGATGCACCACACAAAGTTTCAGCAGCATACCTGTGTTACGAAGGCAGATGAAGTCCAGAGAAAGACGACGACAAGGAGCAGACCGATGCCAAGAAGGTAGTCTTTGTTCTGGCGGAGTGCGACGATCCGTGAGGGAGATTTCCCTCTGGACAGCCCCCTGAGGGTGCTGTGTGATGAATCGGACATGGAGTGCAGTGAAACACCAGTTCAAGTCTGTTCAAGTCCAATCCTCGCATTCTACATTAGACGCCGTTACCAGGTATCGCACCAGAGCACGACACCGATCCTTATGTAAGCAGTTGCACATTCTCTGTATCGTCCACCGAGGATCATTGCATCGAAATCGCTTGTATGGGTCCGAGGTCCATCGTTGTTCAGATCATCTATACATCAGGTGCGGGGAACGTCATCCCCAACCCGTGAGGAACATCGTACCGAGGAACACTACAGTACACCAGCTCGGTCACGGTATGCTGTTGCGTGATTCAGATGCGCCACAAGCGACGCTTCAGGATGTGCCATCCTTACTCAGCCTCCGACCTTTACAGAGGAGATGGCATGATTCGCGTCGACTAGGGATGTCAGTGTTCTGTATGTCCTTGGAGGTGATGGATCATCGTTCAACCAAAAGAGGAACAGCCGGTGAGACACCACTTGCTGTCGGTGGTGTGGCGCTGGGGGTTGGGCTCAGTGTCGGATACAGCGAGCAAATATCCATGTTATTGGTGGCGTCGTGTCGAGCAAGATGATACAGTCGCGAGAGCTGTAACACCGGCTTTTTTCGGTGAGGTGGGATGAGAGCGGCAAGTAGCGGGGTGTTGCCACGTGAAGACTGGCGGTGTACGCGTCCCGCCCAAGCACGGATGGTCGTGAATCTGATCCAGTCAAGGTTTCCCTCTTCCCATCTCCAACTTGCCCTCCGATTCAAATCAATGATTCACACAAGATTCATACCCGTAACCTCCGTGAGCTCTTCCCGGTTTCGTCGCATCTTGCAAATCTCGTGCCTGTCCCACTCGCTCGATCCCAATCTGCAATGGTGCAACCTGCATCGTCCTCGGAGGGCTCCAAATCGAACTCACGCTGTCCTTTGCCCGGCGAACTAAAACCAAATGCTATGTCGGCGTGATATGGACATACGTTCATTAACCTAATCTAGCACCAATGAGGGCCTCGTTCTCCTCGTGGCCCACTGCGCGCTGCGACTCCGTGCGAGCAAACCCGTCACGCTTGATATGATTGATGTGTTTGATCTTTCGCCACTCTGCGGGCAAAGGCGGTCCTCAGATGAGATTCTACGGACCGCCTGGGATCTCACTTGGAGTACGATGGAGGCTATCCTTGCCGCCGTTTTAGCTTGACAACCCGATGCCATCCCCTGCTCCTTGACTCGAATTGTATAAAAGGTATATATATGTTCGATGCTTCTGCCGTTCCTTACTTCGTCCCCCTCCTCTCTCACCCCTCCCCTTCTCACTATCATGTCTTATTACAAGACCCATCTGAACGTCCTCGAGCAGAGTGCTTTACGCTTCGCATCCTCCCCGGCATTCAAGATCCCTCACTTGGACGCTGATTCACACGAAATCCTCCAATGGGAGGACATATCCTATAGCCAATTTCTCTCCGACGTCGAGCACTTTGCAAAATATTGGTTGCAGAGGCTTACATCCTCTGGGGTTGCGTCGCGTTCAGTCGTTGGCATTTGGTGCGTCTCCCCTTCGTCCCTTCACACGAATCCTTAACTTAGGCGCTATATACAGGCTGGGTGGCATGTCATATGTCGATGTTCTGCATATCTTTGGTATCATGAGAGCCGGGTACATTCCGCAGATGTTCTCGCTCCGCCTTCCCAACGCTACAGTTATTTTTGAACTCTTGTCGAAGTCCAATGGCCAGGCCCTCCTATACGACCTCTCCTTTGATGATATTGTCATCAACAGTCCAATCCCAAGCTTCACAGCCCTCGACGTTCGCGGCATCGATATGTCAAACGTCCTATTGCCCCCTCTCCCAAATAAAATGAACGGAGAAGATACCGTGATGATCCTACATACATCCGGTTCAACATCTGGGCGTCCGAAACTGGTCCCTCTCAGTTATGCATGGTGGGACTTCGGCCTACAGAAGTCCGCTCAGTGCACAAAGCCGTATAACCCCGGCAGACTGGATGTCACTGTTTGGATGTAAGTTTTCATGTTTCAGCTTCCTTGTACTGTGCAGACGCTCATTCACGATCCGCAGGGGTAGCATGTGTCATATGGGACAAGAGTTCATGCTTAGTGGTGCACTCCAACATGGTACTTGCACCGTCCAGGCCACCTCACAAGGATTCTCGTCGTCCGAACTGATGGATATGGTTACTCGCTGCGGCCTCAATCGCATGAACCAATTCCCTTCCTTCCTTACCGCCCACCTAAAAGCTTCCCGACAAAATCCAAAACTTCTCGCTATGCTCCAGGGTCTCGATGAGATCTTCTACTCTGGCATGCCCCTATCACAGGAGGATGAAGAGTGGGTGCATCGCCACGGAATCTCGTTGATCAACTGCTTCGGTAGCACAGAGTGTGGCTCTATGCTACTGACCGTCCCTGGATGGAAGTCTCCTGCAGCCCCTCTCAAGGCGATTGAGGGCACTGCGTACGGCTTCTTCCCCACTTCTTCATCCGACGAGGAGCACCAAAACGCAAACGCGAAGCTGCTGGAACTCGTCATTCTTTCGGATTCGAGGGATTGCCCAGACGCATCCCTCCGTTCTTCAGATGGTCACTATCACACCGGTGATCTCTTCATCGAGGTGTCACCCGGTCACTATGTTTCTCGCGGGCGCGACGACGACTGGATCAAGTCCGAGAACTCGTTGCGCTGCGATACGAGGGCGATCGAGGAGAACGCTCGCATGATGTGCAATGACCTTATCTCCGAGTGCATCGTTGTTGGCAACTTCCGACCATCTCCAGTCCTTTTCGTTGAGTCCAAGACTGACGTGGACCCGGAAAAACTGAAGAAGGACATCATTCGCCGCACGCGCCACTTCCATTCTCGCAGATACCTTCATGAGCGAATTACCTCCACGAACTTCATCGTGGTCGTTCCCAAGGACACGCTGCCAAGGACTGCTTCCAAGGGTAACATTCGACGGAGAGCGGTCGAGGAGGCGTTCAAGATTCAGCTAGATCACATTTACGGTGTCAAGTGTTGATCGCTGACTCGTACCCTGCCCTTGGAATGCACAACTGGTAACTTATATCCGCATGAAACTCACTGCATATGTATCGTTTCAAAACGCCACGGACATTGTCATCCATCCCCCACTTCATCTATCAGTCATCCTCATCGATGCATTGCTTATCCATAATTGCACCTATCCTTATATATAGACTACATTCATATAAACCCCGCACCGTACGTAGATAATTCATGGATCGCAGGAGGTTGTTGCATTATTAGCGCTGTGGACGGAACAGATGTCCAATAGATGTACTACATAGTATTATTCAAGCCCCATCGAGTATCCCATAAATGTATTCAAGATCAAGTAGAGACGCGATGAAACGCGTTGCTCAACATGTTGACCGTCTAGCTTCACTGACTTCGATGAGCTGCGCGTCGATCCGCGTTAATAATAATATTGCACAAAGTCTCGTCCAGCCCGGACGGGGTCTCGCGTGGCAAAGCGGCAAACCCCGAAGATAGTCAGACGCCCGCCACAGTTCACCAGCGCAAAAGTAGAGTTGTCTTTATGCTTCACCTCCTCCTCTCTTCAGGCTAGCCGATTCGTTCGTTCGTGGTTTATGTGAGCAAATACTCCTCGTGCGTTCAACCTCATTTGACGTTGTACTCGTTTGCAGTCCACAACGATTCGGCCAACCTGCCGCTAGTCACTCTGGCTGTCCATGCTCTGGGGGGTCCGTCAGGCATTCAGGCATATTCAACGGGCCACATGTGTACACCCCGGGAGAGTCACTCCAGCTCAGTTGTTCTTCCTATTTACCTTGGCTCGCGCACAATGGGCCTCACTGGCTGTGGCATACCGTCCTATTCATCACGCTCCTCATCCCCCCCTTCCGGCACCACTCCCCGCCATTTCAGAAGATGCAGACCAAGCTCGTCAACCGCCTCGCGTTCAGGCGACTCTGGGAGCAGGGAAGGGCGTTTTGAAGCAGGCGAAGGAGAAGTTGCGTCACGAGATGTCCAGCTACGTGCGCGCTCTCGACAAATTGTACGCTCGGTTGGTCAGACAAGAACTCGGCGGCCCCGAGTATCAAAGCACGAAATATCGTTCCCTGCTAGCCTTACTTCGATCTCGGACAGAAGCAACCAACCTAGCGGTTTCAATGGTTCACACGTCCCATCCTCACAGAGCTCAACAAGCCCTTCTCCTCGCACACCATCTAGGTTGCAAGTGCAACCATGCTCTATACGAGAATGTCGCTCGGGAGCTTGCGATGGCAAGAAAGTGGGACCTAGTCGTGGCTGTTGTAGTTTTAGGACTTCAACACGTCGGTCGCCCAAGCGTCAGGCTTCTGAACTGGCACCTTCGCGCCCTCATGGAACTGGGTCGATTCGCCGACCTGGAAGGTGTAGCTGCAGGACTCAACAATGCCAACCTCACCCCCAATCGGTTAACCTTTCATCTCCTCATCTCTGCTCACCTCCGCAATCGGAATCTAACAAAGGCAAAGGAGTATATGGAAAAGATGGAGGGTGCAGGGATCCCGGTAGATGCCTCGACATATGGACTTGTTGCGTCAGTGGACCCCTCACTTGGGTCAGACCCAGATGTCAGGAACCGAGCCCTCGCGTCACTAGCTCATCTGGATGGCCGCAGCGGAACCGCAATACTCAACTCCCTCCTTCGCATGTCCCTCGACAAAGCCGACGAACGAAGTGTTGTCCAATACAGCTCGTTTCTCGAAGACTCCACCAAAGGCCTCGAGCGAAGCTATCTCGATGGGGTAGATTCCATCCGGCGCGACGACGAACCCTTGGACCGTGTCGCAGTTCAGGCTCCCTTTGTTTCCCCCGATATCGCTACGTTCACGATGCTTGTTGAAAGCCTCGGACGTCAGCACCAGCAGTCACATATTCCGGCGGTGGTGGCTCGCATGAAGAGCCTTGGTGTCCAGCCGGACGAGACCTTTCTAGAGACCTTGGTGCGAGCCTATGTCTTAGGAGGTGACACTGCCACTGCTGTGAATCTTGTCTACGACGCTTGCCCATTCTCACCCCTTGTGCATCCGTACTTTCTTCAGCTAGGGCTGGACGTGTCAGGCGAGGGTCGGTTCGGGATCCAGCCATTGCAGGTTACGCCGAATGGACGTGTTCTGAATGCGTTGCTTCAAGGGCTTCTGGATACGTATGGTGTGGACAGCATGGGCACCATTCTTCAGATAATGGATGTCCTCAGAATCAGTCCTGACGAATCATTTGCCGAAACTGTCCTTTCCTTCATGGCAAGCGCCGCTGCAATGAGACCATGGCAGCTCATCCTGGCGTTAAAGAAACTCAGCAAAGCGATCCCTGTGTCGACGAGAGTCTTGCATCTGGTCATGAAATCTATTGTTCGCCAGGAAAGCCTCGGTGTCAGGAAGGGCAAGTGGTTTGCAGCCAAGAGAAGGCATCTGTTCCGCTCCCGCGTAGTCACAGATGGCTCTGTTACCCCCACATCTAAACCCTCCACCGTTTCCGAGCTCCTCGACCCCACTGCAGGAATCATCCTCCCTCACCGTCCTTCCTACGACGCCCTGCTTCGACCAGTCATCGATGACTTGGCATCTCGTGGCGTTCGGAGTGACAAAGCAGCCTTCGCCTTGCGCATCCGTCATGATGCAACCGTAAAGCAAGATATGGTTTTGGCTCAGCAGACATTTCAGCAAATGTTGGCACGCGGTATTCACCCCAATAAATACCATTTCGCCGCTCTCTTGGAGGGTTACGTCCAGGCTCACGACATGGACTCTGCGCGTACTGTTGTCAACAACTACATTAACTCAGGGCACCGCATGGACCTCGTTATGTACACCATCCTGCTCGTAGGTTATGCATACCAAGGCAAGCCGACTCTCGCCGCTCGTCTTTTCCAGAAGATGGTAGCTTCGGGAATTACTCCAGACGGAAAGGCCATCACTGCATTGACCAATGCGTACGCGGTAGTCGGGGAGGTGGTCACAGCAAAGCGGGTGTTGGTGGAACTTTGGCATTATATTGGTCCCATTCCAGAAGAGGTGCATGGCCTCAAGTACAGAGAGGCTTTGACGATGTTTGAGGCAGAGGTGGTGTCTCGACTGCCATTGCACAAGCGTCGCCCGTCAACTAAGCAGCGTCGCCCGCAACACTGGAAGATTCCTAGGAAGCTGTGGCGTTATATTACCCCTCGTTTGCAGCGCATGAGACCAGATGCTGGTTGGGACAAGAGAACAGAGTCGGTGGACGTAGGGAACCATGAGCGGGATAAGAAGCGAGCGAGGAAGGGCAGAAAACAAGGGGATGTATTAGACAGTACCTCCCAGTATACATGATTCTATATATATACACTATCCAGAACTTCTCAGCCATTTTACCATGTTAAGCATAAACATTCTTTACTTCGCAAACGTAGTCAACGTCACCATTGAAAGCAAAATCCACCGAGAAAGACGGGCATACATAGTGACCTAAAGATACAACAGCGACGAATGTTGACAGTAGAAATCAGTCCGTGGAATACTTCAAGTCCAGCAAACGAAGAGCGTCCCGTACACCATCAGCCTGTACCTCCCTGATCTTGGATCGTCCACAGTTAACCATGCTCGTCGAGCCGATTTGGTCAGGGACCGCCGAACCTGACGAGCCTTCCGAGTAGCCAGTGGAAGGGTCAGCTAGATGCCTTGGTGTAGCATGCATATGTAGACGGGAGGGAGGCAATTTGGTGGAGAGAAGGCTCGGTGATATGCCACGCTCTGGGGTAATGGTCCCTGGCGCAGGCGATATTTCCACTCGTGGGCCTGTGCATTTTGAGCGACGGGCGACGACGTCTGCAAGCAGGGTGAGATCGGCGAAGGATACATTTGGGTGGGACTTGATCTGTCTCCAGGCGTCATTACACGGAATTGTGTCGGATTCAGCAGCCGTGGATGGTGCAGATGATGTCGAGGGGCAGTTTGCGAGTACTGGCGAGGCCGAAACTGGCTGAGGTGCGCTGTCGTGACGACCACACAGTGCGGGATTGCCACAGCAACCTCCCTTCGAAGATGATTCACCGCTGGTGGTAACGTTCCGAGAGGGGCATGTCTCGCAAGGTGGGGCGGCAACGGCGGACTTATTGATCGCGGCACAGAAGGCTTTCCCAAAGGCATCATCCGCACACGCCATACAGTTAGATGGATCTCCAGAGCATGACGCCACTCTCGAGAGGGATACCGCAGGCTGAGCCGCCGGAGTTGCGCTGGCGAGGATGGGGAATATAGGGTCGATATTCGCAGAGTGAGCGGCGGCTCGACGGCGAAGAGGGACGGGGGGCTGATAGGATGGAAGATTGTCAAGAATGGATGAAGGGGTCATTGGAGTGACGGAAGCCGGGAAGGAAGAGGACATGGGTGTAACCGACTGGAGATTGAGGAGGGTGGTGGTTTGGTCGGAGCTTTCCATCTTGAGTGATGGCTGGGTCATGCGCTCTGCAACCTGCTGCATAGCAAGCTCCCGACATACGCAAGGCGTGTTTTCATTGCAGAAGCCGCAATCGAATGTGTCCATAGAGCCCCCTGACTCGAAAGCATTCGCCTTGCCAGTAGCAATAAGGTCGAAGATATTGCCAAGCGCATTGTTACCGTTGTTTCCCTGCGCAATGATGGTTGTGTCTCGGAGAGGGGGAAGTGTTGGAGGAGGAGAGAAACTGGAATGAGCGAAAGATTCCGGAGAAGAGATCGAGGAAGGTGAAGACATGTACGAGACAGCCATTGAGGATTCATTTGTCACGGTGTTTGAGCTGATCTTGGACTTCTTGGCAGGGTATTCGAGCGGTGATGGGGGCCGAGAGTCCTCCCTCCATCGCTTTTTAGTCATGTCCTTCAATGTATCTCGTTCGCCCTCGGTCTTGGCTAGTTTCTCGCGGAGCAGGGCGTTCTCCTTCTGCAACCTTTCATTCTCCTCCTTTAGGCGTTTGGCGATGTTCTGCAACGCGACGTTGCGTTCAATCTCCCCCTGCTCGTATTGCTGAACACGAGCCTGGAGGTCTGCGAGTTGGGATTGTTTCCGCTCGCGAAATGCACGCTGTGCCGCACTATGGGAACGAGGCAGACTGGTCAGACACATATAGAAGAGTTATTTCAAGGAAGTAACGCACCGGTTCTGAACCCTCCGCCCTTTTGTGTCGACCTGCATGATGAATTGGTGACATGGTTAGCACGGAGGTTGGCTGGGACACTGAGACCGTATATGCGTCACCTCTTGGTCAGCTTGGGGAGGGGGAACAGTATCTTTCTTGGGCTTTCTTCCCGGCTTTGGCTTAGCAGGGATTACCCACTCCTTAGAGGCTGTTGAAGTGCGCATGAGTATGGAAACTGTGAGGGTTCGTGGGACGCGGGACGCACGAGTTGCCCAGAGGGTTGAGGACGACGACGACGCTTGGGGTGTCGGGGACGGCTGGCTCATTGCTGCAGGGAGTGCTGCGAGCGTGAGGGGGCTGTTGTCGTTGTGGGAAGGGGTGAGGGGGGACGAGGGAGTAAGTGAAGGTCTGAGAGAAAGTTGTATTGAGGGTGGGTGATCAACGTTAACTGATTAGATACGTGGGCATCTTCGGCTTTATCTACTGCCCCGGGTGAAACCGGCCGAGACCCGGAGAGTGATATGTCTTGGTCTCGGTTGGCTCATCTCGTACGATCTCAGCTATGGTCATCTTCATGGATCCTCTGAAACATGCGAAGACAAGCAATTCGGAATACGTTGGGTGGATGCTGGAGCAGACCTCGCTCATCCTACCTACCCGATGCCTGCAGTGACAGATACACCAGTGGGCGTCTGTGGGCCACGCCTCTCTCAGCCTGCGACAAGCGAGGACGTCAGTCTCTGTCAACAGACCGTATACGCGTATGTCAGACTGCAATTCGGAATTGGAGCACTTGCAGTCAACCTCCCCATCAAAGCCCGAGGAACAACTCCATATGTTGCACCTTGGATACTTGGAGCTGCTGTGGTCCGCCGCACTTTCTTGGAGTAGAAGGGGCCAGTGTCATTCTCAGGATTCGATAGTTGTTCCTTCGGACGATTTGCGTTGGTCCAAGTGCGATACTAGTGTCACATGAAAACACGGAACTCTTCCCTCATATAGTTCATATGTTGAATTTGAGTTGTGGCGTAAGCCGAGGTGCGTTGGTATGTCCTCTGGCAAATGTGAGGCTCTTGCTATCGTCGCTCCTTTCATCCGGAAAGCTCTCCTGCTCTCCATTGACTGGGTACGAGACGAGGACGACGGGCTTGATGCATGACATATCCTGATGATACCCTTGATGATAAGCCAATTCCGTCGGTGGTCGAACCTTCTTTTATTGCTCCTCTTTGAACCGTCTTGATTTTTCGCTGAAGATGTACTTTGATGCCTCCTACCGTTGTTATTGTGCCCACCGTTCGTACATCTAAAATATCATACCCCCTTGCACCTTGAACCTTCAAGATAACACCGGACCTGAAATCGCCTTTTTTCTTTTGCAGAAGAAAAAGCCCGGACGTGGCCCTTACTTGAGATGCAGCACAGCCACCAGTACACCTTCGGCTCGTTACCCCGTATTCGTGACCATTTGAGTTGAACGAACGAGTGATCTTTCTACCGTCAGGCAACAATGTCAAGCGATGTTTGCTGTTGCCCAATGGCTTAAGCGCTTAAACATAAGGGAATGAACGCCACAAAGGGCCAAGCGTGCCACGAAAGCGCGACAGTCCACACAGCTCTCTCTCGACGATGACGATCAGCTACATGCTTCATGCAGACAGAAGATGTTGTCTCACAGCGTTTCTCCTTCACATATTCTGCACTCTCTGTCTGATCACGTTATAGTCGGCTGATGGTGGGATTATCTTCAAGCGCTACCTTCAAGCGGGGAGCACACCGTCCCATACCGCCGTGGACAAAAATAATTTCCACTCTTCAATTCTTTTGCTGCAGAAGGCGACACGTTCGGACGTCCATAGTCTGTACGTATTGCTTCTCTACTCTTGTTTTCGCCATTCATGAGCTGCGTTGTCTATTGCAGGCCTCTACACAGCCGCTTTTACCCATGGATTGTCGATCTCCATACACGTCCAGCTCTTCCTCTCTACCATGAAGCCGTCTGCGTCAAGTTTGAAATAGGCGCGATCCCCGCGCACGTGTGTCTGCCCCACACGAGAAAATGTTGTCGCGGTTGTTCCGTACCCCGGAGCCTCAAGGTATATGGGCTCGAGTGGAAGTAAATTTCTCTTACTTATATAGCCTCCCATCGCAAGCCAGGCTGCCCAGTAGCTCCTTGCTCCCTGCTGCCATGTCTTCTCCCACCCCCTCCGAGAAGATTGTCGACACCCGCCACGATGATGTTGCCGGGGCTGCACCGTACAGTCCACCAACAAAGGCTGCTAAGGTCAACTCCAAGGAGCAGTTCAGCGCATACTTCACGATTGCTGCCGCTGCTTTCGGTCTTATCAGGTAAGTCTCCACCTTGAAGATCCTCGCTCGTGGAGTTAACACAATTCTCTAGTGACGGATGTGAGCACAGAGCGTATGATGCGGAGGGTTGTATTCACACACTGATATGCCATTCGTGCGACAGACCAGAACAATCTGATGACAATGTCCAATGTCAGTTTCCCCCACCTGACCTTAAAGCACACACTCACGCCTGTTACATCGGAGTAGGTTGTCTTCAAGAAGCTTTATCCGAAGGATTATACCCCAGATGTCTCAACTCGAGTCTCCAACTCTCTGCTTGTCGGTGAGTCGGCTCCGATCAGACATCCGATGACCCACAACCGATCTTTTAAAACCTAGGTGCCATTATCGGACAGATTTTCGTTGGCTTGATATGTGATCGCATAGGTCGCAAGGTTGCGTTAGTCTTCACGACAGCCCTCATCGTCATCGGTGCCATACTCGGAACTGCTGCCCATGGTGCACACGGAAGCGTGCAGGGTCTGTTCTGGTTCTTGACTTTTGCACGAGGTATAACAGGCATTGTGAGTGACAAGGTTTCCGCAAAATCTGCCAAACGATCTTAATGTGTTCTCAGGGCGTCGGCGGTGAATATCCAGCGTCGTCCACCAGCGCAAGTGAGGCTGCAAATGAGAAGATGCTGAAGAACCGTGGACCGAGTACGCATCAACGTTCACCATTGTTCATTACTCACCAATGCATTCGTTTTAGTTTTCATCATGGTAACGAACTTTGTCCTCAGCGTAAGTCCGTTTTCCCGACCCCTCGGTGAATGATACTGATGAAATATGGTTCAGCTCGGAGGTCCCCTTGCAGTGTCCATTTTCTTAATCGTCCTTTCTGCCGCTGGCCCGGACCACCTGCCCACAGTGTGGCGTGTGTGCTTTGGTATCGGCGTGCTTCTGCCGTTGACGGTATTTTATTTCCGGATGAAGATGCTCAGTCCCAAGTTGTATAGACAAACGGCGATCAAACGTGCGTCGAACTATGATGTGACACATTTCCTTGTCTCGGTGCTAATATTCTCTCCAGGTCGTGTACCCTACTGGCTCGTGTTCAAGAGATATTGGAAGTCGCTCATTGGTACCTGCGGAGCTTGGTATGTCATACAGGCAACGATTATATGCTGAGAGGTATTGACATATCTCCACAGGTTCCTCTACGACTTTGTGAGAATCTTGCTTGGTATTGTCGTTCTCATAATTTTCATATCAACTCACATATTCTAGGTCACGTTCCCTAACGGCGTTTTCTCTGGAACTATCATCGCGAGTGTCATTCACGACGGCTCTATAAAAAAGACGGCAGAATGGCAGCTACTCCTTGGAGCGATTGCACTTCCCGGTAACTATCGTCGTCATATCTGCTTTGGCTGATCCGCTGATCACTACACCACAGGTATATTCGTCGGTGCTGCCTTGTGCAATCCATTCGGCAGAAGGAACACCGTGAGTGTTACTGGTGTCGATGACTGAAGTCACATCTCACCCATTATTAAACCACACCTAGATGATGCTTGGGTTCAGTGGATATCTTGTCTTCGGTAAGTAATTAACTCCAACCTCTCGCTGTTATTGTCTTGGCAAACCATTTACCCATTTACAGGCCTTATCATTGGTTGCGCGTACGAGAGGATAACGCAGATCATCCCGCTGTTTGTGATCTTGTGGGTCCTTTCCCTTCTTGCCGTGCGAGTCATGAACTAATCATTGGTACACCCTAGCTACGGTCTTATGCAGTCCTTCGGTAACATGGTAAGCCCGGAACTGTCAGTGGCTCTTCCACAGTGTGGCTCATCACGCATTACTCTAGGGTCCTGGTGATATGCTCGGTCTAGTCAGCGCTGAGTAAGTCCCCATGTGCCTGCGCTGGACGTTCAAAACTGATTCAAAAACGCAGGTCGTACCCCACACCCATCAGGTATGATCCATATTGACAGGTTTGGCAGTGAGGGTCATAATCATACTCTTTATGCAGGGGGACATGCTATGGGATTTCCGCAGCCATCGGAAAGACTGGCGCTGCCGTAGGCACTCAGGCTTTCACTCCAATCCAAGCCCATCTTGGGAAGAAGTACGTTTCTCTAACCTGCATATTCCCTTTCGGAAGGCTAACCGTGAAGGACAGATGGACATTCATCATCGCCGCCATTTGCGGTGTGACCGGGATTCTAGTGACGTATTTCTTCGTCCCAGACATGACAGGCAAGTAAAACCCATCTTTTCTCTCGCTGTCTTCTCATGTCCTCTCCACTAACACACAGGAGTTGACCTCGCGGACGAAGACCGCAAGTTCATGGAATATCTCGCCGAGAATGGGTGGGAGGGCGAGGTTGGTGAGGAAGACGAGTCTGTGTATACTGATGAGAGCAGCATTGAGAAGCAGTGATGCTCTGTATGATATCTACCTTTACGCCATGTACCGACGTACATCCACGTCATGATTTCTGTAATTTTCTCGACTTGTAAATAGTTTCAATGGCTGAAGGTTTGAGCAATGTGATAATTGGCCAAGATCTGAGATCTGAGATTTGAATTCGGTTACAGCGCACTTCCCGAGAATTGTCAGTTTGCCACTTCAAGCTTCAAACCCCATCGTTGTTGAGGACGGTGGCCACCCAGTCTGGTCGAATGTCGGTGTACCTCTTGCGACGGAGCCTTCAGATTCAACAACGATGTGTTCCTCTGCTCCGCACCTCCATTCATCGTCTTTACTCCCTCCAAACGGAGCCAGCAGAGCCAACCAATGCACCCGCTGAAACTAGTACAAGCCATGACCAATCGGCCACGGAGTCCAAACACCAATATATTCCCCCTCGTCTCTACAGTGCACCTACTGTTAAACCATTCAGCAGGAGAAAACGTCAGAAAGCCGGGGCTAATTCCTCCCAAATCGAAAACAGTACTCAGAATGAGCTCAAACCGAAGAAAATCGTCAAGCGCGAACCCGTGGCCTCTGTCGAATCACACCTCGCAGCCCTGAATGCCGCGGGAGTGATTCCATCACTGGAGGACTTGGAGCGATTTCGGTCCAAGCAACCCCCCGCTGCGGACTCTCCCAAGTATCCAAAGGCGTACAGTGAACTCGTGGACAACTTATGCCGCTCCTTTAGCAAAGAACAGTTGAAGTCCTTCGTAGGCACGTATGCACCGAACTCTCCAATGTCGCGTTTTGGTCGGCGCAAGATGGACTACGCGGAAAGTATCGTTGAACATTGGGGTTGGCCCTCGTTGAAAGAGGTTGAGAGGAACAGACGAGATCGAACTGAGGTGTCCCAACAAAGTGCGTAGCTACTGGTTTTTGTTGTACTCCTACTGATTTCTCATTCTATGTAGCCTTTCCTGTCTCCAGTGCTGAACTGTTCCTCATTCTGGGCCGCGGTACGTGCTACGAGTGGCTTATACCATCAATGTGAAGATACTCAACTAAAGCTAGATGGATCGGACTTGTTGGAACTATCAAGGGAGTTTAATGTGCACATTGCACTGCAACAACAACCTATGGCATTACGAGTCGAAGGCGTTAGGAACTCTCTGAGGGGTATCACAGAGCGCATCCATTCACTGAAACGAGTTAGGGTAGCTCATACCCTCGTGATGAACTCATGCTAACTATGCCGTTGAATATAGGATATACTCACCAAGACTGTCTGTTTACCCAATAATACTTCTATACCGGATAACCTTATGCAGCGAATATCTCGCACAGTCGATGCATACGTGCAGAACATTCCGAACAGTCCTTCCGTAAGTGCTAATACGCTTCGTTCAGAGTTACATCCTGAGTTCAATATAGAGGATTCACGTTGCCTCGCTGGGGAATGCAAATATGGAACGCACAGAGCGTCTTTTGATACGGGCCGCTCATCAGGTTTGTAGCTATTGAGAGCATGTCCAAGATTCACGGCTCATGGTTTATCAGATACACCTATCTTCCATAGCTCCCCAGCTCTCGTACACCCCAGCTACTCCTGATATCACGTCATCTTTCACGCATAGATATGCTTTATATCCGCATTATCCAGAAAGATCACGACCACTGGATTTGCACTCAGCCCGCACTTTTAGGCTCAGAAAAGTGGCTGGCGGTTTGGCACTACCACGGAATGATTACATACGCCACGCGGATGGTCCTGGCAGTAGTCATGGTACTATTATCACACATTCGGGGTTGGTCGTGCCTTTCTTCATTCAAGATACCCAGTATTCACGACCTTTTAGTTCACCCATTGACCTCCGACAACTATTCTTGGACAAACCGCTGCTGAAAGAGGGCAACAGGACGGTGAAGGCATCGTATGTCATCCACATGAGATGTTCGCACTCAGCTAACATTAGCTTCGCGTTGTAGATTCGGCCATATGCTCTTTAATGATATCGACAGCAAGAATGGCAGTCTTCTTTCCCCTCTTTCTAGGTACCAGAACTATTCAACGATCCAAGACTGGATCGTCCAGAACAGCGTGCGGACTTCCTTCCTTCCCAGGTAAATCGTCCAGGTTCCTGCGCTACGCCCCGAATGCTCACAACTTGGCAGCCTGCCTCACAGCCTAACGCATTCGTTGCCTTCTGAACAACGCGTTTTACATCGTCTGTGTTACTCAAGTGTACCGCCGAATGCCCAAGATTTCCAAATTCCGACCGTCCACAACATGACGTTTGAGATCACGTTGTCTGGATCTAGTTCGGCTGCTGGCTGCGAGAAGAATACTCTTCCGTCAGCCCCTCGCGTGCATCGCGGCATTCAGCGACAGGTAGACGTTATGCAGCCTGACCGGTGAGAATATTGGGATTGTTTCCGACATGATCACGCTCACGCATCAGCCTCTTAGATCAATGGATATTCGCTTCACTGTAACTGACTTGGTGGCGATAGGCCAGGAGAAATGGCCCTCGGCTCTTCGAGCTTATGCAGAAGACCTTCTGAACTTGTCAGCATACTCGGATATCTCATCAAAACTTCCACTTACCACGATTATCATATTTGCAGTGTGGGCGGAAGGCAAAATGCGGCGCAACCAGACCCTCCGGTGCTGCTGAAATATGAGGGCGTGGAATACATCCTCCAAGATATGCTGAGTGTCCGACATAGCACAGAGGCTCCGCCTCTGGAACAGGAATCTTCTGGGGCTTCAGCACAGGTGATCACCGAAAGCATCCTCGATCTGGAGAACGGCCAAAAATTCGCCCAATGCGAGGTCAGTCTCAAGACTGAGGTCCTCCGCCGTCTACTCACTTCGATTTCCTTAGGTCATATATGATAATGCTTTGCGCGACGGTTGGATACACTTCCTCCACGTTTGTGATAAACTCTCATCTTCCTCATACGGTATCAAAAGTCCCCTAGGCTTAGCAATCCCCTCTGCATGAGGTCAGATGAGGTCCAAGTAGATAAGATACACTACGATGCAACTAATTATGACCGTTTGCGCTTCTTGCTCGCCTTGTCTCTTCGTTTTTGCGCACGGACCTTAGATTGGTGATCAGTCTCAGGGTGAGGGGATGAGCCTGACCGCTGTACTCACCTCCTTCTTCATACGAGAATCCACCATGACATACCGACCCTTGACCCCTTTAGGTCTACCCTTCAACCCTCTGTGCGCTCCTTTCGCCACCACAACCTTCACCTCTTTCTTCTTCGCCTTCGCCATACTCTTGCCCATCAACTTCTCGATTTGCCTCGCCTTCTCGCGTTCAGACATATCCGAAGTCTCGTTCACTCCTTCCGCCTTCTTCATCGCCTTCTCCATCCTTTGAACAGCCCTCATCTTCTTCCGTGCCTTGGCTTCGGCGACTTTCTTGATTGGTCTTGCGTCCAGTGCTCGCATCTTCGCTCGGAGGGCGGCGATAGCCTCTTTGGTGACAGGGACGTTGGGCTTGTAGTGTTTGCCCTCGTCGTCTAGGAACCATGAAGGGAGGTCGTCTTTCGAGTTGAGAGAGTACCGATTGAAGCCGTCGTTGATTAGTTGCGTACGAGTCTTCTCCCTATTAACCAGCTGCTGTGCTATCGTGACAGCCTCGGGCGTGATCAGGCCATGCTCTGTACAGATTGTCAGTCAAGCGCTGAAGGAGGTGGAAGGCGAGACTGACTTCGTCTTCGTTCCTCCTTGGCTTCGTCCTCGTTTTCACCCTTCACGTCCCACATATCCACGTCGTCGTCATCATCGTTATCCTGAGGCACAACCTCGAAATCGTCATCGTCATTCTAGTCTCAAGTATGAGCTTGTGTTTGGGCCAACAATTACAAAGATACTCACATCTTCTTCAGACTCTCCGCCATCATCCATCTCTTCATCCTCATCCTCTGATGGCTCATCGTCCTCCATAGCATCGTCTACTTCGCCTAGAGCAGAAAACATTTCTTGACTGAACCAGTTTTCGGCAGCTCGACTCAAAACGTGTTTTAATGAAGACGAACTCGGCTGAGGGTCTAGTCGGGCCTTCTTGCGTTGTGGTAGGGTTTCGTTATGCCGACGTTTCCGTGATTCAGGTTGAGAAGGGTCACCATCATCATCACTGTCGTTAGAATCCGAGTCCGAGTCCGAGTCGTTCCTCGCCTTCGCTCGTTGCATCTTCTCGTAGCCACCATCGTCTGAATCGCCACCATCATCACTTTCTTGCTTTGCGATGCCAAACCATTCCCCTCGTTCTGAGTCAGCGTTTCGGGCCTTCTTCGCTTGATACTTCGCATCTTTCTCCTTCATGCGCTCCTGGTAGGAATCGTATAACCCGTCCAACTCGTTTTCCAATGCCGCCACCTTCTTGTCCCTCTCTTCCTCTTCATCCATGATCTCTTCATCCTCGTCACTGTCACCCTCTTCCTTCTCAGATTCACTGCTACCGTCGTCATCGCCATCCATCAGTCTGGAGATTCCGCCCTTATTGCGCAGCGCCTTGGTGGTGTGTTCAAGGTCGAAGACGTCTTCTTGACCATAGGCTAGGGTCGCGTCGTTTTGCTCCAAACCGATGTCCAGCGGCGCTGTCATCTGCAATTGCATCCGTTGGATAGTCTTCGTCTTCTGCTCGTTCGCCTTGCGACGCTCCCTCTTCTGCCTCGCAGCTGACTCGGCATTCAGCCTCTCCAACTAAAAAGACGGACGGTTTGTATCGTTTTCGACGAAGTGCGCTCAAAATTTCGTACCTCAGACTCAATCTCCTGATCGGGATCCACCACCTCCGAAATCTCAACTGTCTCCGTAAGCTCCTCAGTAGGTTTTACTTTGACCTCGAGGCCCAACTGAAGAAAGAAGTGAACAAATAGTCAAAAGAGGTGAACGCGTTCTGCTAACCTCCTCCCTAAGAGCCGTTCGCCACTTGATCAATGCCTTGAAGTCGCCCTTGCCTAGAACCTTCAAGTCGTTACAATTCTCCTTCACATCAGGCGTAGTAATCTCCGCGGTGAGCCACCTATCATATGAGTTTAGCAATCCCGCTGTGAGCACTGACAGTAGTTTGAACCCACTCTTTCTCTTCGTCAGTTGTGAAGGTGATCTTATTGAAGGTTCCTAAGAATGCAACAGCATCATTGGTACGGATGAACTCGGCCGCTCCTGCTTGCTTGAAAAGCGTATAATCGCCATCATCGTAACCAGCACGATTACGCCTTTTCTTTTCTGGTTGGAAGACATTCGCTTGGTAATTCTTGGTGTCTTTCTCGCCTTCAAGAGGGGCTCCGGCACTGAGCTCCTTGAAAACGTGCTTGGGATCGAAGAACTTGGGATCAATGTGCTTGGGGGCAATGAAGTCTTGACAAACGACGAAAATCTCGGCAGAGACATTTCTGGCAGGATATTAATGACCGTAGTTATAAAATCTCAATATATCAGCTCACCTGGATGACGGAGGTTTCGTTGCCTCGACTTTAGCAAATAACTGCTTGAAGGCCCAGATGAGGTTGTTATAATCCGCACTACGGAAAACCTTCGTAACGAACGTCCCTCCCTTGGCCAAAAATTCGCATGCAAGCTTCATACTCATCAGAACCAGCTCTGACTGGCTGTATGCATCTTGAACCCATGCGGAACCGACATTTGGAGCACCATCGTGTAGGACGACGTCGGCTTTCCAGTCCTTTAACTCCCCTCGAAGGAGGTTTCGACATTGGGTTGTGGTAATATCAGACGCAAAGGTTACCACCCGAGGAATTGGTTTGATAGGGACCAAGTCAACACCTGAAAATGGGGAGTGAGAAAGCGATACAGACTTGAAGACGTACTGAACAGAACTCACCAACAATGATACTGTTCGGCGGCATGTACTTGCTTGCAACTTGCAACCAGCCTCCCGGGGCAGCACACAGATCTATACAGCATCTCGCAGACTCAAGGAAGGAATACTTCTTGTTTAGTTGTATTAGCTTGAACGCGGAACGTGCACGGTATCCTTGTTCCCTGCACGTTTGTGAGATTCATAGGTACCATCGTGGAGGGGTGATAACATACTTTGCGAGCTTATAGTACTTATCGAGACGACCCTTCCCTGTCTTTTTCTGGGTCTTCGCCATGAGGGATAGCTAGGGGAAGACTTGGAGTATTGGAAGAGGATGTATTGCCGATCAAGAGAAACTTGTGAGGTTATTTTTGTGGTAAACGCCCACTAAACGCGCATAAATTCACGTGGCCGTGACGAGAGAAGCAACTGCTGTTACCGGCCAGCGTGACTGTGCGCTACTGGTGTGCATGCTCCGGTCCCATTTGTCCTCGTGCTCGACCTTGAAGCTTGAACTTGAACATATCTTGCTTTTGAAATATCCTGGCCCGAACTCGACACCAGATGGCGACACCTAGCACCCCTCTACTTAGCGGAATTCGTGCTTCTCGGTCACTCTTACTCTGGCGTTCTGGTGCCATTCTCGGTACATTCATTCAACAAATACTTGTGGCAGTATTTCCAGTGCGAGAAGCTAATACGTTTCTGCGGTATGCAGCTGCCGTTGGGATAGCATCAGGCGCGTTCGGAACACATACCTTGCGAGCCCGGCCAGGTGTGAATGTTCATGCATGGGAGACCGCCTCTCACTATGCGGTGCGCGATGAATTATGACCGCTCTCAGATCTCAAAGTTGATTCACAAAGGGTTCTTGCGCCCGCTGCATGTAGATTCTCAACGGGTTGGCACTTCTCGCCGTGTCGCTTCATCCACGCTTCTCTGCTCATAGGTTTGCCGGCCCAGCAATCCTCAGTGGAGCGATTGTGTTCTCCGGAAGCATCGCAACTATGGTGCTGGGTGGTGATCGGTAAAGACGAGATATCTTCAAAAAGTGGAATCCACTGTACTCATGAGTCTATCCGTAGGTTCAAGTGGCTCGGACCTATCACACCGTTAGGCGGACTGACGATGATTGCAGGGTGAGTTGTGCGATGCGGTATCATCAGTCCAAACAATGACGTGGATCATTAGCTATCTCGCCCTCGCTTTCTGATACGTAGGTTCTAGCGATGTACTGTAGTCTTGAATGCAGAATTGTCCAAGCTTGACTCGGAGGAACAGGCGTGAGAGAAAGTAACGCGGTCACCTGACAGTCGCGTCGAACGCGTGAGAGCGCGTCAACTCCGCTTCAATATAGACGCCCTTGCTGGCCAGTTTCCGCATGGGAGTGTGACTCTCAGACTCTGACCACATCATCCTTGTCCCGACCATCCTCAGCAGCCTGGTCCCTTCCGTTACCCGACGGTGCGCGCCCCTCACCGTCCCGACTTTTTTCAGCTCCCGTCTCATCTTAACATCGAACACCTTGACTACTTCCAACGTGAGCGTTCCGTCAAAATTCACCTTGCCTCATCTAATCGCCATCAAGCTATCGTTCCTCTGAGCTCTCTCAATCACACCATGGGGGATTCGCGATATCGTCTCCCGCTTCAATCTTCCTATTCTTTTGCTGGCACATCCTCCCATGATGCCATTCCCCGCCCTCCCAAACGCCGCCTTTCGGCGTCGATGCTGGACCCCTTCGCAATTCCTTCCTCGACGACTGCAGCAGCTGCACCACCCCAAACTCGTCTTTTTGAAAACGTCGCTACATTTGGAGCTGGTTATCCAGCTGCCACAACTCAGGCTGCTCATCATGCTTTGCGTCACAATCCCCTCGCCGTTCCACACCACCCCTCTCTCGATCCAACTCCCGATGACCCTGGCGTTGTCTTCATTCATCCTCCCTTCAATAACTTTCCTGACGCTCATCTGTACAAGGACGGTCTGACTTACAATCTCTTGGCTCAGAATGCCAATTGGTTCCTCGATCCGAAAGACTACATCACCAAGGGGCAGAGCGAACCCGACGCTATTCGTTATCCCTCTCAGTTAGAACCCCCTCGCGGCTGGTGCCCCACCAAGAAGAAAGATCTCAAGGATGGCTGGAAAGAAGGCGAAGAACCACGCCTTCGTTGTACCTTTTGCAGACGAACCTATGCAGGCGTCAATGCTAAGAGTATGTGGCGCCGCCATGTTTACGAAAAGCACAACATCGCAATGTCAAATCGGAGGGATAACCCGGATCGCAAAGGTCGCGGCTACAATAGTGCGTTATTTCCGTATGTGCGTATTCTATATCTGATCAGACTCTGTAGAAGAGAACAAGGAAGGAAAGGCAGATCCAATTTCCATGCGTCCCGTTCAACAATCCTCTGGGGATTGTCAACCAACAACCGACCTTCGAGATACTCCCCCACCAACAGCGCTACACAACAAGTCTCCTGTCTACGTAGACGAGGATGTTCCGATGGAACCAACCGCACCTCCTGTCGGATCGACTTCACAGAGCGACCAGGATGTATTCTTAGTCGGCACGTCCTCGAACACACCACCACTTACGCCGGGCACCTCACCATTCAACTCTCTCAATTCGCGGCCGAACGGAAGCACCTCGCTTGTGGAATCTCCATATAATCCCCTTCTCACCCCTTCATTCCGTCATTCTCCCGCCCGCCCGCTCTGCCATCAACCTTGGAGATTCCCCAGCCCTAGTCACCCCCTGCACTCCGACGCGAAGGAGCTCTCTTTGACGATGCTTATGCGTGCCGAAGCTAGTCCTATTGTTCGAGGTCTTGACATCAGCCCTCTCGTAATCGTTCCGGCGAGCGAGCGGCGCAAACGCAGCATCTTCAGCAGTCCATTTGCCAAGTTGGATTCTTTCGACAAAGACACTTGCTCTGACGGGGAGGGAGGAGAGAGGGTCCCGCGATTACTGCGGTCTTCCCGCAAGCTTATTGGTGACAGTTTCCTTCCTACACCCCTTTCAGACCGCGTCAAATTCAGGCAGTATCGCATCCCAGAGTCACCTCTTGGTCGCAGCTTTATCGGCCGAGACAAGACGCTCATTTCAGTTGCCGAAGCCAATGATTTGTGGCGTTCTGGGGGGCCAATGTCTCCAGCAAAGACCCCTAGCAAAGACATGGCTCTACTTGGTGCTATCGAGCTCGATGACACTGACACCTTCGTTGGCATGCTCTACAAGACCATGGGGGATCATGCCGCTGGCGTGAAAGGTGTTCTCAGTCCCCCATCGTCAAGTTCCGAGACAGATAGCCCAGTACTGCGGTCGAGCCAAACCCGCAGCGAGTCGTCGGTTCCCATGCCTGCCACAGATGGCGTCGGTTTAGGCATCGGTCTTATGGAGGGGTTCTCGCTGAAGGATCAAATAGCCGGCAATGACGAGGATGATGACGATTTACTCTTCATTCAGAACTTCAAGAGGAACGAGAACATCGCGCCAGCCGATGGTTCACCTTTCGCCCCCATTGGCAAGAAATCCCTCAGGCAGTTCTTGAGTGCTTCCGCGCACGACCACAGTGACGACGCGGAGATGCGCGAGATTTCTCAACCAAAGAAGAGAAGGAGAACCGTGACAGGAAGGGACTAGAGGTAATTCTCTCCCCCTTGCCTTGGCGAGACTACATTATCGCCATCTTCATTCCCACGCATACACACCGCTATCCCCTTGCTATCCAGATGTTTTGCTTTGTCTTCTCGCACGCCTTCTTAACACTGTATCATGGCCGTCTACACACCTGTGTGGTTTGTTGACATCTGTCTCTATTGACGGCACACTATGCGCCTCCCCTCTCTTGTATCACTATGGTTTTTTTTGCCCCGCGTCTCCCTCTTGAAGTTGAAGATGGATTGTCTTCCCTGATATTCACCACGTTTTGGTCTGATACTTCCCTTGTTGCCTTCTTCAACTCTCATATATTAGGGTTAAGCTAAATTCTGTATGCGCTCCTCTTCTCGGACGTTGGTTGACTTTCCTTGCCCGTATCGTAGCATTGATTTGTAGCTGTTCAATAAGACAAATACACACACTCCGTTATTTAATCTTGTCGTTGTTTGCGATTGGTTTGCGAAGTCCGGGTTTGAGTCAGGTGCTTAGCGCCCTGCCTCATTCCGCCACCCATTCACAGGCAAGGTAGCGGCCTTGCTTATCCATAACCTTCCGGACGCTACCGCTGCATTTTCCAGACACTCTTTTTAAGCCTGCCATTGGGAAAACGTAGCCAGAGACGGCGCGCCGTGATGTTCGACGAATGTGAGTATATGTGCCGCGTTGTGTCCTGCTCTGTAACAAACTCTTTCTGTTTTGCTAAGATGTTGAACACACGTCCGCACCGAATGCTCTTTCTTCGACCGGCCTTTCGTTGCCACATGTGCAGTATGAAGGTTTTGAGCCTTCGCCGTATGTGGAGGATGAAGTAGTGTTTGACGGTTTTGGGGACCGGGTACGTGTGTAATATCTCGTGTATCGCCTGCTAACTCTCAGGCTAGGGAGATAGCAACATCACAAGTCTGCCCCTGTTTACTCTTGAAAAGGTGCAATATCCGCTGTCGGCACCGCTGGCATCGGTCGCGGTGGCTTCGGATACCCTCATATTGGGTCTCACGAATAATATCATCAACATCATCGAGCTCTCCGGGGGAGAGACTATCCAGATACCCATACCCAGAAAGGTGTTAGAAATGACGATTTACAAGCTCTTCCTGGACCCATCTGGCCGCCACCTGATTGTCAGTTCGAAACAAGGCGAGAACTGGTATCTATTCAAAGGGTGGAAGAAACCACGTCTTCTCAAGTCATTCAAGATGGTCATCGAGAGTATAGCATGGAACAAAGCTGCGCTGTTGGGATCTCCACGCTCTACGTCCACACGTGAGATGTTAATAGGTGCTCGGAACGGGACGCTATACGAGGCGATACTGGATGCCGAGGATGACTTCTTCAAATCTCAGGAACGATTCTTGCAGCCGGTATTTACGCTTCCAGAACGTCATCCAGTCACTGGGGTCAACTTCGATTTCTTTCCGCCAGTGGAAGCCAAACGGGTGCTGATAATGGTAACAACGCCTTCGCGCATATACCAATTCGTTGGCAATAGTGAGAGGCGATCAGAGACCGGCACAAAGACCTTTGCCTCGGTCTTCGCCTCGTACAGGGATACCGCCCCAAGTACGTGATTCATACGCTCTTAGCAGGGTCTGACTCATAGAGCGAAGGAATTTTGGAACTGCCCGGCAATATTGAACAGTCTGAGTTGCATATATTTACCCCCAACGCTGAACAAGCCTACTCTCTGCCAAAGGGGATCGCTTGGATGACTGGTACACCACCATTTGTTTTACATCGGTGAATCTTTGTTGAATCTTTCCTCTAGCACCTGGCATCTACCATGGAACTCTCAATTTTACGTCCACCTCGGATGATCTCATTGACGGCGCGCAGCTACTCCCGTATCCCCCTCTTCCGCCATCGTCTCCGCCCTCAACCGTTGAATCTGGACCTCCAGCATCTATGGCATTGACAGAGTTTCATTTTGTGCTGCTATATAAAGACCGTGTCATTGGAATCTCTTGTCTGAACGAGGAGTTGGTCTACGAGGAGCTTCTGCCATTGGTGAGAGAAATCTCCTATTATTTCTCCATTGTACTGAATTCGCTCTAGAAACCTCAAGAAAGCATTCGTGGTATCACTTCCGACCCGATTCGAAAAACGTTCTGGGTGTACACAGATCAGTCACTATACGAATTGAGCGTTGCTAACGAGGACCGCGACGTGTGGAAAATTCTTCTTGCGAAAGGCAAACATGAATCAGCGCTTCAGTACACCAAGGTCAACTCATTTTTCTCTACTTGTCCAGTTCCTCGAACTTATTGAACCACCTCCGCGCATAGACCGCTAGCCAACGAAATATTGTCATTTCGGCGCAAGCTCTTGCATACTTCGACGAGGGTCGATACTTCCAAGCAGCACAATCATACGCTCAGTGCTCCGTTACCTTTGAAGAGGTCACATTGAAGTTCCTGGATGCAGGGCAGCGAGATGCATTGCGGACGTATCTTATCGCCCGACTCGAAAGGACGAAGCGGACGGTATTTGCATTCGGTTGGTATCATTTGCAGTCACTAATGATTGCACTGCAGGACGTATCTCAGCGAATGATGCTGGCAACGTGGCTTGTGGAATTCTATCTTAGCAACTGCAATGAACTGGATGACCTTGTCGCTTCGGAATCCGCATCGCAAGATGTGGTTAATTTGCATGCCCAAAGGTCCATAGTGGAAGAGGAGCTGAAGCAATTCTTCTCCACCTACAAGGTACGCGCAAATGCAATGTGATGCGGATGCCAAGTCTTGACCTTTTTTCTCAGAGTATTCTTGAGCCTAGAACGATTTACGAGCTTATCGAAGGACATGGCCGCACTGATATGTATCTTCACTTCGCAACCGTGATTGAGGATTTCGAGCGGGTGATCGAGCATTACATCATGGAGGAGCAATGGTCAAAAGCCATTGAGACTTTGAATAGCCAGGTATACTCTGCCTGCCTCGTGCGGTGATCGCGTGCTAAAATATCCTATGCCCCAGAATGACTTGGAGCTATATTATCGTTTTGCTTCGGTTTTGGTTTACCAAGCTCCTAAGGAGATGGTAGACTCATGGCTTCGGCAGCCTGCCCTTGATCCCTTGCGACTTGTACCTGCTCTCCTTCGGTTACAACACGCTCCTCGTGACCCTCTATCACCAAATCAAGCGATTCGGTATCTCAACTATGTCATCTTCGAGCAGAAAAGCACATCCCCCATTATCCACAACCTCATCATCACATTCCACGCCTCCACCAACTCTGACGACGATGGCCCTCTCCTTCGGTTCCTCACATCTGCGCCATCCAATCACATGACTGACAAACCGTATTACGACCTCGATTACGCACTGCGGCTCTGTAAACAGGCGAGTCGTGTACAGCCGTGCGTGCACATATACGCCAAGATGGGTCTTTGGGAGAGTAGCGTGGATCTGGCCTTGAGCAAAGGTGATCTGGATTTGGCTAAAGTCAATGCAAATATGCCGCCTGAAGAGGATCGCCAGCTACGGAAAAGGCTCTGGCTCAAGATCGCGAAGTACGTTGTCCAGGAGAAGCAGGATATAAAGACGTAAGTTCCGTGAAGATAATCTGTCTTGCACCTGCTAAATCCTTATCCCGCTTGTATGCAGGGCCATGCAGTTCCTGGAAAATACGGACCTGCTCAAAGTGGAAGATATATTGCCATTCTTCCCTGACTTCGTTGTTATCGACGACTTCAAGGAGGAAATTTGCACTGCTTTGGAGGGTTACTCGGCGCATATAGATGCGCTCAAGGCCGACATGGATGAGACGACGCGGAATGCACAGGCCATCAAGCAGGACATCGATGCGCTCCAGAAACGCTTCATTACCCTCGACGTTAAAGAGAAATGCGTTGTCTGTGAACTGGCCTTATTGACCCGTCAGTTCTATGTATTCCCTTGTCACCACACTTTCCATGCGGACTGTCTCATCGGTTTGGTAAGCTGCATCGTCTTCTCTGCTCTGAACCCTGACTGAAGTTGGCGTGCTCAGACGAAAGAATATCTACCTGCATCTTCACTACGGAAGATCATTGCGTTGCAAACGGAACTGGTGAAGAATTCACCTCAGACCCCAGTTGACCGCAATGCCATCGCCAATCCGCAAGCTGCGCCGTTGCGACAACAAGCAGTACAACGCAACTTGCTCTCCGCAAACTTCGGCATACCGACGACCATGCAGAACGGTGCTCGTGCAGCCAACTCCTTTGGCCGCAATATCTTGTCAGCGGGAGACCGTCTGCGCGATTTGATCGTGCCCGATGCACTCGCCAGCGTAGTCACCGCGCCTGCCGGATGGATACCCGGGATTGGAGGAGTGGGTAGGAGGGCGGGTGAGAAAGACACGAGTAAGAGGGCGGAGATGTTGAGGCGAGAACTTGAGGATCTTCTGGCGGGCAGCTGCCCATTATGTGAGAGTGTAATTGCTGGCGTCGACAAACCGTTCATCAGGGAAGGGGAAGAGGATACCAGCTGGACGTTGTAGTCGCTCTCTCTCGAATCGCATGTATGTTTCTATAATTACTTTGCTTTGAATACGGATGGTTTAAAGTGTACTACCCGGTGGCTGCGTATGCGGGAGATGTCTAGATTTTCCCCTTTCTGCGCAAGAACTCTTCCTCTTCCTCCTGAATCTGTGCGTCGATCTTTGCACCTCTAGAAGGTTCATTGCCATGGCTGCGAGCCGGGGCAAGAGGATCTGCAGGAGCAGATGTCTTCTGCTCTTCCTCTTTGTCGGCCTTGGACGCCGAGGCGAGTCTGTTGGCGAGGGATCGTTGATCCCTGAGAAAACATCAGGACGACGGTGAATAATCGACACGACACACAGACGCACTTGGAGTCTATGTCGGAATGCGAGTTGACCTGGCCCTCGTCGAACCTTTCAGCGTTGTGTGTGGAGGTTCTGTGAGGAGAGAATGAGCAGGAACGCCGAGGGGAGGGGAGATCGCGAGTATTACCGCTGGTCGCCAGCCTCGTAGGTCTGAGCAGTGCCCGTGTTGGAGTTCATGGCTGTCGTGGAGAGAAGAGTGCGGACGGACTGGATGGCTTATATAGGGAGAGGAGATGACATCATTGTGTAGTGACTGAAATGGGAAAACAGCTCTAATGATTCAGCTTCTTTGTCCGCCCCGCTTTCCGCCTCAACCTCGCTGCCTTTCGCGCCCCCATCTATGCGATATCTCAGTAAGACGTCGCTAGACGTGCTGACCCATGAACGCACCTTTGCTCTGTCTTCCTCCAGTCGCCTCTTCTCCTCAGCAGCACGTTTGCGTTCCAGTGTGATTTCTCGCCGTCTGTCGTCCACCTTGATCAGGAAAAAAAGATACCAGTACAAGCACACCAGCCATGCACACCTCGCGATTTCTGCTTGCTTTTCCTCCTTCAGCTCCGTCTGCAACTGCTTTATGGCCTTTTCCTTCTTCGTCTTCTCCATCCGTTCACTCCACTTACTTTTGACCCCTTCTGGCAAATTTGATCTTCTGGAAGGCCGTTAGATAACAAAATTCGATAGCCCAAACGATCACAGCACATACACAGTGGCCGACTTTGTGTACTTCCATGGTTTGCCTGAAACTCGTCCGGCGGAAGTTGGGGCTACCGGGATTGGGACAACTTCCGCAGGCGTTGGTATTGATGATGAGGGTGCGTCGGACATTTGTTAGAGAGAATCGTGCAATGAGTAAGTGAAATCGGACAAAAGCCCGAAAGTCGAGGTATTTGGTATGAAGGACCTTGGAGGCGCCCGCGACCAGCCAAGAGTGACAATACAGTGACACTGCTCCGTGACATAGTATCGTCACGACGTGACCGGTCGCGTTAACACTGAAGAAAGTGCAATGGAACGAGTTGCTCTCTCCCTCCGCACGAATAGCCATGGGCATCCAAGGCCTTTGGGAGGTCAGTGATTTACTTTATGCTCAATACCCTTTTTTACTAGCGTCTTCGCGTGGATAGTTACTGCAGCCCGCAGGCGTGTCGCGTTCTCTCCACAATATCGCGGTCGTTGATGGATTCGAGCGCAACCCGTCAGGAAAACGCGCTTTCAGGCTCGGCATAGATATCAGCATCTGGTACGAGCATGCCCAATTCGCAAAGGGTGGCGCCAACCCGGATATTCGCCTGCTCTTCTATCGACTTCTCAACTTGTTGGAACATCCTATTCTTCCTCTTGTTGTTTTCGACGGACGCGAGCGGCCTCGAGTCAAGCGTGGAAGCAAACTCGGCAAAACTGGTTCTCACAAGCTGACTAAGAAACTTAAGGAGATGCTCGATGCCTTTGGGATAGAATGGAGAGAGGTGCGTTTCTCCAAGTCCCTGAGCCGTGGCGGATAAGCTGACAATTCAACAGGCGAAAGGAGAGGCAGAAGCAGAGCTGGCGTTCCTGAATCGCGAGGGATACATTGACGCCATCCTGACCGATGATGTAGACGCATTTGCGTTTGGTGCGAAGATGATTATCAAGAAGTGCGTGTTGTATTCAGTTTCCCTCACCGATATATCCCGATATATTGCTTGCTTCAGTGCCAGTAAGAACCTTTCTGGCAACAAATCCAACCCTGCACTTGATTCAAACGAAAAAGAAAGTGAAACTCATCACTGGGTTTATGATGCTGAGGCCATACGAAATCACTCTGAAATAGGGTTGACCAGAGGCGGATTAATTCTATTTGCCCTCCTTTCTGGGGGTGATTATGACACAGTACGTCGAGAAGTCCTTCCGTCATTAGATGACTCACCCCATTCTTCGGACAGGATGGTGCCAAAGGCTTTGGTCGAACGACCGCACGTGCCCTAGCCCGTTGTGGTTTTGGAGATCGGCTGCTTCAGGCCTTCGAGCTTATGCATGGTCAAAACATGGGTACCTTTTTAGCTCAATGGCGCGACGAAGTCAATTCGGAACTTCGTACCAACTCTCGAGGGTTCTTGACTCGCACTAGCACCACCTTGACCTTGCCACCCTACTTCCCTAACCTCGAAGTACTCAAATACTATGTAAACCCCGTCGCCAGCCTTCAGAGCAATGGCGGTGGGGGCAGACACCTGCGCGACCGAGGAAATCTTAGCATCTCCCGTCTCGCTGGTTTTTGCGAGGAGCACTTCGACGAGTGGGCGTCACGTAGGCAGATCCTCAACAGGTTTCGAAACCTCGTCTGGGAAGCTGCTGTTATGCAACTTCTGCGACGCGCTGCTCTTGAGGCCGACGAAAAGGAACGCTTGAAGAGGGGGGCAGATGGGAATAATGGTATTCGTGGGCCTCTGACTCCAGCTGTGGAGGAAGGGGTTGGGACGCACTATACTCTCGTGAAAAGGTACCTCGACACCGAGCCTCTCGATCCCTTTGACAGGATCTCCGCCGCCTTCGCGAATCGACAGGTTGACCCGTCTCAGCGGATGATTGTGGACCCAAGCCCGATCATCCAGAAAGTTGTCGGGTACCGCGAGCATGCTTCGACTGATGCTCTCCCTCAATACCGTGTCGTGATCAACCCGATACATATGGTGAAGTTGGCTGAAGCAGGTATCAAAGGGAAATATCCTGAACCTGCAACGAAAAAGCAGAAGAAAAAACCAGACTCCGAACCTCATGACCTAGATAAACACTGGATTTCCGCTTCCATGATGCGCCAGGTTCATCCGGGGTTGGTACAGGAGTACGAGAAGTTGGAAGCGGAGAAGAAGAGCGGCAAAGGAAAGCAGAGGGCGACTACCACGACGGACGGGGGAGAGCATATGCTGCCCAGTTCGTTCGCTACGCCTTCGCCTCCTCGCCGGCCGCGCAAGCGGCAGCCTCAAGGGCAGGATCTAAACGAGAATCTCCCCAAGGCCTCGTCCACGAAGCGCGTCCGTGCAGTAGCCAGCCTGCCAGGAAACCGCACAAGGCCTTTGGATACGTTTTCTCTGCCTATTCGCACGTGCGGATTCATTTTCACGTTCCCAGACCCCGACGATCCTGATCGGATTATTCTTGACGAGGGCAGCGACGCTGAGTATGGGCCCTCCGATGCGGGTATATATGTGTCTCATGATGCGCTGCCTTACGTACCATATGAACCCCTTCCCCCACCTGTACCACCTCCCAATCCTCCTGCCAACACTCGAAAGGAATCCGCAACTCAGCGAAAACGACGCACTGCATCTCAGGCTGCTCGCGCCGCTGAGTTCTCAGATGTCGATATCCCGGAAGAGAGACGGGAGCCGACTGCGTTCGAACAGGAGATCGACAGTATTCTGGGCTTTGGATCGCCTGTGCCGAAGAAGAAGCGTGCTCCACGCAAACGAGCGAGACCTGTTGCATCTGAGGATCCCGGATCGCGAGACGTCCAACAGTCTACGAAACGCAGAAAGCCGTCTACCACTGCACACCGTGAGGAGATCATAAGCACCCTCAGTGCCCCGGCGCGAGCTGTGGCCCTACGGCAACCCTTCCCCGAACTGCCTCCTCTCGACAACCCCCTTGATCGAACTGTCAAAGTCAAGCCAGCATGGCATGGCGAGATGGTGGAACTCACTGATGATGACGATGACTTACTCTTTCGTCGACATGGTTCCTTCTCGAAGAAGTTGCAGCCAAGTGCACCGTATAGAATGCAGGAATCGTCCCAGCACAGCAGGCTCTCATCGTCGTTTGACGATGATTTGATTGAAATCTTGGACTAGCATGTTGTACTTTCTTGGTTCTGGTCTATATTCGTAGACATATCTTATCCCCTCGTTTATGTCCGATATGTACATACCCCATTGTATAGTGATCTCCATAGTACTAGTACTAGTCCAGCGTAAAATCTCAGTTCTTGCAACTTTACCGACTGGCTGTTGGCCGTGGGGTTGTGTCAGTGTGATCCATTGGCACATGCAATGAAGGTCTCACTTCGTGAGCGGGTATGCCAGACTTGCGCTATGTTGTCCAGATATTTTCACAGCGTTCTCTGCGATGAGAAGTTCGTTATGATGGTTTGGTTGGAATATTTGACCAGCTTTGGGCAAGCGAATGCCTCATTCTTGTATGAACCGCAAGTGCTATACAGGGTTATCTCGTTGCACAGGAATTGTCATGATGGGGTACATGTTTTTCTTGGATGGAGGAGGAATCAGGGTCATGCAGTTTTACGAAAGTTTGTTTCTGGGATCGGGCCGCCTGAGTAGCCTGACTTAGCCTCGGTTTCCATCAACACGCTTTCCTCCCTCCTCCTCCCTCCTCCTCCCTCCATCCCCCCTCCCCCCCTCCAACAGTCGCCGTGACTGTACACGACGCTGCGCATGTCATGACTTCCAACGTTGACTACTCTCATCACGACGACCATCTCCGTTATCTCCTCGACCAGCGTGCCGCCCGAGCAGATCTACACGCTCGCTTTCCAGAGTCACACTCAGATATTTCAGACTCCCCCTCGCTATACAGTCACGGCCCCTTCTCCCCACAACCTCATGATACCCAGAATACCCCATCCACGTCTTTTCATTACACACTCTCTGTACACAACACCCCAGACCAACAACGCGAGTTCACAGACCGCGAGCGCCTCAACTTCCCTGGTGCAAGTTCCCTTGACCTAGAGGACGATCCCCGCTCCTCTATCGACACCCAGAGTCTCCGCAGTAGTACTCGGGACTTCCCTGACTCTGGCTCTGAGGATGGTCTAGATGAGGGAGACCGGGAGGCTGAACCTGAAGAAGACCATCGAGTCAGTACGTATGGGCCTAAGATGACAGTCCACTCTCGTGCGCCGTGGGAGTTGGGCGAGGAAGACGAGCCACCACGAAACCAGAAGAAAAAAGGGCGGGACAAAACGGTCAAGGTCGCTGATACTGCTAAACGACCATGGGGTCTCGTATCAAGAGTTAGCAGCGAGACGCGTCCCAGCGTGGATTCTGCCCGTTCTTTGCCAAGGTCCAAGCAATCGTTTGACACCATGTCGTCGATGTCCACTAATAGTAACGGCGGTGCAATATTGTGAGTTTCATTCGCACCTACATTTCGTGGTTATAGCTCACTGTTCCTCCCAGTGCTTTGGCTCAGGCCTCATTCTCCTCAACTTCCGTTGCCACCAACCAGCAATCACAGGCTACATTGCGAGACAAACTATCCATTCCACGCTTGCGTTCTAGAACGAACTCTAGCATCAAGGGCATGAAGTTAGACTCACTTGACACTAGGTCGATTACTCCCAGTCTATATTCCGCGTCTGCCCACGCTTCACCAATCTCTCATTATCGGTCGGAGTCCCCCGCGCAATCCTTCGTCTCACACGCAGAGCACGCACATTACTCAGAATCTACTTCCGCAAGTGCGCATGCGCCGGATCGAACTCAGGAGTACCGACATCCTTATGCGAATCCAGAGTTTGCTCGCGCGAGCACTGACAGCCACAACAGCCACCTCGAAGAGTTACACACTCTCGCCAGCTCCTCGAGTTATCTCGGGCCCAGCGAATCGAACGCTACTCTGACGGATACCAGCAGCATTAGTGGCATATCTCAAGCTAACTATGGGTCCACAATCTCGTTGACACCGATACCTTCGCCTGCGTCCTCACATTTCAAGATTGACCCTCGCTCGATGCCAGGCAGGAGTCCTCCCGGGCCAATCAACAAGGCCTCTATCCGGACAATTCCCTCCAACAATAACGGCGCGGAGACTAATGTCCGCACCGTTCCCTCGGCCAGTGCAATGCCAGGGTGGGCGGATAACTCTGCATCCACGATCAAGCTCATTTCTTTGGAGGAAGCGCAGGCGCAGGCACGCGAGAGGTCTCGTAGTGGTAACCTGACATCCCCAGTCAATGCGCGTTTTAGTGATATGGAACCGCTTCCAAGTCCAACATCCCAAACCTGGTCAACTAGGATTAGGTCCACTAGTGCAAGTAGTTCTAAGGCGAGGAGTGCCATGGGAGACATTAATTATCCTGCGCCACCTTTGCCGACTATGCCTTCCGAACAGACTATCCCTCAACGGACGATTACGAAGAAAAAGAGCGGTTTTATGCGGTTGTTCAATGGCAAGGATCGCGCTTCGCCGCCGCCTTTGCCATCCATGTCTACAGTCTCAATGCCCTCTCCATCTTCGGTCAACTCCGCGCCGCCTTCTCGCAGGACTCCTCAGCGCGTCCCTGTCCCATCTATCTCACCAGACACCTCAGAAAGTGGGGACGACAGCCAGCTGTCAGTTCGAGAGCAACTGAATGCACGACGGAACGTTCCAGGGCTTTCAATTGTTACATCTAGTTCTTCTCCCGGCGGCTTCAGTCCACAGTCCAGAGGCCGGTCAGCTTCCCCTTGCGCTAGTGACGCAACTCACGTAGCATCCGTGACCCCAACATCAGGTTTCACTAACACCGACTCCTCGTTCGGTGGCTCCACATCCAACAGTGCGCCTCCCACAGCATCCGATTTCCTTGGGCTCAGCCTGCGCCCCGTCTCTACCATGTTCAGCGTTGACTTCGCTGGTCATCTGGTTCACCGCGGCTCCTCCGAACAGAATCGGCCGTCATTGGACATTGACTCTGGAACACCTACCACATCTAGCGGCGTCTCACCACTGAGTCCTGGGTTCTCAATGAATCTTGATGCTCGTCATGGAGATGAGAAGTCGGTTGTTGGCATCGCATCTCATCAGGACGACCAGTCCGCGGTCATCCAGGCTCTTCAGGAGCAGATCATGGTTGCCCGCCGGGCCTGGCAACGCCAGATCTGGGAGCTTGAAGGCCAAGTTCGCGACCTGAAGGCCGAAGTAGAGGAGTTCCGGAATGCAGAGAACGCCAAGGATTATTGCGCGGCGTGCGGCAGGGGGGATGTTGGCCGGGCCAATGGCGAAAACAAGATCGGGATGGACGACCTACAGAAAGCTGGTGTCAAGGTCAGCGGCACTGTGAACAGACCGAGGGCACGAACTGGCGTTGGTTCAAGGTTTGCGAGCGGAACGTAGTGTTGGTCGCGCTATGTTCATTGGACTTTTTTCACTTGACCACCTATTCTTCGCTGCGCAGGCGTTTTTACCCTTCATATTGCGTCTGCACTTCCAAGCCACGCGTCACGATTTTTATTCGTATTATGTATTGTGTACCAGGGCTCTATCAGTGTGTTCTCATTCTTTCTACACTTGGATTGTCTTATTAGACTTCGTAATTGTTGTTCTCCTTTACTGCGCCGTTGCCTACGCTCCTCCACTACTCAGCCGCCACACTCGCTTACATTCCCTTCGTTGCATTCGATCACTATCACCTCACATCTTCCGCACCCGCATGCCCTTCCCTCTCAACTTTATAGTTGTGTAATACACTTGCATATTCTCTCGCGTCAGTCACTAGTACTGGTCTTCTCCCTCCGCTTTGCAGTCGATTTGTCTTGAATCAAGCGCTGCGTGAAAACCTGACATTTTATACAGCAGGTGGCAATGGCACCCATACATGATAAAATTAAGCGTAAAGATGAGGGCATGAGTCCATCAATTCGTAGTCGTTATTTATCGTCGTCGCCCAGCAGCCAACCTAAACCTTTCGATAGCACCTTCTGAGCTTGGGCAGAAACCTCGGCACCGTCGTAACGTGTTCTACTCCCGCTGGTCGACCTTTCCCTAGCAGCATCGGATATAAGTGACCGTCCTCTCGCGCTGAAATCGCTGAAGGAGAAGTTGGCCGCTGCTCGGAATGCCTTCTCAGCTAGCGCCGCCGGGTCAGGCGTTATCGGGGAAGACAGATTAGGCATGCGAAGCTCTTGAAGGCGGGATGCTAGGGAAACGGTGTTCCCGTTGACTCGGGATGCATGCTTGCGGGAGATAGTAGTCCGCGCCCCCCGTTGCCGTGCTGCGAGGCTGGCTTGGCGCTCCTCCTTGTCTTCTTCCTCTATGGGTCGCCGAGCTGTGAGGACATCTGCAAGCTTATCCGAGGGGCAGAGCTCAAGGGCGCGCCCGAGGAGAGAGAGCTTCTTGCCCACATCGGCGAATTCTGGCTGACGTCCCAGCTGATAGCAAGCTATCCAGCACACCTCGCTGGCTTCTTGAACCTTGGGATCGTCGATACCGTACGAAGAGGAAACACGGAAATCTAAAACGGTCGAAACCATGCGAACGCTGGATTCGTACGCAAGGTTGAAATCCTCTGCCTGGAGAGCGGTGTCGGCGAGCATGGCGAGAGTTTTGACTTCCGCCACAACGTCACCTTTGAACCCGAGCATATTTGCCAGATCCAGAATGACTTGGGTGTGTTTGTAGGCGTCAGAATTGCTGGATAAGACACGGGATATCAGGGAAAGGCGGTCCTTGGTCAGCCGAATCTCAATAGGAGATATCGGTATTCCGGGGCGAGAGGTAATATTGTAGGAACATAAGCGAGATGTCGCTTCAATGAAATCCTTCTGCCTTTGAATGGTCTCAGAGGGATGAGCGACGTCCAAGCTGATAAGACTGATCAATTGACAGTGGTAGCCGAATCAACCATGGGGCTCACCAGTCATATGCGAGCTTCATCTCGCCGAAGTGGTAGTTACCAGAACTAGCGTTGTCGTAGAACTCTTGAGAGGAGGCCAGGCAGATATCTTCAACCACGTCTCGAGATAATTGAATGTTCGCCTTCTTCGAGTGCAACAAAGCCTTTGCAATGTCGAATTCTGATCAGCAGGGTTTCGATGAGTTAATGAATTTCATCAAGGTCATTCAAGGACTTACTGGCTGCACTCAGTAGACCACTGAAGAATATACGTGTAATATCGTCCCTTGAAAGGAGGCAGAACGCTCCCCTCAACTCCGTATCTCCCGAGCCTGCTAACTTGAGCATGTCTTCCAATAGCCACTCCCAGTCATCCTGCGAGCTTAACATATCATCCGTACCACCAGCCCTTCTAGCCATCCGGTTTGCCCACGAACGCTGCTCGGTGATACTCCCGTTACTCTGCAGGAACCAACGCAACGGTGCAGGAACACTCCATCGTGCAAGAATCTCTCCAGATTCAAGATGGACGTCAAGAACGTCCAGTGCACGAGAAAGTGAGGTGAAAGGGAGCGGCTTGAAGAATAGGAGGAGATCAGACGGCGTACAGCGGGGTCGTGCCGTGGAGGGGACAACGAAGGCACCAAGAGATGCTATGGTCGTGTCGACCTCGTCGGTCTCATCTCCGTCCTCTGGTGTGTCCCAGGCTGGTAAGCACTCGAATATGCGGCTCATGGTTCCCCATTCGTCGAGACTATTACTGCCGTATAGGCATGCCAGAGCAATTCTAGCCATGTCCTCGTCATCTCGGATTAGACGGTGAGCTGGTGGTAGCGTTGGTTTTGAGCCTTCGAAAATGGCCAAAACCTTGTCCAGTGGCGCCTGTAATATATATTCGTACAGAAGGCGATTTGGGAGGGAGGGGTCTGTGTTTCCGGAACGTTCGGCTCGAGATTCAAGAACGTAGAGATATGGCATGACGAGACGATGTATATCTTGCACGACGGTGTCCGAAGACGAATGCGCAAGGTATGCGCGGATGATATCAGATGGAGTGAGGGCTTTCCAACGATTGAAGTCCCATTCGTCTTCAACCTCCACGTTAGCCGGTGGTGCTACATCGTAAACCAGGCGAGAAAGTAAGGACAGTTCCTCTCCAACTTCATCCAGGCCTGGAACACCGTGGGACGCAGCATGCTGGACAAGGGACAAGGCGGAATCGACGAAACCGGACGAATTGAGACCTTCAATCCTCTCCCTGTACCAAAGTGACAATTCCTCTGATGAGAGGGGATCTGGTCTGGAAGGGGTATTATGGTCTTGTGAGACTTGAATTAAAAGCTTCAGAGGGATGTGGGCTTCAGCGAGGGCATTGCGGAATCCGGGTAGTTCCGTCCAGTCGAGTGTCGATCTCCGGGGGGCAAATGGCGGTCGCTCCTCCGACTGACCACTCGAATCTATGCTGGGAAGTAAGTCGCGATATTCCGAGGCCAATGAGTGTTCTGGAATGGATTCAAGAATTGCGAAACGGAATGGCCAGATAGCGGGTCCGAACCGGTCCAACACTATGTGGGCAGGGACAAACTGTTCCGTCGAAACAAGATAGCATGTCGTCGTTACTAAGTCATCCACCAGGAATGCGACCAGCGGTAACGGAAGAGGTACTCTCTTAGGAGGCGCAACAGGCTTGTCGTCCGCCCAAGGATCATCCTCCCACTCCTCATCAATCTCTTCCCCAACAGTCTCCTGCTCCGGCATCTCCTCTGCAATCCGACCGTAGGCCTCCAAGCGGTCCAGACGATCCAGAAAGATAGTTCGAAGGTGGCACAATTGTGCGTCCGTGGGTTCCTCGCGGTAATACGTTGCCAAAGCAGCAGAACGTCTTCGCTCCTCTGACCAACTGCTTGAACCAGGTAGCTCCTCCTGCTGCTCGCCCAGGCCAGAAAGCGAGGACTCATAGACCTTTTTACTCCTTTCCAATGCAGCCTCTGTCCGCTTGAGGCCCAGCTCTAGCAGTGACCTCTCCAAAACCACATCTTCCAGCAGCCGATCCACGCAGGCTGCAGCAACCCAGAGGTCATTCGCAATGGGAGTTAGAGTTGCTTCTAAATCATGAAGAGTAAGTTGTTCGTCGGAAATACTGGCCCACTGCGTGTGTAGTTCTTGAGTCGTGGTGGAGGTCGGGGAAAGAGCCATGGTGAAAGCTGACACGTGCAAGTGCGTCACTCAACAAACATCTCAGTAAAGTCGTTGACAAATGAGCCTGAATTGTCACAACTCTTTGCCTCACTTTTATCAGTCAACTTGGAAAGCCAATATACAAGAACGAATGCTATCCATACAGTAAACAGCAAGAGCAATGTGAAGTAGCAGGTAATGCACAAGAGGGTACGACAACGGTACAGCACGTGAGATTGACCAGACGGAGCACTTCGTAGCCAGGCCAAAAGCACGACCGTCAATTTTGGACACTAAAAGAGTGTTTCCTAATGAATAGTATCAGCGTTGTGTTCTTCCCCAAGTGCAAAGACTTAACTCACTTCATCACGGAGGTATTCGCCCACATCTCTGTGACAAGATGTAAGTTCTTGAGAAGTCGGGAGGAAGAGAAGACTTACGCCTGATGGAAGACAATGATGGCAGTAGGATCAAGTTTTCGTGTGTCGACTGTGGACCTCGACGTCACACCAAAGCCCTATAGCTCTAGATAAGTACCGGAAAGGGAATGAGATGACGAGAAGACACACCAATGGTATGTCGCTCATACTGAATACAACGACTCCTTGGTGCTCGGGTGTATCTTCCGTTATACGTCCCAGATGTGCCTTGAGAACATGGTTTCCGTACAGGAATGGCATCTCGCCATTGGGTTTTATCCACACCTTGAAGGCATTCCGATCGTCAGCCAACACAATGGCGTTATCTGAACATGTAGCCGCACCTTGTACTTTGCATACTGCGCAAGGTAGTCCAACGCTGTGATATGAAGCTTGAACTTGCCGCTCTTGCTAAATTTCCCAAAGCAGGTTCCCAAGCTGACAAGATTTGGCCTTGCCACTGATATTCCAAGGCGCATAGAGGACTCGGACACGTAGAACACTCTGTCTTTGTGTAGTCGAAAGCAGTAGGGCTCGTCTGACCTGTCGATGAGATGCACAAGGTTTTTTCCCTACGTTTACACATGAAATGGATGACCCGGAGAAAAGGAAGGTACGTGTGCGACTTACGATGTAATTCGCCAGTTTTGTAAACACAGTCTTGCTTTCTTCTTCTGTTAACGGACGCATGTTGCTAAGTACCGGATGGAATACAGTGTTGTGTGCGGCTATAAGTGGGGAGGAGGGATCTTTTCGAAGCGGGCGCTTGCTGGTTCGGCAATCGGGAGCGCTTGTCCATTCACTGGCGCAGTAGTACTACACAGTACTAACTTGAAGTACAACTTGAACATTTCTCACTGCAGTTCCCCTCACCCGGCTTGTGAAGAACGACCATCGAATACAATCGTACTCACAGACTGCTATATGTCTGCTCCTTCATTTTCCTCATTCCCACCTACATTCAGCAGCTTTCCAGACTTGGACCAACCCGAGGCCAGCACCAGCACGGCCAGTGCTGAAGCTACTGGCAAGCGAAAACGCGATCCTTCGAAGAAGAGAACATCCAGTCACAGGAAGAATAAGGATGGACGAGACAAAGATGCTAGGAAGAAGGGGCGTAGGGAGTCCATGGCATACGACCTATTTGAGGATAGTTTAACGAGGAGAGACACGACCACCCATACCACCGAAGACCCCCTTTTGGACTTGCAGGACGAAAGGCCACTGTTCTACTCCGACCGCAAAGGAGATCCGTTGAATGTGACATATGGTGGTCTGCACGTGTATGACGTCCCGAAACACTTCCTGGTTGACCGTAAGCACTCCGGGTCTTCGGAATGAACTACGCTGACGAAGCATCAGGCAGAAGGATCCTTGGGCTACCCGCTTGCACAGTTCTTCACAGGAGCCGTCACGAAGTTGTTGTCGCCATCGGCCATGGCGGTAAACGCAACGTACGTCATTCTCGTCAGGAAGCAGTCAGTAACACTTCGGCTGAACATGATTATTTTGGTGTACTGTTTCCTGTGCAGATGTCGAGCCTGACGGACCCGAGCTCTCGTCATTTACTAGCCGCGCCTCCAAAGCGCAGGCTGGTGACGTCGTCCAAGGACAAGTATAAATACGACGAGGTGGAAGGAGTCCTTCGTGTTTCGACTGAACGCTCTCGTCGCGCAGAGGACCCATCTTATCGTTCAATCAACGCCGATGACGCAGTCGCCGATTCTGACGCGTCAGGATATTCATCTGAAGGCGACGGGGGCGAAAGCTCGGAATACGACTCGGACACATCACCGCTGACGCACCTGCAAACAAAATTCAAAGAGCTCGACGAGCAAATCAAGCAGGATCCCCTTTCCGTATCGACATGGCTCTCTCTGTTGTCTCATACACTCTCAACAATTCCCATCTCTTCCAAGAATGCCACGAAAGCTCGGTCAGAGATTGCTATTTCAATTCTCTCTCGTGCATTTGCAGCGCATCCCGAGAACGTCAAGTCGAAGCAGTTACGTCTCAAATACATCAAGGCCGGAGAAGAAATATGGTCATCGGCGCAGCTACACGCTGAGTGGGAGAAAGCGCTGGAAACAAGAGATGCTGACCTCTGGATGGAATGGTTGGACTGGCGTATTCGCAGCGCAACGGATGGCATAGATGGGGCGGTGATGGAAAGCGCGTTGAGAACCTTGGCCATGTTCAGGTCTGAAGATTCACAACAGGGAGAGTTGTCTCAGTTGCGCGTTCTGTGGAGGATCGCAATCACAATCCGTGAATCTGGTGCGCACCCTACACATCCTCATTCGTTTGATGTGCTCATAGTTTGATACGTAGGTTTTGTTGAAAGATCTATGGCGTTATTTCAGGCGCAAGCAGAGTTGTACGTATCGTGCACTTCCAGCGGGTGAATGAACTAACCTGAATTGACAGGATTTTTAACATGCCGAGTAATATGGTGGATATGGACTTTGACGACATTTTGGATGCACTTGAGCTGTTTTGGGAATCCGAGGTACCCCGCTTGGGCGAGCCTGAGGCGAAGGGTTGGGCAAACTGGGAGGCGTCCGGTCGTCCTGAAGCCGAGTCTTCGTCGTCGTCTGTTATAAGGCCTGCCGCCTCCACACATACCGACCCGTACATTCGATGGACCCTGGACGAGCTCAACGAGGATCGATCGCGCCCTCTTCCTACTCGCTCATTCGATCTCCAGAATGAGAGCGATCCCTACGCGACCGTTCTTTTTTCAGATATCCGACCACTACTCGTCGAATTGCATACCCCTTGCGCACGCCATCTCTTCCGGCTGATTTGGCTCTCATTCCTTGGACTACATTGCCCTGGTATTACTAGCTCTTCGTCATCTGAGGCACTGGACGATCGATGGGCAAGCTACCACTACGGCTCTTCCGCATACCTCAGCTCCATCTTCCCGTCCTCCGGCGCCACCAAACGGATTAATAGCGACTCGGCCGCAGGTGTTCTGGTTGGTAGAGAGAAAGAGTATACATCATCATTTGGACCCGTGAAAAACTGGTCATATGGAGCCTTTGGACCGTTGGATCGGATCGCTACGCTGCAATGGGGAATGTGGACTCAGGAAGATGTACAAGATAGCAACGTCAAGGTCATCAGGGAGGTCTTCAAGCAATGTAAACTCTCGTCAGACGACGCAGATTGGGATGTTCTCCACGTTACCTTTGAAGCCGCCGTCGATGTTTCAGGGTAACTATCGAATAAGCATTCAGTATGCCTCATCGTGACTGATAACCCAATTCTAGTGCATTGAGAGTCTCCAAATCCATCCTCGCTGCTTGGGGCGACTCGCTACCTCGATGGGCCGCGCATGCTCGTCTTGAGCAGATGCGTCATAAGCCGAGTGGAGCTCGCAAAGTATATCAGACACTCCTGTCTTCTCCACGGCCAGCACAGGCGTCACATACGGTGCTTTGGTGGGACTGGGCCGAAATGGAATGGATAGCAGGCGACGCAAATACAGCACTCAGCATCATTCGTCGTAGTGCGTGCTCAGAAGGCAGCGGAGGGATTGCAATCCTGCGAACCAAGAGGGTTTTGGACGAAGTGGTAGCCAATACACCGGATTCTCGTTGGACAGAACGGGAAGCCTGGGTGAAGCTGAGAGCTTTGCTTGAGCTTCTCACGTCAACACCAGATGCAGCATTGGCGTATCTCGACACACAACTGCGCACCGAAAAAAATGGTTCCCTTCGACATGAAAGGTTGACTGTCATTGCGCTGATGCTCATCTACACACATTCGAATGTACTAAAGCAGCCTACGCCCCCAGCTTTACTCCGAGAGAGAACACACAAGGCTATCAAGGACTATCCAAATAATACCATCATACTCGGCTTCTTCTTGGAGGGTGAGAGAGGGCAAGGTGTGTGGGGACGTGTGAGAACGATGTTGGGTGGCGGAACGGAGGGAGATAGCGTGAGGAAGAATAAGGATGTGGCGCGGAGAGTTGCAGACGTGTGGGTGGCCAGATGGGAAAGATCTCGGTGGGAAGCAGAGCAGGAGAGAACTCGGAGTGGGCTGTCAGCTGCGGTCGAGGATGAGAGGTACGTCTTACGTCGTTGCTTTGGACTCGGTGCATCTGACCACTGTGTTTCAGGACTCGTGGTAGTGCTGCGTTATGGCGCATCTACTTAGAGTTTGAGATCCGATGTGGTGAGTTGAAGCGGGCGAAGAGGCTGCTGTCCCGAGCTGTAGGAGCATGTCCCTTGGTTAAAGGTGTGGCCAGCTGATTCTGTGCGGCATATATTGGATTGACATGCAACTACTACTACTACAGATTTGTATCTCCTGGCGTTCGGAGCGTTGCGATCAGTGTTCACCAAGAGGGAGTTGCAGGATTGGGCGGAGGTGATGGTTGAGCGTGGGCTGCGGTTGAGACGGGGGCTTGATGAGGTTCTGGATGGGTTGGACGAGGAGGACAGTGAGGCGAAGATGGAGGGAGACGAGGAGGATGAGATTGAGTACAATGCCCGGGAGCTGCGGCGGCTTCGTCCGTACTAGTGGTGTACAAACATGGTGTACAAATAGCAGCAAACAAGTTTGTTGAATGAGCGCTGGGCCAAACAGGGCCACGAGGCGCCCAACCCACATCACAATCGCCCTCTCCCCGTCTCTCCCGCCCAGAACAACACCCCCGACAGCGACCAACCCTCTCTCGGCAACGTCGACAATAGCAAGCCCTTTTCTTGCAAAAACCCCGTCAGTAGCCACCGGGGTCTCCATATCAACCGCACCTCGCCCTCGTTTTTGTGCCCACATGCCCGCACTGTGATTTCCGTTTCCCTGCTCCGACAGATACACTCCCTATCCTCTCTGCTCATCACTACAATATCCTTTCAACTCTCTAATCGTCTCTTTCATCTCTTTATCGCCTCTTTATTATGACTGCTGTCCCTGCCCCCACCATCATCCTCCCCCGCGAGGAATGGAACGACGCAGACTTCGACCTCCCCGAAGGTGCCACCATCCCCGCCCCAGCCGACTCGGATAGGGAGGACGAAGAAGACTGGGATGCTGAAATGGATCTGGGAAAGACCGGAACGGCCAGAGTATCCTCCTTCATGAGCTCCATCACCACCAAACTCGAAGCCTCAAGGTCTGTCCCACACATGTTCACCATACGCCCACCACTCCCGGTATCTCCCGAAGACGACGAGGAAGACGACGAAGGCGTGTCCACAATCAAAGTGGCCGCTCTACCGAAGGTCACGCCCAAGGCCGCACCTCCTAGCACCATCGACGAAGATTTTGAGGACGACTTCTCGTTACCCACCGATCTGACACAATTGTCATTAGCGCCCCTCTCGTTAGCCCACCGTTCATCGAAGTCATCCTTGGAATGGGGTGACAAGGAAACTTCATCATCTTCACAATCATCCGACGCCTATTCGACACTTGGATTTGCGGACCACTCTCCTTCGTCAAACTACACTTCTGCATCGTTGCCAGAGACGGAGTCGGAGCAAGATGATGAAGGCGACCTCGATGGCCTTGTCCTTCCAACAGGTCTCTTTGACTCTGGCAGCGGTGCGTCGAAACTCGTCAAGCTACTTGATGTAAAGAAGAAGACAGCGTACACGGATGATCGGGTGAAAATCGCTAGCCCGGATCCCGAAGATGACTTCGAGATTGGGCTTGTCCTCGATGACGACACTGAGTTCAGTCCTAGCAGACTGATGCAAACCGTTCAAAAACCCAAGCGCGCTGTACCACCTCCAATACTTCGTAGCAAAAGTGTTCCTCCCCGCACTACGACAGTAGCACGACCGCCTTCAAGGCTAAAGGCCGAGCGGGCCAAGTCTCCCAGTAATCCGCCTGTGTCGTCTGCAACACAGCTCCGAAAACTGAACGCACCGCCTTCTCCGCCACGGCCTCCGTCCGTTACTCGGGCTCAGACTTACAGTCAAGCTCTCATTGGACCTCCCCCATCCGCCCCGTCCTTCCTTTCTCCCAAGCCTGGAAGTCTTCGAATCCAGAAGTCACATTCCGGTCTCAAGCCACCCTCACCGCCCGCTTCCCGCAAATTAGCTCGCAAGGCGTCGCTACCATCATTGTCGGACAACAACATCCAACACCAGGCGTCAGGCTCTGGAACCGCGTCTGGTAGTGGTGTGGCCTCGTCGAGCCAATTGGCGCGATACGAGACGCCCACGGCGTCCTCCCGTGCTAAGACGCACACCAACTCAGCTAGTCGGATACATGGCTTAGATTATAATGTACCTCCTACTCGACCTTCCACACCGTCATCAAATCCAGTTGCTCTCCGACTTACTATGCCGACTTCCTCCTCTCGATTGAAGAGCCGAACACCTGTTTCGTCGATCTTCCCGCCCTCCGCTACAGCGACTGCTGCTCCACCATTACCTCGCTCCACGTCCCCTCTTCCACCTCCGCGTCCCCCGTCAAGTACCTCTCTCAAAGGTCGCCATACGCCATCACAAAGTCTTCCCCTACCACCAGTGAAAGTACTGAAGAGACCCAAACGACAGAAAACCTACGGCGACGGGACTGAGCTCGATGGCATCGACGATCTTCCGCTAGATCGCGAAAAGGAGGGTCGGTTTCGTGTACAGCCCAAGGGCTATGGCAATCGGATACCTGGCGCGACGTATGCCTCGAAGGTCGCTGAGCCCAAACCCGTAGAACCGAGTGTATTGAGAGGTACTCTGCGACGAAGTAAGAAGCGCGATCTTTCTGGTGGTAGTGCTGGTACGTACCTCTTGAGCATGAGAAGAAGAATGACGATTAACCGGGCCTTCAGATCTCGCACAGATGGCACCGCCTACGAAAACCTTGAAACGAGCAGAACTCCCTCCAACAACGTCTCCGGAACCAGTTAAGAAGAAGAAGATACCATCTTCTCCTTCAGGTCATACGAGACGCAAACCAACATTAATCCGCAACTTAGGGAGCTCAAATACACCAAAAGGTCGGCACAACTGCTCGTCGACTGTTCTTTGTACTGATAAGCGGATGGTTGTAGTTGTCGGAGAAATGAAGTGGAATCCGAACACATTACGCTGGGAAGGCAACGACCAAGCACTTCGCGATTTTGATGTTGCTGTTGGTACATCGACACGCCCCGCGTTGATTACCCATCTAACAGGCTCATCTATCGGCTCTCCTGTGGGGTCGTTCGCCTCTGGAGCTCGCGTTGTAGGCAACATGATCTTCGATCCCTCACGGATGTGTTGGATATCTACGCTCCCGCCAGAGGAGGAAGAACCGGACGTCTTCGCCGATCTTGCTGATGATGAAGACGAAGACGACTGGGAAGCCAAAGGTGGCACTATCAAAGCCATCCAACAGGGATCGACCATCAACACTGGAGCAGAACCTCCCAACCCCGCGCGGAGTCATACGCGAAGTATGTCTGAATCGGAAAGCGACCGAGGTTCAAGAGCATCCATGGTATGCAACGTCGATGAAGCATTCCTGGAGAGTTGTCGTGCGGCTGAAGAAAGGCATCGCTCTGAGATGCGTGGATGGATACCAACGCGTGGGGATCCGTTCACAGATTATCAAGAGCGAGCTTATCTCCATGAGATCCGTGCTCTTGCCACTCGACAATATTGACACCTCAGGCCTCAGGCCTCAACCCTTTCACACTTTTACTGTTACGACCTTTCACGACCCGTCACGACTTTTCTTTCTCTTCATCTCGCGTCATTCTCGTCGTTTTTTCTACTCCTTTGTATACGACGCATTTCTCGGTCCTCGTTGGCTCTATTGATTGTTATATTGACTGATCCCCTTATTCCCCCACCCTCTTCGATTCTTGTCGCATATGTTATCTTGTTGTGATTTTTTCACCTTACAGGACTTCTCTCTCATTATACGACGATCTCATCTCTAGCTTCTCATCATACTGTATGCAAATGTCCACCAAATATAAGCCGTACATATGTTCAAAGGACTTAACCTGATGTGTGATTAGTGGGTTCAATCAGTAATGCAGGTTATTGCGGACACCCGTGTGATGCATAAATCCTGCATCACCACTTTCCCAGTTTTAGCTGTCCCCGCATGCTGCTCAAACACAAATACATCCCTAACTCAACCTCGATCTGCATACCTTGGGGATGACTCATATTGAAGCAGGCGTAGGTCGCATCGTTCTAGATGCTCACGGAACGGATGCCATCTTCACAGAATTGTCGTATGCATACCCCCTCAAACTTCTGTCACCTCGACTCCATCAACCAAAGGTGGCCGTTGTATACGTTCTCAGCTATGGTGGCGGGCTGGTAGGAGGAGATCAGGTTGACCTCTCGATTGAAGTTCAGAAGGATGCGATCTTGGTAGTGTTTACTCAGGTGCGAAGATCGCCCCACAGCGAAGGCGACGCCTGTATTGACATACCATCGGTTTATGCATTCAGGGCACTACAAAAGTATTCAAAGCACGCCCAGGACGGCGGCCGATGGCTCGCGCAGATACACTACTTGATCCCACCGTCACCCGGCAACGGATGCACGTCTCTGTGCCTGTCAACGGAGGGCTCTTCCTCCTCCCAGAGCCAGTCACTTGTTTCCGATCGGCAATCTACCACCAGCTTCAGACGATTCACCTTTCTACGTCCGCATCGCTCGTCCTACTTGACTGGTTCACCTCCGGACGGGTATCCTTAGGAGAAGAATGGGTTTTTGAGCGCTACTACAGCTTGAACGAGGTGTTTGTCGATGGGAGGAGAATAGCCAGGGATGCAACTCTGCTGGAAGCACAGTCTGTTAGCACTGTCTCGAAGGGCCTTCCTCACCGCGCGTTGGCCGAACGGATGTCCCCATACTCGTGTTACGCCACAATACTCCTTTATGGTCCACATACTCTACGAATACGAGACCAGCTATCGGCTGCGTCCCAGTCGACGACGATCTTCAAGCAGATGTCGCGACCGAACCTGTTATGGTCATTCAGTTCCTTATGCGGGGAAAATGGGGCAATCTTAAGGGTCGCTGCCTTGACCCTTGAAGACGTCCGGAATTGGCTGAAAGTTGCGTTACAGGGGCTGGAGGAAGTGGTTGGGCAGGACATTTACAGAAAAGCATTAGGGTGAGATGAAACCGCAGTCGAATATTACGGTCGTCACCGACATGTCAGGGTGTCAAAACGAACTGATCACTCATGGCGAGGTGATTGTCGAATGACACGAGGATATCGTTTGCGCCTAAATGCACGGAGAGTACTGTATGACTTTGATGAAGGGTGACTTTCTGGACATATGGAGTTTAGGCCGTGCAACCTCATTGACAACTTATTGTGGCACAGAGTCTAATCGGTCTCATCCTATCTATGGAAAAGATGCGCCGTCGGTGGCTCAGATTCACGATAGTTCGTGATCTGGACTCATCTGTGGTCGGGCGTAATGCTGATCGACACGACTTTTGCGAGCACCGGCTCTGATTGACTCGGAACTCGCGCTCACCAGTCCAAGCTCATAACATCTCTCGCGATGGCTGCTTTATCTTTGACATGGGCCCTTAATTTACTCGAACTGCCGGAGTTGTACCGATCCTTATTTCAATCCTGATTTCTCTCCCGCCCTTAGTTCTTTACAACATCAGCACTTATATATAAATAACTTCTCACAGCACCTCCTCTCTTACGCCCATCCTTAGCTCAACCTTCGACTTTGCTGATTAGTCCTGCTCTTCTCGTACAGATCATACAGCAACATGTCTGTCGAGAAGGCCTCGAAGGAGCATGATCTCGATACGGTTTCTATTTCAGAACAGGACAATGTCTTTCGACCGGATGTCGACACCTCCGACGTCGATGAACGACTTGTCATGAGGAAGATAGACTGGCATGTCGTACCTTGGTTGGCCGTGTTGTATCTCCTCAACTTCCTCGATCGGAGCAGCATAGGCAATGCCCGTGTACGATTTCTCTCTCAGACCTTGATGCCGACTTGAATTGGTGTAATCTAATGGTCAATTGCAGCTATACGACATGCAGAAAGACCTGCACGTAACTGACAAGCAATATCTTATCGCGTTGACAGTATTCTTCTTCCCATATGCATTGTTTGAGGTAAGTTCGGTATTTCTGAGTATCATGCAACGTCGCTCAGAAACCGTGGTAGCCTCCAAGCAATATTGCCCTCAGGCGATTACGGCCCTCAAGGTGGTTATCGTTCATCACATTCGTGTGGGGCATTGCAATGGTACGTGAACTTCGATTGAAGCGGGGAAGTTCAGGGTACTGACAGCCATCAAGACATTCCACGGTTTCGTCCGCGATTTCTCTGGTCTCGTGGGTATGGCGACTCTTTCTCATTTTATGCCAGCGGCAATGCTAACAGAACGATAGGAATGCGCTTCTTCCTGGGTCTTGCTGAAGCCGGCCTTTACCCCGGCGTCGTATTCTATTTATCATGGTCAGTATTATCGCTGGATGCTACTAGTACGAGTAGCTGACTGTGTAACGATGTTACTCGGGACAGCTGGTACAAACGTTCAGAGCTAGGTACACGAGTAGCACTGTTCTTTTCGTCTGCGACAATCGCTGGAGCCTTTGGTCCGTATATTCCCCTTTCATGAAGCCATCCTCTGACCGATTATTTCCTGCGGCGTTTAAAGGCGGCCTCTTGGCGGCAGCAATACACAATATGCACAATGTTGGCGGTAAACCCGGATGGGCATGGATTTTTATACTGGAAGGCGTGTTGACGAGTATACTTGCCATCGCGTCCATTTGGATCCTGTCTGATTTCCCTGACAAAGCCAAGTTCCTCAATGAAACAGAACGTAAGGGAACACTCATCGTGACATGTTTCTCAGCATAACAATTTTTTGTCTCGGTTCTTAGGCGTATGGGTTGTGCGACGCCTCCAGAAAGATCAACAATTCAGCGCGGGCGGCGAGTCGTTTAAATTCAAGTACGTGCAGCAAAGCATCAAGGATTGGAAGACCTGGTTTGCAAGTAAGCCTCCCTAACTTAGCGCAGAATATGAAGCTCATGTCGTTCCGTGACGATTAGTGCTCATTTACATGGGTTTGTGAGTGTACCTGTACCCCACTACCCGTAGCTACCAACTGACTGTACTCACGATACAATAGCGATGGGCCACTCTATGCATTCTCCCTCTTCACGCCAACTATCATCAATGAGGTGCAGTATTTTCTGTCATTTGCTAGGAAGAAGGTAATTAACCGCTTTGTCACCTTCAGCTAGGGTTCAAAGCCACCGCAGCCAATCTCCTCTCCGTTCCTGTCTATACATGGGCCTGTATTGTTACCGTGGCTGTTGGCTTTCTGGGCGACCGCATTGGAAGCAGGATGTGGATAAATATGTAGGGCGATATCTTTCCCTCCGCATAAACGAAGACTCTAACCATGTTCTTTTCCGTAATGTAGGGTCCTGTTCACTATCGGTAATGATCGATCCCGCCGTCCTGCACGCTTCCATACTGACACAATGATCGCAGGGTTGATAGGCTATGTCATTCTGATAGCATCTTCGAATGCAGCATTATCGTATTTCGCTGTCTACCTAGCCGCGTCGTGAGTGGGATTTCTTTCTTCTGCCAACTTGATTAACCTTGACTGTTGGGGATTCATCATCCAGCGCGATTTATCCTACGATTCGTGAGTGCCAGTGATGATCATCTGGGCAGAACAAACTGATCACTTTACCCTTCTTGTAGCAAACTCGGTAGCTTGGATATCGGGTAATGTGGAAGGATCATACAAACGCAGCGCTACACTAGGGATGGCTATCGGATGGGGCAACTTGAACGGTGCTGTTTCTGCCAATGTGGTACGTTCTTGTAATTTCACTTTCCTGTTTTCATTTCTGTTAACACGTCGATGTAGTATCGAGCGGGAGACAAGCCATGGTACAGACTAGGTCATGGTATTGTCTTGGCATACATCGTCATCGGTTTTCTCGCCAACATTGGCTACTATCTATTCATCAAGCGCGAGAACGCAATGAGGGACGCAGGACACCGCGACGAAGTCATCGAGGGTATTGATAACCCACGAGCGCACCCGAGGAACGGCACATATAGCAGCATCGACGACGCAAAAAGAGATAAAGGGGATGAATGGAGTGGCTTCAGGTATACCCTCTAATGACTCACGTACTATTTTGACTACACTTTTATGATGAATAATGACGACGCTTTACTCTGGCTCAGTGGGACGAACTTGAGAAGTTCTCACAAACGTACAAATGGGAATGTAACCTGTATGAGTTGAGGATGTGCGTGCGTTACGGTATACATGGTGGAATGTATATTAATCAACGTCTAAATATATGGCTGACTAACCCGAACCACAAGTGGACTACGGGTCCCGTACGGGAGTCGCAGCAGGCGTTGGCGCGGCCTCTGGGTCAATTTCCTCGAGAGGTGGTGGGGCACTGCGTTCTTGCTTGCGATTCTCATCTAACCACTTGTCCATATCATCCTTACTCTGGAATGGTCGTGGACCAAGAAGTTGTATCATGTCCTCACTGAGTGACACAAGGCCGTTTAGTTCAATAAAAAACAGAGCTACAGAAAAACACACCGAGTGATAACCTCTTTCTCAAGTAAGAGCTTGGCGATCTTCTCAACATCATCGCGGTGCTTCGTCAGAAGTTCCTTTGTCCGAAGGTGAGCAGTGCTATAAGTAGAGCATGAGTATGCTGGAAAGTTGACCTTCGCGTAAGACAGACCTGATCATCTTCCTAACTTCTGCGTCCAGCATTTCACCCGTCTTCTCGCTGAAAGGTTTCTGCCACTGCTCAGCCTGGGCCTTACTTCCACCGTAGCTGACAGGGCCGACGACGTCGTTCATGCCGTAGTTGGCTACCGCCTCAAATGCCATGCGAGTGATTTTCTGCAAGTCGTCCTGAGCGCCAGTCGTGACGTTCTCGGTACCAAAGAAAATCTCTTCAGACACCCTTCCACCTAACGTCATGCAGATGCGATCGAGCATTTGAGGTGTTGAGAGCAGATAGCGATCAGGAGGAAGATACTGACGAAGATATGTTAGGATTGAAGCATCCGAAAAAGAGGAGAGAAACGATACCTGAGCGTATCCAAGTGCACCAACACCGCGGGGGATAATGCTGACCTTGAGCAGCGGATCTGCATGCTCTAAGAACCACCCACAAGCTGCATGTCCGGCTTCGTGATAGGCAACCGTCTTCTTCTCATCGGGACTCAGGACCCTACTCTTCCTTTCCAATCCAACAATGACCCTCTCGATCGCACTCTCGAAGTCGCTCTCCTCCACGAACTCGTGCGAGTTCCGTGCGGCATGTAACGCAGCCTCGTTACACACATTCGCGATGTCAGCACCGGAGAAACCGGGAGTGAGCACGGCCAATTTGTGTGCCCATGTACTGATTTCAGGAAGCTTCTCCGAAAGACGCAGGGGACCGAGGTGGACCAAGAAGATGCCCTTGCGACCACTCACATCCGGACGGTCGATGGCAATATGTCTGTCAAACCGACCGGGACGCATTAGAGCGGGATCCAAGACGTCTGGTCTATTTGTTCCGGCAAGCACAACGATGTGCTCGTTGGTTCCGAAACCGTCCATTTCAACGAGGAGCTGATTAAGTGTATTCTCTCGCTCATCGTTGCCACCGCTAGTCTTCCTGCCTCTCGCCTTACCGATAGCGTCAATTTCGTCCACAAAGATGATGCAAGGAGCATGTTTCTTCGCAGACGCGAATAGATCACGAACACGTGAAGAGCCAACGCCAACGAACATCTCGACGAATTCGGAACCGGAGACGGAAAGGAACGGTACATTGGCTTCACCAGCGGTGGCCTTGGCAAGCAAGGTCTTACCAGTACCGGGAGGCCCTGAGAGGATGGCACCGCGAGGGATTTTGGCGCCAAGCTTCTCATACCGAGCAGGTTCCTTCAAGAAAGATACAAACTCCATAATCTCCTGCTTGGCTTCGTCCATACCAGCGACATCCTTGAATTTGACTTTGACGTCGGTGTCCTTGTTGAACAATCTAGCGCGACTCTTGCCCATGTTGAAGATTCCTCCACCTGCGCCAGATCCACCACCTGCTCTTCGGGATAGGTAGAACAGGAGACCAGCGAAGAGCAGCGTCGGAGCAAAGTTGAGCAGGTAGGAGAAGGCGGAAACCTCGTCATGGTAGGCGACCGGTATCCGCTCGTGAGATGGGATACCAAGCTCCTTCTGAGCCTCATCAAGCTTTCGCTCGAACGCCTCCACCGATCCAATGGAGAAGTAGTACTCGCCGGCACCAATTGGTGATGAAGGATACATAGTGCCGGTGGCATTGGAGTGCAGCTTAACGCGAACCTTTGACCGGTTCACAACGATCAGCTTGTCAACAAGGCCTTTGTCGAGGAAAGCCGTTCGGAATTCTTGCCACGTGATTTCACGAGAACCGGAAGTAGAATTGCTGGAGAGGGCATAGAAGATGGCAGCGGTTGTTGTGAAGATGACGACCTGGTTGATGGTCATGCCATTATTGCCACCAGGTGGAGGAGGTTTGGGGCCATCGGAATTCTGCTTGTTGGGATCGTGCTCGTGCTCGTCCTTGGAGGAAGAGGCCTTGTTCTGCTGCTGCTGCTGCTGGTGATACCGCTGGAAGAATCCCTCGAGACCACTCAGAGGTTCCTGCTTCTCCTCTCGACTAACATCCTGCTCCTTCTCCTTGCCCTTTGCCTCCTGAGGTTTGTCATCGTCCTGCTTCTTCTCTACTGGCTGTTTGGAGTCATTTGGGGGCTTTGGGATGTTGTCAGAAGGGGTAGCGAATGCACGAGACCACCTGGCTGTTTGTAACGGACGAATACGACGAGAAGAGAGAGTAGCAGCACGGAGAGAGCGGGTGAACATGGGAGTAGGTGAGCAGGATGCTGACTCTTGAGAGTCCGGCTCAAGAGAACGGTTTAAGCTCCGACATTCCGTGCCGACATTTGCGCAATTCCCGTATGCTTCCGGAATGACTAAGCATGACCCCAGGCTGGGGTTTGGGTTAGCCCGACCGCTCTTGATGCTACTGAACGCCAACCCGGAGAAGCAAAACACTACCTCTCCATGCTGGCTGCTAATGGCCTCGCATCCCCTGTAGCTGCCCCCATCTGCTTATGGCCTTGTCTCTCCTCCGCTCTCACCTCTCAAGATCTCCAACACGTTCCAAAAACCATACATTAACCCGCAATTACCACGAATACGTTCGATTTGCCACCCCAGGTCTACTCTCCCCGTCGCGTTGTTCCTACATTGCACTGACGCTTCTTGCTAGGGGGGTCTGGTCGGATTCCGCTTCATAATCCTAAGATTATCGGCATAGTTACGTCCAGAGGTGACAGACCGTATGTGTCAAAACCAGACCTCTAAGGCCGAAATTGACATTTCTCTCATCCAGTTATCAGGAGGACTTTTACTCATACTCTGCTCTGTCCATAAACCCTGAAGAACTGCGAGTCAGCCTTAGAAGGGCACATCACGTCGACTGGGATTACACCTCCCTTCCTCCCGCAATCGCGCGTCAAGTACTATTTGTTGGAATATACGATGGCCATGGAGGGTCTGCCGTCTCCCAATTCTTACGGCAGGAATTACACGGTATGTTCGAATCGGTGAACAAGTCGCATGTTCCCGAACTTTATGCGTGGACGAAAGAACTGGACGGCTATTTCAAACGCTTCAATGGAGGGCTACTCGCCCCATGGATTCAGCCAGACAATAAAGCAGCTGAGGCTGAGATGGACCTTTCCGCGAGGGCAACTCTCTCATTCTTTGAGGTATGTCTGCGTTTCCCCATTACGATAAATATGAGCATCAACCCCATAGGTGGATAAAACCCTACATCTGGAGTCATCCGCCCAAGAGTGTGGCGCAACTGCATCTGTCGTCCTCTTGCAGTCCATTGACGACCCTGCGATTCCGTTCTTCGCCTCGAAACGGTTATCATTGACTGTCGCTCACGTTGGGTATGTCCTGCAGTGTCGTTTTGGAAATCCAACGGGCTGACAGTGACCAGTGATACCCGTGTTTTGCTGACCGCTACGCATGATGGAAAGGTTATACCTATGACGGAACACCACCACCCGGATGCTCGCAGCGAAGCTATACGTCTACGCAGGATGATGGGCAGCGGCCTCATCACCGATTCGTTTGGGGAAGTACGGTGCGTTGATCGTGGTTCAGTTTACGTGGAGGGACTATTTACCTTTCACCGTCATTTTAGATGGATGGGGGCATTGGCCAATACCAGAAGTCTTGGTGATCTCAAATACAAGCCTCTGGGTGTCACACCTGAGCCAGAAGTTAGGACGATGCTCCTTGAAGGTTCAAAATTTAACTCCATTTCCCTAAAGCCTCACTAACTCCCCTAACTCCCCTGACCTCCAGGACAATCCTACTCGCACATCACCATGGTTTCGGACGGGATCTCTCACGTCGTCTCTGATGAAGAAATTTCGGATCTGGCCCGTCGCGCGCATACACCTCTTGATGCGGCAAGACGCATCCTTTCATTCGCCCAGCAGATGGGGTCTGAGGACAATGTTACTGCGTTGGTTATCCCTCTGTCGGGTTGGGGGAAAATGACCGGAGAGGATAAGACAAGGGAGCTTCGGGAGTACAGGTCAACATACATGGAAGGGTCAGAGAGGCAGCGGCGTATGTGATATGTAGGTTCGGATCGGATTGGAACGCATGAATGGACATTTGTTGGGTGCACTTATTATCAGGTTACTTATACCCTTCTCCTTTTATTTCTGTGTTGTCTATCCTACACACATGTAACATGTTCTTCTCCTTCAGCCTCTTTATGTATTCACCCCTTGCATATTCATATCATCTATGCTCGTCAGATTTGTGCCGCAGCATGCCCATCAGCACGCAGATCCGACCCAGCAGCCCAAACTGTGGCACCGCTCTGGTCGACTATCTTCTGGATGATCTGTCCGCGACCGAGCATGCCACGACTGTGGCCACTCACTCGACGTGCATCATGACCCATAGCTGTATGAAGTGATGTACTCAGCATCTATCAGGTATCTAATGACAATGCACCTCTTACCACGGAGTTGCGCAAGGGCTTCATCAGATATGCCCTCCTCGATGTACACCTCGCTGTTAATGTCGCCAGCGTTACCGGTGTCCGATGATTGAGTCTCTGGGCTGCCGGCGGAGATGCAGAATCGAGGTGCGTCGAGCGCAGCCTGCGGCGTGAAACCTCGGAGGATGTTCAATAGGACTTGTACATGTCCTTGTGGCTATGTGAAGGTCGTTAGATGCCTTCGCGATTCAACATAGCGGCGGACCTGCATGAAACCACCCATGACACCGTAACTGAGGAACAGCTCATCCCCTCTGAGTGCCATCGCCGGGATGATGGTGTGGTACGGTCTCTTGCCTCCCTGTCATTTCCGTAAGCTTAGAGGGAACGAAAAGAAGATCCGGGAAGGATGTGAGGTCTGACCTTGAGCGCATTTCGGTGGTTCGGGTCCAAGTTGAAGTTAGAGCCGCGGTTCTGGAGAGTGAATCCACATCCTTTGGGAATGGCTCCTGTACCGAATCCAGCGTAATTGCTTTGAATGTAGCTGCACGCGTTTCCCCACCGATCGGTCACTGGACAGTCAGAATATCAGCTTTCTCCTTTTGACAAACGAAGGGGGGGGTGAGACCAACCAGTGAAGTAGACTGTGTCCGATGAATTGGCTGGATTTCCCTGTGGGGATATTAGTCGATTGAACTGGAGAAAACCGTTTTCACTCACATGAACGACGGATGGGTTCGTCTTCTCTGGGTTGAATAGCTTGGCTCTCGATGCTAGGTAATTCTTGCTCAATAACTCTTTCACGGGGACATGCTCCACTTCTGGATCTGTGACATAGAATTGGGTATCTGTGACTTTCGAGTTAACGGTCTGTTGGCATCAGTGTCTTCGGGAATGCTACCTGCAAAGGCGAGTCTAATGGGGTGTCAAAGATGAACAGGTGTCAACCAGGGGAAAAAACTCGCCTCAGAGCTTCAATGAGAGTGTGTAAGTATTCCGGAGAGTTGTGTTCCATCTCAAGTAGAGACCCGATCTTTCCTTGATTCTCAAAACTATCTAAGATGCCCAAAGCCATCAACGCGGTAATTCCTTGTCCATTGGGCGGACACTAACAGAACGTCAGTAACAAAAACAAGCAACCAACTTTACTGTCACTCTTACCTCGTACACGGTAACCTCATCATTGAAGGTGTAGCTGATAGGTTCTACGAAAGTACTCCCGTGCTTCGCGAGATCCTCAAGCTCCATAACACCGCCTTTGCTCTGTATGAGCTCCACGATGGCTTCGGCAATTCTACCTTTATAGAATCCGTCCTTGCCGTGCTCCACAACGGAACGGAACGTCTTCGCAAGATTGGGAAGCTTCATAATCTGTCCAGGGTATGGCGCCTTGCCATTCAGAAGCATCTCATCTCCGTTAGGAGAGGCATTCTTGATCAGGTTCTCCGATCGCATCCACTGAAATCCAGTAACCGAAGTCAGAAATGAATAATATCGAGCAGAGTGATGAAGCAACTCACAGAGAACCCGTTGATTTCTGAGACCGGTGCACTGTAATGCATCAGTCCTATCGACATTTGAATCAACCCACAGGCAAAACCTACCCTTCTTCTGCTAGACGGATTGCAGGGGCAAATACATCGGCAAGGGTAACATCTCCGCTACCAAAATTTTCCACAGTATCAACCCAAGCAGCAGCAGCACCTTTCGTGTTCAAGATGGTCAGCCACATATACTACATTACGCAGGACATATCACAGAAACATACCTGGCACGGTCACTGCATTCAGATTAGTCCCAGGAATACTGCTTCCGCTGACACCCTGACTGCGGACATAGTCAATAGTCAACTTCGCCGGCGAGCGGCCAGAGCCGTTAAGAGCCTTCACAGTCTTTGCTTTGGCATCATAGAACAAACAGAATGCATCCCTAGAGTGATATGTCACGTCTGAGCCAAGGATGGCTTCATTCAGAAGGCAGATACACGCACCCTCCAATACCACAGCAGCTTGGTTCAGTGACGTTCAGAGCCGCGGAGGTAGCCACAGCTGCGTCCGCTGCAGTAAGAGAGAAATGTCAAATTTCCGTGAATGGCGATTCATGATATAGCGCAACTCACCTGCGTTTCCGCCTTTCCTCAACACCTCAAGACCAGCTTCCGTAGCCAAGGGCTGCGATGACGCCACGACCCCCTTCGTGCCGTACACGACAGACCTCCTGCTTGAATATCGCTGAAAAACGATCTCCGGTCTTTCAACTTTGCGCCAATCGATCTTCATGGTGAACTTGTAACGCCTTACTTCAGATGTAAATTGTTAGGAAGAGCTTGAACGTCTCGCACCTGAGCTGTTGGCCGTGGATATAAGCAGAGAAATCTATCACAGACCCTCTTTATCGCTTCTTTATCCTACAAGAAATCGGAGATTCTCCTATCAACTCTAGGTGTGAACGGAGCTCAACGGAGAGCCGGAGTTCCTCAGCTGTTATCCGCTGCAAAAGTGTCCATATGGTGTTGGGATGAGGATTCGTGATGTGAGAAAGCCATACTACTGTTGCAGGCGTTTTCCCATGACAATGGAAGAGGATGTTGCTATCCAGTGTAAGAAAAGTATTCAGTTTCAGACGGTAGTCTCACAGAGCGAACTGAGTGTCGATCGGGCGCCAAGCCTGAGATTGGTCCTGAAAGGTTTCTTGCGATGTCTATGTCTGTTGTGTATTATAAGACCCTGAGGTATGCACTACCTGAAACATAAACGCGATTATATTTTATGCATGCGTGCAGAGGGGATTTTGGGGTTGGGATAAGGACGAAACTGGACATCGGGATGAAGATGAAGTAGTTCTCATACTCTCGTTCCCTGAGAATCTCTCTTCACCTCCACTTCCCCATCCATGACGCCTTGGCTGCCTTCTTCAGAGCGAGTCCCATTCACAGTACGCTTGGGCGTGAACCTCGACTTTCGCTGAAGGAAAGGACCGTAACGTTTCAGGACCAATGGTAGAGGCATCATCAACAGGGCGATGCAGCCTAGGAGTGTCGAGGCCCAACGCGGATTGAGCTTGTCGAACATCTGATTGGCGAATAAAGGGAAACCTGCCCCAAATATCGACCGCAACACTGTGTTAGCAGCTAGCGCTGATGCCGCTGCAAAGAGGTAGGCATCGATGGTGTAATTCAGCAGTCCGAGAAAAATCCAAATGATGGTAAACCCAATGACGAGGCCGGACATCATAGGAGCCCAGATAGATATGCTCGGGAATGAGGTCCATCCGAACCAGAAGAACGACAGCGCAAAGCCAGGGGCGGCCCATGCGCAGATGTCCAACCGAAACTCGGGAGGGACTGGGTCGGGTGCGTACTGCTTGACGAGCCTTTTGTAAATCGGATTCCAGTATAACATGTAAACCAAACATGCGGCGGTACCACCAACGAATATCGGCATGAACATGAGGCCAGATTTCCCGGGGTTTAGGCCATGCCCTACAGAGAACACAATAGGGTACGCCTCGAATAGTAAATACATGCAACCATAAACGAACTACGATGCGATCAACTTCATGCATAGCGCCAAGTAAGATATGCGACTTACACTCATGTATAGGTTGATAGCGACAAGCATGGGTTCCATAAATAGCATCTCGAACGGTCGACCGAGGATGTGCTCTAGATGTTGCCGCAAGCCCACTTGTTGTCTCTCGAGAGGGGCCCACCAACGATCATCACCGGTTTCCTTTCTCAGCCGTTTGGCTTTTCGTACGAGTATAACCGGACTACATCCAAATTTCTTTCAGACCATAATCACGCAGCATGTGGAATTAACGTACGAATAGGTTTCGGGCTGGGTCAATGTTAGCAAAATCCCGCAGGCACCAGCAAACATGGCCAGGAGCCAAAAAACCCATCTCCAGGACACCCCGGCAGTGACCATAAAGCCACCAACTGTCGGACCCAAAGACGGACCCGCAAATGGTGCCAATGTGAACAGTGCCATAGCTGTTCCTCTCGTGTCAGCATCCCAGATATCCGAGATGATGGCGCTACATAAAGTCTAAATGGCTGACCGCAGTCATAGGGGATGAGCACACACCCGCTATTCGTCATTGGAGATGCAGCGAATGTGCCTCCAAGGAAACGGAAAATTAGAAGCGAGGCAGAGTTTGGTGAAAGGGCACACCCCACTTGGGAGCCGGTGTAGATGGTGAATGAGATGATCCCGATTATCCGTCGGCCATATTGCTCAGACAAAGGTCCCCAAAGAAGAGGGCCAACACAGTATCCCGCAACGAAAAGCGAGATGAGCAAAGCCCCTACTTCAATACTAAATCCGAATTCGTGTTCCAACGGGCCAACTATCTCAGATGGTACCGAGCTAGCGAAGGTCCTGGCAAGGAGATGGCGTGAGTGTCATTGTCCGGGCATTCCACAGCGACATAAGAGTGAGTACTCACGCATTCAGAACCAACAACCCAGATAGACCAGTAAGATACCACCTCTTTCTCCGCGACCAGTTATGCGGGTTTTCGGGATCGTCAGGATCGAACTGAACTTCGAAAGGGTCCAACTTCTCCTCTGTCTCCCCTTGTTGGCCAGGATGATTGGGAAGTCGACGGGAGGAAGACATATGCGAAGCTGCAGATTTCGAGACGGTCGACGACTCGCAGCCTAAAGAACCGTGATCATCGACCATGACAAGGTTCAAGTTGTGTCCGTTCATTGGTGCAAAGGTGTTGAGGAGGCTGCGGCCCAAATAAGTTAAAGAGACAAGGCAAGAACTTGTCGAAGGTTTATATGTCTCGAGCAAGGCACAACATGTGGGAGATCGGCGGAGCGCAAGGCAAACTGCATGGCTGCCTTTCGGCGAGGGATCCTGTGTGGATACTTATCCAACCAAATGGTGTCTAGTGCCCATTCATAGCGCTCGAAGACTGGCCGAGAAAGCTGCTGCGAACAAATCGTCGTAGGGGATAATGACATTGCCTGCCAGCCCATGTCGGATTAGAGTCTGTGTAACAGGCCGTCAGCAACAATTTGGTGATTGGGTCACTAGAATCAAGACAATAGGGCGGTCGGCTGAGAGCCTCGGCGACAAAGTGTCTCTGTGGCTTGACATGTCATCAACTTTGGAGGATTTGTTCAAGAATACATTTACGGCACCGCGGAGTAAGTCCCTAGCTTCCCTCGCCCACTCGTCCGCTTTTAGAAGAAACGAATGGCATCATCGATGAAAACATGGGAATTGTGTGGAAACCTCACTCGCTCGGACTTACTTGCTGCATCGATATGGTTTTCACCTGGCCTTGGCTTCCGTAGAGCTGTGGAAAATATAGAGCAATGATAATAGCGATGGAAAACTATAACACGCCTGGTGACGATTTGTGTCGGGTTTAAGCCTGAGTGAGGTCAGGAGATTTGCAGTAGCGACTTTGAGCACGTCTGAGCTGTGAGTACATGCTAGTACATGTACGTAAGTGCTCGAGTCTCAAAGTTTTCGATCTCCGATCAGGTGATTTGATGAAATTGAACTTGATCACAGATCTGATCAGTGTTATTCCACCACCTTTCACCAGTAGGCACTCCATACGATCTGGTCAGGGCTTGAGCCCGGTATCCTTCGTAAGTCGTTTACTTCTGCTGGGCCCCTTCACTCGAGGATAGCGACTCCTCACTAATCAATCATATTAGTCGTCTTATTGTGCGCCCCTCCAGTGTGAACGTTAGGCGAGTCGAACATAATTGTAGGCCTGTAACTCCCGCTGGCCACCGTGATAACCAGGGCGAGCCGCTGTTTATATATGTTCAGCGGCGATGGACTTTACAGAGATTTACAAACAAACGTCCGGTCTTGTGTTCTTCAGTCCTGGGGCGCACTTCATCTTGACCGCAGCACAAGACAGACTTGTCGTTCGTCGAGCAGACTCTTTCCAAATTACCAGGGCATGGCACGCATCATCAGACGCGTCTCAGTCTTCCAAAACACCCTCTGCAAGACTGTCCAGCGGATCAACCAACTCGCCCCAGGACGGGTGGATCACTCACGCAGGATGGTCATGTGATTCTGAATACATCCTTGCTGCATGCGCCAGGAGAGGTGTGGTGAATGTGTACAAGCTAAGAGACGAGAATTGGTCCGCTCGAATTGACGCAGGTACAGAGGGCTTAGTCAAAGCTGAATGGGCTCCTGATGGAAGATCCGTGCTTTGCTTCTCTGCTTGGGGGGTACGTACTCCGTTTTCGTCACCACCCAACGATGACCTACTTTCTCTCCTAGCTCAGAGTGTCTATCTGGTCACTGGTTGGTGGAACATCGACGTACATACAATTCCCATTGCATCCGGATAGAGGTGATTTCTTGATGCATGATCATCGTCCATGCAGTTAACCTCACGTATATCGCAGGTTACGCTTTTCGTAGCGACGGACGATATTTTGTTCTAGCAGAGCGGCATAGATCAAAGGATACGGCTGGTGTCTACGATGCCTCCGAGTCATATCGATTGGTCAGGGTGTGCTTATTTTCTGTTGCTGTTTCACTGTACACGCTCCTAATGGTTTGGTTATGTAGCATTATCCGCTTCCAACAACATCATTAGCATCCTTGTCATTGTCTCCCACCGGAAACCACGTGGCGGTTTGGGAGAGCTCTCTTGAGGTAGAGCCGCGCACCTGGCAACGACTGATTCGTTGCTGATTGTTGTTCCAGTATAAGCTTTATGTCTTGTCTCTAGCTGGTGATCTGCTCGGGAGCTTTAGTGCTGACCCCGATCCAGGCTTTGGTATTAGGTCTGTAGAGTGGCATCCATCGGGGGCTTTTCTTGCAGTAGCTGGGTGGGACGACAAGGTGAGCAATCGAACTGATTGCGCATGTTGGTGTTATCCGCAGCTGATGGTGGATTTAGATCCACATCCTGGAGAGTCTTACCTGGACAGCAGTAATATCGTTTGAACTGCAAAGTCGAGTGTCCGGCAGCGTTGTGAGTTGGATGAATTGTGCAGACCGTACGTTGTGAATGACTGTCTATCACAAGAGCGTTTGGCGAGAGCCCACGGATTGGCTGGAGCAAACACGCGGCAGGGGTTTTCTTTCCTGTAAGCTGCATGCTTGAACTGCATATGTAGTAACTAACGTCTTCTAATAGATGAACGTGTGCAACCTCCCTACAGCCTATCTTTTGCAAGAGCAGACTTCACAAAAGCGAATCCGAAAGCAGGTGCTATTCAATTATCATTTAATACCAATGGCACCTTGTTACTGGCCCGCTTCGAAAACGCCCCTGCGATGATCTTTCTGTATTCATTTCCCTCATCGCCGGAGTTAAGGATACAGGCGGAGGACGACCATCATACGAGGATATCAACGCCCAAACTTCGGAGTGTGCTGGTGCACTCGAAACCAGTTATGAGCGCGAGATGGAACCCTGTTAGGAAAGGGAGCCTCGCCGTGTGCACGGGGAGTGGGAGCATGTACCTTTGGAGTGACGAATGGGTGGGTGAAGGTGGCGAACTGGAGGAGGTCGCGGAGTGTGTTGGTGTGCCTGCCTGTGAGTACTGTGTGCATCTGAGATTTGAGTATTGATGGCTTGGCCTGCAGTGGACTTTTGCACAAGAGACATACGATGGGCGCCCGATGGGAAGGGGTTGGTGCTGGTGGACAAGGACACGTTCTGCTGCGGGTTTGAGGTCGAGGAGGAGGAGGCTGTAGGATAGGATGTGCTCTGTGTCGAGTGGAATGCGAGCTGGCGTTTACTCCGAGTATCTCGGAGTGACAGTGACTGTGTGACACTGAGAGTCCGGGGGTGACAGGTGCCGGGGGAGCGTGATTACCGAATCGTTTAGAGGTTGGACACTGCAACAAGTCTGCGATATTCATCGGGCCTCCTCCTCCTACAAAACAGCTTCATCTCCCATTAGCTGCAACTCCCCCCGATGCCCAAAGCACACTCCTCAACTTCCCCGGGAGGGGCGCAGGCCCCCTTCCAAACTGCACACGTTCTCAAGAGAAACCAGGTCAGTCACTCCCCGACGCCCGAGTCCACCTTGTTCCGTTTCTTACCCTACTCCCAGGCATGCCACCAATGCCGCAGGCGCAAACTCGTGCGTGTTCAGCCTCATTTCCTCTGTCCAAGTGAACACTTATATCCTCTCTCTCGTCCCCCAAACTACGTCATGTCTCGTAGAAATGGTACGTCCCCGTCTCAGCTCCGTTTTGAAATCGGCTGACCCTTCTCCCGCCCTTCAGCGATGCCCAGCGACCTTGTTCAACTTGTGTCCGTTCACATTCTTATGCAGTAGCACACGCGCCTGCAGGCGCAGACCTCCCCCCTTTCCCAGAATGTACATTCGACGAGGGTGAGTGCGTAACATGCACCCGCGACCTGCATTCAGTGACACATATGCCGATCAGTATCCGAACATAAGGATCAGGAGCCCCATGAAGCACCCAAGAATCGATTCGAGAGACTCGAGAGTAGAATCAGTGAGCTATCATCCTACCTCGCTGCTGGGCTGATGCTTATAACAGCGGCTTACGAATTAGACGAGCTAGAGGGGCTACTGCGAGAGAAGGACAAGGCATTGAACAGCTTCACTGCTGAATCTTCAAGGTTATTGTCTACACATCCATCATCCACTCCAACTCAGGCTCCTACCTCATCCCACAGCGCACATTTAGGGATGCTCCCTTCGTTTGGCCCAAGCCCATCCGTGTCCCCGGATGCAGATCTATTTCCAGGCTCTCGCATTGGTGATGAGCATGGTCTAGGATACCAGCACTTCCAAGGCAACTCCTCTCTGGATAATCTCGCTGGAGTCGCCTCCTTGTTGGGCACTGGAACGATGGACACTCACTTCGTCCCACCCGATATCAACCGGAATAGTGTGACGACAAACGGGATGTCGGCTAGGTACTCCCCTCCGACCGGGAACCATGACCTCGTATTTCTCGCTTGGCCACAGAACCTGCCTTCCCAGGAGGTAACTCACCATCTGTGCGTTAGTGATCCAATCCAGGATTGCCTTCATCTAACAGTGATCTCCCAGGGTCGAGGCTTTTTTCGCATTCTGGCTCCACGCGAATCATCTCTTTCATGCACCTACGTTCATGGCCTCCCTCGAACTTCCGCCCACTGATCCGAAATTCCCTCCGACATGTGTTTTGCATGCCATCTGTGCTGTAGGGAGTTTATATGTTGCCAGCATCGCACCAGTGCCGCAACCTCCGAGCGATTACGCACCGAGTAAGTCACAAACGGTGCGCAACTCACTGGATCGCTGATCTATTGATCCGTAGCTGTTATCGACGAGATTTTTGCATCAAGACTACGGAAGCTGCAGCGACGCCCGGATTCGTTCGCCGAACAACAAGCAAAGTTTGCGAAGCAAGCCGTGGAAGTTGGGTTGGATTTGGGTCAGAATACGTTCCAATGCGTTCAAGGTTGGTCCCCCCGATTGCGGAGACTTGTGATAACTGCTCATTGTCCAGCAGTTTGTGTGATGCTTACATGGTTCTATTGGTGTCATGGGAGGTTCGCATGCATTCCGACTGTATTCCGGGACGTCATTTCGCTAACTAGCATCTCCTTAGATGGTCGGAGGTACAGTCCAGTCAATTGTCGCGACCTGATTCACAGCTGAATGGAGTTACGCCTGAAGGCATTCTTATCAGCTGCCCAGACCCTGCGGGTCGCGGTCCCGTGTGGTTTGAATACTTGCCCACCATTCCACACGATTGCGCAAACTCTCCGTCCTCCGTCAATTCTACCACCAGCGAAGACTGTCGTTGAGGATGAGATGAGGAGAAATACATTCTGGCTCGGTAAGTCCTGTTTCGTGTTCTCGAATATACATGCAATAACCAACAGTATAGCCTATGCTATGGAGCGGTTGATCGGAACCGGTAATGGTTGGGCGCTCAGCCTTGACGATCAGGATATATGTCAATTGCTTCCGGTGAGGAGTGACCAATACATCCAACGGGTATGCTATTTGCCTCTGACCAGTGTGATATACATTGACTGTGTTCGCCGCACAGGTGCTGGTGTATCCACAAGACCGACAATGGTCGCACGACAAGGATATTTTGACCACTCATCGAGAGCCACAAACGGATTCGTTTATCTTGTACATCAAAGCCACCGTCCTTCTATCGCGCGTTAAAGTGTTCAACCTACGTTTCAAGGGTAAACACTACAATGGTGACGCATCAGTCATCTCTCCGAACAACAGTCCTACAGATGGGGAGCTGCCCAACCCTGATACATTTGACATTAAAGAAGCCCCTGCATTCCGCGAGCTAGAAAGTTCGATCCTTGGATTCAAATCTGCCTTTCCTCACCATCTGCGGGATCCGGTGCTTTCAGATGGGCAACCGGTGGATCCGCACTTGTATGCTGCAAGCCTCATCCCTTTCCTGTATGTGTACCCTTCACTACCTGGTCCGTTTTTACTGAGTTCAATATCCTCACAGTGCCATCATCCTACTCCACGAGCCACATGCTCGACCTACTTCGTCGACTTGCGTTCACGCAGCCAAGATTCTCAGAGCTTCTCGATCTATTGTCGATCTAGCCTACACCTTGAATGCTACAAGCTATGACGTATCATTACTCGGCTTGAGTCCTGTGGTATGTGCTCTATATTGATTGCTGGAAATCGACTTTGCTCACGTACATGAGATCTAGATGGTGTGGTTCATAGGCGCGAGAGTACTGATTCGCTTTCTGAAAGCTGCTATTGATTCGAATAGCGAGCAGCACATTCTGGCTCTACAGGGAGAGATCTTTTTCCTCCGGTATGTCCTTGTGCAAACATCACTTACCATGTGCCTTTTGTGATCATTATCATCTTTAGAACGGTGATCGGAAAGGCCGGAGAACGTCTTTTCCTTGCAGGTGAGTCTTGCGTCACACCACAGCATCCACTATCATCTCATCTTGACCAAACAGAGCGGTATCGGAAGATGTTGGATGAGAATCTTTTTGCGACGTGCGGACAACAATTCACTGAGACAGGGTCCACTCCCATTCCACAAGCTATTCCTAATAATTTCACGACTTCACCTGTGGTTGACGCCGACCCGGTCCAAAGCCACCTCGATATCTTCATGCAGTACAAGACACCACCGATGCCTCCCACCCCACCGCATCAGCGCACGCAGACCTTGTCATGACATGATTGCTTATGTCGCTTTTGTCTCTTCCTGGTTTAACGTCGCCATGCTGTTTATTGTAAATGTAGTTGGAGAGCCCACTTGCGTACCCTAGATTTATCGGTAGCCTGTGGGTTCATGTACGCGGCTTGAGATTTCGCCGTTTCCAAGCGGATCGTGTTTGTTTGATTCTTTCTGTACGAAGATTTTACGGTCCTGGTTTACAGAGGCCATCCTGCGACCATGTAATTCGATAGCATACTGTATTGTGGTTGTAATTTAGGTCTAATATCTCGTGGAATTGAATGTTCGATACTGAACTGCAATAGAGTAGGATGAATTCCATTACGCTATAAGTCAAGCGTGGCGATGAGTTTTGCTTGCATCGAAGGCTAATAAACATAAGCTCCGCCGACGTTATATTATGCTCGCGCGGTGCATGGCTCAAGAGGATGATACGTTGACGCCAATTGTCACATAACCAGGGACAGCTTTCTCTCCTCAATTCCAGCATCATAACTAAACAGTCCCAGTTAGTTGGATTAAATAGCACCACCTTCACATTATGATTGGTCTTTATCTGAAGTCGTCAAGGCTGAAATTGAGGACAACGTGCAATGAATAAGAAATCTGTTTCAGCGGATGAATTGATTCTACTACGGTTACCAAACTTGGATGATCAACGCACCGCCGGGACAACCCGCTGGGCGCTTGCTTCTCCCAGATTGGATCATGATCAAATCATGATAATCCGCCAATTTTGAAGTTCAACCTTGAAGTCTACCAGTGGCACAGTGCCCAATTTTGCAAGGTCCAGATATCTTTCGGTCACCGTCGCCCTCAAGAATACGGAAATGTGTATAACGTCGAGGCACGCATGGTATCGCCGTCGACAACGTCCTTGACAGCACGGCACCTCGAGGTGCGCCTCAATAATTGAATTCTGACCAGTGTCAATTGTGCCTCCGCGTCCTGGGATCGCTGTTTGGACGGCGGACGGAAAACCGGTCTTTGAACAACGGTTGCTTCCATTCATGTTCCCCGAGCAGATATGCTGATAAGTAAAGATGACCGGCTTGAACAGATTACTGGCTGTGCCTGTCCTAAGTGGTGTATAGCTTCCCATGTCAGAGCGTCTTCGGCCCTCTTTTACAGCCGCCTACTGGTTCTCCCAAGAGGGATATAATACAACGCACTCAGTGCACCTGTTCACCGCATGTTCACCCAGTACTAAAACCCTGCCGGACGACCGTCTCCCTACTATATCGCGGGTCCCTGCTAACGACCCACCCACAGGCTCGAATGGCAACCACTCCCAGCAGCGATCTTGATACTTGCAATGTCCCGAAGGTGTTTCCGTTCAGTATCCGACTTGGGCTCATCTTCATAACCCAGGCAGCGGGGTTATCTGCTATCGCAATTGTTTGCCTACTGATGTACATTGCGGTGAGTACTCATTCCTTTGACGTGCATCCGAACGGTTCTGATAAACAGAGTAGTACAGTGCGGTCACATGGAGGAAAGGCGCTACCCGGCGTTGGTCTATGGGAACGCATGTGCATTGGTACTTCTTGAGTTTGCTGGTCTCCGACTTGATTCAAGCAATAGGTACAACTTTCGATGGACTTGCTCCATGATATATGCTCACTTTCGCTCTCAGGCGGTCTTCTCAACATAGAATGGATAAGACATGCGGTCAGCACTATAGGATTCGTACTCTAAGCTTCGTCTCAGGCTGATCATCTACAAACACAGGGTGTCGTTGAAGGATCGGTGTGTACGACGCAAGGTAAGGTTTGCGCCGCTCCTTAATCTAGTCTAAACTTACTGCGACTACTATAGGAGTATTGAAGCAACTCGGGGACGTTGGCGTTGCATTAGCGTATGTTCTCTCTACATCTTGCCGTAAAAGCCTCCCCCTTGACCTACAAGTTTTGAGCAGATCACTGGTAGGTTCATTATAATCAATCGGACATGAAGGTGTGGTCTAAACCTGTCGAAGGCCATTGCAGTTCACACATTCTCCGCTGTGGTTCTCGGTTGGAGGCCAAAGCATAATTATACTGTGGCAATCGGGGTCCTTGGAACAATCTGGCTCTTCCTATTTCTAATTGTTGTAGTCAGTCTTACCGTCCACAATGGACCGAGGTATTATGGTGATACACAGTATTGTAAGTGTCAGTATGTGACGTAGCGGCCGCATATGCTGAGCGAGTTGTTGCAGGGTGTTGGATTACCTCATCATATCCAGCGCAGCGTATTGCACTGGAGTACGTCTGGATGTGGACAACCGCTCTTATCAACATCATACTATACATCCCGATTACCCTTGTACTGAAAGGTGTTATAAGTACATCTGGCGGTCGTCTCAAAGTATTGCGCAACCGTGATAATATCCGAGCTGTTGATGTCTCTGAAGGTCACCATCCTATAGATCATCTTGCAACCAAAATGCTCTGGTACGTTGTTATTCAGTGAGCAATGTCGTAGCTGTTTTGACACCGAGATACCATAGGTACCCCGCTGTCTATACTTGCACTGTCAGTATCACTAAACTTTACCTCCCTGTTACCTCTCTTACACCCTTCCACAGGTATTGCCTATTGCTATTGTACGCTGGGACTCATTCCTGGGACATTGCATCCCTTGGCCCGCAACGGTTGCCTCAGATGTTATCTTTGCATGTTCAGGCCTTCTCAATGTCTTGCTTTTCACTGTGACAAGGCCTGGTTTGATTCCGCACCGGCAAAGCACACAAGATATCAGTATGCGAACTGGCACTCTCAGCACCCTGTCACCTCCGAGATCTTTCTCAATTGTGTCCACACCAAGCCCAACACAACCACACAGGTATATTCCCGGCGCTATGGGGCTGGGAGAGATTGTGGACGAACCTCAAAGCTTCCGTGTACAGATTGCCAGTACTTTACATACCCGATACGACTTGTAAGTGATTATCTATGCCGTCTTCGGCAGGAAATTCATGCTGATCTGTATGCTGACTTAGGGAGAAAGACCTCACTTAGCAGCGTTTTGTGGAGGATGCAGGCTGCGGGGTTATTATTTGGTGGTGCTTGGATCGTGCATTGTAACGGACAATATGTGCCGTCCTACTGGCTGCAACTGTATGAACGGAAATAGATTTGAATGTAAGTATTCTGGATGTCGCGTTGCCTCAGGCTTGAGCGACCTGCAACTAGTAACTTAACGCCCAGGCGAAACGCCATGCGCTCTCACTCTCCCTTGAGCACTCTCATGTTGTAGCCGACTCGGAAGTTCTTGTCTCTCCCGAAACTCAAACAGGTCTCTCGTTACTCATATCGAGAATGGGCGGAAATCAGTCGGTTCCGAAGATCACCAAACAGGACCGTGCTATCCTTGAGTTCGTAAGCCAAGGTAACCTCCCACATGGAGTGAGGTCATAAACATCACTGTTCTGTAGCCTCAAACTACAACGCGACAAGGTCAAGCAATACCAGAAGAGAGTACGCCCAGTCTCGACGATCCTCCAGAAGAGCTATACCAATGATAGATGGCTCTGGTTGTAGATTCAAGGCATCCTTGACCGGGAGCACGAGATCGCGAAACAACACCTTGCTGTTGGACAGAAGGACCGGGCCATCTTTGCTCTACGGAAACGTAAGTATCAGGAGAGTTTACTGGCGAAGACCGATGGCCAGCTGGAGAACCTGGAAAAACTGGTGCGTGACATCCCTACACTCTACCGAGGTCCTGAACTTATGGTGGTTACAACAGGTATCCACCATCGAGTTCTCGCTCGTCGAAGTCTCTATCATGCATGGATTACAGCAAGGAAATGAAGTTCTAAAAGAGATTCATAAGGAGATGAATATCGAGGCCGTCGAGAAGCTGCTTGAGGAGACCGCGGAGGCAAGGGAATATCAGCGGGTGCGTGTTATCTCACAAACGACGAGCACGCATTGAGGGCAGTGTTTGAACCAGGAAATTGACGATATGCTTGCAAACACGCTTTCCGCCGACGATGAGGAGGCTGTTCAGAACGAGCTGAGGCAACTGCAAGAGGAAGCGGTTCGTACTCCCTTTATGTGTCTCCTTCTAGTACTGATCAGTCCATTCCTCTAGTTCGTTACCGAAGCACCAATACGCATGGAATTACCTTCGGTGCCAACTGAGAGACCTGTATCCAAGGTAGAAGGTACGTTGCTCGCCCTTCAAGTAGGTATCTACTAAACGCAATCGATCTTACCCGTAGAAGGCAGAGAGGAGGAGCGGATACCAGATCCAGAGCAACGAGAACGGGTACCGGTGTTGGCTTGAACAGAGGCTGATACTATGTGTGATGAATACACTAATACTACATATTGTGATAAACGCAGAATATCACCACCCATCGAAGTTACCAAACCCTGTCTTCCGCTTCTTCTTCCCTTCATCAGCAGCTGCAGCCTCGGCTGGTCGTTTAGCTGGCCCGGTGTTGACACCCTGCAAGTATTTGCCAATCCCTCCGCTCGAGCCTGAACCTAGACCGTTCTTATCTATTCCAATTTTGTGACCAAACCAGTTCGTCTCATCTTCTCTGGTGGTTGGAACTTTCTCAGCTGCTGCTCTTTTCTCTCCGGCCGCTGCTTTGCGTGCTCTGAGCTTCTCCTGCCGGGATTTGTGCTCCTCAAAAGGATCTTGATATCTGTGAAGCCCTTTAGTAAGAAAGCCGACACGACTTCGACTGAGACATACATGACAACTTCGGTGATGCGAACTGGCTTTGCAGGACGCTCTGTACCCGGCTTGACGGGGATAGCCTCCAAAGCGTCCAGGACTTCTTCCCCTCCGACAAGCTTTCCGAATACTGTGTGTTTCTTGTCCAGGTGGGGCGTGGCACGGAATGTTAGGTAGAACTGAGATCTGCCTCACAAACCACGTTATCCCATTAAAACACAGTCAGGATTGATCTAACGCACCCATTCGTTCCAGGTCCTTTGTTCGCCATGGCTAAGACACCTCGAGAGTCGTGCTTTGCGGCATTGCGCAGATCATGTTCATCTCTGAACGGCGTACCCCAATGTGACTCGCCGCCAGAACCAGTACCTGTAGGGTCACCTGTTTGAATCTGTATACGATGAGCACGGCTGTGTGAAAATATAGTGAAAGAACTTACCATGAACCCCGGTACTAAACGGTGGAATAAGCAATTGTCATACTTCCCGGCTTTCGCCAGCATCAAGAAGTTGTAACATGTCTTTGGAGCCTTGAAAATGGAAGCCTTTAGTCGAAGGTATATAGAGACAATACGTCCTGCACACCTTTTCACAGTATAGCTCCAAGTTCAGACTACCACCAAGCGAGGTCACAACCCTTACGTATGCTCTTCGCCGACCAACATCTTTCTCCTTGCCCTTGCCTTTAGGAGGATTTGCGAATTCGTCGAACATGACTTCTTCCTGAAAGTACAATACATACCAATCATTGAAACTCCAGTGTGTTGGGTACTCACCTCATCCCAAACAAGTTGTGAACTTTGCGTGTGTGGATCGACCGAGGTTGAAGTTAAGGAGGCACCCGGAAGCCCAGTCGAATAGGGTGAGACATTGTCTACATAAACGGCTCAGTAATTGTATGGAAGGGCTGGCCTACATTGACGTACGTGGCACAGCTGCTTTTACTTTAGCAGCTGGGTCCTTGGTTGACGGTTTTGCAAGTGCTTTCTTCTTGTCTTCCGTACTCGAGGTTGCAGATACAGTAGAAACGGATGCTGTGGGCAGTCCATGGGGGTTCTGTAGGGTGATGACATCGGCCCTGGTCAAAATGGCGAATAATGAGTATGAGCTACGGAGCATCGTGATGTCCTGGACGTACTTCTTGAAGCTCACATCTGCGACTAGATCCCTGCCACCTTTCACACTGTCAGCAAGAAATACGTTTCCTGTCGTTGCGATGGCTACAATATGGGAATGTTCGGAGAATGGCTTGAAAGATATCGGATCGTGCAGTTCGCCAGTAGCTTTGCGCGAGTAATGGAGAGTGACGAGGTCGGAAGGAAGCAGTGGTTCCTGAGTGACAGGATTGAGGTTGTCATGCTGCCTTTGAAAATTATTAGCAGTGCGAATGAGCAACGAAATCTCACTACTTACTTCAACCAAGGGATAATACTTGTCAGCTCGAATACATTTCCCGTCCCATCCGAGTTTCTTGCGCACACCGGGTTCGTAAATGGCTGAAATGTCAACGCGCAGCAGTCAAAGGGAGTCCTGGCTCCCGGATGCGGTGCTTCAGCCTTTCTGTTGAACAATACAAAGTCGAGAACAGTAAGTATCTCTCAAATGCAATGAATCCGGGTGTGGACTCACGACTTGAATCCAGCAGAAGAGGCGGTGTGTTGACCAAACATGCCTGAATGCTCTGCATGGGTAACATACATCTTGTCTGAGTTTCCATGGCCCATTGTGATTGAAGTAGTGAGATGAAGTTGAGAGTAAGGAAGAGAGTTGCGAAGCAGGCGCTTGGACAGTTGGCTGCATTTCTGAAAATCCGCAACTCCGAGGTGGCACTCACCTCCGACCGTGTCCTTCACGACGTTCAACGGCTCATACTCACGCGTTGCGGTAAAGTAAGTGTCTGCTACTGCATTCATTGTATTTCTCGTCGTGAACTATGGCAAACTTTCCAGCTCCTGTCGTATGCTTCGACATGCAGGTCACCGTGTACTTGCCACAACTCACCCGTCCTTGCACTTCATAGCCAGTGCCGCAATCACTTCACCTGGGGCACGAACGCTGGAATACGCGAGAAGATCCTCTATCCGGTTCAAATCCGTTTACCCTCACCTGAAGAAGGTTGATGCCATCCTCAGTAGTATCCCACCCATTCCCGAAGGTGCTCGGACCGCACCCTCAGCGGACATTGACTTTGTCAACTCCATGGTTCCCTCTTTGCATGCGGCTCTCTCCCAACGCGATTACGAGTCTGTTCGCAAGATATGGGATAGTCTCGTAAAGAAGAAGTTGGTCAGGTTAGTCGACCGACCTGCCCTCGAGAAGTTTTCTAGGATTCTATCTATCGACTGTCGGACTATGTCGCAGAACGCCGGATGGACGTGGACGCATGAACAACGTTCGGCCTTGGGAGACATTTCACTAAAGGCCGCCGTTGCCGGATACCCAAGTGGTTTCACCGCGCTCATGGCTTTGCACATTGCACACAAAGAGCCAGAAGTTATTCACGACCTCTACGGCCGATATCTGACAGAAATCAGAGATACCGGGGCGTCATTCAAACCCAATATCACTGCTGAAGGTTCTGTCGCGTCGTCTGACTTGTTTTCGTCACTGGACTTGTCAGGGGAGGTGAGTTTGGAGGAAGACGAGTGGGGCCTTGACCCGGAGGAACCACAATCGTTCTTAAACCTCCCCCTCGTGTTTCCTGACATTCTTCTCTGCTCTATCGCGGCATACACGCTGCAAGGGGATTTCATCGGAGCACTGAACACTGTGCTTCAGACGGGCACTCGGATTACGCGGACGCAGAAATCTTTCTTCGCCCAACGTCTTCCCCGAGACGTGGATTTCAGACAACGATTCGACACCTATTTCAAGCAGTTGGAACTCGCCAGGATCGTATCACGTCCGACTGCCCTATCGAACTACCTCACCGCAATCACGAATGACCGTTCCGACGCCCTACTCCATACCATATACGCCTCCATCATACACAACCTGAGGGATCCCAACCCATGGTTGACCGCACATTTGGAAAAGGTCAGCAAATCGACACCCGTGCTCCTCCCCAGCTTCGCATGGGGATTGTTCCTTAAAGGATTCTTGCTTTGTCGGAATCTTGGAATGGCCGGACAAGTATGGGACGATATTAACAGCCTGGATATTCCACCATCCGAATCGACATGGACAGCATTGATGCAAGGCTACGGGCAGCGGAGAATGGGACCACAGCTCGTTGCAGCATGGAAGATGATGGAAGAACAAGGTGTCTCTCCCAACCCTTTGACATACCAAGCGTTTCTCGAAGGGTTGTTACGGTCAGACATGGCGAAGGAGGCACTCCGCTACTTCTACCAATACCGAAATGGCCTCCGCGCATCAGACCTTCGGGACCGACCCTCACTCCTTGTTCACAACGTGATGGTCTATGGGCTGTTAGACCGGGAGGAAGATAAGGAGGCGAATGCTCTTCTCAAGCTCATGGAGACGACACAGCCGACGCCAGACATTGCAACTTATAACATCCTTCTGCAGTACCACGCGGGAAAAGGCAACCTTACTTCTCTCGCGTCTGTTCTCGACACCATCGATGCCAGGAATCTGCGAGGAGACGAGTTCACGTACTCTGTAGTGCTCAGTGCATTGCTGAAGGTACGAGAAGATGCGCCACAGATCGTCTTCGACCTCATGCGACGGCAAGGGGTCAAGCCCAACGTTGTCATGTATACTGGAATCATCAACCACCTCATGGACCAACAGACCCTCGCCTCTTTCAAGGCGGCACTCGAGGTGCTTCGGACGATGGAACAGGATACCTCGGGGGACGTTGCACCAAACGTTGTGACTTACACGGCTATGCTTTCAGGCATGGTGCGTTCGAATTTGTTGCGACCAGAGGAGATGGAGGAGTGGCGGGAAGGTATGATGCGAAGGATGGCAGAACGACAAATCATCCCCAACAAGACGATGTATAACGTGCTCATCGAAGCAGCATTGGAACGGGAAGGACCTCACGGTGCGCAGTTGGCGATGAAGTACTACATGGAGATGCCGCAGCAGATGGTGAAGAGAGATACTTGGTATGTACTCTTGAGAGGACTATTCAGACGACGGGACTGGCATTTAGCCGACAGCGTCTTGACGGACATGGCGAAGAGGGGGTTCGTAGCTAAACATAGCATGGCGAGACTGGTGCGGGCTGTCAAGGGACGTTGGTCTGAGAGGGAGGCAAACATACCATAGCACCAATATAATGATCATCGCGCTGGTATTGATCTCCTCTCGCCAAAGAAGAATGGCAGACCCAAGCCGACTTTGAGATAGCGGGCGTAGGCTGGAGGCGACGGCACGGGCGTGTATGGTTGTCAGCAACGCAGTATACGGGCGACAGATGGGCAGACACACCCCAATGGCTCCATCTGCGACCGAGAAACTTTCCGAAGAACGGAAGGAGGACGACAGTGACGAGCTGCTGTAGCTGTGCCAAGCTCTCTTCCCACTCTTGTTGTGCGAGGCGGTACTCGTCGTCGTCGTCGTCGTCGTCGTAAGAGTAGTCCGAGCGGGACGTTGAGTCGAGCGATGAGACGGAGGCGGGCATGGGTGCGCGGGAGAGGAGGGTTGCGCGCCTCCGAGGCTGAGCGGGTCGCCGTCTGTGGTTCTTCGGCCGGCAAACACTGGCATCGCCCAACAACATGTCCGCCCCACTTCCCTCTTTCTCCCTCTCTCCTTCACCGCTGCTGGCATCGTTCGCACCCGAATCCCCATCCCTGAACGTCGCCGCCCGCAACTTCACCACGGCAAATGCCCCATGGAGTCTCAGTCCCTCCGCTCACGAAGCAGGCTCGTGGGCCAACCACTGCTGTACGCGATATCAGTCTTCGCCAGTCTCGGCGTGTTTCTCGTCAGTTCTGTCTGTCCGTTCTTCCTCCCCGTGTTTAACCCGTTATACGTCGACAGTTTGGATATGATCAAGGGTACATGACATCATGACCGATATACCCTGCTCAGCACACTCATCCTTTGCTTTAGTGTCATGTCCGGGGTCATTACTGGTCCCTACTTCCTGAAATTCTTCAATGATCCGACAGCGTTAGAGGTCGGTACTATGGTCGCTGTCCTAGAAATCGGCGCGTTCAGTGAGTTCCCGCCGCTGTCTCTTCTTCCTCGTGCACTTATACCCGTCTTGCACGTAGTCACGTCTGTCGCCGCCGGTAGAGTTGGCGATATAATCGGTCGTAGAGGCACCCTTTTCATCGGTGCAGTTGTGTTTGCCATTGGCGGTGCCATCCAGACCTTTACGCCAGGATTCTGGGTTATGGTCGTCGGCCGAATCGTCGCGGGCTGTGGAGTGGGATTGCTCTCGTGAGCGAAGATAATGTCTGCAACAATTTCCAGTACTCACGGTCACCCATACAGAACAATTGTTCCCATATATCAGTCGGAGATTTCTCCACCAGACCATGTAAGGACAGTTTGATTTCACCCAAGCAACAATACTAACCCTATTATCTCGCAGAGAGGTGCCCTTGCATGTATGGAGTTTACGGTCAACGTCTTCGGATACGCAACCTCTGTGGTATGTTTCCCGTATCGACCTCCGTATTTTGAGCTCACGCCATTGACAGTGGCTGGATTACTTTTGCTCCTTCTACGAGTCTGATTTGGCTTGGCGTGTTCCACTGTCGGCACAATGTGTCATTGGAATATTCCTGGCTGTTGGGTCCCTGGCTATGCCAGAGAGTCCACGGTGGCTCCTTGACACCGACAGGGATGAAGAAGGCATGCGTGTGATTGTTGACCTTCATGGTGGCGACCCCGATGATGTTACGGCCAAAGCAGAATTTGCAGAGATTAAAGAGAGAGTAATATTCGAGGTGAGCGGCCCCCAGTCATTAACGGCACTGCTATTGATGATACGCACAGCGAGAAAGTGGCGAGGCTCGTACCTATGCTGTAATGTGGAACCGCTACAAACGACGGGTGCTCCTTGCAATGTCGTCTCAAGCTTTCGCACAACTTGTAAGCTGCCTTTCGGTCGTCACGAAGTGATAACGTGCTCATATGACCACTTTCAGAATGGAATAAATGGTACATGTGTTGTGTCTCTTCTTTCCAAAGCAGTCACTAATGTTCTTGCACCACCTTTACCAGTTATCTCCTACTACGCACGTAAGTTAGGCTTATCCCGCGTTTCACCATGTCATGTTGACCGTTCGTTCATTCCAGCCAGAGTCTTTGAAGAGGCAGGCTGGGTCGGCCGCGATGCCATCCTCATGACTGGCATAAATGCAATCATTTATGTCTTGAGCACTATCCCGCCGTGGTACTTAGTAGACCGATGGGGTCGTCGCGTGATCCTCCTCACTGGCGCTGTTGTGGTCTGTACATACCGTGTTTCCATCTGTTCGAACAGTCACTGACGCTGCAAAAAGATGGGCGTGGCACTCGCCGCGACTGGATGGTGGATGTATATCGACGTTCCACAGACTCCCAAGGCAGTCGTTACTTGCGTCATTATCTACAATGCTGCCTTTGGTTATAGGTGAGTGGTTACATTCCTTAACATGGGAAAGTGTTGACTAGTTTCTGAAGTTGGGGACCGTTGCCCTGGCTTTACCCTCCTGAAGTACGCATGTTATTACTTCATGACGGAAGTGCTACTCATATATCTATTGCTTAGATCATGCCTTTGACCGTTCGTGCCAAGGGTGTATCCCTCTCTACTGCGACTAACTGGGCCTTCAACTTCTTGGTTGGTGAAATGACACCTGTTTTGCAAGAGGTGATAGAATGGCGACTGTACCCCATGCATGGATTCTTTTGCGCTTGCAGCTTCGTGGTCGGTCAGTTGTCATCAATACTGCATTTGACCCGAGTCTTACAATCCGTCCCAGTGTATTTCTTGTACCCCGAGACAAAGGGTGTGCCGTTGGAGGAGATGGATGCTGTTTTCGGCGAAGGCATGTCTTGTCATTAAATTCTTGCATGCTATTCTCACTATCAAAATCTGTTAATAGAAGAGTTGGAGGTTCGCCTAGAAGACGAAGAGTCCGAGAGACAATCTCTTGTTTCACATCGCTCTCGCCGCTCTCGATCGTCCATCGTACCGCTCCCGATCAGCAAACCCCAGATTAGCCACGGCTCCGGCTTCTTCAGTCGCCTGCTTGGGGGATCTTCCGATCGTCGCAACTATGAACCCATCGATGGTGACGAATAGGAAATGTCGAGGATGGATCAAGAGATTGTGGAGGAGGATGTGGTCACTGACGCACATGCAAATGGCGGATGTCGGTGAGAGTGATACATGGCACACATCTTTGCGTTCCGGTTGATCATGGCCTCACATGTCACGATCCAAAGCAATAGCCATTGATAGCGCATGTGTTCTCTCATAACCGACCCATTTCCCCCTTCCTTCACGAACCTTGATTCATCCTCACAACCTAGCAAGCCTACCACATAGCTATCCTTGGTCCAACCACATTCCTAGACGCATGCTGTCATCGCTCTTCCAACCCTTTAGAGCACTCTTCGTAGAAACCTCACTCTCAGACTCTACCGTTCTGCCACAGATCCAAATACCCGCCAATAATTACTCATGCGATTGAGCTCTGCAACGCTATGTATTCAGTCTCCTATTGCATGTAGCTTGTATTGTTCAATCTCGTATTTCTTCATGTCATTCAGCGAATCATTTGCGGGCGCCTACAATAATCCAAATCCCAGTACTTTATGCGTTCATGCACTGTTCATGACCGCCATCTTTTTGCGAGCATACTGTCTCAGCCGCACTCACTCTAATCCGCTGCTACTATGGAATTCCTCTGGGAATACACGCTTGCGACACAGCACAGCGCACGGTAGAAAAGACACGTTCCAGAACCTCGGTCTCCCTCGACATGCTGTGACGAAACTGCAACGACCAACTGTTGCCCAACGGAAATTCATACCAGCTATTTTGGAAGGAAAGGACATTCTACTCAGTGGGACCACAGGAACTGGGAAGTAAGTCGCAGCACAATGTTTTTGGATGAGTGCACGCAAAATTTACAGATTTAATTATCAGGACCTTTGTGGAGTCGGTTTCTCACCAAGAAGGCTGGCCGGACGGCTACCTCTGTTCTCGTTCTTACGCGTCATCGCGACCTCGCGTTACAATGCGCGTACTGGATCTACAAGCTGAACGGAATCGACACCGAAGTTGCGGCTTCCTCCTCACCACCGGTCCAGCTACTCCTTCGCAGTGCAACAGAGCCTTTGACAGATCGAGAACGCCTCACTGAATTTTGCGAATCCACGTCGCCTTTCGTGACAGGTACCCCACAGGCCATGCTAGACGTCATACGCGCGGACCGGGACGCGATACCGCTGGAAAAGTTCGCTAATGTGGTGGTGGACGAGGTGGATACGATGGTGGAAGTTCCGCCGGTGAACGTGGACAGAAAGGTTACGGCGAAGTTCGAGAGGAACTTGAAGAAGCATCCCGGCGCGACGAGACAGATCTTGGACATGATCTACCACCGTGACTCGGGCAAGACCGCAACGCCCGAGCCTCAGCTGGTGATGATGAATGCTACGTTGGAGAAGCATCTCCAGCGATGGTTATCGGACGAGAGTGGTGGCTCCGACGGGACGTGGTAGTTGTCACAGGGAGCCGGCCCTCTTTGCCTGAGAGCAAGAAGACTGTCGCTGGATCCCATGCAGTGACACACTATGCTCTTGTCATTGGATCTGGTGGTGGTGTTAAGAACATTGCAGGTGCTGCCGACATGCCTCTGGTGACCGCGAAGGATGATCAAGATCAAGATGTCCAGCTTGGTTTGTATCAGACGGACGATGCTATCGTTGGCCCTGACGTGGAAGATGTTGAGCGTGAGTCTAAGATTAGAACGTATTCCACGAGACGTATTCACAAGTGTTATCTAGGGTTCGAAGGGCAACGTTCTCCGTTCAACGTGAATGCTCTAGAAGCCATAGGCCTCACATTCGCGTTGGAGGTTCCACGTGTCGCACTGTTGGTGCTCCCGGCATCAGCAGGGGTTCGGCGAGCGGTGTACGAACTGCGTTTGCTGGGTGTGAACGCACACGGACTGGATGGGAACGCGACGCTGCTCGTATCGACTGTTGCATGCACACGTTCATATGGCAGGACGTGTGGGGAGGTTTGGGAAGCAGTGTGTCGTTGAGTAGGGAGAGGCGGAGGATGCTCGGAGGACGTTTGAGCAACTGCCTATATTATCGAGCATTTTGTACTGAGTAGTGGAGCATCAAATGGGATGGGATGAACTCGCCGCTGAGTGGGCGCTAAAGCAAGAATGAGGTCTGCGGCTGACCACGCCTCATCTTTTCTCCCTCTGAGATAATGTTCTGAATCCCTCCCTCCCTCTCCCCGTCACCCAACATGCTCGCCCGCCATGGGCTCTGGTCCCTCCTTCTCCCCCTCCTGGCTTTCGTCGCTCTCGTCACCGCGCAGACACCCACTCCCACTCCAAATCCGTCCACGAACCTCACAACGACGACCTACGTTATCGCAACCACCAGCACCGCCGTCGTCGTGCAGACAACAGTCTCCGCGGGCAGAAACGTGACGTTCTCCACCACAATCCCTGTCGTCCTCAATGTGACTGCTACTGCGACAATCCCTGTCACAGTCAATGAAACCGCGACACCCACCCCAGAGCCCATTCACCTCGAAACCAAAGTCGACCCCGGTTTCGGCGTGCTCGGTGCCCTCCTCATCCTTACCGGTCTACCCAGTGCATTCCTCGGACACAAGAACAGATGGCGAGTATCAATTCATTCATAACTCTATATTCCCCTCTCTGATACGCGGTCGCCACCTAGGTCATCGTTCTTTCTCATCGGCTTTTACACTCTTTCGCTCGTTTGCCTCGTCCTCATCCTCAAGTTCGGTGTCCTGCCGTCGGTTAATCCGCCCTCGACCACTGTCCGCGGTCTCTTCGTCCTTGCCTGCACTGTCGCCGGTGTCGCTGGTGGTGGTATCGCGATCTTCTTCTGGAAAGCTGCCAAATATTTCATTGGCGCTTGGGGTGGCCTTGCCTTTGGCTGGTGGATTCAGTGCTTTAGGGACGGCGGTCTCATTCATCCCGTTGGCCTGAGATGGTTGATGTACATCGGTATGTGAACAAACCAGCAGATTATATGCGTGAAATGAACTGATACATGCGTCTTCCCAAGGTTGTGCTGCGGTCGGCTTTATTCTGTGCACTATCCCCAAGCTACACTACATCATTCTCTTGCTGGCGACCGCGTTTGTGGGTGCGACGTCCTTTATGCTCGGCGTGGATTGCTATACAACTGCCGGCCTCAAGGAGGTGAGTGTATTCCCCAACAAAAAATTCCGGGAGTTTCCTTATCTTTTGACGGTGCAGTTTTATCTGTGGAATTTGGGGTTCGAAAGCCTCTTCCCAAAGTGGACGGAGAACGGGATTAGGTTCCCTGTCTCTCAAACAATGCAGATTGAACTTGGCTTGCTTGGTGCAACTGCTCTCATGGGTGCTGCCGTGCAGGTCCAGATTCTGAAGATACTGCGACGCAAGCTCAAGGAAATTCAGGAGGAGCAACGTCGCCGTGACGAAGCTGCCGTAGCAGAGGCCGCCGAACGTTTCACCAGCTTGGACCGTGAGAAAGAAGAATGGGAAGCTGCTCATCCTGGTCTCGGAAAGCATGGTCGGAACGATAGCGGCATGACAGGCACCACTCTTCTCAAGGATGGCAGGGACCTGGAATCTGGCGATGAGAAACGGGGTTCTGTATTCACCCTCGTCGGTAGTCCCAGACAACGCAACGTTTCTGGTGTATCCGACTTCTTCGCGGCAGCAACCCCCACGGAAGACCTTGATCGATGGGCGTCCAAGCAGTCTGCTGGCGCGTTGCCTGTTCTGGACTTGGGAGCGGACATTGAGAAGGATGTACCGCAGAACTTCATGGCGGAAGGCGTCACGGTCTCTTCATCAAAGGAAGGGTTGGAGGAGCTCAGGAAGAAGGAAGAACTCTTGACGGAGATACAAGAAATTCGCAGATCGATTGACATTCTGAAGTCCGAGAGCCCGGGCCCTTCCTCCTCAGATGGCTCTCGTCGCCCTTCAATGACATCTCGCCGCACACTCAGCCATGATCTCGGAACACTCGCCCCCGCCCCTTCGCATCTCCGACCGCCTCGGGCTATTGATCCTCGCGGTCGGGTACAGTCTATGGAACTTTCCCGCGCCGTCGATATGGGCTCAAGTATCAATCGCCCCACGAGCACGCCTCTGAGCGACAATTGGGATTCCTACGTCCGGGACCGCAAACTGTTGCAACCTCCTTCTGGCGTGTCTCCCCCCATCCCGACTACACCGCTGAACCCGATCACCAGGTCACCCGTCTCTCCTGCCGTTGCGGAGGCGTTGCTCCAACGCCAACGCCGCGAAAGTTCACTCTCGTTTGGCGGGATCAACGCGGTGACCCCCACCGAGCTTCAGCGTAGGGATACGGATGTCGCTGAAATACCCGCAACTGGTGATCGCCTGGCCCATCCGAGACCGCAATCTCAAGTCGTGAATACTCCCGTTACCATTCTTCCTCCTCGCAAGAATATTGCTGCCCCTACACCGAAACGTCCCGAAGCCCCACGAACCAAGACCTTTGAGGAACTTGCGGAGAGACACAGGGAGAAGATTAGGGAGATGCAAGCACCTTTGACTCGAGCTGAGAAGGAGCAGGCTGACCTGGAGGCCGCCAAGAACCGCTGGGAGAGAGCAAAGGAGATGGAGAAGTTGGCTGTCACTAAGAGGCAGGCGGAGCAGTCTGCCGCGGTCAACAAGGAGAAGAAGAAACGACAGTCTGCCGACTATAAGGAACGAAGTGGCTCACCCCCCGCGGCTGACGAACATGGGAAACGGCATACTCGTTCTCTGAGTGCCGATGTGCTCGCGACACTCCCGGGGGCGAGCGCGTCATCTCGCCGCCTGTCGACGTTCAAAGTGGACGAGTGGCAGAAGAGCCGATTGCAAGAACCCGAGCCTGAAGTGAAGCCTGCGAGCAAGAGGCGTTCCGAGGTACCATTCCCCGACTCTGCTCAGCCTCAGAATTCCCGAAATAGTCGACGAATGTCTGGACTTCCCCGCGATCCTACACGATAACCTTGCACAGGTCAGCCCTGTGATGGTTTGTATAACGCCTTTTTATGATTCATGTTGCACTTTAACCATATCACCACGGCGGAATTTCTTTTATTCATTCAGTAACGAACATTCGTGTTACCCCCTTCATCTCTTTTTTGACGCATGGACTGTCCACACATCGCATTGACATACCTTACAAGTGATTCATTCTTCGCCTTTCATGTACATGGACTTTCGCATAGCATATTCTGATCACTGGACATTGGCATAGCAGGGTGTTGGTTTAATGCAAAGTGGTGTTGTTTATCTGAATCCGCTGGATTGGAGAGACCAAGACGATCCGCTATTCAAAACTCTCCTCCCAGACATGATCACCTTCCGCTGGAGTTCCTTTCTGGGACGAAGAGTGATCGAGGCACTCCCCGACAGCCCCACGCGTCTACCAGCCTGAGCCTGAGGCCATCCACATTTATTCGCTTTATAAACTCGCGCTCTCCATCAATTGCGACCCCCTATCGTTTGCTCCCCCCGCTATTCCACGCACAGAAATCATGGCTTTGCCACGTTCGAAATCAGCCCCGCATGTCCCGGGGAACAACCCGTTCTCTACACTTGCAGGCGCAAGTGCGGGCCAGCCCAGGATACCGCGACACGCCAGTACGCTCGGGGTCAGCAGTTTGTCGTTCAGCTCCGCGTACGAGACCTCCAACCGTAGTGGGACGCAAACGCCACGAGCGCAGAGGAAAGAAGATCCTTTCAGCCTTGCAGGGTTCTTCCCTGCATCCCTGAGCGGAGTGTATGAACGGCAGGAGCAGGCGGAGTGGGATTGGCTGAACTACGAGTACGAAGTGGAGGAGAGTGAGTTGGTAGGGGCGTCGCGTGCAGGGACTTCCGGGGTGGTGTCACCTTCGTCGGAGGATGAGGAGTGGGGATTGCCATCGACACCACCAGGGGCGAAGAGTCCCATGTTTGACCGCAGCGCAGACGAGGTGTGCGGAGAAACCATCAGACGGGAAGACAAACTGGGTATTCTATCGCTGTGTATGTGCCTTTAGCTTCTCCTTCTTCTGTGGCAACTGCTCAACGGCATGCGGTGATAAACAGCGAATCCGTTCTCCGTCGCCGGGACGTCTGTGCCGCGTGTGCCGGTGCTGCTGTCGCGGTACAGCGAGGACAACGTGCTGGACGGCGACGGGCTGTACGACGCGCTGTGTGCACTGCGGGCTGCGCATGTGGGGGAGAAGGGGCGAGAGGAGGGGGACGGGCGGGGCGGGCTGTTCTCAGCAGTGGAAGAGGGGGTGGTCGACGGGGAGCTCGAGACGGCGGGGACGCGGGGCCTTGGGCGCCTGCTTGAGATGCTGCCCTTGTGATGCATGTTATCTTGCTTAGTAATAGCCGCCGAGTGACGTCTCCGGAGACCTCGGCCAGACCGGGCGACTAGCGCGCGTGGCAGCGTGGGAGAATGCAGACCCATCGTTTCCTGATTTGGTGCTGAATTGGCCGGTATATAACGCAGCCGCGTGGGTACTTTTGCCTTTTCTTCCCACCTCCCATACGCGCTTTCCCACATGAGGACATATCCAGTCTATCCTCAGCCTCAGCCTCCTCCTCCCTCCCTCCCTCTCTTTCCTATGGCTGCTCATGCAATGCCAGACGGCCACGAACACACCCCCGACCCCCACATCCTCTCTCGCTCTGGCTCCCCACCGGACGCCGCACATCACTCAATGGTACAATCACTCCGCTGCACTCTCCCGTTCTCTGCTCATCGAACGCGTCGTAGCCTCCAAATCAGCGTCCCACTCACTCCAACCCACCAAGTAATGCTTCGCCCGGTATTAACCCAAGATGCTTGCTCGAAGCTGACCCACCCTTATCAGGTGCTGCACCTGCAAATAAGCAGCCATTGCCGCCCGTGGTCTCTTCTCCGACAAACGGGCAGCAGCCTACCTGGACCACCACCAACGGTTCGCATGGCCAGCGGGAGCACAGTGGCCCCGTACCAGGCCCATCCGCTGTGACACAGGTGAGTATAACGCGCCCCCTCACATGTCCTACTCTGTTCCGACATCCGTTCGTGACGCGAGACCCAGAGGCCCAATAAGCGTAAACTGGACGCGTCCGACGGTGAAGACGTCTCCGCCAAGATCAGGCGAGTGGTCTCCGACCATGTATCCCAGGACCTCACGCGAGTCCGACCGATGACCACCGTGCTTTGTCTCCATGCCGCCGTCGCGCAGAAGTCCTACGGCAACGAGAAGCGGTTCCTCTGCCCACCCCCGGTCGTACATGTAGAGGGTCCTGTCTGGCAGATGAAGAATCAGCAATTGTCCATGGCGGTCGTTTCTGAAGGAGGAGAGCGTTCTCCTGATCAGAAGGCGCCGTTCGATCAGAATCTTACGGCCAGTTTCAAGTTCCTCCATGTGACTGGAACTGCCAAAACCAAGAGCTTCCAGCTTTCCCTCGACATCGCCGAACCTCCGTCCGCCACCAGTGACGAGAACGGCGCGACCTTGCCCGGACGTGTGTGGGCGCAGTTCGATTCAGCACCCGTCACGATCATCTCAAAACCGTCCAAGAAGACCGCGAAGACGCGAAACATCTCTTCCTGCATCCTGGCTGGAGGTCCCGTATCGTTGTTTAACCGCATAAACTCACAGACTGTACGGACAAAATACATGACCGTCGACCATACCCAGCTGTGCGCCAGTAACGTCTCATGGTCCGCGTTCAATGTCAATGTCGTTCGCCCTCACGGGGATGCGCCGCCCCTCGGTACGTCTTCACGTGATCCTGAGCATTATTTGAGCATATACTCACGGATATTGGTCTCTCGCCTTGCATAGCTGGACCTCAGCCGCAACCAGTGACGTATGGCAGCGAGATTGTGTTATCAGATACCATTTCTGGTACACAGACGGCGCCGTTGGTCATTCGCAAGGTCGACAAGGGTAGGATAGCACCAGACGATGGCGGTCCCGTCAGTCAGATGCAGAAGATCGCTCTTCAGCGGGTTAATCCTGATGGAACCCGTCATTATTTGTCCGCCGCTGGACCCATGCCGGGCACACCAGGTGTGGTTCCGCCTGCCACGCCTGGGGTTGCTCAAGCTGGCAGCCATCCGCTTCTTTTCCAAGCACCTAGAGTTCGTGAGGAGGTAAAGGATGGGGTTCGTGTCATCACGGATGAGGTCGATGACTACCTTTGCTGGACAATAGTCGGAATCTGTACGTCACTTTTCGCATGTGTTTTATTGTAAACGTACTGATTCAACTTCCCTTCCCAGCAAAATTCCAATACACTTTCTTCGATGCATTTGGACAGAACGACACGACCCCCACCGTCCCCATCACACCATTTCCCACATTGTTCACCACGCCCGCCTACCGACCTGCAAATAACACTATCGAGCTGACGGTGGCCAACTTCTTCTACAACGATCCCAAGACCAACATCCAGACACCCCTTGACGTCTACGTGGGCAATCTTGGGCCCCTCCGACATCGGCTCTATCAGGCAACCCCTCACGGACCACTCACGTCGGTGTCACCGTTCGTCCAGAGCGTATCTGTCGCAGAAACGGCACCCAATGAGGTGCATCATGTTGGGAATGTACCTCCGCCGAACCCAGGAGCGCCCCTTGGTAGCCGTTATCAGCCTCCAGGGCCGATTCATACTATTGTCATGGTCGAAATGCCGGCGATAGAGGACATGATCAAGGCATTAGAAGAGGATATTACCCCCACCGCAAATGGGGACACGAGCGCTGTGCGGGAGGCCCCTAATGGCGATGGACCACCAAAACCTGACGGGCATACGATCGCTGGCCGCAGTCTGCCGCTACTCTTCATCCGTCCTTCTGACGGTGTTGGGTACCACTCCGGTCGCGCTATCGCATGCGAGAATGTGTTCCAAACGATGGATCTCGCCGGCATGGGTGGCGCAAATCCCGGTGCTGGCAGCATTGACACTGGCTGGCTCGCTGCTGCTCAGGCCGCTGCTGCAGCAGAGGGTGGTATGCATGGCTGGACACTGAGAGTGATATAGTCTGACCCACATTCGCTTTGAAACCTGTTCTTCTGTTGCTGCCTTCTGTGAACGCTCCAATCCCCAACCATTGCGATATATCTGTCGTCCTTGTCTTGTCTGCTTTGCAATTTCCGCTTCCTTCTGTCTTGTGTCTGAATCGCCGCTGTCTACCTGTCGCTATACGCTTTCCATTTATCGTTGAATCTGATTTGGGTTTCTGTGATGTACCATTATACTTCCAATATATCGTTGTGCGTGTCCTGAAAAGAAGGATCCGCGAGCATCACGAACGTGTTGACTATCGATGTTTGGGAGGAATGGGTTGTGTACGAAAGATCGATAAGTGAGGCTGAGCTTGGCGCGCCGTTCTCCTCAGCTCCTCCTCGATCTCATTTTCTCCCCTCTAGCGCCGCCTTTCCTTGGGGCACTCAGCACCAGAGCTCACTTGGCCATCCTATAAGACCTGATCTTCCTCTCCCAACTCCCCATCACCTCTCTCCCAACTTCCACAACCATGCCTGCAACACCCAACTCCAGGATTGAGTGGTACGCCAACCTCAACACCACCAATGCCCCCGTGCCCACTGAGGAGACCAAGTATTTCCGCAAGGTGGGCAGCATTGATTTCAGCAACCTTGACTTGAACTTTCCGTTGACCGATTCCCGTAGACCGCGATCATCGCGACCATTGGTGAATACCCATCCCACTTTTTTGCACGCCGCGAGGACTTCTTTTTTACTCACTGCCGCTCCGCCTCTCCCCCATCTAATCAGGTCCCAAGACCAACTCTGTTGAAAAGCTTAATGAGCTGAGACGTGCGGGCGTGAACATCGGTATGGACCTATTCTATAGATCGGTCGTTGAACTCGGGGCTTATCTGGATGACCTTTTTATTCAGTTCGCATGAACTTTTCCCATGGCGAGTACGAGTACCACCAGAGTGTCATTGATAACACAAGAGCAGCAGTTGCTGGTGGGTTCAATCCTGCTTATATGCGTCTGTGTTCGGGTTTCTGACTGAGCTGTAGCTGATCCCGAGGGTCGCCCCGTCGCGATCGCTCTCGACACTGTACGTCACTATCTCCTCATGCACAAAACACGGAGAAAAAACAAATTGAACTTGTTGGTATGTAGAAAGGTCCTGAAATCCGTACTGGTTTGATGAAGGATGGCGTGGATGTGAGTCTTGAGCTGCTTTGGTTTTGCGGAAATCAGAGAGTTGACACCCCAATTTGTCCTTAGATCCCCATCAAGGCTGGCCACGAATTCATTGTCTCAACCGACCCAAAATACAGCAAGATCGGTGATGACAAGGTTTTATACATGGACTATGTGCGTCTCGTGCGGTTGCTCGTGGTGTACACGTACTGAAAACCCGATAACAGGCCAACTTGGCCAAGGTCACCGCCCCCGGAAAGCTCATTTACGTTGACGATGGTATCCTTTCACTCCTGGTCACTGCCATTGAGGGACCGAACGTTCACGTTCGTGCGTTGAACAACGGTGTTCTCTCCTCTCGCAAGGGTGTCAACTTGCCCAAGACCGACGTCGACCTCCCCGCGCTCTCTACCAAGGACAAGGCCGATCTCCAGTTTGGTGTCAAGAACGGTGTCGACATGGTCTTCGCGTCCTTCATCCGTAGGGCGGACGATGTTCGCGAAATCCGCAAGGTGCTTGGTCCTGAAGGCGCCAACATCAAGATCATCGTGAAGATCGAGAACGAACAGGGTGTCGCCAACTTTGACGAGATCCTCGCTGAGACTGACGGTGTCATGGTCGCCCGTGGTGACCTTGGTATTGAGATCCCCGCTAGCAACGTCTTCTACGCGCAGAAGATGATGATTGCCAAGTGCAACATGGTTGGCAAGCCTGTCATTGTCGCAACCCAGATGCTCGAAGTGCGTATTACACTGTGTCATCTGAAGTGTTTATCTGACCTATATTGCGAAATGTAGTCAATGACTGTGAGTCACTTCCATTAAGCGATGAAATATCTCAGAACTGACCTTCGTTTAGTACAACCCAAGACCCACTCGCGCTGAAGTCAGCGATGTTGCCAACGCCGTCCTCGATGGCGCTGACTGTGTCATGTTGTCTGGTGAGACTGCTAAGGGCTCATACCCCATTCAGTCTGGTGAGTTCTTTGCTCTTACTGTGAATCATGAATTGACGACGATATGTTAGTGTTGATGATGGCCGAGACTTGCTTGCTCGCCGAGGCAGCCATTGCCTACCCCGTTGTGTTCGATGAGCTCCGTGGCGTCACTCCTCGCCCCACTGACACTGTTGAGACCGTCGCAATGGCTGCCGTCGCCGCTGCATCTGAGCAAAACGCTTCTGCGATCATTGTGCTGTCGACCAGTGGAAACACCGCACGCCTCGTGTCAAAGTATCGCCCCAGCGTGCCCATTATCACCGGTATGCGCAGCTATTCCTTACACCATTTTCTCGTGATGACTGACCTCTCCGTGGTTTCTAGTCACTCGTAACCAGCAGACTGCCCGCCAGATCCACCTTCACAGGGGATGCTATCCCTTCTGGTACCCCGAGCCTAGGGGCATTGAGTCTCACCAATGGCAGACTGACGTGAGTGGACTCGTTCTGCCGTAGTTTCACGAGTTTGCTGACGCTGACGCGCCACCTAGGTCGACAACCGTATTCGCTTCGGCTTGCGTAACGCGTTGAAGTTGAACATCATCAAGACTGGCAGCACGATCGTTGCTGTGCAGGGCTGGAAGGGTGGATTGGGCCACACCAACACTCTGCGCATCCTGTCTGTTCCCACTGATCCCGCCGACCTCGCGATGCAGCCCCTCGGTGCGAACTGAAGTAACCAAAATAAGCTGTCTGTATGAGTACGGTGTACGATGATAGCAGTTAGAGTGTTTCTAGATAGTGAATGCATGCAAACTTCATTCTGAAGACTGAGCGGGAATTGCCGGGAGATGTCCACGTATGGAGGCGCCGGTGATACAGCAAAAGTCGACATTCTTCTCTCAACCCACTCCTCCCCGTCAGGTTCCCGTCGCCGTCGCCCTTACTCTGGCAGGGCACATCTCTGCTCAAATATCCGCACCGTCGCACGCCTAAGTCGTCACCAACGCATGGCAGCATCCGTATACTTTCCCCAGCGCACGAACGGTCTCACACAGACGAACGGCAACGGTCTCCCTGTGTACAGTGGTTCCAGTGCAGTTCACGAGAAACGGGCAAGACACAAACATAGCCAGTCGTCATGGCTCCTTCCTATCACCCTCCCCATTCCTGGTGTGCGCACCCGCCGTCTTCGTTTGATGGCACCCAACCCACTGCGTCTACTACAAGCCAGTATTTCACGTTTCGGTCGCACTTGGGGGCCAATAGTGCTCGTCTTCTCCCTAGTAGCAACGGCTTACGCTGTCTTTGCGTTGCATAATACTTTCGCAACGGAAGGCAAGACGTGGTCAACTCCGTTTCCCTTGGGTGAGCCCCCTACGCTCGTGTTTCGGAGGGAGGACTTGCAACGGATATGGGAGTGGGAGGTGGCTGCAGGGCATTATCCGAGTTCACAAAAGAGTGAGCAGTGCTATGTTCTATCTCTCGTGAATAAACTGAGCTAACCGCTACGTGACAGTCCCTGAACAAATCGGGTTGACGAAGCAGCTGGTGAACCCAGCGCTGCCAGCGCACCGGATTAACTCCCTTCCGTCGCGCTTCAGGACACCAACAGTTATTCACACATTGGGCACTGGCTCGTCTCGTGTATATCTCGATATTCAGAGCACACCTCCAGATGTTGCCTACCCACCAAGACCGGTTCAAGGCAGCATCGCGGACATGGATATTGTCATGCGGCATTGTGACTTCTCTGATAACAAAGTAAGCACCACCTACCTTGTCATTTTATCAGGTTGGAGTTCTCATACGACGCTTAGTACGTGCGCGACTGTCTCGAGGTTTTACGGCTAGGAGGTGGTCTCGACGCAGGAAAGCGGGTCAGGAGAGGCAAAATGGACAACTGGAAGTACATTTACGTGGAGAATGGTGAAGGGGAGAACTCAACCGAGTCGGGCCCTTTCGTGGTTCCTGCCGCTGCCTTGAAGACCCAAAGTGACACGGTGGACGCTAACAACGGCCTTTATAAAAAGCATGGTGTCGACTGGGAGGCTAGCTTGCGACTACCATCGCCGCCCCCGTACATCAGCCATATACATTTACCGACTGTCTGCGATGACGAGAACCCCCGCGTTTTCCATATGTTCTGGACCGGACCCTTCACAGACAAGCCATATCTCGCTCTTCTCTCGTTCCTCTTCACGCAAAACATCGGCTTGCACCTAGAGAGGCCAGATCCGAACATCTGCAGACCTCAGTTCTGGTTGTGGATCAACCCCGGTCCTGCTGCGGCCGTTCCCAATCCTTCTGCTCTTTCCGACATGTTCGACCAACTCAAGAATAACCCATGGGCATCACCTTTCTTGCACCCCCGGTTCAAGGATGTCATCCAGTTTAAACTGTGGAACACTACGGATCAGTTGGACAACATTGACGAAATCAAGGACGAATGGCGGTCATTGGGTAGCTTATTTAACTCAGGAGGCTGGGTGGAGAATGTCCCCGCCCCGATTGAGTCCAAGGCCGACAAGAATGCCACGAAGATTGCCACCGACGCAGCGGAGGAGGCAACTGACGGAGAGGAGGTCGCCCCGACGAGCACCGAAGATGACAAGCTGAACCGCGTCGGCTCTAAGTCCCCTTCATCGTACGACAGGCTTTCCGTAATTCTTTCGGATATGGCCCGGTTCATCTTGACCCATCGCTATGGGGGGATTTATCTTGATGCGGATACCCTCTTTCTTCGTGATTGGGAGGAAATTTGGGGCTGGCGTGGTGCGTTCGCCTACAGATGGTCCCGCCTGGAAAGGTACAACACCGCCGTACTCAAGTTGAACAAGAGGTCAGCACTGGGATCGTTCCTATTCCGGACAGCGTTGAAGAATGGCATGGACTTCCACCCTATGACTGTTGCGAGGTATACGAAGGATGCCCATCTTGAAGGTCTCTTACTCCGCTTGCCTGATGCCCTCTTTGACTCTGCGTGGCTAAATACGGAGCAATTCCAAATCGACCGTCCGCCACAGCCGTTCTTCACGAGGTCAGTCTTCATTACCCTCTGAGTAGATGCTTGGCTAATAGGTTCGCGTTTAGCTTTGGCGATTTCTTCGAAACACCTGTACTCGACAGTGCGGCGCCTCAAGCGCTTGGGTTCGATGGCTTCTTCAAGGGCGCATACTCATACCATTTCCACAATTTCTGGTAAGTTTATAAAGCTCCATTTACCAAGCTGGTGTTTGTTGGACTCATCGTGATTCACAGGTGGCAACCGTTCGATCCGAGCCGCAACTATCCTGATCTGGGCCAACGGTTCGAACAAGGGGATTCTCCTCTACGACACAACCGCGCCCATCCCGATCTGGTGTCCGAGGATAAACGCGACCTGGATTGGTCAACCGTCTTGAAACGGACGTTCGAGTCCTACATCCGAGGAGAGCGACCGAACATGTACGGAGAGTGGCTAAGATGGTGAAGAACTTAACCTCGTGCCGTGACATGGTATTATTAGGCCGCCACTGGAGTTAGAGGAGAAGTGATCCCACGGACGATGCAAACATCCATCGATATTCCACGCTGCATATTTATCTATATAGTGTTTTTGGTTCCCCGTTGGTTGAACTCGAAGAACATCACCGTCGCCCCACCGTTACGCTTCTAGAGAATCATCCTGGACCTTCCCTACGTTTTCTTCCTGTGTTGCATTATTTCATCCTTTTCTCGTTGCCGCGTATGTTGCATGGTCCTGGCTGCCGTCCTTCCCCTTGTCGATTCGTCCATCCATACTACCTACGCACATCCTATCGAACTGTTCTTTTTTCGGGTGTGCTCGTAGCTGATCGGATTTCCTCCTCTTCTTCCTCCCGGCATTTTTTACTCATATGGTACAGCGTTCGGTTGAGAATACATAGTACGACCCATCATCATTTTTACACCATCCTCCAGCTAGCCACCCCGTATACCATCATAGATGTTGCAAATAATGACATATTTTCTATTCCTATTCAACATCGGGTTCTGTGTTGACTACAGTGCTACAACAAGGTTGAATGTTTCTGCGGTTATCTGGGTTCGTTAATTTGTTTCGTACGGTTTATTTCCTTGCAATTCTGGCTTGTGCTTCGTTGACAGTTGCTTTCAAGACTGAAATGACCTGCTCCGGATTTGAGGCACCGAAGATAGCTGTTCCTGCTACAATGACATTGCTCCCTATGGCATGACAATGCATGAGAATGAAGTGAGGCGTGGGATCAATTGCTAGGCGTACCTGCGTCGGCGCACACACCAATCGTCTTCGGACCCACACCTCCATCAACTTCGATATCCTTGTCAGGGAATCGCGTGCGGAGCTCTGATACCTTCGGCACACAACGCTCAATGAACTTTTGTCCACCTCGACCTAGGTGGGTTAATTGCGGATGTCATTATATATATATTGAATGACGAGCACGAAAAGAGAGGACGGCACCTGGGTATACTGTCATGACAAGGAGCATATCAGCTGCTTCGCCAAGATCGTCTGTGATGGCGGTGGAAGGTGTGTCTGGCGAAATTGCTACGCCAGCCTTCATGTTGCGTCCATGGATCTGGTCAATAAGAGATAATGGGTCGGCTGCAAAGTGATATGTAAGAGTAAACAGTCAACGGACATAAAGAAATACTTACAGGTAGCTTCAAGGTGGAAGCAGTATAGTGAACCTCCGGCATCTGCGATGTCATCCACCCACTGGAGACCCTTGACCATTAGCTAACGAAACACCAGTCTGTGGGCAACGATTACCTTCTCTGGCTCCGCAACCATCATGTGACAATCCATAAAGATTCCTGGAACACCTTTGGACACGCATGAAAGGATCGGTGCACCTATGAATGGACGATGGAATGAGATGTTAAGATCGATGGGGACGGGTGTAGACACATACCCATCGTAATGTTGGGAACGAAGTGACTGTTCATTGGCTGGCATCAGCATACTGCGTAATGCGAGGGAGTTGTTCATGTATTCACCCGTCCATAACGTCTAGAGTATTGGAACCTGATTAACCGAACACATTTGAAGCAGCAAAGACGTTCGGCGTACCCATGTGCAACCACTCAGCACCACCTTTGATCATGCGCTTGCATTCTGCGGTGAGCTGTCCAAAGTCGGAGGCGAGAACTGAGGGGGAGATAATGGCGCGAGGCATGGTGGTTTAGTTGTAACTTTCAAGCCACAGTGCGAGGAGTTCTGGGAGGAGATCATTTACCCCACAAGTTTCGGACCGGCTCTATCCGGTCAAACTGCTTCACTCATTCAGACTGTAGGCCAGCCTTACGTTCAACACGACGTGACTATAGCTGGTGCTGAGGACAGCACAAGGTCGTAGCGCACTGCCGTTCATGGTGAGGTAAAGTTTATGAATTGAGGGAGATACAAAAAGCAAGAGTGGGTGGTTAATGCATCTACTCTTCCGCAGTCAAATCCCTCTGGACCTATTAACAGCATGATGATGCTCAGGCGCAACACCCAATGGAATTGAAATAAAATGTGACATACGTGGGGGTTGAAGAACAAGGAGTTCGCGCCCCAGGGGAAGGGCTTGGCTATAGGGTGCACTCATAAGAATCAACAATACCAAACGAACTAATGAGGGACGCACTGCGCTTGTTCAGGTAATCGTAGCGAGGAGGCTCGGGGAGATGACCATCGTTCTCTGCCCTGAGGTGATGGGCGTGCTCAGCGTGTTCTGCTTCAACGTTGCGGACCCACAGGGCGGCAACGACGACTATATCAAAGTTGTATGAAATGAAACAAAGGCGCATTGAGGAGGGAACATACTGCCAGGAAGACAAACGTAGAAGCTGCGGTGATAATGGCATGAACAACCAGTGCAAACGCAGTCAAAACCCGAATGAAACACACCTGATTTTACGCCACAGCTCAGTGGTCTCTAAAAAATACAAGAGAATTCAGAATCTCCCTGAAATGGTCAGAAGTTGGGGGGAACGCACCAGCAGCATGAGAGGACAGGGCAGCCTGCTTCTCGTGGTAGTTGGTCTTCATGAGCTCAGCTGTGGTGTTGGCATAGCCACGAGAGCGGGGAAGTGCGCGAATAACTGCACGACGTGCAAGCATAGACATTGTGAGACTGAGTGGTGGTTGTGATGAGAAAGGGATGGAGGACGTCGAGCTCGACGTTCTGTGCGGGCTGGGTCGGACGAGCCTCAGGCGAGGATTACCTAATCCACCAAAAACGGACTGTCACGTGCAATCGTAAGCGTCTAATGACGACGCGTTTGCACTGACGCGTCTCTTAGTCTGAGTGTCCGCGCGAGTCTTGACTTCATCTTTCTCCTTCTCCCCTCTAACAACACAACAATGGTCCAGTCATCCGCGGCAGGAGTATTGGCCCTCCTCTCAGAACCAGAACCAGTTCTCAAAGAACATGCTCTTAGAGCACTCAATGCACTCGTTCCTCAGTTCTGGGCTGAAATCTCGGAGCAGATCGAACTAATGTACGCTCGCCCTTTGCTTCCATCCTCCATCGTGCTCACGGGGCTGATATACCGTGCTCAGTGAGTCTCTCTACGAAAGCTCCGAGCTCTCCAAAGAGGCCCATGATGCTGCAGCACTCTTAGCAAGCAAGGTGTACTATTACCTGGGTGAATACGATGAGGCGTTGTCCTTTGCACTCAGTGCTGGGGCCGCCTTCGAGGCAGAGGCTAGCAACCCACAATATGTTGAATATGTTGAAACCGTGATCTGTACGTTTTAGCCTCGCTCTCATATTTCAACGGGATTAATTCCTCTGTTTCAAGCCAAGGCTATTGACCGTTATGTCCATGCAAGAACCCAGGAGAAGACCGATGGAGAAGGCAAGATTGACCCCAAACTACAAGTCATTATCGAAGGGATTTTCAGGAAGTGTCTACGAGATGGCGAATACAAGCAGGCGCGTTGCACAGACACTTCATCCTAGTTCCTCAAGTTGACTATTTTTGATAGGCTATCGGTATTGCGCTCGAGTCCCGAAGGCTTGACGTCGTGTCCCATGTCTATGAGACCACGAAGGACGTTTCCCTCCTCTCATATACCATGGAGGCTGTACTGGACACTGGTTTCTCGCTGTCCTATCGCGACCAAGTCCTCAAATTCCTACTCCCTCTGTTCCCGCCACCAGCAAGCGAAAGCACACACGTCCAGTCCCTGACTCGTATTCTTGTCACCCTCAGCTCGTCTGCCCTTACCATCCCTCTGTTGACATCCTTGGTGCCGGGGAATAAGCTTCTGGCATACCAGTTTGCGTTCGATTTGGCAGAGGGTGGCTCGCAGGAGTTTTTGGAAGCGATTAGGACCGAGCTTCCGAACGGTGAAGGGGTATGTGTGCAAACACGGTTGGAAACCCCATGGTTGACATATTATACAGGAGGCGGAAGCAATATACACCACTTTACGCAAAATTCTGGGCGGGCAGGAGTCTGTAAAGTTATTCCTCGAATTCCTCAAGCTTAATAACAAAACGGATATCCTAATCTTGAAGCACACCAAAGTACGTCGTTGCTTCACCTGGCGAAATTCGTTGAACTTATCCGTATTCTCCGATAGGAATCATTGGAGCCTAGGTCATCGATCTATCACAACGCATTGACTCTTCAGAACGCGTTCATGCACGCGGGGACCACGTCTGACATCTTCCTCCGTGAAAACCTCGAATGGTTGGGGCTGGCCTCAAACTGGTCCAAGTTCACTGCCACAGCCGCGCTCGGTGTCATCCACAAGGGTCACTTTCAAGAAGGAATGAACATCCTCGGTCCTTATCTCCCTCAGGCTAATGGAGGGGACACCGGCATACCTGGTGCTTCTTACTCCGAAGGTGGTGCTCTGTACGCTTTGGGTCTTATCCATGCCGGTTGTGGCAGTGGTCGACAGGTCGAAGGTTATCTTCGCGATGCATTGAAGTCTGCTACTGCTGAAGTCGTTCAACACGGTGCCGCTCTTGGGCTTGGCGTTGCTGGTATGGGTGGCAAGAGCTCAGATTCATACGAGGATCTCAAGCAGGCTTTGTTCTCGTCCGATTCCGCTATTGCGGGAGAAGCAGCTGGCTACGCTATGGGCCTGGTAATGCTGGGAACTGGGAATGAGGATACATCGGATGAGATGGTGACGTATGCGAAGGAAACCCAGCATGAGAAGATCATCCGAGGATTGGCTGTTGGGTTGGCGTTCACGTATTATGGTCGTCAAGAACAAGCCGACTCCATGGTCGCGAAACTGTTGGACGAAAAGGTAAACAGCAAATCGGTTTAGAAATTTACTGCCACTGACTCGTGTCATAGGATCCTATCCTTCGCTATGGTGGTGTTTACACACTTGCTCTGGCGTACGCCGGCACTGCCAATAATGTTGCTGTTCGCAAATTATTGCATATCGCCGTCTCAGACACCTCTGACGATGTGAGGCGAGCGGCTGTGACATCTTTGGCTTTCCTCTTGTTCAAGAACCCGTCTCAAGTCCCTCGTATCGTACAACTCCTCAGCGAGAGCTACAATCCCCATGTGCGCTGCGGTGCCACCCTGGCACTTGGTATTGCATGCGCGGGCACAGGTCTTCAGGTTTGTTTCAGTCATAGCATCCGTCTTCATTAGCTGACTCGTCATTTTTCCAGGATGCGATTGAGATTCTGGAACCCATGACCAAGGATAGTGTCGATTTTGTTCGTCAGGGTGCCTTCATCGCCCTTGGGATGGTCCTCGTCGAGCAGTCAGAAGCATCTTCACCATCACTGGCCTCTACTCGCGCACTTTACAATAAGATCATTGCCGATAAGCACGAAGATCCAATGGCCCGCTTTGGTGCTGCTCTTGGACAAGGTCTTATTGACGCTGGCGGGCGGAACGTCACCATTAGCTTGTCGTCTAGGGCGGGTAGCAAGAACACTAGGGCTATTGTCGGTATGGTGTTGTTCTGCCAATTCTGGTATTGGTATCCGCTTGCCCACTGCGCCGCTTTGGCCTTCGAACCGACCGGTATCGTCGGTGTTGATGGAGACCTCAAGGTGTGTTCATTCGTAGGGTTTTAGCCCAAACGCCATGTTAACCTTTCTTCAGGCCCCCAAATTCGACTTTGTTTCTAACGCGCGACCAAGCTTGTTTGCGTACCCATCGGCCACCAAGGCTCCTAAGAAGGAGACCGTAACCAAAGTCGCTACCGCTGTCCTGTCCACTACAGCGAAGGCTAAGGCGAGAGAAAAGAAGAAGGCCGCTGAAGAGGAAGCTATGGAGACTGTAAGTCTCTCTTGAACTCTGGCGGAGTTCATACCTCATGTTACTTCCAGGATGAGAAAGAGCAGAAGAAGGACACCGATGTCGAAATGAAGGCGGACGACACCACATCAGGAAAGCACGGCGACGTCTCACCGCTTTCTGGTTCATTATCCAACCTGGCGGAGGGCTCGACAGCTCCTGAGACCAGACCAAAGCGCAAACCGGAACCGGCATTTGAGACACTCTCAAACTTCTCCCGTGTTGTCCCAGCGCAGCTTCCTTACCTCACTTTCCCGCCAGATGGACGTTATCAACCTGTCAGAGCTGTCAGCACAGTCACTACCCCACCCAAGACAGCACCGAAGGCTGGGGCATTACCGAAACAAATGGGTGGTGGCGGCATTTTAGTAGTGTCAGATCAACGACCAGGGGAGCCAGCGGAATTCATTCCGTTCACGACTATCGTGGATCCCAATGCCGTGCCAGCCGCTGCTGCACCCGCCGCCGGAGGTGCAACTGCTGCTTCATCGCAACCACACATCGCATTAGATGAGAACGCACCCGAGGTGGGACCTCCGGGCAGTTTTGAGGTGAGCTGCTCACATTACACCCACAACATTGAATGCTGATGATCAACTTGTCAACTTGTACAGTATCCCTTTGATAATGACGCGTAGCGGGCAGACATCATGTAGACTTGTATTTCCTGATATTGGACTTCCACTTTTCCTCTATGCTAACCTATCATCGTGAGGTCATGTGCGATTGACAGACGCTTTGAAGCGGATCATTTGCGCCGTTCGAATCGAGTGTGCTTCGCCATATATCGTCATCTCGGTCTCTGAAGCAAGTCCTCTCCATATTTTTAGTGAGCTGTGTGTATTGATCTATGACGTGCCAAGTCTGGACTTAACACCTATAAAGCTAGCTGAATGTCTTCCAGTTATTCACACCATGTCTACCACAATCCCCCGCGTTGCTATCCTAGATGATTATCAGAAAGTCGCGTTCACTTTCGCGGACTGGACGGCTCTGAAGGAGCGAGTGTCCATCGACGTGTTCACGGATACCATCTCTGACGAGGATGCACTTGTTGCTCGATTGGAACCATATCAGATCATATGTGCAATGAGAGAGCGGACGAAGTTTCGCGCTTCGCTACTTGACAGGCTCCCCAACCTTGCGTTCATTGCGACCACCGGCCGCAAGAATGCTGGGATAGATGTTGCCTATGCGAAGGTACGTTCCAGTTTTCGACACCTTATTGCATGAGCATTGTGCTCACCTTTTTTTTTTGACATAGAGCAAAGGTGTACTTGTCTCTGGTACAGATGGTGGTGGTAACTCAACCTTAGAGCACATCTGGGCGCTGATTCTCGCGGCGGCGCGGCACATCGCCACGGAAGATTCAGGCGTAAAAGCTTGTAGGCAGTTGTGGCAGTCCACCATCCCCATCGGGCTCCGTGGAAAAACCTTGGGTCTCGTTGGCGTTGGGTACTTAGGACAAAGCACGGCAAAAGTCTGTTTACAACTTGCATTTTCTGGTATTGGAATTAATCGATATTCGACGCGTAGATCGCGCTGGCTTTTGGTATGAAGGTGATTGGGTGGTCGCCAAATTTGACCCCGGAGCGTGCAGAGGCAGCTGGGGTTGGGTTCGTGAAGTCCAAGGCGGAGCTCTTGCAGAGCAGTGATATCGTGTCCATCCACATGGTCTTGTCCGAACGGACCCATCACCTCATTACCGCGGAAGACCTCGCGCTGCTCAAGCGAACTGCGATCTTCATCAACACGTCGCGTGGGCCAATTGTAGACGAAGACGCGTTGGTCGAGGTGATCCGCAAGAAAGGCATCGCCGCTGCCGGGTTGGATGTGTTTGACCTTGAGCCTCTTCCGCTGGATCACCCATTGAGAGGACTGGACAACGTTACATTGAGCCCACACATGGGTTACGTGAGTGATGACAATTACAAGGTGAGCCGCTGTCGGAGAGACTGGGGACGATAATGATAACGATTGACAGGTGTTCTGGTCACAAACGGTGGAGAATATTGCTGCGTTTTTGGAGGGGGCACCAAGGCGGCTTATTGACGGATAGATAAAGGAGAAAGAGTTCTTTTGTATCAAGTAGAATGAAGTTGTCCCTTTGAGCCGCAAGGCTGTCACGTCCTGTCACGCGTCTGTGACGTGTGTGACGGTGTGTGGGTGAGCGCGAGGCCCATCTGAAGATCAGAGCTTGCGACTACTTAAAGGTTATTCGCCATCACCTCTCTTTCTTTTCTTCCACCACTCACACACTCGACACTCATGGACACCCGTCTTGCCAGTCGCAGAAACGGTACGCTGGATCTCCCATATGCCCCTGTTCCGTGTTATCTCGTGAAATCTGCATCTGAAACCCGCCTCTTGTCCAGAATATAAAAGCAAGGGTGCTCTCAAGCAGGATGACCTTCGTCGTCGTCGCGAGGAGCAGCAGGTTGAGATTAGAAGGCAGAAGCGTGAAGAGAATATCACCAAGAGGAGAAATTTCTTGCCTTCCACAGGTGGAGACTCAGACGATGAGGGCGGCGCCACTAGCTGGGAGTCACCAGTACGTCTGATCAACCCTTCAGCTCTCGCTCTCGTCGCGTCTGCAATGGCTAACAAACATATTTTATAGTTGGCGGATGAAATGATCAAGGGTGTCTTCTCCGATGACGCCGATCGTCAGTTGGACGCGACCACCAAGTTCCGCAAATTGCTCTCCAAGGAGAAGAACCCACCAATCGAACGCGTAATTGAGTGCGGCGTTGTTCCACGTTTCGTGCAGTTCTTGCAGGGCGACAACCCTATGCTTCAGGTTCGTCTCAATCTCTTTTTTCTTTATCGCCCCACTAATGATATGACTACACAGTTCGAAGCGGCCTGGGCTCTCACGAACATCGCCTCAGGAACTGCAGACCACACACAAGTGGTTATCAAGGCTCAGGCTGTCCCAGAGTTCATCAAGCTGCTCTCATCGCCCGTCCTCGACGTTCGTGAACAAGCCGTCTGGGCACTTGGTAACATTGCAGGTGATAGTCCTCAATGCCGCGATTATGTCCTCCAACAGGGCGCGCTTCGACCCCTTTTGGCCCTTTTGAGCGAGAACCACAAGCTGAGCATGCTGAGGAACGCGACTTGGACTTTGAGCAACTTCTGCAGGGGCAAATCTCCTCAGCCCGATTGGGAATTGGTCGGTTGTTGTTCTCCTTTCCACCCTCATGGTATACTGATATTATATATCGCCCTAGATTTCCCCCGCCCTCACCGTCCTCACGAAGCTTATCTACTCTCTCGATGACGAGATCCTCATTGACGCTTGCTGGGCAATCTCATACCTCTCTGATGGTTCCAACGACAAAATTCAGGCCGTCATTGAGAGTGGTGTCTGTCGCCGTCTTGTCGACCTCCTCATGCATCCCTCGACTTCTGTGCAAACCCCCGCTCTTCGGTCCGTTGGAAACATTGTCACTGGAGACGACTTGCAAACGCAGGTCGTCATCACGTCGGGTGCCCTAGGAGCCCTTCTTTCACTTTTATCATCTCCCAAGGATGGTATTAGGAAGGAGGCCTGCTGGACAATCTCCAACATCACCGCTGGATCTCCTCCTCAGATCCAATCCGTCATTGATGCCAACATCATTCCTCCTCTCATCCACATCCTTCAGAACGCTGATTTCAAGACCAAGAAGGAGGCTTGCTGGGCGATCTCAAATGCTACCTCTGGAGGACTCCAGGAGCCATCACAAATTCGATACCTCGTCGCCCAGGGATGCATTAAGCCACTGTGCGACCTACTCACCATGATGGATAACAAGATCATCCAGGTCGCACTTGATGGGCTCGACAACATCCTGAAGGTCGGAGAGATGGACAAGCAGGCAGCCGGGCCAGGGGCTATCAACCAGTATGCGGCGTTCGTGGAGGAGGCCGGAGGAATGGTCACCATCCACAACCTCCAACAGCACGATAACTTGGATATTTATAAGAAGGCGTTCAACATGATGGACAAGTACTTCCCCGACGATGATGAAGTCGACGCTGGGGTCAGCGCACCTACTGTTGATGCATCTGGAACATTTGCTGTAAGTTCGGCCATGTTTGAAATTCTGATGAGTATATCTGACGCTGTCTCCTGCACAGTTCAACCAGGATAATGCTGCGCCACCTCCAGGAGGTTTCAGCTTTGGTCAGTAGTTAGTTGGCGGTTCGATTGGTTCTCGTACTCTGTGTTATCTCCTCTCCAGTCATGTAGCGTCTCAGAACAGTAACAGCAAGTTGTTGTGTGAATTACATCCTTTCTTTGTCACTCGTAATCCTACGCCTTGTATTGAGCGTCGTCCAAGGCCTTTGCACCTCGGAAAGACGACAGAAGATCATTCCAACGCGCGCCTAAGCGGTTGCATGCTTGCTCTGAACTGCGACCATGGCGTCCCAGATCCTCCCTCTAGGTAGTATCCGGCATATATTCCCTACAGTCTATTGCTCAAGCATTTTCCTCTGCTAGAACTGATTGATAGATGCATTGGCTCGCGGATATGGGTGATCATGAAAACCGACCGTGAATTTACTGGGACGTTAACTGGGTTTGACGACTTTGTTAGTGCGTAACTGCGGCTCCATAGCCTGCTCTATACCCCCACTGATGGATTTACTGTCTTCTGTAGATATGGTACTCGAGGACGTCACAGAGTAGTGCGTTCATCTCTTCCGACTGTGCTTCGGGGGTTATGATGAACGAGGTTCCTTACGAATAGCGAGATCACCCCGCAAGGCACGAAGAAAACTAAACTAAACCAGACATTACTCAATGGAAACAATATCTGTATGGTACGTGTATCCGATTTCTTTTCTGTGATTCCTTCGCTGAGCCGTCCTTGAGCAGCTGATTCCTGGAAGCAATGGTCCAGAGGATGTGTAGCCTGCTACTTGAATGTTGTGGCACGCACCCCCCTGCGAGCTATAATTTCGAAGCGGACTCATCCTGTGATCTTGGACTTTGCATCATGGACTGCGCTCAAAACATACGATACTGTATGGCATCGGGGACGGTATATACTAAGTACGCAATGTCCAAGTTCTGGGGCGACCAGTAGGGAGAGGAATGTGTACAAATCAAACCACCTGTATCAATGATCACGAGGATGATGCACCCGCATCGCACAACCCAGTATGATTTTGAGGAAGGAACACGACGAGAAAGTGAACTCCGAGAATGCATGCCACTGCATGAACATACATGAGCGGTTAGTCGCCACCACAAGCGCCATCCAATCTTGCTCCCGTCCTCCACGTCCACAAAATGGTCGTCCGTCTTCGCATCGCGCTCTCCGGGCAACGACACAATCGCATATACCACATAGTCGCCGCACATCACAGAAGGCGACGCGATGGAAAGCCAATAGAAACCCTGGGCATTTTCAACCCCCGCTTGAAACCAGGAGAAACCACGAGGACGGTGGAATGGAGTGCGGATAGGATACGGTATTGGCTGGGAGTAGGCGCGAGGCCTAGTGAAGCTGTGTCAAAACTGCTGGCTTTGGTGAGTTCCTCCTCGATTTGAACTTTGTGGATGAGGGGGTTGACCGGGATGATGAATGTCAGGGAGGAATACAGACACCCACCTCGTCACCAGCCCAAAGCAAGCCAGCAGCCACATCTACTTCACAAGATGCAAAAACACTTTCCGGCTGAGCGTATGCTGGGGAATTCAGCGCGTTCCATCACTTATAGAGGAGAAGGAACAGGAGGACATTGCAGTCATACCCCGCCAGCTGCAGTCGCACATACAGGGGACCGTCCTCTACGGAGAACCAGAGACATGTATTACGGTTCATTAATTCTCGACTACCGCACGTCATTCCTAATCACTACTGGACCCACTACCCCGCTGCCTTCTCCAATACCGCTACGATATCGTCGTGTTCCGATACGCGTGCCAGTTCAACGGCAGTAAACTCGTCCTGATCCTACCCATGGTTGGAAACATTAATACCCGTCCTCCACCTGAAACCACGAACAGTTCTCACCTTGATTGTCGAGTCCACTCCCTTTGCTAACAGTAGCTCGACAATTGGAAGGTGTCCACGGTCGGACGCCAGATGCAGTGGTGTATATCCCTGGGGACAAATTCAACTCGTTATTAGGACATGAGAAGTGCAAGCTAGTAATCACATATTCGTCTTTTTCATTGAGGTCCGTAGTGGGATGAGATTGCAGAAATGCTTGAAGACCGTGAATGTCTCCAGTCACGGCATACTCGTGCAATGTCCCTGCTATCCTCTCTGCTTCCTCATGCTCTGTAATTGTGCTCACATGGGTGTTGCCCATACTCGCACTGCTTCCCTGGTGTCGCTTGGTAGTTTCCTCGTCGTCCCAAATATCTTCGTCGTCATCTCCAGGTTTTGTCGCAGGTGGAACTGCAGAAGTAGATGATTGTGTAGCTGACTGAACGGAGCCCTCGATCCATCCAAGTTCTCGGGCAAGCTGAAGGTACCGTTCTTCCGCATTTCCATCCCGATCCCCGTATGTGGTTTCAGTCTGCTTCCACGCATCCCATTTGGCGCGGCCTGTGATATTGAAAATGGATGGTCTTGAAGAGTTTGGGGAATGAGAAGTGGTGATGAACTTGAAAAGGCCATAGAGCTATTATGACTTGATTAGAAGATGGCTTGTGGCGGAAGGGACGAGTTACTATAGACCTCTAGCTTCACCGTGTCCGATACTTTGGATAAAGATGGCGCACTTGAGAGATAAGCTGCAGCTTCCTCAAACCGCGGGGATGGAGTGGGGGTAGACATGTTGTGGTAGGAAGCAAGAGGGATTGGAGAGCACTTCTCGAAAAATCTCGCATCCTTCAAGTGACACTGTGATTTTAGATAGATCGAGCTATAGATCATGTGAAATTACGAGTGTGTACAATAAAGCAAGGATGTCCATGTCCTATGGTATAGCTGCCGAACCTGCAGGTTGCGCTGAGTCGAACCTGCTAAGTGCCCCATTTTCTGCAACCAACGCTCCCTTCAAGCCGCCCATCTGCTCGCAAATCTCCAAAACTTGTTCGTGGAAAACGTCGTTCAAGCCCGCAGATGTACCCGGAAGTAAAATGTGAGGCAACACACGGGTATGGAAGACCCTGTGGGCAACATTGCCACCCTGTAACGTCGATGCTCATGGTCACCTACTGGGTAAGTGTATGAGATGGCAGGGAACTCACAAATTGGTGATAAATCCCTCCGACGGCGGCCTCTACAGCACTGCCCTGCACCTTGTACAACCCTACAGTCCGGCTGACCTTCGGCGATAGTCTCGAGTAGTCACCCTCGACATGTCCCACTTGCGGATCGACGTTGACCGGTGACCACTTCAATACTCGACCAAGCTCCCACTTCGGTGCAACATGTTCGCCAAGAATGTACGTATTCAGAGCACGTTCTGCGATCAGTTCAAAGTCGTGACTTGCTTGCAGTGACGGCGCAGAGTGCAAGAACAACATTAGATACGAGTTCAATACACGTCGGCCTAAGAGGAGAGATGAGTCAACGAGAAGGCGGAACCCAACTGACGGACGAACCGATGAAGCTTAAACGAGTATTATTGCTGGCTGCAGCATCCCGATGACTGCTATGGGTAAGGATACGCGCTGCAAGTTCAGGAGGGAACTTTAGAGGGGAGAAAACAGAGTTGAGATGTTCTGCAAGCCGTAATGAACTAGCATTATTGCTGCTTTTGAATGGCTCTGGAGTGGATGAAATTGAAGGGGCCTTGCTGGTCGAATAGGAACGCTTTGTATTAGATGCTGAACGAGGAAGGCTGGCTGTCCTTGACCGAGTTAAAGCTGATGACATGCTCAGACGGACGTTGCATTACTGCATGAGGGTAGAAGCGTACCGGCTGGACTAGAAAGAGATGTTCTCCAACTCCTGGTGAAGCCATTGAGAGCTGCCCGACTGCAAGACGCGACCTGGGACATGGAGGACAATGGCAGCGTTCACGTCCAGCAGGCCAGCATTACCAGCCGTGTAGGCGCCCGTTTGAAGAAAATCGCGATCACGTGCGCTGACCCTTGCTCCAACTGCAACTTGAGTCTCGAGAGTCGCAATGCATCTTCACCAAAAAAAGAATGTAAAATATCCTCATATTTGGGTAGTCTAGAGGAATGGGATATGGTTCCGCCCCAGGTAACACAGACCTGACACACAAGAAAGATGCACACATTTGAATTAGTGCAGGAATGTGCAACACTATAAATCCGATACTATGTATGATACGGAGACAACTCAAACCAGTCCGGCAGCCTTCATGGCCTACAAGGACGGGATCAGGATCAGAGGAACTTTTCTCGTAGCGAATGTAGTACAGTACTCACCTTAAGCATCTCCGAGCCGATCTTCGCTGGGCTATCAGTGACAATCGCACCAGCCTTCTCAAGTGCGGCGACCTTGTCGGATGCAGCACCTGAATGACGAGGCCGTTTAGACACGTCGCAGACCACAGCAAGTTATGACGTACCTTTACCACCCGAGATAATAGCGCCAGCATGACCCATACGTCTGCCAGGGGGAGCAGTGCGACCAGCAATGAAACCAACAACGGGCTTTGGCTTAGCGCGAGTCTTGTTGTACTTCTCCAACCATTCTGCAGCCTCCTCCTCCATCGACCCACCAATCTCACCGATGATAACAATACCTAGAAGACGTGGATGCCAGGTCAAGACACGAACGTACGTTCGGAAAAAAAAGTTGGATGGACGTACCTTCGGTGTTATCGTCCTCGAGGAACAGCTTAATGACATCTATGTGCTGGGTGCCAGGGAAGGGGTCACCTCCAATGCCAACACATAGTGATTGACCGAGGCCAACCCCGGTGGTCTGTGCGACAGCCTCATATGTCAAGGTGCCGGAGCGAGAGACAATACCGATTTTGCCGGGCTTGTGGATATGACCAGGCTGAATACCCATCTTGCAGCCCAATGGGTTGATAATACCAGGGCAATTGGGCCCAACCAAGCGAGATTTCGACTGGCTCTTGAGCGCGTTCATGACCTGTGATGAAGAATATTGCATAAGTATCAGGTGTCGTCACTGGGGCGAATCCCAACTGCTCACTTTGATTTCATCCGCCTGGGGGATACCCTCAGTGATACAGACGATGAGCCCAATTTCATTCTCAATTGCTTCAAGGATGGCGTCGGCGGCAGTAGGAGGGGGGACATAGAGGACAGTAGCTTCGGGCTGGACCTCCCTAACGGCCTGCATACCATCTCAGCACGCTGAAAACATTCCTTGAACATTGATACGCACCTCTCTGACGCTTCCGAAGACGGGGAGACCAAGATGCGTCTGACCAGCTTTCTTTGGGGACACACCGCCTACCATGTTCGTACCGTAGGCCAGAGCCTCCTTAATGTGAAAAGTGCCCTATTTGTTTGCTCATCAGCTGCCATGTCTCCCCATTCCATTCCATCAATGCTGACCGTCTTGCCAGTAAATCCCTGGCATAGTACTCTGGTGTCCTTTCGGATGAGCAAGTTTGATATTGTGGACTCGTAGTTCTGGCGGGCCGCAGAAGACGAGAATGCCCGGCGTCCAGCTGACAGGGGATGAGAACATGAGAAGAAAGAGGAGAGAATTGTTCTCACCGACGGACGCAAACGACTGTCCTGCACGTCCAAGCATCGAAAGAGAGTGGAATAATGTGATGATAGTGGTTCCGAGAGGAAGGCTTGCGGGTACGCGCTGGCCGAGCGTCTCCTCTCCATCATGCAGTTTGTTCATGTTGTGGGCGACAACAGCCTCATCAATGATTTCTAACTTCACAACAAGTATCATATATCATATGTCCTAGGCGTACAACAGTCTCGTGTACAGTACTCGCACTGTTCTATAACCATCTTCTCCATTTCTTCAAGAGCCCTCAGACATAGGCCCCCCACGCCGCCTGTCCTTCGCCTTCCGAGACGCGCGGTCAAGTCCGTGGATAGCGTATTTTACTTTGTCGAACTGTGCAGTGTTTATCGCACTAATAGCGGCTGGTGAGACAAGGGTACTGAACAAAGAATGCAACGGACTCACCGCGTTACGTCCGCTAGGAAAGCGGACTTGGCCTGGTCTGGTACAACGATGCCATTCAGCTGCTGCAGAATGGTGGGTAACCATGCAAGGAGTTGCGACGACCACAGCGTGGCCAGAGATCTGAAGATGTCCACAATGAACGGCGCTGTCTCCTCAGGGAAGTCTCCTGTGAGGCCCGAAAGCAGGTATCCTGACAACTCCAAGCCATCCTTTTCTATAACGGAGCGAATAGCGGCAGCGTAAGTAGGGAATTTGGGAGGGGGCGAAGAGGACGGAAGAAGAGAATCATGAGTGACAACGCCATGGAGGAACTCCAGAGCTGCAAAAACGACGTCAGCTTGGACAAGGGTCAGCGAAGTAATAGCGGCTCGGATGGCGGAAGGGAATGCTGGAGAAGGGAATAGAACGTCCGGGGCGAAGTTGAATATCTGCAGGAGCATTTGTGAATAGTCCTCAAGAACTATGAAAAAGAAGGTTAGCGGAAGTGAGAGCTCGCAACAAACAGTATACCCACCGTCTGGGATCTGACCAGGGGATCTGTCGTGCAACAACTGTAACACTTTGGCAGAAATTCGTTCGTACGCATCCCTGAAGCTCGCTCGCAATGTAGGATCCGCTTCGTTACCGAACCGACCGACGCATTTTCCAGCAATCCAGATGTAGCTCGAGTGACCGGTGGTCTCGAACCTCTCTGTCATTCTGGAGAATAACGTGGGCAGAATGGGCAAAGCTGCGTTGCTGAAGAAGTTGATCCCGAGCCGCATAAGGCGGGTGGTGCGCTCGCACATGAGATAGTCGCCACCGTACTTGAGAAGGAATTGCTCCAATACAGACCAGGCCTCTTGACATGTTCCCTGACAGGCTGCCGGAAGCTCTTCGCCGAAGCCCTCGATGACCACGAGCATGACTTCCAGGTTTTCCAAAGCATCTGCCCAAATATATTTAGTTGGGACCTGAGTTAACCAACGACATGAACGCACCTGCAGCAACACGCAACTCTGCCTTCGTAGCTGGCGTCGGCTTCGCAGCGACGGCGTGTACCTGGGCAAGAATATCAAGAGCAAATGTGCGCAAAGATTGTGCCGCTTGTTCCATAGGCATTGCGGAGATCACATGGGCAATCGCTTCGTACACTTGGATTTTGTCGTCTTGAGTGAGTTTTGACCCCATGGTGCCCAAGAATGTGTGAAGCTGAGGCAGGAAATCCACTAGATGCTGAAGAAAGCCTCAGGAGGATATTCATGAGGACGGCAAAGAAAGAATGACGTACCCTCTTGCAATCGGAGCACAAGTACTTCAATGCCTGCCCAGCTGCCGCAATCACTTCCGAATCTGAGTCTTCAAAGCCGGCGGAGATGTATTGCAGTTGGAATGGAATATAGCTTGGGTGTTTGTTGACCCACTCAGTGTAGCGGGCCATAATGAGGAGTGCAGCATAGCGAACTTTAGGGTGTGAAGGGAGTGAAGGAATAAGATCCATGATTTTTGGGACCGCCTTATCATCCGCGGGATCGACCTCAGCACCCATTGACCTCAGCGAGAAAAGTGGTGCCTCGATTTCTTGCCATGAAACGTTCGGTCGGGAGAGTGCATCGGTGATCAAGTCGTAGGTTGCCAGTAAACATACATCCGTGTCCAGAACGTAACAACAGTCTTTGAGGGTGTCGCCCATGACATGTCTGAAGTGGCGGAAGTTGTCCGCCTCTTGACCAGTCAAGGAGCTGTCGTCTGCTGGGAAGTGTAGATGCCGAATCATGACACCCATAAGTGCCTTATATGCGTCATGGAACAGGGGAGATACTGAAGGTTTCTTCCCGATGGCTTGCGCGAGACGCATCCAGAAGTGGAACGTTAAAGGGACGATATCGAGGTCATGATACGCAGAGCACTCTCCAATGGCCTCCACGATCGGGAAGAAACTTTCGGTGTGGTGGAGAAGCAAACTCCGATAGACTTCTCCTGCCTCCGTGAATATTTTTGCGTAGCCTCGGATTTTCTCTGGATCATCCTTGAACTCCGTGAGCTTTGACTTCAGCGCGATTACCCTTGGAACAATAAGCTCGATGACGGGCATATTGTCGTCGATCTCCTGAGTTTCGTGGATGATGTCACAAACGAGTATCACAGCGGTGTCAAAGAGGTCTTCTGACGCCAGTGCATCGAACGCGTAGGAAAGTAGTGGAGTCTGCGCGAGTTGGGCAGCGGTGATCTCGCCGGCTGCAAGCCAGCTGCTCAAGCATTGGAAGACTTGTGTCTGCACTGCGAAGGTGACTCCTGATGCGACGATTAGAGGAAGCAGCGCGTGAGTACCAAAAGTGAGAAACGTACCTTGCGCTTGGAGATAGATGGATAGCAACTCCACAACTCTTTCTGCGTTCGCCGTGAGCAACACGTACGCCCTTCGCTCATATTCTTCATCCTAAAGCATTAAATAGATAAGTTTCGACGCGCTGTGATGGCCGCTTGTAGTGCAGCATACCGTGATCGGAACCCTCATATTACTGTTCAACTCCTCCGGTAGGATGGTCAAAAACTGTAGCAACGCCGGGACTGTAGCCGGGTTCCCTCCAAATGAATTCAAGAGATCCTCGACAGGATTGTCCCATGCGGTGGCTTGTAAGGCCAGACCGGAGATCGCGAGACATAGCTGAACAATGATCGTTCGTGGTCCGGTATGATACCTCTCCAAGGCGGTAACAAGGGTATCGCGCAGCGAAAGCAGATTGGCCGGGTCCACCTGGTTCAGATCGTAGGTGACCTGAATATATTCCACATCCGTGAGCTACACCCACTAGTGGCGAGGGAGAATCTAGCGTACCTTTGTCCGAAAAGTTTGAGCTGCGAAGAGCTTAGCGGCAAGTGGCGCCTCTGGCGACAGTAAAAGAATATTGCACGTAGACCATGCTTCAGACTAGGAGTAAGATGGGGTGGGTCGTTGGTCAGAGTGGCGGCTCGGATTGGACCCAAAGGCAAAGGTGGTAGTTACAGAGTGTTGGAAATCTTGGAGCCAGGTGTTCGCAGAGCTGAGGGCGGCCTTGTCTGGAGCCTGGCTGAAGACATCGAGGGCGGATAGGACAGCCTGAATGCTCTCTGTTGCCGCCATTGTCGCGAACGATGAGAGGAGATGAAAGTATAATGACGAGATGAAAGATTCGGAGACGGGTAAGCGCAGGTCACACAATCTCGTCTGTTTGTAGATGTTGACGGCGTGATCATTCGGGGTATGATAGAAATAAAATGACTAGTCAACGGCCTACAAACGCTCCTCGAGCAGCAGTATTTCGAAAGGCAACTAAGGTGAAAAATAGGACGGAGAGCAATCCGGTATCCGTGCAAAGGAGTGTGGGTGAGTGTCTCAAAACGGCACTAAACTGGGGGGATCATTAAGACGATGGCTGGGACGCCGAACGCAATGAGAAACAAAGTACGGTATGCATGACGGTGGGGAATAAGGCAACCAAGAGAGAGACGTGCAACGGGTAGGAAGAAAGCAAGAGGCGGAAGCGTATCGCATGGTAGGACATCGTCTTACGTGCGGATATTGAAACGACGCTTGTTCTGTGCCCAGTCAACGCGGCCTTCATCGACGGAAGATGGTGTTCTTGTTACGCACAGGCTTGTCAGGTGTAATTGGTCGGCCGGTTTCGATGCGGCGCTTCTTGTCTTCGAGCTCCAGCCGTTGCTTCTCGAGGGCATCCTTCATCTCCCTATGCCGGGCGTAGAGCTCTTCTTCGGACTGCTTGAGCTTAGCCTCCTTCTCCTGCACCTTCTGTTGGAAGACCATCTTCATCTCAGCCTCCATCTTAGCAAGCTTGGCCTCATGCATGGTGCGCTCCTCCTGGACACGGACAGCAGGACTAGAAACACAGTTAGTAATGACAATGTAACAACAGCACTGGACACTTACTTAATCTCCTTGAACACACTAGAATCCTGAACAACACCCATGCTGAGCAACTTCTCTGTTCGCCAATTCTCGTAAAGAACGTCGTTGGTGTACTCCCTCAGCTCCTCCATGTATGTGCGGACGAGCATCTGACGAAGCTTGACGAAATCGCAGTGATCCTCGTTGTCGACCTCGACGACACCCCATGGGTATGCACGGCCACGAACTTGACGGCCGTCGGGGGTCTTGACAACCTGGTCTGAGCCAACAACAGCGAAAGGAATTTTGCTGGCAATCTCTTCAGTCTCGGCAATAGCCTCCTCATCCTCGTTCTCGTAGGTTGGCGCCTGGAAGATATGAATCTTGTGGTAGGCAATGTCGGCCAAGATCTGATTGAAGAAGAATATATGAGCCGTGATAATTCGCCACGATGCAAGGGGGAAAACTTACGCGAGCCTTAAAGTCAGCAACCTCCTCGTCGGTAAGAGTATCCGACTTGGCGATGATGGGGATGAGGTTGACTTTGGTATGAAGCTGGCGCATGAATTCGACGTCGATAGGCTTCAGCCTGAAGGGTAGAGGTTGTGAGTTCAGGTGGACGCTTCGACCGTGGCTGAAAGAAACTCACGAGTGACCAGTAGGCTGGATGAAGTACAAGCAAGCATGAACACGGTTGTCAACGATCTTTTGGCGGTTGACCCGGTTTTCTTGCTCGAGGTAAGAGTCAAACCGCGACTCGATGTTTTCCACGATGGGTTTCCAGCTTTTGACGCGTCATCAGTCAGGTGTTGGCCTGAAGAAAAATTGACAACACATTACCTGTCGTCATTGTTGACGAAGTCACCAAAGCCGGGTGTATCGACAACCGTCAAACGGAGACGGACGCCATTCTCCTCGATGTCTGAAAAATGTACGTGAGCCTGAGATGGCAGTCGCGGTATGAGTAAAAGCGCGCACCAGCGCTGATGCTCTCAATGGCGACGGTCTGGGGGCGTTCAGCAGAAGGAGGGAGGGGCTCCTTGGGCGGGTAGAGACGGGTGTTGAACAGAGTGTTAATGAGGGTCGATTTACCAAGGCCAGACTCGCCTGGGAGAGAACGTGAGCGTGACAGGTAAGGCGGATGGGCGACACATGGCACATACCGACGACCATGGCGGTGAACTGGAAGCCCTTGCGTACGCTCTTCCTGTGGACCTGGTTGGGGAGGTTGGCGAAGCCTACGTAGCCCATGAGCTTCTTGTGGATGATGGGGCTGGGGGTGTTGGCAGGAAGAGATGGGCTGGAGGCGTTGTAACTTGTGCCATTCGCGTCGCCGTTGGTGGAAGAAACGTACGAGTCCGTCATCTGCAGAGGAGGTGAGTGTTGTCGACGAGAAAGAAAGGAGGAAGAAAGGGAGATTGTGCGTACTTTTACGTGTGTTGGGAGGGGGAGGGGAGGGAGTCGGGGCAGAGACTGAGTTTGGCGGTTGCTGGGATTGTCGTTGTTTGCCGCTGCTTGTCGCCTCATCTCGCACCCTCAGAGCCGGCTTGGGCACGAGCAGCCCATTCTACCGAAAAAATTATTATTTCTCCCTTCGACCCATCACACAACACTTACCCATCGGCCAACCTCGTGCACGGTCGTCGGCGACACACTGCGGGGGCGGGGGGTGCTGGAAGACATGTCGATGGCTCCGGTCAAACGCCCTCCCATGCCTTATCCGCGAGGTCAAATTATCATTCATTAATTTCTCAGCTTTCTACTCTTCTACGTTGATAAAGCGCGAAAACATATCGTCCGCAACATCCTCCAGCTCACTCTCCCCAAACCAGAGGCCCAACCCCCCTCCAATCTGCTCCGAGCAGCCCTCCTTCAACGCGCGGCCCCCATCTCTTCTGCCCTGTGGCAGAGACCGATTTGGGGTGGGCGGCAACGTCCACGACCCGGTCGAAGACGATGGCGACGACCAGCCTAACTCTGGCGTCGAGCCCCCAGTTATTGGCATATATGCCGTTTCGAGATCTTCCCTGTGTGTTTCGGAGAGCTGAAACGGCTCCTCCGCCGCTTCCATGACTGGCAGGAAGTCTCGGCAGTCCGCCAATCGGGGCTCCTCGCAAACCTCCTCAACCGCAGGTGGCGCCTTGTGCGCTGGCTCTGTCGCGAGAGACATGGCTGCGTGGAGGGAGTAAATGGTGCGTCCAGCCCACTGCATGAACCTTTTCTGTGTTGCCTGCTCGGCGGCGCTCCCCCTTCGCTTCCCCAGTACCTGCTCCTTCCCCTTCCTCCGATATTTGGGCAGAGACAGACCCTTGCGTCCTGCGTCAGTAGTTCGTACTGAGGTTTTCGGTGTATGAGTGAATGGGTGATCGCGGGTATCACTGGATGGGTGGTGGAGTGGCAAGAAACTGTCCATCAGGCCAGCTGTGGACGGGACATCTGACTGGATGAAGGGGTATAGCAATGGCGACACCGGCATAGTTTTGAGTGAGTTTGGTGGGGTCGCAGGGAATGGCCTTGGTAGATATTGTATGTGTACGATAATCTCAAGCCCACCGAACAGTACTATATATCTGCTCATTCCAGCTTTGCATCGTGTTCAGCTTGGTCTTGGAAAGACGACCAGCGTCTGAGGCTACAAAGGCCAGTGTCATGGCAAAAGAGCCATTCTCTGAGTACCTTTTGCTTTATCACACACCAAAGCGAACCTTTTTCAACTTGATCATTATGTTTCTATCAGAGCGTATTCGCACACAATGACTCTTTCCGTGTTCACTGCAGTCTGGAGACGGACAGCTGGAAAACTGGGACGCCGCTGTCAGACAGCGTCCGATGAACGAGCTGAACAACTTACTATCTGGCCTCGCATAATGACCCGTCACATCCAAGTCAAACTTCCCTCTCACCACATCGTCCAAATCCAACCTCGCCGTAAGCACACCTTCCTCACCCAACAGCGGTCCAGCCAGAACCTGTCCTAATGGACTCACAATCACACTTCCGCCCGCAATCATGATATTCTTTGGATCACGCTTGTCCTCGTCTGCTACAGCGTGGTCGGAAGGGTAGTCCTTCTCCTCGGCATATTGGCAAGCGGAGAGGACGAAGCATCGGCCCTCGAGCGCGATGTGCTTCATAGTGTGCTGCCATTCCGGGCGTGCGTCCACCGTGGGTGCACAGTATATCTGGGTCCCTTGAGAGTAATAGAATGTGCGAACTGGTACGGTAGTTTAGATGATACGTCCTGTGGAAATGTCTGGACGGGAATGCGATAACTCACGTAGTGGCATGTAGTTTTCCCTGCGCGCGCACGATATTAAAATTGGATCAACACATCACAGTGAAGAATGACTGACCAGCAAATGGTCGAAGAAACCTTCGCCTTCACAGAGCCCTTCCCTTCAGCCACAAAAGAGACCTCAGGCACAGGTAGCGTCGTGGCATCCCCCTGTCCCCAAATCACCCTCTCCAATCCCGTCGGGAGTAGCTTACGGTGCTTGCACAAATAACCTTGGACAGGGTCAACGAAGACAACCGTGCAATACAACGTTCCACCATCACGCTCAATGACTCCGACGACCAGAAAGACATGCAGCTCTCTGCTGATAGATTCCAGGCGCGTGATGGCAGGTGACGGGATGTCTATCGCTGCTGAGTGGTATCGCACGAATTCATCTCTGCCTTCGGGTTTCCGGTTGCCAACTGTGACTCCAAAAGTGGACATTTTCGGATAGCCTCCAATACTAATGACCATGAGCTCTGTATATGGATTGAATGAACTTTTGGCGAAACTCACAATGCTTCAGGAAACACGACGAGCTGAGAGCCATCCCGTTCTTTCGCAAGGCGTGCGTAATTTTCCAGCTTGTCTAGCGTTTCGGGGAGAGAATAAGCTACGGTGCACGCTTGCACCACCGAGGCCACAATTATGTTGGCCATTGTTCAACACCGCGAAGTTGGAGTGAAGATGAAGGACTGTGAAGATAGTCAGCAAACCCGTGTGATCGATACGACTGACCAATGCTCGATTCTCGTGAATATAAGTCCCATCACGTGGCACGCTCCGTCCCCTCATGCGAAAAGTCAAATGTGAGCATTAGGTGTAATATAGGATAGATGGTCTACTGAGATGTTGAGGGTGTGGTAGGTACCGGTGTATCGGGTAACCACTCCTTCGGGAAGTCTTTTAATGTGGGACGGGTGTACCCTCGTCCTTTCGCATGACCACCCCTCTTTGCCTTCCGTAGCTTCGCCTCCAGGTGTCGTGCATCGTAAGGAATATTGTCCAGTTTCTTCCTAACAACCTTTGCACGACATCAATTAGATACCCCAGTAGATAAATATCAACACGTACATTTGCCTGTGCAATGAGACGGTCCAAGGTATCACTCGCCCACTTCAAGTTCATGGCCGCCTTGGGGAAATTTTCGCAAGATAGCTTGAAGTAACCCCACTCGTCATTCTCATGCGGTGCAACTCCTGCATCTTTCGGAGGTTCAGGGGACCACCTCACTCCCGCCAACAGCTTGAACCTCGCCCTCGCGTCATCGTCCGTGAGCGGTAGTTGAGACACGGGTGCGACGATGACGCGTTTCCTGTCCGCGGGATGTTCTTCGTTTCCATATGAGATAGAGCGAATAATGAGAGGGGAGGTGGGTGGTGGGGGAACAAATGGTCTGCGATATGCTGAAGGGGACGGCGCGTTCAGAATCGGGGACGGGCTTCGGACAAGGTAGATGTGACGTACCGACCAAGTTGGGCATGTCGTGCTCTATGAGACGCATGTAGTAGAGTACTTGTCTTTGCTGTCGGAGAACCATGTGACCCGCCGAGGTAACATCGTCGTTCCCGACTGGCGTTTGCAGGTCGTCCAACGTCACCATTTCGTCCTCTGCATCAGCCTCTTTCCGCTGTGGTTGATTGCGCACCATTCGTGGCATGGAGAGAGAGGAAGATGCGTGCAATAGACGACGCGTAGAATTATGTCGCGACTGAGCTACTGCATGGCGCAGAGCAGAGAGAGACATGGTGGACAGGATGGAGGGGAAATGCCAGCCACAGCGAAATCTGAAGGTGTAGACGCCCATACCAGCTACTAAACGCGCGATCGACCCGGAGGCATCCCGCGAACTTGAACCACTGGCAAGGTCCTCTCACTCACAATGGTGGTACGCTTTCCGGCTTCAAACGTCGACAATCGCATCTAACTCGATGTGCAGAAACTCCTTCTCTCAATCAAAGCCGATCTCGAGAACGTGACGGATCTTGTCCCCTCATCCGATGCATTCGACTATTTCTTTCAGGTATGCTCATCGTCAATGTCCCGATGGCGCACTGTCTCTAAGAGATCTCTCGATTTATCAGGTGCAGTGTAGCAGCTGCCACGAGACTCACCCCAAATTCGTATCTGTGAATCGCGAGGTGAGACCGTCTGCCAATGCCACACCCATCTGTCTCACATCCGTTCCTAGGAAGAACACGCTGTCTCTGGAAGCAAGGGAGCGACAGCCCACTTCGTTTGGAAGTGCTCCTCGTGCAAACGCGAGAGCACTGCGAAGTTTGAGACCAACGCCCCACCAAAACCATATAGTGCCGATGCGAATGGTCAGTTCGCACCGCTGGTCACTCTAGAATGCCGCGGTCTGGAGTTTGTCGGTTTTGACCCTAGGGTGTGTCCAAGATTATTTTGTGCATAGGATTGTCTATCTGATATGAGTTGAAGGGAACCTGGAAATGCGTGGGGGCAGAGTCCGGCACTGTGTTCTCTGAAATCGAGATCGAGGATGGTGAATGGGTCGACTATGATGAGAAAGTCCGTCAATACCTTTCCACAACGTGGCTGAGATCTCATTACTCTCAACAGGCTGCACAACCCGTAGGCGTATCAAATATCGAAAGTAAATGGAGCAGGGCGTGATGGACCAAGTAGAACAGTGGGCGCAACTGTAAGATACGGATGAAAGTATCGATGTATTTCTACCTACAAATAGCATACATACAAGTGAGGGTATAGTGGACGAAGAAAAATCCAAGACCTTAAGAAGTGAATATAAATACCGTGAAAGGTTGTAGAAGCATGCATTAGTCGTTCTGATCAGCTTGCCCTTCTCTCGATGTCTCTGCCACTTGACTGTGTTCACGTCCCTCGAGGACTTCTCGTTTCCACGTATGTGCCGTGTTGGCAGGTGCATTGACCATGTCAACAACATCGTGGAACGCATCCTCGACATGCTGCTTGCCAGACTTCATAAGTGCTGCTTGCTTCTTCTTGAACTTATTCAGATGCTCGATTCTGTGAAATTCAGATGAAGGGCCACCAAAGAATCCATGCACATGAACGTACCCCCAAAGTGCTGCTTCCGCCTTGCTGATCTCCACTTTGTGCATGTCAACACCACGCTCCTCCAGTACTGACAGAAATTGTCTGAAGTGCTGTGTGATAGGTAGTTGGGTTTAGCGAAAGGGAGAAACAACGTCGTTAGAGAAAACAATGCCACCTGAATTGATGTGCGATAGTGCCCCGAAAGTGGAGAGAGTGTGTGTATCAGGCCATTCTTCACGGAGATCAGCCCTGCAGACGTGACCAGGCCACCACCGAGGAACGATGAATGCTGAAATGTACCAGATTCTGCGCCACCCATATATCAATATCGGAGAATGTGTTATCCAGAACGACGCACTCTTGATTCCAATGAAAATATTGACTGGGCAACAGTTTTCTCAGCGTTCTGGCATCATCCCGAGACGTGTTACGCACAATTTTTATCCTGTTTACATGTATTCAGCAGTATGCTCATGGTTAGTGAAATCATCACCGACCGAAACGTATATCCAGGTGTTGCGCTTCACGGTCTTCCGAAGCAAGCGATCCAGGAGTCCTTTCAGAGTGAAATTCCTCCACAATATTCTCTTGATCGGGTTATGAGATAGGTTTCTCCCGCCGTAATAGTGCATGGCCTGATCTGCTTCTTCCCCCGAGATGGACGAGCCGCTACCGTGTGAGGTCAGTGGAGATTCCACAAAACTGTGACGGTGTTGCAGTGCTGTGGGCTCGGGGTGATCTAAAGGCACAATGCCCTTGCCGTCCCCAGCGTCCTTCCATCTACCAGCGGTGGTGTCCACAAGTTCACCATTTCTCTCCCAACGAAGCTTTCCTTCACTATCAACTTGAACAAGATAGTTCAGGCCTTCATATTTGCGATGCAATGACATTAGCTGGAAAGCGTCGATCCTTGGTGGAGAGACTTACGCTGGTGAGGAGAAAGATACCTGAGCCAAGGGTCAAGAAATTAGCATGCGGAAATGACTCTAAGCGGGTACGGGCCTTACGAGATTCTCTAAGTCGCAGGGTCGTGAGACAAAACTGAGATCTAAGTTATTTTCATCCAGCGCACCTCGCTTTCAAGCTGCTCGCGAGGACACTCTTTGAGCGAAAGTTCCTTTCCTGACCCTTGATCCAACCTGTGCTCGCCACATGAGATGAAGCGTAGGGCGACGATCGACAGACCATACCAGCGAAAGAAGTTGTCTGTAGTTTTTTCTTCTTCCCATCTCTTGTGATACCACTGTTGACGGTACCGGTGATGATAAGCCACCAGTGTCGGTATTTATCAGATAACAGCTTCTTGACCTTCACTTTATGAATAGAGTTGATGAGCACGAATGTACATAGTAAGAAGGAAGAACTCACAGTTAGATCCGTATCTATGCTTCCTGGGACGATGGACTGTTCGTTAGATTTGCTGACGACTTGCCAGTGAGGAATGGTGCCTTACCCGTCAATCAGCTCCAGCCAGTGTTGCGTCTCCAAGTGCTTTCGCGCAGCGTCCGCATAGTCTGCTCCGGACTGAGAGAGCATCTCATTTCCATCCTCCAGCCTGCTGAGAAGAAACACTGCCCGTCGCCATCGCTGCCTGGGACTGTTGTCACCACGGTCCGCGGCGTCCCTGTCGACCTGAAGAAGCAAAGCTAAATTGACAAGGCGAACAGACTGTCCCTTTTTGCGGTGGGGCACATACCTTTATTCGAGCATGGGCAGACAAATCACTCCAAAGGATGTCCGGGCCAAGATATTTGGCTCGCTGTCGTGCTCTCCACGCTCGCTGGATTGTGATGGCGGCGTTCTCTCGCGCTAATGAGTTGAGTTTTTCCTCCGGTGTAGGCCTGTGGAAAGCCTCTTCGATCGTCTCGATGGGTCCACTTTTTGGCATCGTCTAGCAGGGTTTTCCAACTCTCATGGGAGACTGTGTCGTACAACTTCAAGATACAACCTTCAGACTGAGCCTGGGTATATCCGTTCATTTATAGAAACTGATCAAATGACGTCACTCCTGCAAAAATAACTCTGCTACAGTGCGCGAGGAAAGGATGCAATAGTAAATCCGCTGCAGATGGACGGACGCTAGGGTCCCTACATTCCGCCGTGAATTAGCTGACACAGTTATTTTTCTCAAAAATGACCTACAACGAGAAGCATTTCATCACGAAGTCAGCAAGCTCCGGTGTATTCCGCACGACCTCAGGTAACGGTGGTCTACTACCCTGCTTGCGTATCTAATCGAATGCGCGGAATAAGGGTGTCGTGCTGGATGAAGCTTGTACGTACGTTGTTGACGTATCGTCGAGAGCATTCGTACTGCTGAGGGTCTCCTCGACACTGCAGGATAGACAGAGGGTGGATATCTTGTAAACACTTGAGGACATTGCCAAAATTTTCTTCGGTGTTAAATTCTACCAGCATTGTTGTTAGGGACAATCGTAGGAGCGATCGACCAGGAAGGCACTCACGCCATGAATAAATCCTTGAGAGTGACGGTGCTGAAGGCCTTGGAGGATTTGGGCTATGACATTCCTCACAAGAGATACTTCGTAATTGCCATACTTCCTTACGTGGTCTTCAATAGATCCACCAGGTACGTACTCTACGAATCTGCACGAATGTTAGCTGCCTCATTGATAGTGATGTACATGTTTAGAGAAGTTGGGGTTTCCTCAAAGCCGAGATATTCAACGATGTTGGGATGAGGACCAAGAACCTCGATCTTTCTGATCTCGGCCTTGAAAGCATCCACCATGGCAGCACGACGCTCATCGTCCCCAGCGATTGACACAGGTCGATCTCTTTGACGGCCATGAGATCGCCAGGATCGCTGTCCATCGCAAGGTCAATCTTGCTATGCGAACCAGTAATAATGAGTTCACCTCGAACCCAGTGGAAAGGTGAGGGACCTGTACCCATAAGCATGCCATTAGCGACACAACGGGTCAAAGAATTCACCTTTCGTATCAGCAATTTCCAGACCTGTTTTCACATTTCCACCAAAGTGCGATGTCCTCAGCGTTGAAAGGGTGAACGGAGGAGTTCCTCTGGTGAGCTTCCAACTTACATCCGCCAGCGTCAGCATCGTAAGCAATCCTTCCGGAAAGCTGTCGCGATTTGAAACTGTCATGATCTCCAGTGACGATCTGACGAATCTGCTGGCAAAATACGTGTACCGCACCTTACGAGTGTTTGAGGGGGTTCCGATGTACATCCCAACCTTGCAAGACGAACCGGGAAGCAGCAATTAGAAGTGACGTTTGGTATGTTCTGTCCCTGTAAACTGTTGAAATCCTTATCCGCATTGTATGACATCTTACACGTTCACACAGCCAGTTGGAAAGACCAAGACGAATGAGAATGACCGTGCGGTGGTAACAGACTGGCAGGCTGTTGAGGAACGGGTTCGATCGTAATTACCTTGTTGATAGTGGATCCTGTACCCAAGCGTGTTGCCTGCCACGTGTATACGGTATAGGGCTTCCGACGTTCCTAGTAGGGACCTGGTTCGGAATATACTCCTCCTCCTCCTCCTCCTCGGCGATAATTGGTCAATCTAAATTGCCATGGTTACCACGTCACTGATAGTCTCTTTTCGTACTCTCGAGCGCTCTCATCGCAAGGATCCTGGGTATCATGAACTGCAAATCTCCAGCGTGGATAGTGCTCAATGTAGCACGATATGAATTCATAAAGTCCGTTGAAGATATGACATGTGAGATGGATCATTACTGTGCGGCTACACTACTGTATTTGTGCAAACAATGTGAAGGAAGAAGGATTGACTATAATGCATGCGTAACTCTCAAAACGTGCAAGGTGATATGGAGCATGAGTTCATAAAGAGGTAAAGTGGTATTATGTCGGTTGGACAGGGTTGGGGGAGGGGGGGATGCAACGGAAGTGTGAGGACTCTGAGGAGAGGATTGGGGAATAAAGGTGGAGTAGCACCAGTCGCGTATTATTTGAAACCATTAAATGTCCAGTCCGGCTGGAGACAAAGATATGGGTGCTGCTGCAACTCGGCGGCGGATGGTCGCTCGTCAGGGTCCCTGTTTGTGATATGATCAGATGAGATACTTGCACAACAAAGCGAAAAGGGTCGTACATGGCGAAGCACAGCTGGCGGAATTCATCGGCCAGTGGGCTGAGTTTGATTTCGGAAGGTACTGGAGGCCCTTGCCTTGTCTGGTACAACTGAGCGGGGGAAGGAAACGTCTGAGACCATCGGGGCGGAGTTAAACTCGAATAACAACTCACATGAAGCAAGACCGCCATAGCTTCCTGTCCGTTCCAGGGCCTCTGTCCAGTCCACATCTCAAAGACAACACAACCGACGCTCCAAATATCGATCTTTGAATTGTAACCTTTCTTCTGCGAATTGATTACCTCAGGTGCCATCCAGAAGACAGTACCTTGCATCGAGGTATAGGCACCAGCCATGTTGATGTCGTCAGTCCTCTTGGAAATGCCGAAGTCAGAAATCTTGCAGATACCCGAGGTCTCCACGAGGATGTTATCTGCCTTCAAATCCTACACATAAAAGGCGATGAGTTGCGACCAACGGTGATATTCACTATACGTACTCGGTGTAGGATACCCTTCGAATGGAGATACTCCAAACCGCCGAGGATTTGACTGGTAAAGGACTTCGTGACTTCCTCGTCGAACTTGCCATGCTTGCGAAGGCAACTGGCAATTGAACCACCAGGAACATACTCCAAGAAGCTGGCAACCATATCAACACAATGACTATGAATGACTTCACATGAGGACTTACATGCTCAGGAATGTCGGAGTCTCCTCAAAACCAAGATACTGTACGATGTTCGGGTGATCGAGATCTTTCAACGTCTCACTCTCCAATTTAAGGGCTTCCACGACAGATATTTGTCGGCTGTCATCTCTGTCGCTGGCGGTGCGAGGCATTTCCACCTGCTTCACGGCAATCATCTCCCCCGTGGTAGCGTTCAACGCGAGATACACCTTGCCATAAGTACCTTTACCGATAAGCTCGCCACGGACCCAGCGGAAGATGGCTGCAATAAATGTAAGATGCATATCGTGATTTGTTCCATGCAGAATAATACTCACGTTTTGCGCCCCCAGGAGATGCCTCGGTAGCTGCAGAAAGATCATCCTTCCCTTCCGACGTAACCTCCTCAAGACGACTCCCCCACAGCTTGGTATTCCGCTTACGCAACTGTGCTTGCACCGTTGTCGGCTCCATACGAGAGGTGCGATCAATCCTCCCCGCAGCGACGACACGAATGGACTTCTTGTGTCTGAACTTTGGCTGTCTAGTATCAGGCACAGCTATGAGGGTCGATGGTTCTGCTGAAGTCGGCGAAGTACCACCCGATGCAGCCTCAATGACTGGTTTGTCCACGTCATGTTCCGGGAAATACTCCTGCAAGTTGTCAAACACCTCTTCAACAGGGGGGCGAGGTGCCCAAGTATAGTCGAAATTATTGTCAAATCGACTTGTTCGCTGGTTCTGCAGCCGCTTCGAGTTATTGGAAGAATTAGGTTGCTTACGCATGCGGAATGGAGGGGGAGGAGACGGAATGTAATCAGGAATGGGCGGTCGGGAGGCATCGCGAGCGTCCGGGAGGGCAGTGGGCACCGAAGCAGGGGAGCTATCGGTACTGATGGGTGTCAGCACCGGTCGTCCATTGCTAGGCTTAAGAACAGGTAAGTTCTGCCATGGGGGCTGTCCTGATCTATCGGGTTTCTTCGCCCATATCGTTCCACCACCTTCACTGTCGGAATCGTCGTCGTCAAGAGCAGGGAAGCCTACCATGGTCTTGCTGGAGCCTGGAGTAGCGTATTCATTGGTCGGAGCGAATCGAGGCGGTGAAGGTGTGCGGGGTTTGGATGGAATAAGAGTGCCAGATGAATTTTCCAATCTACCGAGGTACCGAGCGTAATCATCCCGTCGTACAGTGCTTTCGGTGCTATCGTCTTCCTGCACGGGCAAGGAAGATAGCGTCCGTTGGACAGGAAGGGTTTCTGGAGTCGCTCTCCGGTCGCCATCTCTCATTCGACTGTCCACTGGTGGGCTCATCGACGTCACTGGACTTCGAGGTGTGTTATAAGAACGGATCGGCTGAGGGTTATACTCCGCGTCAGGACGGGCAGCGCGAGGTCTGGACGAATAACTGTATGAGTTATCTTCGTAACTTGACGTAGACGGGTTTGCTGAGAGACCAGAGCTGTGATAGTGGGCTGATGGTCGTATGGTCGACGGCGACGTGAAGTCGCCGGTGCGGGGGGATTGGGACGAGCGATAGGGTGGCGTAGGAGGTTCACTACCTTGTGCTGACCGAGGCCGAGGATATGGTTCACCATCTGGCGACATAATACCCAAGTAGCCCGCTCCCGGTGGCGTCCCAACCGCGTAACCAGCACCATTGATGGAGCGAGAACTCTGGTACGTTGAGATTGGGGACTGCGCAAATGCCAGCCTGGACTGACTGTCATACGATTGTGAAAGCGGGACTTCACCATAGGCGGTGGGAGTGTCATGATACGGAGACATCGCCTCAAGTGTGGATGAAGTACCGATTGAATGTGTACTACTCCCAGTTGAAGGCCTTGTAACGATGGGGAGCTGTTGCGAAGAAGTTGGCTGACTGGGGCGACCTGACTGTAGAGCTGGGGGAACCTGAGGCGACTGTGACTGAGTTGGAGGTTGCTTGTAAGCACCGCGCAGATCAGTCATGCTCTTAGCCATGAGACGCGTCGTCCAGGTCGGAGACTGAGCAGGTTTTGGTTCGTTCTTCGAAGGACCGGCACCTCTCCAAGCGATGGCCCATGTTGGAGGAACAGCCTTGCCCTGGCGTTTGTTATGTCTTCCAGATTCGCCAGATACGCCTGGCGGAAGGGGAGGCGTGGGCCGCGAATGAGAGATGTTGATACCGAATCCATTCGAACCCTGAAAGCGCGGCGACCCCGATGGACGCGCATCCTGAGGAGTGGTCGGTCGCTCCTTCTTGTAATCACTGGACGGGATTCCTGGGGGAACGACTGTCCAACCTTCGCCCTTTCGCCGTTGAGTTTCGTTGTCTGCGTCGTAGTGAGCGTTCTTTCGACGCGAAGGGGATTCTTTGCTCCGGTATTGTAAGTTGCGACGTGGTCGATCAGGCTCCTCTCGCTCTCGCTCCTTCAGTTCCCGAGATTGATATGCTCGTCGTTGCCTGTCACCCTCAGACTGTGGATCGAGTACGGATGGATTCCGATCACGATCACGATCTACAACGGCGTCCGACTCAGTTCGGTTGTGCCGCGAGAAAGAAGTCGCGTTCTCGTCAGGGAACCGGCCGCTCTCAGGAGACGTCACTTGTTGTATAGGCGGAGTAGGTAAGGCAGCACCGTGGCCCCTTTCTGCTCGTGCAAGAGAGTGAGATTCACTGTTAGGTGCCCGTAGTCGGTCGGGGGACTTGACAAAAGACCCAGGTGACGGAGGTCTGGGATAAGAACTGGGGGGCTGCGGTAGCGGGGAGGAGTGTTGCTGGTGAGGGGGAGGCCGGATCGTAGATCGTCGCGTTTCCCGGTCGTGATGGTCGAGGTCATCTGAAACAGAGGCTTCATACCCTGCTGCGGCCACATCCTGAGGCATACGTTCGCTAGTCGACGAGATACTGCCACGACGGGACTTTGAGGGGGGTCGCCGAGGTCGCAGTGGTGGATATAATCCTTGCTGAGGTAAAACAGGTGGAGGGATGGTATTCACAGTGGGTGAGACAAGCGAAGATTCGGGGGGAGGCTCATGTACCGGTGCATGAGAGTGGGAGACAAGGAGCTTGATCGTTCCTTTGTCGTCACCGGAGTTGCGATAGAGGTCAAATAGCTGATCATCCGTGAGGGCTTCTCCAATCGCGAACTCGCCAATCTCGGTGCGATAAATCGAGAAGCGAGGTTGATCCTCGTCAGATATTTGCAGCTACACATGAATGAAGTTCGAGATAGATGTTGAGTGTAAGTTTACTAACGACTCACCTTCGTGAAAATCCGCTCCCGAATGAACGCGGCATCCCTCGCACCAGTGATGTCTACCGTTCTCAGCGTTTCAGCGTCCGCAGTCACAAGCAGAGTCACCCGTTCGCCCGACCCTAGACGATATCCTGCACTTGTGGGAGAAACATAGCTATCGGGAATGGACGTCGTGGGTGACTAGCCAAAACGCGCGTGAGCAGGGTATGGTGTGATCAAAGTGCGAGTACATACCGTAGCTGGCCTCGCAGATATGTGCTGACTGTTGCTTGGCCTTCCGTGAAGGTGGGAGCGAAGACGGTCGAATAATCCAGGTGTGGAGGAAGGATAAGGCGCAGTTCCAGGCCGTTCCTGGTTGAGAGGATGGACATGGTCTCGTCTGAAAGTAGCTTCACTAACAAGATCGACCGGTGGTTGACTCTGACCGGGAGTGCTCGGGGGAGGCGTAGATTCGATTGCAGGAGAGCTTGTACTAGACGGTGAGGATAAAGCGGGGTTGGAGGGGTTTGACCGCGATGAAGGGTAGCAATGGCGATGCTCAGGAGGAAGATCAGTTGTGAGAGGAGCAGGAATATGGGAGTGAGGTTGGGCAGGACGATCGAGGAGGAGTGACTGGGAGGAGCTCGGGTGGCCAGGGGGTTGATAGCCATACGATGGGTAGGTCGGGTTTACGATCTTCTCGTCCTCGCTGCTGCTGCCGCTGCCTGGGTTGTTGACGACAAGAATACGCGGCCTTTTGCGAGGACCCTTTGGTGGGGCAGATCTTGCATCGTCAGACATTGCAGGATTGGTGGGATGAGAAGGAGAGTCAGACGGGCCAAGGCGAGGATGTCGATGGCGGTGAGGTGGACGATACGGCGAGGAGTGACATGCACGTCGGTGGAGGATGTCGGGGTGCGTGTCGGGGGTGTCGGGCGATGATGGAGGGAGGGAGAGAGAGGCTATCGAAGACCGGCAGCGACGACGACTGGCACGGACGAGTGAAACGACAACCGAGCCATTGCGAGTCCACAGCAGGCGCTTACGTAAATTGCACCGTCCATTTATGGCAATCCTCGTCGCTCGGCCCTTCCACATGTCCGCCTGCAATTGTTCACCGTCCACGGCGACTCATCAGATCGTTGCCGCACACACTTGCACGCACAAACGTACTATCTCATAATGTACATATCCATCTATCATACAACATGCGACTGGCACGCCTGCCTCCACAGAACAGTCCACTCGAAACACATGGGGAACAAACGATATCGAAAAGGAATCAACCCCCCGTGGCCACTTCATTTGAACGTCCCTTCGCTGATATCAAGCTAGCCAAACAGAATCCTCATGGGCGACACGTCCAACCTTCCTTGTGTTTGCACTCACCTTGGGGAATTCCGCACGCTCATCCAACATCGATTCGCCCCAGCACAGTAGCTTCAGAAGTGCAACCAGCTTCGCCTCCTTGCCCTGACTCAGACTTTCCAGAATCGCTGCGTTCACCGCGCTGGCAGTGCGCATCCGCTGTGCTGGTGAGAGAAGATCCGAAATCGATGGCGGCGCCGAAGGGGATGACTCAAAAGCCAAAAGAGCCATCGTCTTCTCAAGCTCGGCGAGGAATTCTGGGTTTTCTTCGCCCCGTGGTGCTAGCTCCTCTTGTGCAAACTCCAGTGCCTCGGATATCCGACCTTGTCGGATGAACTCGATAAGCTTCTGTTGCTGCAGGCAAAAGTAAAGCGACGGATTTGTATCTAGAATCTGAAATTTACATGTCAGCGCGAAGGCTCAGACTGTAAAAATGCACGAAGAGAATCATATTGAAGACTGAAGTTTTGGTTTACAAAGTCTCATCACCGACCCGCGGGTCTGAGAGTGGTGCATGAAACGGTTTAATCCTTTGAACGACCGCTACGCCAAACGGCGCAGAGCCGGACACAAGTGGTTGGAAGGGCTCACCTCGGGGTTCAAGTCATTAACCCTGGTAATCGCCTCCCCGACATCCCCACGCTGAAGCGCCTCTCGAATGTTCATTCGACTTTCGATGCTCTCCAAGTCAACGGGCGAAGCGAGACCAGCTTCCTTGCTGAACTCTTCAGCAGCGGTCTTGAAACCTTCGATGACCAGATAGTCCATGACTAAACGGTTCAAGTCCCTGCAAGATGACGTGGTCAGTTCTGGACAAGGTAACAATGAAATGTTGAAATAGTGCGATTCAGATAATACATGCAATTGTTTTTGGATCTCCACACGGAATTTTCGGAGAGATTCCCATTTTTTGATCATCACAGAAAGGGCAAAGGGAAGGGCAGGAGAGGAGAGTACTCACGTCTTGGACACTTGGACATCATGGAGACGACGCTCCCATTCTTCTTTCCGAATCTGCTGTTTCGGAGCCTGAACGGAGAGACGGTAAGAAACGCGCAAATAGGGTCATCCAGAGGAGCGGGAACTAACCATGAAAGATGGTGTGAGGGACAGAGGTTTTTATCCTGTAGCGTGACTTTAGGGCAAGCCGTTTTGACGTTGTTCAATTTTCAAGGGCTGTCACGGCGCCTGTCACACAAACTGTTTGTCACAGGGACGAGGTATCACAAAGGTGTCCAGAGAAACGATTCCACCACAATGGCATGTACTAAAGCAAATCGACGTTGTATTTGCGAGTCTGTACAACACCAGGGATAGTATTGCACTGGCGATTGCTACTACAATAGCAGAGTTGAAAGGATGAGAATGCTGCAAGAAAGACAAGCGACACAATAAATCATAGGATGAATGGGACGGATTGCTCTGACAATATGCTCAACAGCCCAAGGAGCACAGCCGTGAAGCAAGTGCATGATCTCTAGACCTTAGAGACTACACCCCCGGATCTGATACTCTCGAGGAAGTCGCTTTGACCAAGCATTGCCGTGGCTAGCATCGCGTATGATCAGTCATCAGGTCATCGAGAAGAGGTGGAACATACCTGTCTTTCCCCCCTGCCCAAGGATATTATCCTTCTTGCTTTTCTTCCCTTTCTTCCTGTCTAGTTGCGGCGCCGGAAGCGTAGGCTTGCCGGTACCCCTCTCAGCCTTTATGCTCTCAGCAGCGGTCGAAGCTGCCGCTTGAGATTGCTGAATAACGTTGAATAGTTTTACCACTAACAACCCACCCACGCACGTCAGCAAAGTACTGGATCATAGTCACAGGATTTGTGAAACGTACCTCCTCTTTGAGCGACCTTCCTTAAAGCACGTTCACTCTCGCCGCCCCAACCTCCAATCACATCTTTAATCCTCCCTTTCTCCTCCTTTTCCTTCCTCTCAACCAGCAAAACTTTCCGCCCCTTCAGCTCCAACTTTTCCTCATTCTGTCTTCGCGCAATCGACGGCTTAAGAGACAATGGCAAGGCAGACGGAGCATCTGTCCGGAGTAGGTGTTGTAGAGTAGCACCGAACCGTGTTGTGTCTGTCGCGCGATGTTTCCGCTTCAGTGTCTTGGATGACTTTTTGTGCTTCGCGTGCCCGATCTCGTCCTCAGTGTCGGTCGATGCCTCCTCACCACCACTTCCAATATGGGAGGAACCACCGGCTGAGTGCTCTGATGCAGATACAGAGGCATCGTCCGCTTCGTTGTGACCATCGACTTCAACGTCTGGTGAAAGTTTCTGCCGCTTTGTAGGAGGAGCCATGTTGTTGTGAGGAGAGCTGCCGATCTGGAAAAGTCAGCAAGTAAAAGTCAAGATGCGATCGGGGAGACATCCCGATCTGATCTCGGAAGGAAATTGGGCGCCAAGTGACGCAGGCAATTGGCCGAGAGGATTCTCGAAGACTCGAAGTTGAACCACCCAAAACTGTTGTGTTGTTGAGGGCAAGGTGAATTCACTGTCTCTAACGACCATCACGCTGTCTAAGGCTACTGTTGACATCCTTTCTCTACCAGCCTGTCGCCCAAGCGCACCGATGCTTCGGAAGCTCGACCGCCATTTATCACCTCGGAGACTTCCTTGTGCGAATCAGCCCTCACGCTCTCTTGGTTCCTTACTCAGAAGTCGTATCCCACCTCCAACCTACCTTCCTCGCCCAAATGGCGTTCATGTCCGGACGTATGCGCAAATGCCTCCAGGAGGTCAGGGAGGGGGTGGGTTTCCAAGTTTCATGATGGGGCAACAGAAGCAGAAGGGGGAGGCCCTGAAGGAATATGTACGTGGCATGTTCATAGAGCCCGTATCAGTTGGGGGTCGTCGTATGATGGATGTTAGGTTCCTAACATTTACGTCCAATCAGACGCACACCCCAATGCCTCTCCTTGAAAGTTCTCACCTAACTCGCATCTCATATCTTCCAGAGTGTTGACCTTACGGAACTTGCAAAGAATGGGAAACTAGATCCTACCATAGGGAGAGACGAAGGTGCGCGTTATTACATTGTACACCCACTCGTGCAACCACTGAGAAACTGCTGTAAACAGAAATCCGCAGAACTATTCAAAGTAAGCATTCTGTTGGCACAGTTCAAGTTGGCGTATTCTGACGACGACTCTAGTTCTTTCTCGTCGGACGAAGTCGAATCCAGTGGTACGTACACCACACCCCACTCTTCATAGGAAAAACACTCAGATGCAGCACAAGCTTATTGGCCCGCCAGGTGTTGGAAAGACTGCTATTCTCGAAGGTCTCGCGAGCAGGATTGTTTCAAAGGAGGTTCCGGAGGTACGTCGCGAAGATATGTTATTACTGGTAGGCGAACTCACCTATAATGTTCAGTCACTCCATAACAAACGGGTGCTTTCGATTGACTTGTCAGCCATTATGGCCGGGTCCGGAATTCGTGGACAATTCGAGGAAAAGTTCAAAGCCTTGATCCGTGACATAGAGGAGGAGGTGAGGGATTGCCTGATCATTCTCATTATTCCTTGCTCACCGAACATTTTGTGTTAGGCGGGCAACGTCATTTGCTTTATTGACGAAGTTCGTGAGTACCAGCACACCATTGATCACGTTTCAATTCGTGTATCAAACTGAATGTCGTCTGCAGACACCCTGTTCAACCTGGGTAAGGCCGAAGGTAGCATTGATGCAGGCCAAATGATAAAGCCTGCACTCGCACGAGGCCTGCAATTGGTCGGTGCAACGACTCGTCAGTACTTGATTCAGCCATTCCCAATACCAACTGCTGACCATATGTATAGCGGATGAATATAGGAAGACCATAGGCAAAGACGCAGCGCTCGAGCGGCGATTCCAACCTGTTACAATTGAAGAACCCACTGTTGAATCAACCATCTCCATTCTGAGAGGGCTCAAACCCCGCTACGAAGTTCATCATGGTGTTGAAATATCCGATAGCGCCCTTGTAACTGGTTGGTGAATAGCCCTTCGCGATTTGAATACTGCTGACGGTTCCCTGTTTTTTTTAAAATCTAGCCGCGGTGTATGGTGCACGGTACATTTCTGATCGCTTCCTCCCGGACAAGGCTATAGATCTCGTGGACGAGGCTGCTTCTGCCCTCAGACTCGCTCAAGAATCCAAGCCAGACGAGCTAGAAGCCTTAGACCGAGATATCATGACCCTTCAAATCGAGCTGGAGAGCTTGAAAAATGAGACGGACGTATTTAGCATCGAGCGCCGTAACAACGTCGAGCAACAACTTCAGGCTAAAAGACAGGAAGCCGAGAAGTTGACATCCATATGGCAGGCAGGTAAGTGATTTTCTAGGAAGTGAGTAACGGCTGGCTCACTGCCAATGGTAGAGCGAAATAGGTTGGATCATTTGAAAGACCTCAAGCAGCGCCTGGAAGACGCGAAGCACGAGCTCGAGGTTGCTCAACGGCAAGGTCAATTTGAGCGTGCCTCCCAGCTGAGGTATGCCACGATTCCAGAGTTGGAACGACAGCTGCCAAACGAGAATGAAGCTTCTGTGGATGCTGAGTCACCTTTGTCGATGCTTCACGATCGGGTCACTTCGAACGATATCTCGCGGGTTGTAGCGAAGGCCACAGGCATTCCAGTGCAGAACCTGTTGAAGGGAGAGCGTGATAAGTTGGTGCACGTAAGTTCTCAGACAATTCTACTCTGGGGACACGTTTGACGATGACATGATTAGATGGAAGATGCTCTCAAGCAAAGGGTGGTTGGACAAGACCATGTCGTCGCTGCTGTCAGTGATGCTGTTCGTATATCCCGCGCCGGTCTCCAGGCACCAAATCGGCCTATCGCATCGTTCTTATTCCTTGGCCCTACAGGTGTTGGCAAGGTGCGTTTTTTAAGTGCATACTTACTGTTGCGCCGCTTCCTGTCGCTGACCGAGACAACATAGACCGAGCTTTCAAAGGCACTGGCGTCCTTCCTATTCAACGATGAACAGCGTGGCTTGTAAGTATTTAGATTCAATGTGTCAGATTCGTCCTCATTGAACGACCTTATAGGATCAACATCAATATGTCTGAGTACCACGACAGGCATACCGTGTCCCGTTTGATTGGTGCTGCACCAGGTTATGTTGGATTTGAGGAAGGCGGTCAATTGACGGAAGCGGTCAGGCGAAAACCATATGGTGAGTGCACTGATAGACATGCCGCAGAGAATCAGTACCCACAAAGCCTTACTTCTTCATAGCCGTCATTCTGCTGGACGAGCTAGAGAAGGCACATAAGGTAGCTTACAATCATTCATCGAGGTATGAAAGATGGTCATCGTATATCTTTAGGATGTTGCCATGATCTTGCTCCAAATATTGGATGAGGGGTCGCTAACCGATTCTCAAGGTGCGTCTACCAGTATAAGTTTCTGCTTGAGTCGCATTGTCTAAACACACCGTCCTCGACAGGTCGTAAGGTGGACTTCAAGGTAATGTCCGCGCGTAATTCCTCACTTCAGCAACGATCTAATCGCTTGCTCTAGAACACAATTATCTGTTTGACGAGTAACCTTGGTGTGTCTTTCTTCTTTTGATAATCCCGGCCTCCATTTGACATCTGATCCAGGAAGTGACATCCTTGCTCATAAGTCGGCCTCGGACGACAATGGAGTAGTAACACCAGAAGCCCGGGATGAAGTGCTGGAGCGAACCGCCGAATATTTTGCTCCGGAACTGCTTAACCGACTGGACTCAATGCTTGTATTCAACAAGCTCTCAAGGAGCTCTATCCTTCAAGTCGTGTCACTCCGGCTGAATGACATCGCCGAGAGACTAAAGAACCGTCACATCACGATGGACATTGACGACCAGGCAAGGGCGTGGCTTGCTCAGGAGGGATACTCGGATATCTATGGCGCCAGAGCTATCGCTAGAGTCGTCAGGACGAAGGTCCTTTTCCCTCTTGCTCAAAAGCTGTTGAACGGCACTATAAGGTCTGTTCTCCATGCCCCGTGGTCTTACCGCGTGCATTCTTATGTATATTCTGCCTTATTATAGGGATGGAGACGTTGTCACTATTCGCGTCAACAAGGAAGCCAACACACTGGACATTCAGGATAATCATGCACCAGATGCCTCCATTGGCGCATCTGGTCCGGATATTCCACTCCATTCGGACACCAATATTGCAGCTTAAACTTTTCTTTCGGTTGGATATAGACTATTGTAAATGGACTCATAATATAGTACAACTACCCCCACTCTATACGCATATCTACTCTGAAGCATAATGACACCAATGCTGTTCATCAATTCGGGCGCTTGCCGCAATGCGACTCGCGTGGGCTGGCATCATTTCCATGATCACCCAGTCTGTTCATCGCGACGATACAACTTCCTCCATGACACTCACAATCCTTGAAATACTGCATTAGTCGTGCGTTTGTAGCCTTATCATCTCCACCTGACTCTCTGCAGCCATGGCATCGACATCAACGCTGCCGCAGCTTGATCTACAGGTGGAACCAGATCTTCAACCGCTGTACCCAACTCCAGCACAAATATCTCATCTACTTTCGCCAAATGTCGGCCTTTCTCCGTCGCAGAAGGAAGAGCTGGTCTCTCACTGCCTTACACGCGCGTGCATATTCGGAGACTTCGCATTGCTTTCTTACCTCCTTCTCGACCCCGTAACCCAGGCGTTCGTAGACCTCGGCAAACAGGACGATGATGGATTAGGCCTCATAAGCACCACTATTCTGGGCTTTGGCTCAGACTCGGATAGAGATGTAGAAAGGGAAGAATGCGTCAGATTGCTGGTGTCTGAGGGTGCAGACGTGAACTTACCCGACTTCGGTACGTAAGATCCAGTTCCGTGACCTCGACGCGTACTGAACACTATTCGTCATGAAGCCGGATGGATATCTTTGCATCATGCAGCATTGCTTGCGCCCCCTACATTAGTCTCTCACCTCGTCACGCATGGTTGTTCGCCGCTGGTCGTTACTCGGCGTAATCTGACTGCGTTGGATATAGTTACGGCGAGGGCGACACTCCCAGGTAGGGAAGATGTCGCGTTACTTCTGGAGGAAGCCATGCGATCACACGGATGGACTGGTGGCAGAATGGAGGAGCGACGGCGGTCAGCGGAGAAACGTCGCCTTCTTCTGGGCAGGCAGAGGGACGTCCAAGATGATCTCAACAAGAGCCTGAACATTGACCCTCGCTGGTGGGGACTTCCTAGCTCGGACTTTCCTGAGGTTGAACTTCTGGATGACGAGGAAGATGACGGTGCGGAGGATTTCGATATTTTGGTCAGTTTATGGATCGCCTTCTATCATGGAGGATATACTGAAATGATCTCCACAGACACCACCTCCAGACTTCACTTCAATGCTGGTCTTTGCCCCTCATGCACTTCCCGATATCTTCCAGACTCTTATCACGGACTTTAAACCTACTTTGCGTAATGCGGAACCTGCAAACGTTCTGTACATGCTCTCCAGATTTGCAATTCTTCATTGTGATCACAATTGGGTGGAAGACCTCATCATCGGTGCAACCGACGCCATAGAAGATACAGCATTTGTGAGTGGCCCAATCGTGCTAAAAGGGATAGTTATCGAAAACTGTAATAGAACCGAGCAGAAGATCTTCCAAGCCTTGTGTTTTGGCTGTACAACCTGACGATATGGCTGCATCTCATGAAATGCGACGACACAATACGGGAAACGTGCGAACTTCTAGATTCATATACACTTATCGAAGAGATTTTGAACTCTGTCTTCGGTGCGTATCCTCCTCAAATTAGCTGGTTCTTCCTCTCACGGGCATTTCACCAGTATTCATCATTCGCTTTGCGGAACGGAGAATTGACGAGATGCTAGATACAGCACTCTTAGATTATTCTCCGCTATCCTCGGATTTTGATTCAGTACAGTTCGAGGGCGAATGGTCGTTCCTACGCACCTTCGCGGGAAAGAAGAAGGCAAACGGGACACCTTCTCCTGCGAAATCCAGTGGGGTGGAAGGAACACTGAGTCGGTCACCGTCACCGCCTCCCATCGCTTTACTTTCCTCAAAGCCCGGAAGTTTTGCCTCCCTGAGGCAGACATTCTCTCGCGCTCGCAACTCTGGCTCTACGACCCCACTACAAAGCCTATTTACGGATACACCACCCGCTCCGACCACGCCATCACCACAAGACATCATCTCATTCATGACCTCCCTCCATACTTTGCTCACCCTCTCAGACATCAACCCTGCAATTATCACCCAGTTCTGGTCACAAGTCATGTTCTGGACTGCATGTACGGTCATATCACTTTGGTCCTTATATGCCACTAACCTCGAGTTACAGGTGAAACCTTCAACCGTATACTCACACGTAAGAAGTATCTATGCAGGTGCGTATCGATAGCGCTGTTGCGAGCATCGAGAGTTGACCTTGAAAATTGCGTATCAGATCTCGCGCATTGCAGATCAACATGAACCTCAGCGTAATAGAGGAATGGGTTGGGAAGATGGGTCTACCGCGTGGTATTGGCTCACACTTCGCGCCAGTGCGCGATCTTCTGATTTGGCTACAGGTAAGTTTACAGAAGACGCCTACTCAACCAGTACACTAACGCTTCGCTAGTGTCTCTCCTCCATCACAGAGTTCTCGAACCTAATTGCAACAATTCAGAACCTACGCAGGCTTAATCCGCTTCAGGTATATCCACCCTGTCTTGTAACACGCGCTCAGCCTTAATAAAAACCGACAGATGCGTCGCGCAGTTCGCGATTACAAGTATGAAGTCAACGAGGGACGTATGACCGACGAATGCATACAGTACCTAGCGCAACTGCAGAAGGATTGGGAGAGGCATAGAGTGAAGGTTGGGGTGGAAGCGCTTCGGAAAGAGGTATGTCCCCCAGTAGATCTTTGAATGTCCTCATATACGAATCATCACTCAGATAGGAGAACGGGAACGGGAACGCAGTCGTGACGGTAGTGATTATTCCCCCTCGAGCGGATCTCCGGGATTGCAGGACAACGCGCCAATGTCACCTATCCCCAGTTCTTCCCCAGAAATTCTGGCCATCCAGAAAAGTATCGACATGCTTTTTGATCGGGGTCAGGCCAAATCTACCTGGGAGCCTCCCAAACCACCGGAAATCTTGGGCGAGCTGCTTGATTCTCGGCATATGCTTCCTTTACTCCTTCCCTCTGACCCGAAGATGCTCGGAGCTGTCCCGTCGAAGCGTGCGGCAGTGGAGGAAAGGAAGCGACCCGACCTCAGTCATGGCCGAAGTGCAAGCCAAGCCAGCATTGGAAGTCGGGGTGCGATGGCATGGCGGCTCAACAGCAAGAAGCTTAGGGACGTGGGCATGGGTACTCTGCAGTGGGTGGATGGCGCGGTATCTGCTGCTCGATGGTATCGACGTGCAGTGGTGCAAATAGCAGACGAGCCTGAGGAAGTGGAACCTCCGTATTCCAACGACGAGGAACATCCTTCATTCGCCGAAGGCGATGAGATTCTCGGATACAATCCGATGGCTCACCTCACACCTCTTACCAGGAAGCCATCTGCGCGCAGCCGGGGAGGCCGGGGAAGTACAATTACTGGTGATGACCTGGGACATATGGCGGACTTTGATGACAACGTCGTGGAACACACACAATCCTCCTTCCTGTAATGTTATTGGGGGTCCTTCTGTATCTTATACTCGCCCGCGTTCTCTATTTGTAGTATTTTATTCGTGGCTGTGCCGGCTTGCTCTCGTGTTGCATTTTCATTCCTTTCATTCTCTTCTCGCAATTTGCTCAGCTTTGCCAAGATGTTATCGCTGGCAGTTCATACATCACTCCTGGATCGGGTTATGACAGGTTTGACCCAGCAGTGTGTGAATAGGGGGGTGAGAAAAGCGGTCGGGGTTGGTCGCAGTCTCGCGTTTTCATGCATCCTCTCATGACTTGCAGAGCTTACTCACACATCTTCACAGTGAACTACCATGGCCAGAGTGTTTTCGAACACAGTCAAGTCTGTTAGGCGTCCTGCAACACTAATTGTTCTCATTTCCGAGGACCAATCTGGATGGTGCCAACAGGTAGTAGCTTACTGTGTGTCGACGTCCCTCAGACAATGCACCTTGCTGATAATTTCGATATTCCAGTTCTCCGAAGAAGGCTATGATGTTGTCCAGATCGCATACCACCCTGGATCTGGAAGGATTGACTTTGATGATACTTTCGGAAGCGTGCAGAAAGACATCGATGCCGACGTCGACTGGGCCCTGATCACATATGGCGTTCGAGTCAGTGATTTACCACTCTTTGGCTCAGCGATACCGCAGGGATTGAAGGCGTGTGTTCACTTCTGCCCTGCCGCGGATCGCGCAGAAGACTTGCTTCTGCGCTTCCCGGGTGGAGAACACGTTCCGTGAGCACGCGCCACCGCTGAAATGCCTAACCTGCACTCACCGTCCACCGCAATTTCAGGACACTTGTTCATCTTTCTCACAAACAAGAGACCCTCCATGCTTCCTTGGTGGCCGCATCTGATCCCGAGACCTTCGGATACACGCTCTCAACGTCGTCATTCCAGCCGATACATGTCCATACGTACCCAGCAGTGCCGCCTTCCCCTCCGTTCCCATACCTCATGAAAGCTCCAGCATCGGTCACCGCTGGAGAAAAGTCAAGCGCGGATCCCTACGTCCGCTCCGCAACGGGGCTGTCATACACAAGAACCTTGGAATTGCTGAAACGATATTTAGGTCCCCATTATGATTTCGAGAAGTTGTGGGAGAAACATACGTACTATGTAAGTGGTTCTCTCCATGTATGCGTGGCGTATTACCAATGCTTTATTTGTAGGAATTCGCGGAACGCAGCTCCACTAGTAAGTGAGACTGTCCGCCGACAGACTATCACTAAAAGCAACGTGTCGACAGAAACCATGGGCACGATGGTAGGTGGTTAAGGATCGTGTAACTGCTTTTGGCACCGATGGCCCTGGTCTTTCAGGTTGCGGCGCCATATGTGAACCATGTTCCAACCATGACCGGTGGTGTTGGCTTCGAGGAGTTATCTCGCTTCTATAAGGCAAGTCAGTGCTGATATGAAACAAATTGAATGGCAATCATTGACTGCACACCGAAGTATCATTTCACCAGGGATAATGTACGTCTCCTATGAGTGGCCCATGTTCTTCCAAGTTACTGAAATTAGCTGAACAACAGGTTACGCCTCCAGATACTGAACTGATTCCGGTGTCGCGGACAAGTGAGGACTTGGCAGGCCTTGTTTTACAGAATCAGTGTTGACTTGAAAGATACAGTCGGTGCAGACCGTGTTATCGACGAGATGATATTCAAGTGCACCCACACGACTGTGCGGCGGTCGTCAACACATTTTATTACCGCGGATACCACGCTGACGCATGGGGCTTCATAGGAGATTGATTACTTACTGCCAGGAATCAAACCTACGGGGAAGAAGCTTGAAATAGCACTTGTTGGCGTTGTGGCATTCCGGGGAGACAAACTGACCTTCGAGTACGTGAATTGTATTATTGCCTGAATGTGCGCAGCTGAAGTTGAGCACCACACGGCAGGCATCTGTAAGACGATGTCATACGTTTCGCGTCCGTCACGATGCTCATCACACGTTGTACTTATGACCGCACAGCTACTGGGATCAAGCTTCCACACTGGTGCAGGTGAGCGCGATTATGCTGGGAACACGAGGGATGGATTGAAGGCTGTATTAGCTTGGCCTGTTGGAACCCAAAGGTCTTCCCATTGGCGGTATTGAAGTGTCTCGCAAGGTGGTCGATCCTTTTGGACTGCCTAGCAATACGTTGATGGAGAAATGGGCAAAGAGTGAAGGGCTTTCGATTGACTAGATTGTTGTGTGTGATAGATAGTATGCTGTGTCGGGGTATGGTAACGAACTTGGTGAAGCAAACCATGAGGCACCGCAGCTAGCGCTTGTCAGAGAGAGTGACGCACAACAGCCACTGCCACGGCTTGGCGGGAACCTGCCTCATATACTTACCTTCCTCGCTCCTGCCTCGCCATCTTTCTTGACTTTGAACTCCCATTTACCCTCACGAACAACTTCTATATACCCTCCTTTACATACCCGAAACTTGGCATGGCATCATCACGCGTCCCGGAGGACCAACCCTTTGATCATACAGCGGTCGCACGACACGCCCGAACCTCGTCAAGGAGCAATTTGCTGGAGGACTCAAGTGACGGAGTAAAGGATCGGGCATACGATCCTACTAATGTCGAAGCTGGCTATAACAATTCTCACGATTACAATCTTCACGACAAACCATACAGTGCAGCGCATGAGCAGCGGTATTCAGATATGGGTAAGTGTCAGTGGATGGTGAAGGAGCACAACTAATCACCTTCTCTGTCTAGACATCATTGAACCGTTTTCTGGGCGAGCGCGTTCTCTAAATGAGAAGCCAAACTCATCTGTAGCAAGAGCCTTGGGCTTCAATCCTCGATCGCTCTCGCAGCAGATAGATGACAAGAAGAGAGGCATTGGGAGGCAAATGAAACCATATGCGGGTACGTGGTCACCTTTTGAGAGCAGTCTACGCATCCTCACTCTTGCACTACCCACCCAGTATACCTGCTTTCCACGGTCATGCTTGGAGTTTTCATCTATGAGCTCGTTCTCAATGCCAAGAACCAAGGAAGTCCGCTGTCATTCAAGCCGGTTGTGAACCCCATGCTGGGGCCCTCTCAAAGTGCCCTGATCAATGCCGGTGCGAGATATCCACCTTGTATGACAACAGTCAAGGATCTCCCTCTCGACACTCAATTCCCATGTAAGTATTGGAACCTTTCTGTATTCCCGACTATTCCTCACTCAAACGGCTAGGTCTCAACAACACCGCAAATCCACCAAACCGTTTGTGTTCCTTGGAGGACGTGTGCGGGTTTGGTGGGTTTCACGAGCAGACTCCAAATCAGTGGTTCCGGTATGTCCAGGTTCTCCATTCCATTAAGCGTCAGCCTTGACTCTTTTCGTCAGATTTATCACTCCCATTTTCCTTCATGCCGGAATTATCCATTTCCTCCTTAATATGTTCGCCCAGTTTACCATTTGCGCTCAAGTAAGGTTCTGCGCTTTGACGAGTAGCCTTGCGCTCATTGTTTTCTAGATTGAGCGAGAAATGGGATCTGCTGGCTTTTTCATTGTATACATGGCCGCAGGTATTTTCGGGTATGTCCCCTTCCCTGGATCATCATAATCCTTTCAGACTGATCCGGAAACAGTAACGTCCTTGGTGGCAACTTCTCGCTCGTCGGTGTGCCTTCTGTTGGAGCGAGCGGTGCGATTTTCGGAACGGTCGCTGTGAGTACATCGATACCCATGCCCCGGTTACTAGTCGATGCTGATGGCTCTAAGGTGACTTGGGTCGACCTTATCGCCCATTGGAAATATCTATACAGGCCAGCTCGCAGGGTCAGTCTCTCACCCAACAGCTCGCAGTATACAGCATTCACCGTGTCGAACCCATACAGCTGACTTGGATGATAGTCGAATTGCTTATTGCTTTTGCTATCGGATACATTCCTTGTACGTCATTTCTGCGGTGTTTGTATTTCCTGCGCTGACCTGGATAACAGTCGTTGATAACTTTGGTACGTCAGACCTATAGAAGGGGTGTCGCAGATAACTCACAGAAGCACGCAGCCCACATTGGTGGATTCCTCATGGGTCTTCTCACCGGCGCAGCGCTGTATCCCATCATCAGTCCTAACCACCGACATCGTATTATCGTCTATGTTTTCAGGGCCGCAGGATTGGCAGCAGCCATCGTCCTCTTCGTTGTTCTGATCCGCAACTTCTACACTTCAGATCCTTACTCAGGTACTGGTGTATGTTCCAGACGGCACGAACAAATGCTGATGAAGTTCCTTCACAGCTTGCTCATGGTGTCGATACCTGTCTTGCATTCCTGCTTCCTACAACAATCAATGCAAAGGGTGGGTTCTGTGTTTTACTTGCACAAGTTCCTCAATCTAACATCCTTTCCAGAACTGGCTTTTCATTGACATCCAGTGGAGGCGGAAGCACCACACCAAGCATTGGTGGATCTGGAACGGACAATTTTTAATATTCAAAACCTCGACACTCTAGCCTTCACTCTTCGCTCGATATCATGGACAAACACAGACAATTGCTTTCTCCGTATCCTACCTATCTTTTGAACATCATTCTTTCCCCTCCCTTTGATATTGTTATGATCCGCCTCAGTCAGTCTTTGCATATGTAATAACCCCTTGTTGATACCGTCACAAACATTTCACTGAGGGGCAGTTATGGAAGTCGTGGAAGCAGCAAAACTATTTCAAAGATTGAATTTCTTGGGTGGTTCTGACTAAGTACAACGGGATACAAACGAGGACGTCGACACCTCCACCGACTACGGATCGAGTGGTACATGATGGAATGTCCTAAAGAGACAGCACATGAGCACTTTCATCATGTTCACAAGCAACATGGGGGAAACTGAGAGGTGGATCATATGGTTGAAGACATTGGATTGCGATTGTTCGACATTGCCCCGAGGGGATTCGGCATAATAGCACAAAGATGAATCTTTTCGAACCAATGAGAGAACTACTCACGGCTGAAGACAATGAAGACAACACAAGGGCACGAAGCAGGCAGATCCTAAGAGAGGGAGAAGCATGTTAGAAAAGATTCGTTGGATCAAAACGGTGAAGTGAAAGGTCAGAATTAGCATGGATGCTCATCAACGCTCGTCCTTGAGACGAGTCAGTGCTTGACTCAAAATAGTTCATCATTCCAAGGCGAAATAGAACAGACACTCACTGGAAAGTAACCGACGAATAAATTTGCAGAAACCTGGAGAGAGGGAGTCAGTGATAGGTCACAGGATGCAACCGAGGATGCTCAGAAATTTGGGTATAAATGAAACAGTTCATTAGCCCGAAGGCTTCGAAGTAGCGATTCACATTTCTCTCGTCACCGCGGGAAGGGATTGGTGAGAACTCACCTGAAAGGCCCTCGATAGGAAACATGTGCGAAAGTGAGGAGGAGAACGAGCAAAGGTTGACGCAAAAAGCTGCCGGCTAAAATGTGGTAAAACTTGCGGTCACGTGGAGATGTTTAGGGCCGGCTGCCACGCTGAACAGTGGGTGTGAATGAGGCGCCCAAAGGCTCTAACCGGAGTTGGATCGACGAGTGCTAAATTACAAACTCCCTTTCTTCCTTACAACCACCACGCTGACGACGATACCCCGCCATGGCCAACGTTGTACCTCACCCACATCCCCAAGTGCCTCTGCATCCTAACCTCATGAGCTACTCTCCCTCTCTGGGCTTCGGCTTTGGCATGTCATCCTCGCCATCCATGGCCACCTGGTCGTCAGCTCAGGCTCTTTCGTCCGTCGCGAATCAAGCCACTCCCACTCGTAGCGGCAAACGACGATTCGAACACGATGAGGAGGAGTTGGAGAATGGTGGGAGGAGCGGTAGAGACGATGCTATGGAGAGAAGTCCAACACCCGAGCGTCCCAAGCGGGCCGCACCGAAACGCGCACGTACCACACCTGCTCAGGCCTCTCATCCCAGAGAGGATAAGAATGGGAAATTGGAAGGATCCCAGGAGGCGAATGATGTGGACGTGGGGGTGCTGTTGGGTGAGTCCATTTTTTGCGTTTCCATCATTGTATGAGTCGGCTCTGATAGAAATCATATTGCAGCAACTCTGCCACGAGAATCTCTTTTGCCACTCTTAACGTCTATGCTGACGACTCAGCCGTCTTTGAAACCCCTTATTCTCTCACTCATTCCTCGACCATCACTCGATACCGCTTCGCAAGCGATTGCGCAGGCCGCCAAGAAACTGCTTGATGCATATCCGTATTCCAACGGGATGGGCGGCTCCACAGTTGGCTTTGGTACAAACAACCTCGGGTTTGGCTTCGGACGTCCTTCACCCTCTTTTAGCTCGCACTCCATGACGCCCCAGACTGGAGGAATGCGCGAGGAGTATATCAGGTCGCGTCTTGCGCCACATATCGCAGAATATGTATCAGTGTGCTTCTCATATCTCCCGTACTTCTCCAACCTTGCCCTCCCCACCGACGCAAGCAATCCTCACTCTGGTGTCCATTCACATGCTTCCGCGCTCCAGTCGCAACACAAGGACCGATCACATCCGTCGGAGACATTCCTTTTCCTGCACGCTATCGTATCAGGCGTCTTGTCTCAACCTCCTTTGACCCGAGCATCTCTAGTTCCAATGCTATTACCTCGCCTGCGTGACGAATGGATTGCATGGATTGAGCGCGTTGACGAGGTGGTCAATCGACAGGGTGGAATGTTTGGACAGGACGCAGTTCGGACGTGGGAGAGGGGATTGGATGAATTTGCTCAGGCGAAGGGTAACGGATTGGAGGTGATGAGAGAAGCGAGGGATTTGTGGGTTGCGAAGGTCGGTTGGTTAGTCGGGCGACAGGCTATGGAGGAGTTGTGATTGAGCAGATTCCAAGGCAATTTTTATGTTCCTCCATCATCAGGCCCCATGTTCTGTATACCTAGTTGCAATACGGATTCTTATGCATTCTGACGAGCATTTTCAACCTCTGTACTTACACGCAAGCTACAAAGTTGAATCAAACACCCATGTTGTCCTTCGCGCGCTTAATTTGGAACGTGCACGTGGCGGCGGCTACGAAACTTTTGCCAGGGATTGTGACGAGGCATCGACCACAACCACTGCCAGCCACGTCTGCACCATACATTCCGACACCGGCAGGGCTGGTATGTCCATGCATGCTTCAACATGCCTCTCGCACAGCAAAGCCCTCTTCATTCTTCACCGTCCTGCATGCAGCAGCAGGTCGTGCGTTCGCAAGGGCTTCTAATCGCGAATACCACCAACGTCGCCAGCCATTCAGACAGGCCGAACTGGTAGTCCCTGCGCCAAAGGGATACGCGGAGGACCAGCTGGCGACCTTCTGGGCTGATTTGTCTGGTGCTTCGTGAGTTGCCAAACTGTTCTCTAAGCATAAGGACAACTAATAACAGTATCCCCATGAGCAGGACATCAAGGTCCACATTATCCCCCGTCTCTCATTACAGACAACAGCAGCCACGACGGAGCGTATCCACCTCCCGTGAGGTTGTGACAACGAAGCCCGCCCTAGGACATTATAGGAAACTCACACCTCTCCCACACGAGCCGGCCTCAAAACGTGAAATCGACGCGTCGCAGACTGTTAGACTTGAGGCGAAAGTAAGGCGTGCTACTTATACGTACCGGACGATAGATCGACCCCTCAGACCCATCCACCCCGAAACTCTGTCGGTGTTAGACACTACCTACAAGGACTGTGCTCTAGCGCCCTTGTACGAGGATGACCCTCCATGGCTTGATGCCGTGCCGTTGGGCGGGTGGACCTCCGCAGCCGATAATGATGCGGCGTGGATGCCTAATACTTCCATGCGTCCTGCAACTTCCCCCCGAAGTCATTTCCGAAACCTTCTCGTCATGCAATATCACCAGATTCCATCGCCCTCCATTCACGATCTCGTTGCCTATCACGACACGTACCCATCTTTCCGGTCCGTCATGTCTTTTAACCTCCTGCTGGAGCTCGCTATTCGTATCAGCCATTTCAATCTCGCCAGCCGCTTGTTTACACAGATGGAGGAGCAGGGACTCGTAGGGAACCTGGACACGCGAAAGTTACGCGCGAGGCACTTTATTCGAAGGGGCCAATGGGAGTTCGCGTGGCGGAGGGAGATGGACACAGTTGGACCGATGCCGTTAGCCGTGTGGATGGAATTCTTTGGGACGCCGTTGCCTTTCGGCCATGGCGCGCGCCGGGTTGGCGGTGAGGAGGAAGATGCGCTCGACGGCACGCCCTCCAATTCTCGTCAGGCCGATAAACCTACGGCCAGGACTGCAGAGAGCCATTCGGCGGAGATTCCGGATCGGGAGGGAACGAAGTATATGGACATTACGACAAACCTGGCTCGATTCGACTTGCTAATGCACAACCTGCCACGACTGGAGGCGCATCAGAGGAAGGAGGCGACACCGCGGGTGGCTCGGTGTATTATTTCACTGCTCCTCCGCAGCGGTCAGTTCGAGCTGGCGGAGAAGATCACTATGGATTTTTTTGGGAATCTGCAAGTGGTGTCGAGGAAGGACATTTCGAAATGTCTGGACATCATGCACCTACATCTGGGACAGGAGCGCCTGAAGGGTCGCGAAGAATACGTGCGACTGTCTAGATTGTTCCGTCGCATGATTGGAGCCCATTCAAGTTTCCGCCCGACCGCGCACACGCTGTGTCTGCTTCTGCGACCGCTGAAGGACGCGATGCATGGAGGGACGGTGGCCTGGCGGGTGGTGGAACGGTTCCGGAAGAAGTGGGGCAACGGTGTGGTGGACGAGCGGGTGCGTCGTCGAGTCGCGAGTCTGGCGCGGAAGGAGGGGCGGATGGACCTCGTGGAGAGGGTAGCTCGAGAGGAGGGGCAGCGGGTCGTGGAACGGGGCATGTGGGACACGGAGCGGGAGGTGCGCGGAGGGCCAGAGAGCGGGCACGGCGACCCCCTGCGGCGTCTTAGGCTGGGTGCGAGGGAGCTGGTGATGTTCAGTCGGGGAGAGCTGTAGCACGTGGCAACTGCAATAAAACATTCGATGAGAGGACGCCATCTCACGTGACGACTCCTTCAGTCCCCGCTGTGCCCGAGCCGATAGAGTTCGCTGACATGCCGTCCAACCATCCCGCCCTGTAGCCTTTTGTGGCCTCCGACGCACCATCTGCACTCTGCACATAAACGACCATCTCCAAGCACCAAACCCACTCCTCGCCGCCGCTCCAGGTCCATCTGCCAAAACGCAGCACGCCTTCTTCAGATTCGACTCTGGATCTCGGACAGATCCTCGACTCTAATTGCTCAGATTCCACTCCTGGAACCCCAGTCTTACCGTATTAGGCTCTATTCACACCAGCCCACTAAAACTCAAACCTGCTGCTCAAGCAGTCCGGAGATCCACATCCAATCTCGCTCGTCAAGACACGAGGTCGAGAGGACCCTTGGAAAACAAACAAGCAATTCCAGCGGCCGCCATGTTCTTTTCTACTCGCTTACCCGTCACTCTGCAAATTACCGACTCCGAAGCACCTATCTCAATTCTCAAAATGTCAAACTTGAGAGCCAAGCATCACCCTCTCCGGGTCTGAGGAAAACATAGAAAAAGGTCGGTGTTCACGGGACGATGTCTCCTCATCACCCGCTCCTTCATTTCCTCGCGCTGAATCACTGATGTCTAAGCCTGCTCCAGCCCAGATTATCGGCCTTGCCTGTGTCGTCGTCGGCGTCGGTCCTGGAGGCAGCACCTCCATGCTTGCGTACGTGCACACCTCTCTCCGACACATGCTCCTCCTCTGATTGACCCGTCACAGACGCGTCGCTGTAGTCGACTACAGAGGGCAGACCCTTTTGGATTCATATGTCCAACCCACGATGCAGGTCTCCGACTACCGAACCTCTACCACTGGTATTGAGGCCGGTCACTTGGCTCCAGGTGCGCGTATGACGCACTTGAGCGGCTGGATCGTGACTGACTGTTTGAATAACCTTTAGGCAGCGCCATGCGTTTCCAGGACGTGCAGGCACGCGTCGCTGATCTGATGAAAGGCAAGACTGTCGTTGGCCACTCCTTATGGCTCGACTTGTCCGGTCAGTGTTCCCAACATCATGCCCAACTTCCCCGAGGCGTCTCTGGAGTTTGGTGACCAGCTTCTCACGCGTTCTTCTCCTTCGTTCTTTCCAGTGCTGGGTATTCCTCATCCAGCCGTCGCGACTCGCGACGTTGCTCTGTACCAGCCATTCCGGAACGCTCTGCGCTCGCCGAACCAAGTCGTTGGGCTGCAGACCCTCATGTGGCGTCTCATGAACCGCAGAGCTCAAGACGATAAGCAATGCCCCGTACGTAGCTTATCTCGCTGGATTGGCATGATTTTTTCGGTGTACTGACCGTCGCCCTTCTTAGCTGGAGAAAGCACGGGCAGCCGTTGACCTGTACCGGTCGCATGCCACCGAGTGGGAGGACCATGTATCCAAGGGACAGTGGCCCTGCCAGCTTCCCCCCAGCACATTCTCTCGCTGCTACACGTAGTCGGGAGGCTTGTCTGCTGCTGCGTCACACGGTTTCTTCTTGCCATCCAATGTTTCATGACACTTCACTGTATATTTTTATTCCCAGTGCTTTGATTGTATATAGTGGCCTAGTTAATATCTTGTACGACGCTCATAATACACCTACCTTTTAATGGCTACTGGGAGGGATTCGAAGGAAGGTGATGTTGATGGGAGAGTGGCACCGTTATGGAAAGTCACGTCAGCTGAGTTCTCCGAGAGGACGGGTGCTTCTGAAGTTCTGAGATTTGGGTTGGATCTGTAGCTTATACGGACAGCTGGCACGGAGGGTTCCTTCGCAGGGAGTTCCTTCATCAGACGCCCCGTAGATACTTGCCACAGGTCGACGGCGATCCGCTCGTCCTTTACGTCTATCCGTCGCGACTCGCAGCCACAGCGCAAGGAGAATCTCTGTTCACGACACGGCCACGCAATGCCCTTCTCCTGCGGAACAGCACCGGCCGAGCAGCCTGAGACCACATCACGGCCCGACTCCAACATCCGTCGGGTCTCGCAGTCCCATGGCTCTTCCCGAAATTACAATGGCCGTATGGACCCGTGCGTCGGGAGGGCTATTGAGAAAATATTATTTCCAACGCGCGAGTAGGCCAGCACGAGGAGCGAGAACGGCGGAGGTAGCAGCCCAGAAAACAGGGTGCTGCTACCCGCGATGATGGGGACGGTCTTGGGTGCACCCGCAGAGGAGCAGGAGCAGTTTCAGTCTGAGGAACACAACGCCACAACCCCCTTACGCGGGGCCACGTGGATTGTGAGGATGCGTCCCAAAAAGGCAAAGGCTTTGACTGCTCCCGGCGTCTGTTTCAATTCGGTCATTCCGACCTAACCATCTCGTCAAACACTACAGCAATGTCCATCGACTGGTTCAGCCCGTCTCAGCGCAGGCGTTCCGCGAATGACACTATCAAGCCCTCCTACAATGGATCTGTCCCGGAGGACAACGAGACCGGTCGGCCCTCCATGCAACGAGCGATCACAGCGCCGTTGTCCACTCCCCATGATGCCGTGCTGTCTGTCTTCTCAATGCTATCAGGCGCTCCTAGGGATGCAGACGGGGATGTGTCCAATTCTAATGGCCAGAGAAACCCGACGAGTATTTCGGCAGTGCCCATGACCCGTGACACTTCGGGCGAGGATGCGTCCACTCAGGAACCTGGCTCGATCCAGGGCATCCGGACAGCTGCTGCGACGCCCAGCGCAGCTCCCAATCCTTTTAGCGGAGGCGTGGAGCACGTCTATGACCCATTCACAGGAAATATGGCAGGCGTTCTGTACCCCCGGCCTCCAGATCAGTCGACCTCCTCATCTGCGAACGATACCGAGAGCAAGAAGAAAGATTCGCTGCAGTTCGACCAGGCGAAGGACGACCTGTGGTCTCATTTGGCACGTATAAGGGACTTGCAGAGTGAGATCGCAAGCATGCACGGGAACATGGAAGGAATTGGGTTGAATGATGGCGGGAGGAGTGGTCAGAAGAGACCGGCGCACCCTACGACGCGTATGCACACGGACACCATTGGTGCGGGAGAGGAGTGGGTGGACGCGGAACAGGAGGCCAAGGAAAGAGAAAAGGCTAGAGACGCAGAGTTCGTCAAGTTGGCGGAATCGTTTGAGGGGAGAAGAGGTGCTATTGACGGGATTGTGAACAAGGTACGTCAATGAACACTGCGTTTCTTCACCGTGTTTCTGGGTTTTCGCTCATACAGTCGGTACATGCATAGCTGGACGATCTCTCCAAGGCCCTCACCACTTTCCACTCGCTCCCAACACCGCAAATCGGCATGCTGTTCCGAAGTACTCGTGATACTGCAGCTTCTCCCGTCCTCCGTAGTCCCTCCCCTATGTTCACGAACCCTGCATCCTCTCCACCACCTGGTTCGCCACCAATGTCCCCTGTATCTACGACATCCGATTACGGAAGACGATCGAAGCCAATGGGGACCCGAGGCATGGCTATGGATGGGCTTCGAACGGACTTTCATATGAGAGCACTAAGCCCTATGTCGGAAAGTCCTGTCTCAGATGATGGGAAGTTGTGAACGATCGAACGTATGTTATGGCACGCTTGTTATGCATTGAATAAATCTTATAATAAATCGTACAGATACCGATGTGGAACTATCGGATACAGGTGCATGATCTGCCGTATCTAGCCTCCCAGTAAGGCCAATGCGGCTCTTAGCTCCTTCTTTGCCGTCTCTGCGTCCTCATAATCCAGCGCAGAAATAGCGAACTTGCAGTGACGTTGCGTCTTCGCTACCAGGGAAGGTGTCAACACGACCGGTGCAACTGCGACAACGGGAGGGGGAGGAAGGACTGGGGATGGCTGTTGAGGAACCTGTCTGGAGACAGTCGGGGCTGGTGGAGGAGGAGGGCTGAATTGAGTGGGAGGTGAGGGCACGAATCCAGGCGGAAGACGATCAATAGGCGGCGCTGAAGGAACCGGAGGAGGTATCACAGTGACCTCGAACGGATCTCCTTCAGTCTCGGTGCTAGTTGCGGGAGTGGTACCAAGCGAATTCCCTTCATTCGTGGACATGCTGGTACCAGTGCTGTAGGACGCAGTTTGTACGGTGCCAGGACGACTTAGCAAGGAATCCTCCTCGGGTTCCGAATCAGAGTTGCGCCCTTCCATCTCACCACTGACCCAGGCTCTCCGGGCTGGAGGGGTTGAGTTTCCTTCTGCAACTATATCGTCCGGGTCGAACCTCGAAATACCTGGCGTCCCTGGCGTCGCGACGGTGCTCCAGCTCTGTGGTGTCTTAGGGTCAAGGTTTGCGTGCAGAGCGTCAGGACCGAGATATGCTGAATTGAGAGATGGTGGCATGGAAGGTGAAACTGGATCAAAGGTGGAGGGGGTAGATGGTAGGTTGAGATGTGGCGGTGGTGGTGAGGTCGTGCTGTCTGATACAACGACTGCCGGGTCTACCTCAATCTCGGGAGAAGCTATCGTTTCTTCTTCTAATCCGCCTGCGGGTCCTGGGGTAGGCTTTCTACCCTCTCGGAACGCCTTTGCAATGTCGGCTGCTTTCCACTTGGCGTAGCGGATCTTGTCAGCATTGGTGCTTTCGCTGACGCCATCCGTCGCGTTGGCAGAACCAAAAGTTGAGAGGATTTCGAGGAAATTTGCTGCGGCTAGGAACTTCTTCGCAGTTCCCCTACGGTAGCCCAACCTAGTTAGAGCGGCGAACGAGAATCAAGATATACGATGAAGCTCACCTAGTCGCCAGACCCTTCCTGTCCTCGTTATCCGCTGAATTGAACACCTTTAAAGCAAAACTTTCCACGTATGCGGAACTCGCTACTTCATCGTCGATCACGTCATTAGGACCGATCTCCTTCTTGATAGTCTCTAACGCTTCAAGTAGCTCGAACAGAAACTTGCGCGCAACAGGGTCTTTCGTCTTGACCCCGATGCCAAGTTGTGCAGCATAGTATGCACCTATGATAGACGTAAGGATGAGAAGCAGATGGTGGATTGACCGAAGATGTTTGTTGGGAAGTACATACACCAATACGCGACTATAGGTTCCTGTGTCTTGAGCTCATTTGCGCGTTGGAGATAAGGTGCGATGGATTTGAGCTCGGGAGGGGTTGCAGGTAATTTGAGGGTAACCATTGCGTTGAGAGAAGTGGATGTTCGAATGAAGGGAAACGCGCGATGTGACCCGCAGTTGGCTTTGCACAGCGCGTCCGCAGTCAACGCAGTTTTTGAGGAGTATTAGAGGCAGATAAGAGGGCGTTGATACTTGGAGAAAAGCGTGAGGTCGTCGACCTGCTCTGCAACGTGAAAGTGGTTCGGGATTGAGATGCATGGTCCACCAAGATGATGACTGCCCCTAACCCGAATTTGGGGGTTAACCAAGAAATCCATGTCCATAATTCCTCGAATCAGATGTGCAGTACATTGCTAGGCGCGAGCAATCCGTAAAACAGTACGAGATAATGGAGTCCCTCACTTCCGGCTTCTCCGAACTCTTTCCTCCAACTCCCTCACTCGATTCTTCTGAGGTGTGCCATCCGAATCTCTGCCCGCGACAGTTATTGTCGGTACTTTAGTATACGGCAGGGACGAATTGCTGCCAGAGCTGCTAGACGTGGAGAGCTGGGCCTGTGGCATACCTCGCGCACCACGCACTGAGGACTTGCCATGACTTCGAGAAGTATGAGCGGACTTCGGACGTCTTGTACTGCGAGGTGGTATGGGAGGTCGGAAACCGCCATCATGCTGAATGACCCCGGGCTGTAGGTTGGGAGGTATCTGAATACTGTCCGAGCGGCGAGTATACTTATAGGTCACGCGTGGAGTTGGTTCTTCTGAGTCATCCTGGTCGTCCAAAGCCTGAGATAATGGAGCACGAGCGGCGAGTTTCTGTTGTCGCCGTTGACCGAAAGAAGAGGTCCCAAGGCTTTCCATGCTCCTGCCTGACGTGCCAACCCCCGTGAGTTCATCTTCATCCGAAGATATGGGTTGTTCTTGATGACGATGAACTGCTTGCTTCATGTCACCTAGAACTGACTTGAGCACGATATCCATGTCCGATGGGTCGTCCGACTCGAGTGAAAGCGCCATCGATCCGTTTCTGGTCCCTCTTCTTGTGAGGGTGACGTCTCGGTCACCATCGTAAGAGCTTTCGCTCGGTTGCCACTCGCGCCCCAAGCCCGAGCCACGCGACGTCGAGCCTGTAGAATACACACTCGCTTCTGAGATGGCTCGAGTCAGTTCTGTTCTCGATAAATCTGGGTTGGCCACTCGTAACTGTCCATGGCCAAATGGAAGACGTTGGGCAAGTGGTACCAAGCTTTGCATGGATGAACTTGTAGACGACTCTTCTGAAAAGAGACTGAGGCTCTGATCGGACTGACTTGTCCTGGTAGGGGGAGGGGGTTCATCTTGAAAGTGCATTACCCCGCTAGTCAAGTCAGAGTTGAGTGATTCCCAGCGGCCCGAGCTTGACGTAGAGGAAGAAGAGTCTTGACTTTGGACAGATCGGAAGTAGGCTCCATTGGACGAGAGAAGCGCGGCGGTCGGAGGAGGATCTATGGAGATGAAGTTGATGATTCGGATGGGAAGAGTGACGAAGATATCTGAGCTGAGCGGTCCGGCACAAATCGTGACGCGGATGGAGTATTCAACTTCGAGTAGACGTCCTCGAGTAACCGATAGTGCATCCGCCTGTAAATAAATAACGCAATCAGCTTAGAGCGCCATGAGAGACGAGGAGAAATACAATACACACCGGTAGGAGAATGTGATGAGAAAATTCCAAGTCTTGACCGGGTCTAACGCCTGACCACCATCCTTTCGCACTCGCGTGTCCCTTTGCCCCGCTTTGACCCATTTCCAAAACACTCTCAACAAGGGCCTTGTGTGTTGTCGAAGTTTGACAAGCATCAGGATCAGAATGAAGGGAGTCCCTTGCGTCAGCGTCCAACATAGGCTTCGGCTTGAATACAGTCGTGGTCCTGACGAGGGTCAATGTGCAACTCTTGACAACCTTCCGTGTCTCGTTCTGAACAAGGACCTTGACGTGACATCGCTGTCCAGCGATCCAGTTAAGTCGATGGAGCTGTGCAGTGAGTTTGGCCTTGTGTTCGTGAGCGGAGAGAAAGGCGAATGACTTCGCAGTGGAAGCTTGAAGTGGCCGCGGGGCAATACTGAGGATACTGGACGGATCCAAAAGAGGCCATATTTCACAGTTCCTATAGAAGTGGGCAATAGAGCGTTTTCCGCTGTCGGCATCGCGGACTTTCATCGAGCTAAACAACTGCGTCAACGAAGGTGAAAGGGATGGAATGGAACCGTGTCACTTACACCATCGCCACATATCGTACACTCACACCTGAGCTTAAACTGAAAACTCCTTTGGCAGTCCCGAAAGAGCTATCCAACGGCAATTCCATCGCAAACGGCAGCACATGAACGCCTTCAACAGCTTGCGCAAAGCCATCTGATTCTAGAGGTGCATCGTAGAGGCCCCGGGATGCGTCGGTTATGGTCGAGAGGGGAGCAGTACATTGATAGAACGTGAACGTGTCGTCCTCGTTGGGGATTGACTCGAAGCCAACCACGCGAAGCTTGCCTTCGGATAGTAAGATTGGGGCCTCCTTCCTGTTCTGCTTACGAATCCGGACCTTGATTTGACCCCGCATGTATCCTCCTTGGACAAAGCTGTCGGTTTCGAGTATGATGTCCAACTCCACCCGCGAGCGAGGCTTCGCTTGCTCAAGGCTGACTGCTTGGTTTCTCCTCTGCTTGCGATTTCCTGCGGTGTTCGAGGTGGGCAACACCACGGCGTTGGGTTTCAACCGCGCGTTGGAATTACCGAGAAGAGCCTTCAATTCGGCCGCGTTTCTGGAGTGCGAACGACCAATGTTGAGTAAGGTATCGTGCGAGGGGAGTGAGATGTCGGCTGATAGCTCGGGAGGGATTGGAACGGAACCTGGACGCGCGCAGCTGATATCCTGTCGATATCGAGCAATTGAACCCCCTCCTGGTGTCATAGGATCCAATGCAAACCGATTTCCTGCCATGAAACGGGAGCCAACTCCAGTGATATCACCGTTGATGTCGAACTCTACCATCGCGTCCCCAAGCTCAGCCTCTCGCAACCCTTCCATGCCCTTCAACGACCGTAGCCCGATATTACATTCCGATATACACGAATAAGCGGAGGAGCCTCCTGTGCCTGAGGATGAAGAGGCCGTGGAATGGGCTCTGGATGGAGGGGCAGAGAGGACGGGGCGAGGAGTTGCTCGGTAGGATCCATGGTCTTGTCTGGTTCGGGAGGGATTTGACATCTGAGAAATATGCATCATGTGTTGGCCGTACTTATACGTACTGTTCATGATGTGCGGTGTGGAAGGGTGGATGCATCCCGTTCATGCAGGATTTACATGGTCAAATGTGGCTGACAGATGCGTCGAAAATCGAATTGACAAGTTAGCGTCCGTACTGTATCCTCAAGAACACCATGTCAGCTTACCAGATTACGATTCTTGTGAGTCAAGTATGAGTATGATTTGTTCAGATGTCCACTTCGCGGATCCGCGAGTTCAAGCTGCTGATACTAATACCCAGATGTTCGATGATTGATTCTCCACCATAGGCCCTTCCGTTGCGAAATACGATTTATCGATGAGCCCAAAGTGATGAGGATGACAAAATGCAGGCCAATACAAGTAAGTGATGGCATGACCATGTATCATGGTGGCAGGAAGTTATGTGAACTAGGTGTGTGGCGCTTTTACCGCCCGGCTGGAGTTGAAAATATCCTTGCCGCACCCAATATGGAAATCTCTTCTTATTCTCAGAATCGCAAGCAGTGGAGTCAATAACCTCATAATCGAATTAGAAAAGCAGAGAGCGCTATAGCTACATCGGTAGGATTGCTTTATCTATGTAGCCAATAATGCAGAAGGTAATACATACGTCTATGAATAGATGGGGATCATCAGAAAAGCCCCAAACCGCAATCAAGTTTGCCGGGAGCTGGATGAACTGTCTACCAATGACCCAACCTCACATACTTCCTGTCAAATCCAAGTTCCAGCCAGCGATCAACGCCCGCCACGGGCTTAGACTGGGACTCTTCGTCCAGGCCTACGAAACCCACCCGAGAGTAGACTTTCGCGGCTGCGGGGTTCGCGTTGGCCACATACAACACAACACTTTCTTTGAATTGTAGAAGACTGCCAGTGCGTACAAGATATCGCATGAGCATGAAAAGTTTGTTGTTAATATCAATGCAACTTACTGAGCAACGACAGAACGAGTCAGCCTCTCCGCGCAACCCATCTTTCTCCACCTGGGACTTGTGTACACTTTCGTGATGGTGGCTACTCTGTCGCTGCTCCTCGTGACGGCCACAATGGAAGCAATTTGAAAGCCTTGGTCCAGATCGTGCATCACGTGGACCCACACCTGTCCACTATGAAAGAGTAGATTGGCTTCGCGGAGCGCGCCTTCTTCAGTCAGCGTGAACGGCTCCTGGACCAGTATCGGGACCATCAACTTCTCGCAAAATAAACATAGAAGTCAAGTTACTCACAGATTCTGCGGCAAATCCATGGCATAAATCTGCAACCTGGTGGGCATCAGCAGGCGTGGCAAGGCGGAGTTCGACACCCAAGCCAGGGAGAGGCATGTGGCGATCCTTGTAGGTGGCTTTTGTGCAATACGTAATCCTTGCAGCGTAGTACTCCGGGGAAGGAGCAAGGGGTATGCTTGTGAATTCCGTCCAATTGGTGGCGAAGAGGCGTGTGATTGTCTCTTGAGCAAAGATGGAATACACCCTGGATGAAGGGACGGAGAGGTGAAGTGTATATGCCATCGATCTCAAGCGGCACCGTAAGGCGTCGAAAGAAATTTGATGGGAGAGTGTGGAAACAATGAAAATAGGGTATGGTCCGAGGGCGCCATCGGTGCACCCTAGTACGAAGTCGACGGAGGGAGGAGCATTGGGATGTACTGTAGTACAAGTGATCCACAGTTGACCAGGTACGAAGCGTCCGCTGGACCGCTCGAGGGCATTGATTTTTTCGAGATTAGGGAGGAGGACATTGGCATCTCGTGCGTATCCGCGAAGAGTGTTCCAAACAGTGCCGGGGATGGCATGGGTGCTCTCATACTTCTGAACGGTGAAGTCGACTGTGGCAGATGGCATCCTGAAGCTGTTTAGAACTTGAAAAGCAAAGGATCGAATGTGAGATGTCAATTTTGAGACGACTAGCCAAGGCGTTATATAGGCTTCCCGACATTCTGATATCCTCGTTCTGGATACAGAAAAGGCGTGTTTAAAATTCCCAATGTCAGACCTGTCGAGGACATGGACCTGCTTTGACAAGTGGTTCGTCCGATTCGAGGCAAAGTAGCCGCAGGGACACAGACACAAACGACGTCAGATATCAGCAACTTCAGCCTTGTACTTGAGTTACATACCGGAGGCACAGCATCGAAAGAAAGTACGGAAAAGCTACTCGGATCGATGGAGGTGAATGGAATGGATTCTGCCAGGCTTCAAGCTGCAAGTGCTCCTCCGATGACTATGGACTTTGCATTGCTGTGCACGGGAGCTCTGCTAGCTCGAAGTGGACTTGGTCGTGATGCTTGATGTCCACCTCACGAAATCTGCGGACCAAGAGCGACACGAGATTGCGTGTCCGTTGTCCTGTAAATCCAGTGTTAACTGACGATTGAAACCAAAGAATTCAGCGTGGAAGTCAGCTTGCCTCAAGGAACTCCATGTAACACATTCGTGGACCATAATACATCTTTTAAGATTTTGGCGAGGGATAAACTGAGACGTTCAATGTTCAATGTTCGAACCAGGTTCACCTACTACAACTATAACGTTCTTGGCCAAAGCTGAATGAATCAGCAATAGTTGGTTTCCTTGAGTGGCAGTCCTCAATCGCGGAGTCTATCTTTCAATACAGGCATCTGTTATGTGCTTGTGTGGGAGGTGGAGGAGAGAATGCGGTACTGGCCCTATCACAGCCCGGCACCATAGGCGCCGACATGAATTTCGGAGCCGCTGGCTACTCGTTGGCTGGTTCGGCGCTCACCGTCATGTCGGAGAAGATGGTACGCACGCATCACCATGTTTCTAATAGAAACAAAGGGAAAGAGGTTGATGATAGTAGGGTTGTATACAAGAGCGCCCTGGACAACCCTTTCCAGATATCATGGTATGCCTGCTTGTGTCATGGAATGACAAGGTGCTCACCAGTGCGTTTCATTAGGCCAAAGGTACCCATGAACGTTCAGACCGCGTTGTTAGCCGATGTTATCGCGCTACTGGATGGTATGGCGGAGTATCATCGTCTTCACCGAATGGAGCACCGAAAGTCGAAGAAAAGTCGCGCCAAAGGAAACCGTGGTCCCAGTATGGCAGATCCGTCCACTGCCCCTGAGGCAAGGCATCTCGAGTCGGCCAGAGCGGATGCACCCCAGGCCGACACCGATATCACGGAAACCATGGAACAGGACACAGAAGAAAAACGTTCGTTGAATGCTCCTCCAGTCTCGCAAAGTTTGACGGTCGGTATCAACGCGGTTACCCAAAAACTGGAAGCCCTGTCCAACCGACACAGAAATGCACTGATGGCAAGCGAGGAATCCATATTGAGACCGTCTTCCCTATCATGTCCACTCATTGTCTTCGTCTGTAAAGAAGACATCGATCCACCGATCCTCATATCCCATCTTCCCCCACTCGTTGCTGCTTGTAACACCATCCACCCGCACTCGGACCCTTCCCTGCAAGTAGGCCCTTCTCTATTGGTTCCTCTACCGCGAGGCTCCGAGGCGACGCTGGCGTTGACATTGGGCTTGAGAAGAGTCTCCGTTCTGGCGATCGATGTAAGCGGGCTTTCCCCCCATGCAAGCCTCAGGCTGATAGATTAATAGAGCCTCCTTTATTTTTCGTCCGAGACCAACGAGCTACTGAAGTCAGTGCCTATTCTGACTGCTTCATGGCTTGCGCCGCATTCAACATCATTATCGAAGAATCTCTTGCAAACGCATATCAAGCAAATCCGTACTACAGCTCCGAAGAATATGAAGACTGCTAAAGAGCGGAGAGTGCAGGCCAGATTAGCTGCGAAAGAGCGGAGGAAACTACCTTCGCTACGACGTAACCCCGATGCGAAGCAGCGCGAAACTCTTCTCAAGAATGTCTCGCCTCTATCAGCGCAGGTTGCTACTTGATGGCAACTTGTCTTTGCTTGAGAAGTAAACCCCACCACCCTATGCTGATTATTTGGTGCGCTCGTCTAGTGTTTATGGCTGTCTAACGCTATTATGCTGATGCCTATTATTGATTCTAGCGCTGAGGATTAAGAGAGCGGAGGTAGAGTACATTCACAGTGCCCGCACTTCACTTCCGATGCCGGTGTATTTGTCCATTATGTATTTGCCACCCACGACGGAGGAGACATTGGTCTTCTGTCGTTGATAGATAGATCCCAATGGAGCCATTACAACAGCTAAAATTGCTTGAGGGTTTTGAAGATTCATTCTCTTATTCTGACCTTGATAAGGTGAAGGTGCTCTTGAAGCGCCCCGAAGCGCTGCCTATGTTGATCTTCTTGATTGTAATATTGCAAGCCTGTTGCTGAATGGGAACTCACTATGGAGCTGTTGAACAGCTATTCATAGGTATTTTCCGTGATGAAATGTGCATGACATGTCCAATCGGCCGTCAACGTTGTACTGTCTTACTGTTCTACAACACTTTCCTTTTTGGACGCTTGTCGATCATCACGGGAGAGGCCTGTGACAGAGATGTTGACTCTCTCACCCTTCTCGACTCAGCATTCGACTGCACTCTCGGAAAAGGTCCAAGAGACCCTTACCGTAAGGGTCAAATTCATGGATTGTGCCGTGTAACGCTATGCTCACCCTATCTGACGAAGCTACAATCACCCAACCCAACTTGCCTTACGACCTCACGGTCTCCAGATGTTCATAGCTATCATTGGCACAAGATGCTCAGGAAAATCCACGGTCATGGAATTCCTGGTACAACAAAAGAAGTTTCAACCCATATATCTTGCTTCATCACTCGTGCGTTTATTCTTGAGAACAAATTCCTTTCGTACCGGTGATTCACAGCGACATATTGAAAGGATGCTCCTCGACGGCCACCAAAACCGCCGCGCAATCCCTTGGCGTCATATCATGACTCTAAAAACCATACCGAGAGGCCTGTATCCTTCCTTGTCATGAACTCTCCAATATCACCTTTCTTCACTCCGATGGAAAGTCCGCCTTTACACAACCCAGACTTAATCTTTCAGAAGTCTTCTGATATGTTGGACTTTGTCACACGGAATTGGCTGGAGGATTTTGTTACGATGGATCTGAATACCACAGAAGTGTTGCAAACATTTCGGGTGCGACCCTTCTTTTTGGTGCTTAACATCGATGCACCCATCATGAACCGCTTCCAACGGAGCGCACGGTATGTTCTTCCACAGGATGCTCAGTACTTGTATTCGAACTGACGCTTGCATCCTAGGTCATCCGATAGACGCTCGTCCCTCGAGGATTTTGTTCGAGAGCATGACGAGTGTATGTACGGTGTCCCAAAGTCGCTGACGGCTTCTTCGCAGTCCCTACTCGTACAAGACGTCAAGAAACTTGCCCACATTCATGTCATCAATGATTTTCCGACCATCCCTGAGCTCCATAGCCATCTGGACCAGCTCAACATACTTAACCAGGAAATTCTTAGACCAGGATGGGACACGTACTTCATGCTGCTCGCTGACCTGGCATCACAACGGTCGAACTGTATGAAACGACGTGTCGGCGCTATCCTTGTGAGGGACAACAGGATTCTATCCACCGGGTATATGCCTTGTCACCACCTGATCGACGCGTCCTGACATCTATCAATTGCTGGATACAGGTACAACGGCACACCTCGGGGGCTTATTAACTGCAACGAAGGTGGTTGCACGCGGTGCAATACAGCGTCAGAAACTCCTGACGAGTGTGTCTGCCTGCATGCTGAAGAGAATGCTCTACTGGAGGCCGGACGCGAGCGTGTCGGAGATGGAGCGGTGTTGTATTGTAATACGTGCGTCTGTATTATTTTCGTTACTTTACTGATTGACAGTAGCACGTGTGGTTCGCAGATGTCCGTGTCTCAAGTGTACGATCAAAATCATCCAGACAGGTGTCAGAGAGGTCGTATACAGCTTGAGCTACAAAGTGTGCGTTGTTTTAAACGATGCCCGCGTTCCCGACGTGATATACTAACACCGCCACAGTGATGATGCTTCTGCAGCCATGTTCAAGGAAGCTGGTGTCGGTTTGAGACGCCACGCACCTCCTTCGTGAACCACCACCTTCGGTAGCTTTGAGATTATTGATCTCCGCACTAAATCATGTATTGCCAAGACTCCGCAAGATCATATCCGCATTTTGCCTCACATCCCAGTTACTCTCGTGTAGGTGTACCCAACTTCCGATTGATCCTTGTGTGCCCATCAATACGAACCACACAGCGTCTTCGTTGTTTCGACCGATCGCTGCATACAGCTCCCGTGCACAACCCTGCAGCTCTTCATGCGCTTCACGATGCAAGAAGCGTCTGTGCGTAGCAGCGACTTCCCAGACCGTGTTATCCTTTGCCTGGACTTCTCGAACAGCCGCAGTCATAGTGCGAAGTATTGCTCGGTAGAGCCTGTGCGAATGTGTGTACGCCGATTCGGTCCCTACAGCACCAACACCTTTCCTTGCCAGCGCACTTCCTGCATCTGCCGTCTCTAGCTTCCGCAAGATTCTTCGGAATCGGGGCCAGACATCATCCCAGATGCGATTGTACATGAATTCTCCGAAATGGGTGGACAGTGCCTCCACCAAGTTGGCAGCGGCACTTATGACGAAAGGCTCGGGGTCTGCAAGCCTATTCAGTACAAAGGGCCATGCGTGATGAATGGAGGGGAGGATCAATGAAGCGGGAAGGACGGTGGCGGCGGGTGCGAGGAGGGCCAGTATGCGTGCTCGGATCAGCCGTGATTCGTGGGTGAGGAAGTACATGGATCGGGATATGATATGTTGCACCAGTCGCTGAGCCGGCGTTGATTGGATTTCTTCAACCGGGTCGGCGGCTCGACCTCCCTCATCTTCATCCTGCTTTGACGAGCTCCAAGCTTCCTGAGGGACAGGACCGACGTCCTCATCTTCGACATATTCCGCAGGGTGATTCTGGTTGTTTCGATGAGCGAACCACTCGCGGAATCGCTGCATGCGTTCTTTCGAGCTCCCCTTCGTCGCATCCTGTGATGCTCTAGAGACAGATTGTGTTTCGCTATCCGCGGCGATTGCCTCAACCACCTCTAACAATACCGACATAAACCCGTTAACAAGCAGTTCATACCCGTGGTACTCATCTAACCGGTCGAAGCACTCCTCCACCACGTCTCCGGCTCGAGTGACAACATCACGGCCAACCATCCGTACCAATATGACCAAAACGCTGGTTGCATCAACATCCAACCGGCGGCGGTTCAGACGTTGAGACACAGCGTCGAGGGCATAGTCGAAATTGGACAGAAGCAGGTTTGCAGGTGATGCGTATGACATAGCATTGGCGATGGTTTGTAGAGCAGCAAGCGCAGTCATTGCTAGGGGAGGGTGGTCCGAGATCAGGGAATGAAGGATGGGGAAGAGGGTGTGCATCAGCGTTGATACAAACCGGACCTCTAGGACGCCTGCTGCCACAGAAAGCAACTGGAGCATCAGCATTCTATGCAGAATATCTTGCGAGGTGGAAGGCTTGACCTCTGCCGAAGGCAAACTTGCATTCTGATCCATGGAACCTCGAATGGGGAGCAGACCTACGACGTGCTTCACCTCGGAAACTTCCAATTCCATCGCTTTGTCGCCTTGAGATGGCGAATCAGATTCTTCAAGTGCTTCGTCCCACACCTCGGCGATGGATCTTGTCATGTTGCGCACAAAGCGTTCTAGACGTTTGGACCGGCTGTGTCTCTCAAGGGCTGTCCCAGTTTCAGCACCAAGAGGGACATGAGCGGCCCCTTCGAGGAGCCGAGCAGCGCACCAGCCAGCCGCTACATTAGTAATTTCGCGACCAGCACGGCTAACACCAAAAAACCATTCGACGGCATACAGGCAGTCCTCCCCGGAAGCCTTCCCTAAGGCGAAAAACATCCGCTGGAGAGCATGAGTCGAGTCGGATGACATAGTCCGCATGATCACGTCAGGAAAGGGGGTCAACGGAATGAATTCACTACTGCTGGTGAGCAGTAGATGTCCAGCAGAGGATGGAGACGAGACAACCGAGGTTGTTGTAAACTCCAGCACGGATAGCAGATTCCACCCCCACCTTTCTATCCCGCCATTGGGCCCTAGAAGGTTGTCGATACCGCCACGAACGGCGGAAGCAGCGGGTGACTGCGAGAAAGAAATCTCACAGATGGCTTGAATGATTCCGGTTGCGTGCAGCAGCTTCCCCTCTGCACGAATGGATATGAGCCGAGGAAGCGAAATCATGTTGTCTTTGGATATCTGTAGCAAAGCATGAAGCAGCGTATGTTGTCGTGACCCTGACAAAACATCTTGGAGGCATCGCTTCGCATGTGTTGAAACATCCGGGAAGGCGTCCACGGAGAGAGACAACAGGTAAGAAAGGAGAAGATGGCAAGACCGAGAGAGTGTTTGAGTTGCACTCTTCAAGACCACTCGGGATAGTGTTGCAAGGGCCTCTTGAGCAGAGGGTGTCTGATGCATTACCAAGGGCTGCAAAGATACCAGAGCCATATGGAGCTGAGCGGTGGTGGCCTCTAACCAGGAAGGTGTCCGGGATACATAGTAAAGAGGTGTGAGTGTCGACGCCAAAGGCCTCAAAGAGGAATCGGTGAAAAGCTGGGTCAAGCTTTCCAGGTCGTCGACACCTTTGATGGCGCCATCTCTGACGCAAGCTTCATCGCCAACGGCAAGTGATATGACGTTCCCCATCACCGAAAGGGCTGTAGAAACCACGTCGCCATTCGCCCACCCTCGGGGGTGCCCAATGCCTAGCGCGATTTTGCAAGTTGTGCTGGTAACGCCGGGTAAAATGGTTGGGGCAAATCTATCCACTAGGTAATCCTTGGTGATGACAAGTAATACGTCTAATGAGAGCTTCTGTAACGGTCGGTGCTGTGAATTTGCAGTCGCCAACAGCGAATGAATGGTTTGCCCCATGATTGGCATGAACTTGTCGGTTTGTGTATGTAGTCGGAGGCGAGCGAGTACCACTTCGGCACGATTGCCCTCTCGTGGAAGGGCTGGGTCGCTTTCTGGAGTCCGTTCGTGCAGCAAGGCCCAAAGACACTGCACTGCGGCCATCTTTGTTTCATCGTCTCTCTCCCTGTCTTTACCACTGCCTTCCAATCCGCCGATGACCGCACCAGAGAGCATGAATATTTGCTCCCATGTTTGGCTGTCGAGATCCCACCACCAGGATTCACAAAGTAAGGCGAGGATTATGAAAAGCCGTTCCAATACATGGTCAGGAATCGCGGTAGAAGCGTTCCGCTGAAATACGGTGGATATTGGAATGAAGACGTAGTTGATTAGAGATGGTTTCAGAGCGGAGTGAGCGGCAGCCTCCCGCAAAGTGAAGGTAATTTGCTGCAGAAGGTTGGATACGATTGGAATGGAGGCTGGTGTCAAGAGAGAGTTCCCTAGCAGGGGAACACACGATGCCTTCAGCTAAGAGATACATGTATCAGTGTTATCGTAGTTTACATATACTCAGGTCGCGCGCACATACTTTGGTGAACATATGCTGGGTTTGGTCCCCGGGTGTCATTCTCATGCTCCGACCTGTGCTGAGTTCCTGCTTCAGATATCAGAGTGATGAATCGGCTACAAAGGTATACTCAGATACCGGCAGTAAGAGACTCAACACGAATGTTCGTTGGTGGGAAGAGAGAGCATTGAGTGAAGATGGTTGTGTGACTGAAAGAGAGGTGTGTCTTGTATGCTGACATAAGACACTCTCTTGGGTGCAGGAGCCCAAGCCGGAGCCAGTCAAGTTTTTACAAGCTCACCTCCAAAGCGATGGCCCGCATCTTGATTTCTTACCATCCCCCATTCTCAGGCCGCCGTCGTCGTCGTCGGCGCATTCGTCGAGTCCTCAAATAAGTTACCCCAGCCGACGTCCAGTTGCATCAGTTCCAGATGGTCCAATGCAGACCTGGCCAGTTGCTTGGTGATCCCCCGAGGATCCTCTTGATTGATTCGTATGATTCATTCACATATAAGTGCGTATTGAAACATCGCCTGTCACTGTATGGCTGACCGGTCTGTACATAAGCCTGGCATCCCTGTGCCGACGCTCGATTCCTGGATGCAACATCCACATCATCCGCAATGACCAGATCTCAGTTGCTCAACTCACCCCCCTCCTCGGTCTATTCTCTGCGGTGGTAATTGGACCAGGGCCAGGTTCTCCGGATAACGACAAAGACATTGGTATCGTGAAGCACATCTGGAGATTGGCGAAAGAGCACCTCCTGCCCGTTTTCGGCGTGTGTTTAGGTCTCCAGAGTTTGGCCATCGAATCTGGCGCGACGCTCAAGAGGCTGAATGTCGTGAAGCACGGCCAAATATCCCAGGTTCATCACACAGGCACCGGGCTTTTCCAGGGTGTCGGGGTCGTGGAAGCCGTGCGCTATCACTCTTTGCATGTGGTTCCACAGGAAGCGGGGGATGTGGAGTGCCTGGCATGGGCAGACGACGGTCAGGAGAATGGGAAGGTGGTCATGGCCATTCAGCACAACACCAAACCGTTTTGGGCGGTACAATATCACCCCGAATCCGTGCGTACTCACGGTGGCGGCGAGGAGGTCATTCGAAACTTCTGGACACAGGCGGAGAAATGGCTGATCTCCCATAATCGCGTTTCTCATCCATGGTCCACGTCCGCTGAAAGCGTCGTCGGCAAAGCGTGGCCTCATATTGAGCCAACCCCTTACGCTGCCGGGGTGGAAGACGCAGACGAAGGACTGGTTCACACGCAGGTGGTGAATTCGCCGGCGGCGACCATCATCGATATTTGCGAGAGTTTCGGTGCCACCGAAGAGGACTGCCACTTTGTCTTACTGGAATCTGCCGCCCAGCCTGGACGGTTCTCAATCGCAGGATGTCTTTCTCCTGCATCATTGAAGATCACCTACCATATCAACGAGCGTCGAGTCAGTGTGGAAAGAAATGGCGAACGCAAATGGGAAGACCTAGACTCACAGGATATCTGGACGTGGTTGGCCTCCTTCATGCACTCGCGGCGCGCGCGAGGGGGTGAACCGGACGTTCCATTCTGGGGTGGTTTCATCGGGTTCCTCAGTTACGAACTTGGCACTCATTCCCTTTCTCCGACTCTTCCCATACAAGATACGAAGCAACCCGACGTGAACCTCGTGTTCGTGGAACGCAGTGTGGTCTTTGACTCGCTGACCAACAGAGCCTACGTTCAATCGCTCCTTTCTGATGACAGCGAGTGGCTTTCCAACGTGGCTTCGCGGCTTCAGAAGGTTGTGACTCCTCCTTACCATCCACCTACTCCTCCCCGGACGCCCTCCCGTGTGTCTATAACCCTCCCCGACCAGCACACCTACATCTCCCGCATCAAGCAAGCCAAAGAATACCTCTTCTCAGGAGATTCCTACGAGCTATGCTTGACTGCTCCAACTCGTATCTCAGTGCAGCAGCCCGCTATAATCAACGGTGTCTCTTCGTCCTGGGAGTTGTACAAAGCCCTACGTAGGAGTAACCCCGCACCCCACTCAGGATACATCCGCCTTCACCCATCCACTCTCATATCATCTTCTCCCGAGCGGTTCCTTTCTTTCTCTCGAGCTCCCGCACTGTGCCAGCTCCGTCCAATAAAAGGCACTGTCCGCAAGGGACCTGGTATCACACGAGCAGTCGCCGAAGAGGCCCTCATCGGTAGCCCAAAGGAAGTTGCTGAGAACTTGATGATTGTGGATCTTATACGACATGATCTACATGGTGTCCTTGGAGAAGATGTCACCGTGAAGCAGTTCTGTGGTGTGGAGGAATACAAGACAGTTTGGCAGCTGGTTAGTGTTATAGAAGGGCAACCATCGGCCAACCTCGATCATGAGGATCGACACAATCTTGGTTGGGAAGTGTTGCGCAAGTCTTTACCTCCTGGTAAGTGGCCTTTCCGTAAACGCGGATGAAATTACTGATTTCTTTGCAGGGAGCATGACTGGTGCACCGAAGAAACGAAGTGTGGAGCTATTGCATGAACTCGAAGACCAACCCAGAAGTGTCTATTCTGGCGTATTCGGCTATTGGGATGTTGGTGGAGGAGGCGATTGGTCGGTCATCATTCGCAGCTGCTTTAAATATGACAGCAGCTGCGGTATGTCTGCGCATGACAAGGGACCCACAGCTACCACGGAACCTACAGGAACGCAGGAGTGGACGTTAGGCGCAGGAGGGGCTATCACTGCCTTGTCTGATCCCGACGCCGAATGGGACGAGATGATGGTGAAGGTGGAGAGTGTATTGCGGGCATTCCAAGCAGCAATCTGAGCATCGTTCGTGCTATGCTTCAACGCTTTGGACTGGAACAATTATGGCTTTTCTAACTTATTCATATCAACGCTATTCAAAATTTACCAGCCGCTTTTTGTATACCTAGGCTTCAACGCCAGTAATTAGACCAAGTTGATGGTTGGGAAAGTGACAGATGCTTTGCTGTCTGTATGAGCTTTTGATGAAGCTGTGCGCCTGCCCCCCACGAACGTGCGTTTGAACTCCAAAGTGGACTGGCTGCAACCGATTGAAGGTGAGATGATTCAAGGATCTCAGGTCAGAAACAGTGTTAATGAAGTCCTTCCCTAGCTACGTGCCTGGCTGTCCCGTCATATATACATCGGGCTATAATTTGGCCTGTTCTTTCTGCATGGGATCCCTCAGGCTCAAACCGCTCACGCCCCCAACCTCACGCCCTCCTCTGTAGCTCTATTCTTTTCGATAGACCCTCGCCGGTTCATAGCGTGCCAGTTTTAATCCTTAACATACCCAAAACACTGAACAGCCTGTGCATCAACTCGAGGTAAATGCCAGGCACCGGTATGTTGTCTCGATCCTCCACCGCTTCTGAATCCAGGACGTTGTCTCCCCCACCAGAGTGAGTAGTACACCAACCCTCATGTCCATCTGTATTTATCATGCGGTGTAGGTACCGACTGGTGGACGAGCCCAATACCATCTCTGCTATCTTGGCAGGCTCATCACACGCACCTACCGAAGAGTCACATATGCATCCAACGTTGCTGCTACTATCGCCACCGAGCCAGAGAGCGGGATCTTCGTCTCCACCGCATCCTCTCCCGTCCGTTCCACCTCATAGTGATACCGCCCAACGAACTAAACCAGAGACCATTCGGATGTCTTGGCACTCTCCGACGGAAGATGGTCACCGCCGTTCAACGCCCACATTCGATCCTGGACACTCAAACCATCTGCAGCATCCGCACCAGGTGGCCCCATCCATATCCAGAAGCTCGTACGAGTCCAACTCAGGCAGTTCAAGCGAATATCAGAGACCACGCGATCATTCAAGGTTTCGACCTACTTTCGATTACACTAGTCCACATTACTACAACGGCCATGGACACGGTCCACCTCAACTTGTCGGCGTGCCCTCTAGCTATCCACCAGTGTCGACTTCCTCTAGCTATATGGCCCCAGCTCTGCCACAGAGATTCAGAAGGGAGTCAGGAGAGTCATACGATCCCCGCCTACATCCCCCTTCTGCGTCCTACACGTCCCATCCCAATTCTTCCGTTAGTAGCCATGGCAGTGCCAACGGCCATCACGAGATCTCATTGCATCCGAACCGCGGTCAGTCATCAGCCATTGTGCCTCCTCCATCGGTTCCTGCCCCCATACATCCAGGTAGTGTTTCCAGGCCGTCTGGCGTCACGGTCTACCATTTCCGCTCTTTCAGTTTTAACAGCATGGTGCTTTATACTTATGATGACATACCATGTTATCATATTGAAGTTACCATGAATTGCTTTTTGCCCTCGTCCTATGTAACTACGATACGCCGGGGATCTCAACAGGGAGAAATTGTTGCTAGCTTTGAGTGAGTCTAAGAATCTAAGCTCGGCACAGATTCAGCTGATTCATGGACGGCGTTCTTCAGGATGGGAATCAGCAATCAGAAAGGCTCTATTACCTTCGGTCCAACACCTTACTGGTTGGATCAGGTTTTCTCCGATTTCCGAGCAGGTATCCGTTCAAACGCAAAGGTGGGCCTGGAGTGGCACTCTTTGTGACCGAACAGAAGTGACCAGTCTAATATTTTACACTACCCTAGGGTCGGTGGATTTGGAAACGCAGTGGGCACGAGCTAGAATGGAACAGTACTTATGATCCTGAAAGCAGGGTGAGTTTCTGAGCCTTTTGCTACGGCCTTGAGCGGAATTGTTGACCCGACTTGTCTTGTTAGTGTCACAACGTTAGCGACAAGAAGAAAGCGACGATAGCCAAAATCATTCCTCCCAGTCCAGACACGCTCGTCGGTTCAAGGGATACCCTCCTCGAGGTGCACCTATCTGCCCAGCACATGCTGGACGATATAGTCGTGTCTTCCATCATCGTAGAGCGCAAAAGACAAACGCCAACGAAAGGAGATAAGAACGAGGATTTGTTCAACTGACTTGACCTTGCTTTGGACCATTGCGTCTACCGTATCACAATATTCCCTTTTCATCCACCTCAATCTCTATTCTATGCTGTATTTATATTATAACATCCTCCACATCCTCCACATTTCGCGCAGCGCCACTGTATTGTACTACATCTACAGCTTAGATTCGGTTACATCTGGATACATACCAGTTACTTTACATTCCGCTTCGATACTGCATGCACCCCAGCCAGTCTGTGGTTCATCTCGGTCGAACAGTTGCAATGAGGTATCATCAAGCCATGAGAGCAATATGCTTCAGTTCACTGTCATCCTAGTTAACAGAGTTCCTGATTAATGTAATATGAGAACAGACGTACTTTTGAACCTGATGTCCCACCTTCATGGGGGTATACTGAGTCTCTTCAGCAGGGTCGACTTTGCCTAGATTGATGATATCTGCCCGCAAAGCTTGTGCACGCTCTTTCAGAGGAGGTAAAGGGGCAAGATCATAGTCGGATGAGAGATGCCAGAAGAATGTGGAGGAAATACGAATGAGAGGTCGGTCTGGGAATGTGGCTTTATGCTTCTCGACAGCCTATGGGTACACATGATTCGTCAGAATTGCACGCCCACCAGACGGCGTCGACCATTTACCTCAAGTGTAGCTTTGTTGACCACGACTTCGTGGAATCCAGCCTTGATAAGGCCACCACTAAGATGCTCGAGCTGCTTTCCGGCCTGAACGAGCAGGTAACGACCAGTTGGTGGGAATCTCACGGGTATCCGCTTCCCAGTATTCCGAGCCCAGATGTTCAGGCCTGGGTATCTTGACCGGCCATGGATAGTAAGGAAGTTAAGATCTGTATGGAATCCTGCAAGAATTGTATCCTCTTTCGAGTACTTGACGAGATCCGACGCGGTTGGTGCAAGGAGGTGAGGACTGTAAGTGCAAAGGAATCGGGATAAGTCCGCGTGGTTCCGGGAAAAAGTTTAAGAGTGGCTCAAGACACACCCATATTTTCCAGCGTTGGTGAAGGTATCCACAGGAAGTCCAAGCCCAAGAGCAGCCATCTCCGCCAAGTTCTCTACAGCGTCCTTCATGCTCTTGCCCCACTTCTCCATGATTGGTGTCCAACGAGCCTTGATAGCCTCATCTTGAGGGACCACGTTGGGGGCGTTAAGAGCGGGGAACTGCGTCTCGTAAGGGGGCCTCTCGCTCATCTTCCAGAAGAAGCGACATTTAGGATCCGGGCTGTGGGCAGTAATGTCCAAGGGACGCTCGGAGGGCTCGAGCCTAGCAATTACGTTCAAGCAAGGCTCATCCACGGCGCACTTAGGTTTCTCTGTGTTCTCCAAGGTCACACCGACCTAAATTGACGGTTATGCTTATTAATATCAAGGGCAGGAAGTACTTCAGATGGTCAAGACATACCTGGTAGCCAAGTTCCGGACGTTCATCCTGTTTAAGAGCTTCTTCGGGCTGGGCGAAATAGTCCTCCAGAAGATCAAGGAAGACGTTGTTGTCCTCCTCAGATACCCGCGAGTCATGAAGCAGCAAGGCTCCATAAGTGATCAATGCATCGGAGGCCTGCGAGAAGGAAAAAGTAGTATGGGATGATGAGCGACCGGAGACCATCTTACGAGATGCGGATCACATACCTTCCTGCACTCTTGCACGACTGCGTCGGAGCTCCTGTCGTTGTCGAGAAATACGTCGAGGTCGATGACGGGAAGTGTAGCGGCAGACATGATGGAGGAAGGGAGAGAGGAGGCGGAAAGAGAGATGGTCAGTTCGCCGAGGTTGGAGCGAATTAAATCGCGATCGAAGTGGGCGCCTACACGTCCGAAATCAGGCCCACGCAATTGGGCGTCTATGCATTCCCAAATATTAAGCAGGCGCCTCGTGTGCACTGCACCTTTCATTCACCTTCCCTCGCCACACCCTCCACCCGGCACACCCGAAGCTCGCCAATATGCTGAAGGTATGTCGCAAGCATCCAGTGGAATGTCTCTACTTACCTCGTCTCAGATCTGGAGCATGAAGAAGAACGAGGACGCGGCTGCGAAGAAGAAGCCAAAGACCAGCGCGGCCCAAATCCGTGTTCAGAAAGGTGAGGGTTATGATATTTAGTCCTGGCACGACGGCTTAACAGATGCGCCCTACAGACTTGACTGAACTCGACTTGCCATCAACAATGCAAACACACTTCCCAGATCCCGCAGATCTGCTCAACTTCACACTGAAAATCACCCCCGATGAAGGTGTGCAAGTCAGATGACACTTTACGCGATCTTCACTTACACTTCTGTCGCTCAGGCATGTACAAAGGAGGAGTATTCACGTTCTCATTCAACATCAACCCTAACTACCCCCATGAGCCTCCAAAAGTAAAGTGTGTACCAAAGGTGAGTCATCTTTGTGTAACAACCAAGAAGCGCTGCTGATTCGTTATGTCTCAGATCTACCATCCGAACGTTGACCTGGAGGGAAATGTCTGTTTGAATATCCTGCGTGAAGACTGGAAACCAGTTCTCAACCTGAACTCTGTCATGGTTGGGTTGCAGTATTTGTTCTTGGAGCCGAATGCAGATGATCCCCTTAACAAAGGTGTGTCCAGCCATCTGTCGATATTCCGGTTTCCAATCTGATGTACACGACTCGCCCTACAGAGGCTGCAGAGGAGCTGAAGAAGAACCGGGATCAGTTCCTCTACCACGTGAAGTCTTCTATGCGCGGAGGTTACATCAAAGGGGAACAGTACGACTCGGTTGCGCAGTGATTCATCTACACCCCCCTCCTGTCATGTCTTCACCTCCGCATCATCATTGCATAGGTACACATCCTCTACGAGCAACGTTATGGACCACTAGATCTGCCGTGCTTAGAGCTATGTCCCTGCCCCGAGTAGTATTTCTCATACGTCCTCGATATATCATCTTTCCTGTAATCGTATATCCCTTCATGGTTGTATCCGTTGTTCGTTCCCTTCTGGATGTATTTTTCTTGCACAAAGATATCGACCGGATTTCATCGAAATTTCATCATTCATGCCCAATCAGCCAGTTCAGTAAGCGCTCAGAATTGCTTTCTCCTTGGTACTACACGCCTGAACTTGTCCGTCAGCGCAGTCCTCTTTCGTCATTGATATCATCTCCCGCGAAACACTTCTCCACTCATGGTCGAACCGGAAAAGCTGACGAAGAAGCAGAAGAAGGCCCTTGCGTTTCGGGAGCGCAAAGGCAAGGCTCGGGCGAAACCAGGCGACACCCTCGACGACGAAGATAATGCAGTTCCTGTCGCTGAAGACCAAATTGATGCTGAGGTACTGCAGGTGGAAACTCCAGCGGTCAATGAATCGAAACAAGGCAGCGATAAGGCGGTGGTTCCACAGCATGGGGTCAAGCGGAAGAGGGAGCAGGCTGAGCAGGATGGCGAGGCAGCGAAATCGAGGAAGTCGAAGAAGCGGAAAGGGAGCGGGGATGAGGAGGTTTCTGGTGGGGGTGAGGGTGAAGAGGTGGGGAATCCAGGGGGGGAGGGGGAAGAGGAAGGCGCAAAAAAGGCAACGAAAGACAGAAAACAACAGAGGTTTATTCTCTTTGTCGGTGAGTACTTCACGAACACTGTTCCGTCTGCACCCCCTTGACCCTGCCTCTAGGTAATTTGAAATATACCACCAGTGCAGAAACTATCCGAGAACACTTCAAACTATGTGGTATGTCCACTCGTACTTCACGTCGGGGTTTTCACCAACTCTGCCCCTCAGATCCACCACCGACAGTTCGCCTAAGGACGCCAAAACCATCCGAGACATCACGTCCATCGACAAAATCAAAAGGATTTGCGTTCCTAGAATTTGAAAACAAAGCATCCCTGCAGCAAGCTTTGAAGCTGCATCATTCCCAGCTGGAAGGGCGGAACATCAACGTAGAGCTTACAGCAGGGGGTGGAGGAAAGAGCGAGAGCAGACTAGCAAAACTGAAGACGAGGAACAAAGAGCTACATGATCAACGGGTGCGTCCTCAGTGAATTTATCAACCGTGTTTATATGCTCATAACGGATGATACTAGGTTAAGCGAATTCAGAAACAGAATTCGAAGATACCAGCGGCGAAGGAGGATGCGGAAATCGACCTGAAGCCACAGCGGCACTCATCCACATCTGGTGTTGCGTACACGCCCACCACAAAGCGTACATGGACCGTTGGAAATACGACAGAGGAGAACGAGAAGCGGAAGAAGGTGCGCGGCAAGAAACCGCCGCGACCTCAAGGAACTGGAGTCAACGCTATTCCTGTGGGTTGACCGGCTCATGCGTTGTGCAATGAAAGTCCATGGGTATTATGATACTATGCTACGCCATACGATATGTCCATAATCCTAGGTGATAGATGTAATGGTGGATCGACCAACATCAGGAGACCAGGATGAAGAGCAGGAACTGTGTATTGATTGTGGTGAGCAAGAGTGAGGATCGAGTTTAAGAACTCCCACGTACGAAGACAATGAGCACGCCGAAGACCTTGAGCATGAGCCAGCGGTTACTTGAGATACTCGCGTAGTATTTCAGCAGCTCGCGTTGTGCGCCGCTGACATTGGAAGCAATATCGACTGTGTCTGCATCGATACGTTGAACGGTCTCTCGCTGTTCCGCTACCATCTGTGCAAGCTGGGTGAATATCTGACCCAGTTCGCTGATGGTGGACTCTATTGATTCAATGGCAGTTGAGCGCGATTGAATATAATCATTCTGAACTCCAAATATCAGGCGTACAGTGCTTGAAACGCGTAATTGAAGAACGCACCTGTTGTTCCACCAGCTGCATCTGCATGAAAGCATCCCCGTTGTGCGACGCGGTTCCTTCCTCTGCCGAAGTGAGATCCATGGCCAGAATGTCGCCATTATTCGGTGTCACAGCACGGCTCTTGCCTTTGCTGTCGAATCTTAGCTTCGACCCGTCGCCCATAGGATCCTGGCGTTGAGTATGAGCAAACAGCAAAGAGTCTAGAGGGCGTGAGTAGAGCAGCATTGAGATACGAGACATGTCGGGGAACTCACTCTGAGGCGCTTGACTGGTAGCCGCGGACGTTGAATGCATGAACTGTTCGGTGCGGTCCTTGGACTCTTTCATATTCTGGGGCACTATGTTGAAACATAATGAAAGGTGCATTAGTTCTACGGACTCACTTGTGTTCGAATCTCTAGCACGTCCTTGAACGTCATACTGGTATCTGCAAGCTTGCTCTGAAGCAGCATCACAACATTATGATTGTGTTCCTCTAGTTGTTTGCTTTCTGATGTCTTCGCTGTATTCTGCTGCTTTCTCTGCTTGACATGTGCCTGAAGAGTTGCTATCTGCTTGTTGAGACTGGCTATATCTTGCTTGATTATGTACGTGAGTTCCTAACGCTCGAAGGGTGAGTCTGAGATGGATCGCGCAACGAATCTAGAGCGTACACTAATCTCCACCGGCCGGTCGTCGAACAACGTTTTCCGTTTCGCGACTATAACCTGATGTCAATATGGTCAGGAAGGAGAAGGGGATAATAACTCACGCTGTGACAATTTGCCCAGCTTGATATTCGTACTACTAATGTCCTTTCCGATAGCAGACGCCATCCTTGTTAGCTCTGACTTGCTCCCTTCTCCCCTTCCCCGTGTCTGTAGTAACCGCTGCTTCGCTTCCGCCCGGGCAGGCAGGGACGACCTGTTTCGAATGGACTCCACGCATGCTCGGAATTCGTTTGTTCGGTCTTGTACAGGCATTATTGGCCTGTAGCTCCAGGAATCGTGTGGGATGTATTATTTCAGGCAGAAAACGTGGAGAATAGAGAAGGAGTGTGAGGACTATACAGACGAGAATAAGGATATGTGGCGGGATTGGAGAGTCGGTGAGCAACGTAGCCCAGGAGAGGAAGTCCAAAAGAGGCAGGTCCACGTGGCAATATTGCCGAGACGCGTCTTGGGACGCCAACCATGATCTTTCTGGGATTGAAATCATAAGTAATTCCTGCAATCCTGCCCAGCTCGAGGAGGGTAATCAAGGCCAAAGACCGCCCATCTTTGTGTATGAAAAACATCTTGATATTTCGGAAGTTCCCCCGCAAAGCCTTGTCACCCACCTCCTGGCACCGCCCCCATCACCTGGCACGCTTTTGCACGACCCCAGCTGCAAGTCTCCTCGCCCCGCATCGCTGCTCCTCCTCTCCATCTCGACCTGCAACTCCCTCTCGACTGCTCACGATGTCTTTACCGAAATCTGACGCATGTAGAAAGTCCAAGGTCCTTGTGTTCGGTGCCGGTAACTTTGGAAGCTGTCTCGCGGACCATCTCGCGGACTCCCAGCATGAAGTCTTCGTCTGGTCACGTTCTCCGAACATCGTGCAATCCTTGAACGACTCTCACCGTAACCCAGAATATCTCAAGGATCACATCTTCCCAGCTACTCTCAAGGCCATTGGGCCCGAGTTTCCTACCGCGGAGACAATTCAACAGATGGATGTTCTCCTGTTTGCTATTCCGACAGAAGGTGTCAGGTGCAGTCATATCCCTTGAGTCATTTTGTCCATGTCATTCATTCTATTCCTGTTCGACAGGCAAACACTCGCAGTGCTGAGACCAGCGTTGGATGAGGACAATCTCCCTCTTTTGATATTCGTGAACAAGGGTGTCGAGATCAATACACGTGCATTAACACTGGAGATAATCGTCGATACTTGTGGACCAAAGATTGCCAAGGTTGCTACTTTCATAGTGAGTCCGTTTTCCTTATTCCGGACCCGATTCTGATTCTTGCTCTCCGTCCAGTCCGGTCCCTCGTTTGCGAAAGAAAGTACGATGGGTGTTTTGCAATCAAGTTCGAACGTACAGTGACGCGTTTGGCAGTCGTCAGAAGGCAACCCACATCTGTGTCCGTCGCATCGTTAAGCAAAGAAGCTGCTCAACAGGCATCAGACTTGTTCCATCAGCCCTGGTTCCGCTGGTGAGCATTAAGTGACTGCTTTCTCCCTCCTTCGTCAAAATAATTACTGTTTGGAAAGCTATACCGGAGATGATCCTATCGGTGTTGAACTCGCTGGTGCGTTGAAGAATGTATATGCCATCGCAGCAGGTATGGCGGACGGCCTTGGTTTCGAGAATAATACCAGAGCCAGTACGTTGTCACGTTACATCCCGAACTCAAGTTTTGATGTTATTCACTGTTATAGTGCTAATTACCCGTGGTCTCGCTGAAATGACACGAATCGGAACAGCATATGGTGCATCTCCACTGACCTTCCTTTCATTGGCCGGCGTCGGAGATTTGTTCCTGACTTGCAGTTCCACCGCGAGTCGAAATTTTACTGTCGGTTATCGCCTAGGAAAAGGCGAGAGACTCAGCTATATCCTGGACACACTTGGAAGTGTGGCAGAAGGTGTTTCGACGGCGAAAGGCTTGAAAAAAGTCATCGACGACTTGGCGGTGTCCGCGCCAATAGCCTCTGCTGTATGTAGGCCGTGTTGTTCAATGTTGAGCATAAGCTGACACGCATCTCAGGTGTACGGCGTGCTACATGAAGGTTTGAGTGGTTCATAGTAAACATGATCGACGTGGTTAAAGTGATGTTCCACAGATAAAGACGTACATGAACAAGCGCAAGCGCTGTTGTGCCTGCCAGCAATGAGCGAGTTGGATCTTCCATCGACGCCTGGGCGACCAGCACAGTTGCTGATGCGAAAGTTGGGGATGGAGATAGTCTGAGGGGGCTGGGACTCGGATTCCGGTGCGATTCCGGACACTGTGGAGACGTATTCCTCGGCTCAGACCGTATATCGCCGCTGGGTATTTATGAATAATGTCTGTAAGGACAAGCTGACGGAGATTGTGGAATAAAATCGCATGTACGGTCGTGCGTGAGTACAGGAGATAGTGTGCATGAGAGATGTTTCGTCGACAAAATGAGAGGCCGGTGACTCGACTGACAACACCTTCCATATCCGGCTGTGATCATCGGCTCGATCGGGAGGCAATTGAGCGATTAGCTTACCTAAGCCGAATTTTCGTTTTCACACGCAGTTTTCGTGGCGAGGGGCGGAATGAGGGGTGCAAGGCTCACATCTCTTCCGGTCATCCTCCTCTCCTCCTCATCCTCCATCCTCAAAATCCATTGCAGGCTCGTGGGCGGAATATTCCCCGAACACCCTCCCATCCAAGTCGCGCTTTTTCCCCGTCCCTTCGAACTCCCTTCATTCCTCCGAAATCATGGTTTCGTCACTCTGGAAAGCTTGTGCGGAGGGTGATCTGGACAAGGTCGTAGAGTTTTTGAACGACGGACAGTCTGTGGACATTGAGGTCAAAGGTATGTGCATATCCCGTGTATTATTCTCTCTCTCCCTCGATTTCTTCCCCATCCGATTCACTGACACGTATTTACCTTCTAAAGATCACACTGGTGTCACACCCCTCATATGTGCTGTACAGTCGGGCAAGTTGGATCTCGTCAAGTTATTACTTGACAGAGGTAAGTCGTGCATTTCTCCGCTTCAGAATTTCCTGATTCTCATATATTCATTGCACAGGTGCTGACCCAACTAATGCCTCGAGCCATGGCCCTCCCGAGTCGTACACCTCAGATCCTGCCATGTTGGGCCTGCTGGCTGCGTCAAAGAATCAAAACGCATCCAATGGTATTCCTTTCGATGCCGGATATTTGAACGATCCCAACGCGGAGCAGGCAAAGGCTTACTTTCCTCCACCACCTGGCCCCTACTATTATCCAGGGGTCCCTGTTCCTCCGCCCATGCATCCCGACGGGTCCGTCGCGTATTATCCGCCCCCGCCACCACCTCCCCACCTAATTGATGGCGGCCTGGGACACTTGCCTCCTCCCGATATAGCTCGCATGATTCCTTGTAGATATTACCCCGCATGTCGGTATGGTTCCTCGTGTCTTTTTGCCCATCCTCAGGGCCCATATCTACAAGGACCCCTTCCTCCACCTGCGCAATATCCCGCTCCTTACGATTCGATGAACTCAGCCCCGTACCCTCCATATTATTCGATGCCCCCACCCTCCTTCCCACCACCTCCTAACGGCATCCCAATCTCTCCTCCCCCTACCTCTCACCCACCGCCTCCTGTGGGGGGTCCTTTGCCTATGGCCCATACGCGATCGGGATCTGAGCTTTTATCGCCAGCTCAAGCCCCCTTTAGTCCCAATGGTGCTCCTCCAGCACATTATCCCGTTGTGTCTCCTGTATCCACCAGCTACCCCCATCCCGGTCCAGTTCCCGTGCCTTTGTCTATCCCTCCCCTCCCTCCTCTTCAACACCCCTTGTCTGCGCATCCACAGTCACCGCAGCCCAATTATCCTCCGACTTCTCCCAGTGTTCCTGCGCCCCCTCCCGGACCTTACATGATGCACCGAGAACCGGTCAATCAGCAGACATACAACCCTGTTGGGATGCCTCATTCGGCTGGCGCCGAAGCTACATCTCCTCGATCTCCCATTCATCACCCGAACGGGGAGGCATATGGTCCTGGGCCTGTACATCGTGAAAGCATGCCTCATTCCCGAAGAGGCGGCCCGCGAAGGCCCTCTTTTGGTGGTATGGGCCGCAAACCCCCTTGCCTATTTTTCCCATCTGGCCGGTGCAGGAACGGGTAAGCTCTGCTCAGGTCATAGTATTGTCTTTGCTGACAGACGCGCTACAGCGACGACTGTCGTTTCCCGCACGTTCTCTCTGATGGTCAAGCGCCTCATAACGCGCCTTTTATGAACGGCCGAGGTGGGCACAGGCACAGGCCAGCACCCCATGTGAACGGCTTCGGTGCAGTTGAGGAAAAGCTTGCCTCACTAACGATCCAAGACGTAAGCGTTTATCGTCTCGTCCGGTCGTTATTATTCTGACATTACTACTTAAAAAAGGAGCAGACAAATGGTGTGAACGGCAACGCTACCGATGGTTCCAGCCGATCCCAGTCAACAGAGCCTGGAAGTAGAGGACGCAGCCATGGCTTTAAGTCAAACCCTCACGCTAGCGGCACACGACCTTCAGACAAAAGGCCAACAGCGCCACGACCTCAGCGAGTGCCCAGTGCAGACGAGTTTCCTGTCTTAGCAGGCTCGTCTACCCCTCCACTCCGTAGTCCTGGCTTGAACAGTGGGCTCCTCAATGGTCACAATGGCCCAACTGCAGCTCAGGTGCTTCAAGCACCCCCTCCGCGGAAGGAAAAGGACAGCCAGCCTGGCACACGTGGTGGTAGTCCCGACAGCTCACGCCACAGTGTCAAGGTAACGCAGCCGAACCTGTACTGCTGATAATTCACTAATATCATATTGCTTACTTCAGGACACTTCTCAAACAAACGGTTCCCCTAGCACGTTGACGGACGCAGTGGTCAACAAACTGCCTCTTTCTTTCGCAGCAGTCACGACAGCTGCGGTTCCAGAGGTTTCTAAGGAGGTTTCCGTTTCCGCCTAGGTATGATATCCCAGTTACCTGGGCTGATATTTATCTCTCTGCTTCTGCTTGCACATTTTCTCGTGGTCTATCTCCTGATCCATTGCGATAGTGTTTTCTGGTGTTTACGTGTATCTTGTAATTTCCTCCAGCCTCATATCCGTCTCTGCCTCTGTTTGAGGACGCACACCATCTACCGTCTCGTACATACTCAGGACTATCCACACCACTCCGTTCTCCCCGCCATCTGTGCTTCGCCTTTGTCACGCATTGTCCCTCTGATGTTTCCCTGTTCCCTTGATCTCTCTACTTCTAGAGCTCCTGCCGTTTTCTTGGTTTCTCATCGTCGTGATTGTCTTGGTTTGTCAGTTCTCTTGCTGCAGAATCCGCACGTTACGTTCTTCCAACACGCTCTTCAGTCTTTCGTAGCCTTCACAAAATCATATTCCAGCATTCATGTTATGCATATTTCGTACGCTTTTCCCATCTTACTTCCCGGCTGGAGGTACTCTTTGCTCCGGTCATCATCTATGCTCCAGCCATTTTCTCACATCACATCTCGCACAGTTTGTTTTCGCTGCAGAGCTCTGCATAACGACCATATATAACTACATACACATATTGTATCACTTCTAGGTAGATCATCCCCTCGCAGTCGCTTGCCCCTTTGCCTATGAAACCCAGGCGTCCAAGTTACGCATTTCCACACCAGTCTTTTCTGTGATTTCTCCGATCACATACACCTCACCAGGAATAGCCTGACGAACTTGCTCCACGAGTGTTTTATCGACGGCAAGTACCATGCCAATACCGTTATTTAAAGTCCGTGCCATCTCGAGGGGTTCGACGTTTCCATGCTTCATCAAGAACTTGAACAACAGCGGAAATTCCCAAGCGGAAGCGTCGATGAAGCACCCAAGACCCTTCGGGAACATGCGAGGTACGTTCTCAACGAATCCTCCACCTGTAATATTTGCCATGCCCTTGACCAATCCAGCTTGAACGGCGGGCAGAAGGTCCTTGATGTAGATTTTGGTGGGTGTTAGCAAGGCGCGACCGAGTTTTTCACCTGGTGACCAGGGACAATCACTGTCGTAAGTCAAGCCAGACCGATCAATAATTTTCCGGATGAGGGAGAATCCATTTGAGTGTGCACCCGACGACGGAAGGCCCAGAAGGATGTCTCCTGCCTGGAGGTCTGGTCGTGGCAGGATCAAGTGGCGCTCGACAGCGCCGACGGAAAACCCAGCAAGGTCGTACTCATCTGCAATACATGTTGATCAACTGGATGTTGGAAATATTTGCGCCTCCTCACCTCCTTGATACATCCCAGGCATCTCTGCTGTTTCGCCACCGATTAAAGCGCAGCCAGCCAGTTTGCACCCTTCAGCGATACCTTTAACGACGTTGGCGGCGATGTCAACATCCAGCCTGCTGCACGCGAAGTAGTCCAAAAAGAAGAGCGGCTCGGCGCCTTGGACGATAAGATCATTAACGGACATTGCGACAAGATCGATCCCTACATATGTTCGTTCATGTCAGGGAACTGTCAAATATATTGAATACACTGTCAGGACCTACCTACGAAATCATGGATTCCGCATAATAGGGCAACCTTGAGTTTCGTGCCGACACCATCCGTTCCGCTCACCAGCACCGGGTCGTTGTAACCAGTGGCCTTGAGATCGAATGCGCCACCAAACCCACCAATCTCGGCGTCCGTTCCAGACCGGCGAGTACTTCGGACGAAAGGCTTGATTCGCTCGACGAGAGAATTGCCCGCATCAACGGAGACACCAGCTGCAGCGTATGTCAGACCTTCTGATTGTACGGGCCTTTGTAATGCCCTAGAGAATAAGACGATAAACGGGATATTCTCGTCAGAGAAGGACCTCAGTACCTTCGTCCAATGTCTTTCCGGAACGTCTTGCCTTCAAATGAAACCATCCCAACGCCAGCATAGGCCGCGTCAAGTGCGTCCTGCAGAGTCGGGCCATACGCTGTTACGGCTAATACACGACCACCAGAGGTGACGATGTCGTTATCTAAGGCTTTAGTACCTGCGTGAAAAGCTACAACATCTGAGAAGTTGCTAGCGATTAAAATGACATTGCGGTATTGAAGTAAAAGAGCTCACTTGAGGGCAACTCCCCTACAACGATCTCATGACCCTTTGGATAGGAGCCTGGGTATCCCTGAGAAGCTAGGATAACTGATACGGCAGATCCTGGACGAACGTTGATCTGGACAGCGTCGAGACGACGGTCCACGCATGCCTATTTTCATTATGTCACAAAAAGTCACCAGAAGTGTGGGTATGGCTCACAAAGAGGATAGAAGCCAAATCAGTGTCGTCTGCTAGCAGCAGCATCAGCGCCTCCGTCTCAGGATCGCCGAACCTGACATTGTATTCAAGCACCTTTGGACCGTCGGCCGTGAGCATGAACCCGGTGAATAGAAGGCCGACGAAAGGGAACCCTATGCAAACCATCAAACATCGGGCTATTGAAAGTAAGGGTTGAATAGTCTACCTTCTCGCCTCATACCAGTGATCGTAGGTTGCAAAGTCTCCTTCATAATCCGGCCCATGATTTCAGGCGTGGCGATGGGAGCCGGCGCATATGCACCCATACCACCAGTATTGAGACCGGTATCTCCTTCACCGATGCGCTTGTGATCCTGCGCAGCGGGGAGCGGAACGATCGTGTAGCCGTCAGAGAAGGCAAGCACTGAGATCTCAGGACCGGAAAGTAGCTCTTCAATCACAACTTCGCTTCCTGTGTGAATGTGAATGGAATGAATTTATAGAGCAAGGATATACATGGCAAATGTGCAGACCTGCTGCTCCAAACACACTATCGACCATAATGTCTCTCAGCCCTCGAATTGCCTCCTCCGTGGTCTCGGGGATGAGGACTCCTTTTCCGCCAGCTAGCCCACTGGCTTTCAGAACGACCTTAAATCCACAAGTTTTCACGTACTCCACCGCTTGGTCGAATTGGGATGAGGAGAAGGATCGGAAGGCTGCAGTAGGGATGGAATGGCGATCCATGAATCCTTTCGCGAAAACTTTGGAACCTTCCATGCGGGCAGCCAGCGCAGTTGGCCCAAAAACAGGGATACCCACTGGATAAGCGAAATCAGTTTATCCTGCATGGCTGTCCACAGAAGAGGGTGTACCTTTCCTGAAGTGCACCTCTACGCCGTCAACCAGAGGCTGTTCCGGACCTGGCAGAACGAGGGTGATCTTAGACCACAGATCAGGTATGGCAAGGAGCAGGAGACAGATGTAGCACAAACCTTCTCTGCGAGAGCAAACCGGACTGCGGCATGAAAATCGCCATCGGGAAGGTTAACATTGGATGTTTTGGCTTCGCTTGCAGTTCCGCCGTTTCCTGGTGCGACGAAGATACGTTCTACGAGATCGGAACGCGAGAGCTTCCAAGCCAGTGCATGTTCCCTCCCCCTGCACCTAAGATGAGGATGCGATGGGCCATTTTATGTGGAAAGAGAAAGAGGATGAAGAGATTCCGGTCGAGACCGATCTTGGCAGAAACAATCTCTAATTTTTAGCGCCCCTGATCAGTGCTTGACCACGTGGCCTTGTCATTTCCTTGCAGGGGGCACGTTGTCAACGGCCACAACGGTCTTGACGTTGGAGCATTCATCCTCGAGGACACGCTGCTCAGCGCAGACGACCGCGTGGACGGTATTCGACATCGGGCTGTAGCAGGCAGAGGGCCGTCGGGCAGTGAAGCGACGGTGAGCAGTCGCCGAGTGAGCCCAGCGCTGGCCATTGATATCTTTCTCCTCTGCTCAAGACCATTCCTGCCCCCCTCATCTCGCCCCCTTTCGACCCCTTCATGCTCCTGCTTCCGACCATCATCTCATGGAACAAGGTGCAGTAACTCAACGAAAGCTCTCGCGCGGAAGCTCCCGAGGCTTTTTCTCTCGCAAATCCTCCAAGAAGGCCGACTCTCAAAGCCTCAATCAAACCACCTCCGTCGGAACTGTCGCAGATGACCGCGCTTCTGTTACCACTGGAAAGGGGAAGGAGGAGGGGAGAATCATGCATCAGGACCATACACACGCTCGCCCACAGTTTCCAGCCAGGTCCATTGTCCCGGACCCCCTCAACGAACTTCCACCATGGTACACACAAGCTGCAGACGACGTACCAACAACTGCCGCCGCATTTCGAACCAAGTATCCAATGCATAATCCGGTCGGGCCTCGTTGGTACAAAAACTGGCACCTGGCACCGAGCTCGTTAGATAATCGACCACCCTCCTTATTCTCGCCATCGTTTCCTCCGATGGCTGCAAGCACCGACCGAGTACACGAGTCCAAAATGCCTGGACCAAGCAGGACACCATCGGGTTCACCACTTCCGACCCCTACCTCCTCGCAAACACGCATTCATGATGTGAGGGTCAGAACACGCAAGGTGTCTCTTACTGCGCACGACAACGTGGATATGCTTGATGGTACTGATCCGTGGGGAACGAACTGGCATCATCAGTCCCCGTACGATTTAGGGAGTGACAGGGTTTCGCCTGAAACGACGTCTGAGGTGCGTCTATTTCCAACGGCGTTTGCACAATTGTTAACAACATCCTTAGAGTCCTGTCACTTCTTCTCGACCGCGTAGGATGAGCTTTAACACCGGAAGTCGTCACAAGACTACTATTCCTTCTCCCTTATCCCAGTCAACGTCAGCGGTGAACCTACAGGGGGAGCTTCCTCCTCCTCGCATTCCACGTCGAATCAGCAAGAATCGAAAACCCTTCAATGATCTATTTACCGGACCGCCAGCAAGCGGCCAAGCGTCCAAACGTATTTCAGAGCCACCTCTTCTCCATCCCCCAGATCGTCCATTGAAGCGCGGGTCAAGCACTGGTCCTTCACTTTCCTCTGGTGCGCCTTCCCTAAGTGACAAGGAGAAGCGAGGTAGTATCCTTGGCCGATTAGCCAAGAGATTCAGCGTAATGCGGAAACCTGATCATAGCCGCGGGACGACATCAAACAGCGTCGAGACAGGTTCTCTCATGAGCGATCGCCGTAGTATGAACACCATGCCAGTTTCGTCTTCACGTTCGACGCCGTCCCCACAAAAACCCCCTCTCCATCATACAAAATCCTCCGACGTAGGTCGACGAATACCTCCCCCAAGTGTCCACGACGTGCCTCTCACGCCTGCCTCTGAAGCCCCGCCGAAAGATGAGGATATCGACTCCGTGACCTCATTCGAGGAACATCGCATGCGCACCTTGACTATCGCTAACCCGGATGAGCCTGGTCCGCCCACCCCGGCCGAGGATGTAGCGTCGTTACCCGTTTTGCCTGATGTTGAGGCCGGTGCAAATTTTGGAGGAGACCATTTCAATGGCATGTTAGGTGTACCACGGTCTACGTCCCCACACCCGATGGAAGTACCTGACACTCCGATCCAGCATCGCCTGTCCACTATTCTATCGGTCGGTACCGGGGTCGATGCCCCAGGTACCTCTCCATCGCCTCCTCTACCTGAATTGCCGCCTATGACTCCGTCTGTTGTACATCACGCACTAAGCGAACCTCCCCTGCCGCCTACGCCCGAGGGTACTCGGCCTGGTACACCTTCTGAAGCAGTCTCTCCCTTGCCACCTTCTCCGACGCCAGCCTCCCCTCCCCTCCCTGCTTCTCCAGTCCCGGCCTCTCCACCCATCCCAGCGTCTCCCGTTCTTTCGAATGGGACGACCTCTCGTGAGGCTCTTTCCTTTGCAATGTCACCATCTGCCTACGGCGCATCATTAGATGACATCCCACTTTCCCGAGCATCTATGTTGGTAGAGCCGCCGACTCCGCACCCCCCTACTGTTATCATCCCGCCACAATCGCAGGCTCCACCCATGCCTTCACCTGAACAGGTTCTTCAGCGGATTGGCGATGACAAGGTACACCGTGATACTTCTCCTTCCAAAAGGGATAGCCAGCGCGTCAAGGGATCGTCCAGTTCGACCAAGTCCCGCCAAACCGAGACTTTCAAGCTTGTACGCAGTCCATCCGGTAATATCCATACCGTCGGTGAGACTTTCATGGTCGAGGGAGAACACTGGGAAGTTGTTGCAGATGAAAAGAAAGGCAGGAGAGAACCATCGAAAGGGCCGGACACCGAGACCGTCCCGTCAAGAAGGGAGAGCAGGAAAGCCGATCGGTCTAATGGGGATGATACCAGCGAGAAGAAGTCACACGACCGCCACCGAAGGTCTGTCAACGGGAAGAGTGGTAGTGAGCACACCGGACGGTCGTCTACCTACTCAGACGAAACTGTCAAGAATTCGTCAACAGAACGCCGCCGTGCCAGCACCAAGGAGCGGGATCGGGAACGTCATCGGGACAGTAAAGGAGAGTCTTCTCGGTCCACACAGACACCAGTCAACCCAACGCAGAGCAAACCGACGTCAACACGCAGGGAAAGACGTACATCTAGTAGTGCTACCCGTCCTTCTTCCGAGTTCCAGTCTGTCGCTGACATCAACACTCTTAAGGCAAAGGACGCCTGGGATCTGGAGAGGCTCTGGAAGGGTAGGAGTATGATGTACGGACCAGACGGTACGACCATCGTCTCCAATAGACCAACCATTGGTAGCGACTCTCGCCCATCTACCATCATGAGCCCTGACCTTCATCGTGCAACATCAATACCCAGTGTGGGCGAGGCGCATCGTGCAAGTGCCTCGCCTGCTACGCACGGGTCCAGTCACACATACTTCATGGTGCAAACCCCTGCCAACGGCTTACCTTACGATCCTTACACCCCTGGACAACAACCAAAGTCGACCACGACTCGCAACAGCGATTACACCAAACTCTACCGTTCTTTCCCAGATAGCGTTCCGTTCCCTTCCAACTCTCACTCGGACACACCGCTCCCTAACCCCTTGCCAGACCCACCACGGCTGTCGGTATATAAGGCCGCTCCATTACCGGCTTCCCTGGCCGGTCCAGGGGATGGACCTTCTTCATCAGAATATTGGACAAAGTACGCTGGCGTAGCAGCGACGACAACAAACCATTGATATGATCCGATATACCCATCCACGATTCACACCCTATATATTCTTCAACCTATCATCGTCCTATCACCTCATCCTCACCTTAGATTGACCACATTTTTTAACTCCTTCACCAGAGTTGTGCTTTCTTTATATTCTTCGCTCTTCGGTGACACATTCCTGTTCGCTGCTTCATCTCACTGGAACGTAATTGTACTTGGCTTTTCTACGTTATCATCTGGACTTGGGTTTCTTCTTCGATCGCTGCCGTCGCTTGTAGTATCCTCCTCCCCGCTTCGGGGTTCGTAATATTGAAACATCCAAAGAAACAGTACTTTTCATTTTGGTACACACCCCGCACTTTCACACAATCCACCCACATTGACTTTGCCCATCGTAATACTCATCGTTGCATTCTGTACATAGATTGATGCATTGCTGTTGTGGTAGAGATACAAATGAACTCCATTGAAGACATGATGAAGATGGATAGGCGTGGAGAATGCAACAGGTATATAACAAAGATGTGACATATAAGTTGAGCAAGAAGAAGAGGAAATATCACATGACACGGACTACACGAACTCCCTCGACCTCCTGTGGGAAGTTCGGCGTTGGGTAATCCTCCCAAACACGGTCATGGTCAAGAAACCGTCGCAGCCTGGCGACCTGAGATGACAAGTACATGACGATGATTTGCATCTCAATCTGGAGGTCCAGCCTCAGTATCTCTTCGCATGTCTGCAACGCCTGCGTCCGTGTTGACACGAACATGTTGCCATCGAACCCAAGGCTCTTCAATGCGTCGATCAGCTCGCCAAATTCGGAACACCATGCAAGAACACCGAGCTAAGATGTGTAGTACAGTGAGCATACGCATGTCTTCAATTAGGAAACACGTACCTGCCCGTATTGCTTGAACCTGCTGTAAAGTACATTTGGTGCACTCTTCAGTGCATAGTCGAACATGTCATTTTGTTCGATGACACCGGGTTGTGGCACATATGGTTCGGTAGATGACTGACCCGCAGGTTGCTGAACATACTATCGTCAACATATGTTACGACCGAGCTACGCTGGCGTGAAACTTACTTCAGGCCGTGGCGGTGGTGGGTCCTTGAACCATTCATATCCAGAGTAATCAGCCTCATCTCCCCAATCCACATTGTCTGCTGCTTTCTGGCCGCTGTATGATGGGTCCATTTTGATTACGGAGTTGCGAACGAGAGATCTGGCTAGTTGAAGAAGATGAGGGGGAAGTGGCGTGGGAGGGTCTTGCTCAAGTGGACTGTGTGTCGGGACAAACAAATCGTAAGAGCGTTTCGGAGGGGGTACAGGCGCGAGCGCGGGAGAGTTGTTAGAAGGTGTTGGCGGTGCGAGGGAAGGGAGCCGAAGAAGTGGATTGGCTATTGTAAGAACGTTAGAAGATGACTCTGAGGAAGTGGATATAATGCACCAACTGGAATCGAATGCTTCGAGAGGTGAAAGAGAAGGGGCTTCTGATTGAGGGATGACTTCGTGAGTTTGTTCTGCGGGAGAGGGTGGGTGTAGTAGAAGGAAAAACTGAGGCTAGTGACAAAGATCAGCAAGCTTGACGCAAAACAACTAGAGACTTACCTTCTCCGAGACCGACTCAAGACCGCTGGTCTTTTCGTCCGGAAATACAACAGAGGCGCAGGTGATGAAAGATTGAATACTCTTCCTACTCTCCGCGACTGATTGTCGATACCGTAAGATCGACAGACGATTTACTGAAGATGGTCGGGAGTCTAAACGCGCAGACAACAGTGACAATCGTTTGTGAGAGATGTTGAGCGTCAATGAAGAGTTTGTTGTGCGAGGAGTGGCAGGCGCGGAATCAGAAATGGACTGAGTAAAGGCGGAGTCAGAGACACACCGCCATCCGGTAAAGGGCTCAGCTCACCTCTGAGATTTGGTTACGGAGGAGAATAGGCAAAGGGTTTGACGAGGGTGGCTCGATCGGAAGACGAGGCTTCAATTGACGTGCCAATAGCTCGAGTTCAATCACGTTTCGAGAAAGCCAAGAAGGGGTTGCTGGGGGGAAGGGAGTTCCTGCAAGAGAAAATGCGGGTAGGAATGTATCCGCGGGGGATTCAGAGAGTTCACTGGGATGCACGAAGTCGTACTTCACAAGAGGAAAATTGGGCGGCGCAGGGGCCGCTTGTATCACAAGGTGTGGCGACTGCGGTGAAGGGTGGGGGGTTTCTTCTGAATCAAAGGATTCTGTGCCCTCTTGAATAAGAACGGAGAGGGGCGTGGAATCGAAGGAAAGTTCGGGAAGAAATTGAGAAGACTGAGGTGAGGATGCCTCGCGGACTGTGGCTGCCGGAAGGATCTGGTAAACCTCGGGCGCTGGGTTGCGAGATGAGAAGAGGCTTCCTTTCGTGAGTGTGCGAAGCCGCTGCAACGATCCTCGAAAGGGATTGAGCGGGGCGTTGGAGATTGCAACGGAGGGAGTAAGTGTCGTTGGTGTTGGTATCCGAGAGTCTGGTGGCGACGGGTCGATCTGGTTAGGGTCGACTACAACCTCTTGTACGACCTCAACAAGCACTGAAACTGGGCGTGACGCTTCGCGCGATTCGGTAAGTGACTCAACCCTTCGGAATGGATCAGAATCGAAGAATGCAGAAGAAGATCCGTCGACTGGGGCAGCAAGAGTAGTCCTGGACCGTGCCGGCGAGTATTGAGGAGTTGGGGTGTTAGGACTGACTGTTAGAGCAAAACCGGGCTGATGCTGAGTATGCTCCGGTCGGTCGGTGGCAGGAGGATGGTGGCTGTCCTTCGAAGGGGTCCTGGAAGGCTTGGAGAAGCTTTTGAGGCGGGAGAAGGAGGATCGAGAGCGAGCAAGGAATGAGCGGGAGTGGTCTATCAAAATGTGAGAGGAGCATCAGGAGCAACCATTCGAATTACTCACCAAGAGGTGATTGTGGCGAAGCCAACCAGTCAATCTGAGGACTGTATATGGCACTAGCTTCAAGAATCTCTCCTGGGTCTATATCCACCAAGTCCTCCTCACAAAACGAAAGGCGTTCCTGCACAGCGGGGAAGGTCTGCCGCCTGAGTTGGGTCGAGTGTTCTGCCGCAACAGCAGTAGCTGTAGTGGCAGAGGATGTGGTAAAGGTGCGTAGCCTGCGGAAGCCTTGAGGGAGTCTGGATTGAATGCGATACCTAGAGGAGGTCATGATCAATCGGAGGGTGAGGACAGAGGAGAATGTGGGGAAAGACGAGCTGACCTTGGTTTGTAGATGAAGGTGGCGTTGAGATGGATAGTGCGTGTACTGCCTGCTGGTAACCTCGAGCAGTGGCAGAAGATTATCGTCGAACGCTATGAAAAGCAAGTTCCTCCTCGTGCTGAGAGAGAAAGTCCAAGGCCATCCATCCAAAGACGCTCAGCGCATTTCACCGGATCAATCTCAAGATTCAATTCCACTGGTACTTTACATGTCTTGAACAGTCGCAGAGCAAGAAATGGGCAACATAGAGGAGATACGCAGCCATGCAGGATCAATCATGCAAGAGAGGACGCTCCTCGTCAGGCTTCGGTCTCCCCCAACGGGGTAAACGCGCAAGCAAACCAGCCACGGGTGCGAACAGAATACCCCCTCTCCTCGCCAGAGCCTCCACAGCCCAACCAAGCCCAACAATACTCCAGGCCACACCCAAGGCCATCCCTTGTCCTCCAGCAACGAAAGCAGTCCGACGTTGATCGAATGGCCATGGTAAACCGATCGTTTTGGTCCAAGTCCCTTGCCCGACCTGCAAAATCTCCTCGTGGCCTCTTGCTGCAACACCACTGACCCCGCCTGCGCCTCCGTCGCACCACACAACGACACTCCCCGTCTCTTTCGCCCGAGCCTTTGCTTGCTCCCACATCGACATGCCAATGTTGAGATGCCAGGTGCGCGCGGGTGCCAGGATGATCGCTGGCCGGCTGTCCAGTTGAGTAAAGGATGAAGAAGAAGCGAAATCAAAGCAGATAGACGTAGTGACAGGAATGGGGCGAGTATAATTGGGGGCCGGTGCCCATTCGGGTCTGGTGTATGACTTGGGGTTTTTGAGCTCAAATGTATATATCGGCGGTTGCTCCGTCCCAGGAGTGAGGTCAAATGATTCTGCGACTATTGAATGGTTGAACATCGATTAATGACATGAAGTTTGGTCCAGTACTCACTTGGAACGAGGTGTCGCTTATAGTACTCCATAACAGGAGGACCACGGTAACCGAGCAAGGCAAAGCCATTACGTCTCACAGCAGGGTGGTATATCCCATCCTCAAGGTAAGGAGGGATATTATCCTCAAAACTGATCCCTACATATCGACCTTTGCCCATGGGCTCCTGGATTCTCTTGAACGCCTCGAGCTTCTCTTCGGGTGAGTCGAATCTGACAGCACCTTCTGGCCATAGAACGATGGGTGCTTGATTTTGGATAGTAGTGGTCTCGTAGATGTAGTCTTGAAGTTTCGGCGTCCTAACGTATTTGCCAATGGTATGAGTGGCTGGAAGAGCACACCCGACGGTGAAAGGGGTGGTGTCCGCCGCCTCAGGTGGGATTGGAAGAGAGGGGATGACGTATGAGTAGCCTGCCAAAGCGACAAGCAATACAGTAAGAGTCCATAAGCCATTACTTCTCGATAATGGGGTCCTACTGCGTGTGCGTTCGGTTGCATCAGTCGCAGTTGGATTAGTACCTGCTAGAGTATTGATGTCTACGTCGACAAGCAAATCCTGGGTTTGCTCATCAAGCTCCTGTTGATCAACAGCGACCAACCAGTCACCCAGGAGCTCCGACACTACCACCGCCCAAGCAGCAGTGATCCAGTCGATTCCCCATTGGCCGAATACCTCTCTAGTCCAATCGTACAGACCTAGGCCAAGCACTGGGCTCCAGCTCGCCAGATGGCCCAGCGGGCTAACCTGCGACATGAAGCCCCATGTCGAAGCCCAGAGTGCGGGAAAGACGGTGAGATGGGCCCAAGGTGTGTTGACAACGCGTCGTACGTAGTAGGAGAGGAAGAATGGTATGAAAGCGATGGAGGACGTGGTGGTGGAGAGGATAGTCAATACAATGAGGGAGGTCGTCGGTGTAGACAGTGCTTCCAGTGTTGGAGCTAGTTGTGCCGCGCTCGAAGCGAGGGCTACGAGTAGCACTTGGGCCAATTGGGATGCTTTATGGTCGGTACGAGGGATCGATACCCATGCCCAAAGACGTAGGGACGTTACAAGGGCAACAATGGGAACGAATGCAGGAGTTGAAGACAGAGAAAGGAATGCGATGATGGGACATACAATAAGGAAAGTCTTCGCAGGATGAGCGACAATACTGGCTCTGATATCACGACCCATGGTGGTCGTCGTGGTTCCTGGTAAGGGGATGAGTCTGTTCGGGGGCAGGAAGGACGGCTTTTATATCGAGCATCTGCGGTATTCCAGACGCGCGCTGTCTCCCAGCCCTGATGCTGCATATTCTGGTATATTCAAGTTCACATACTCGGTAGTCCGCAGCCATCTAAATCTACAGGAATAACACAATCACACAGCACGGTAATTGTACGGCTGATACAGCTTCAATATTAGCGGCTCTCACTATGCCCCAAAAGGGCGTCTATTGGACTGGATCGCGATCACATGACTCGGACGCGTCTTTGCCGCGTGGGTTTGACTCAGCCCTTCTCCGTCTCTTGCTCTTGACCACCACAACTCTATATTATACCCCTTCAATAAGCCCTTCTGCTCTTCTTATACTCATGTCTCAATCTCAGCAACCCGAAGAAGAGGATGACTTCCAGGTCTCTGGTCCTCTCCTTGTAAATAAGCTGCAGGAGGCGGGCATCGCCCCGCAAGACATCAAGAAGCTTTCAGAGTGCGGACTTAATACCGTTGAAGCAGTTGCATATACCCCCAAGAAGGCTTTGATGCAGATTAAGGGAATATCAGAGCAGAAAGCGGAGAAGATCCTAGCGGAAGGTTCGTCCATCTCTCATTCATATCTGAAGTCAACGACTATAAGATCACGCGTTCGGTATAGCCCATAAGATTATACCTTTGGGGTTCCAGAGCGCAACCGAAGTGCATGCTCGTCGTTCTGAGCTGGTGCACATTACCACCGGTTCAAAGAACTTGGACGCCCTCCTGGGTGGAGGGATAGAAACAGGAGCCATTACTGAGTTATTTGGAGAGTTCCGTACCGGAAAATCTCAAATATGTCACACTCTCGCCGTGACTTGCCAACTCCCCGTTGATATGGGTGGTGGAGAGGGAAAATGTCTGTACATCGACACCGAGGGTACATTCCGTCCAGTGCGATTGCTCGCGGTGGCGGAACGGCTCGGACTGAATGGAGAAGAGGTGCTAGACAATGTCGCATATGCTCGCGCGTACAATGCGGACCATCAGAACCAGCTGCTTACATCCGCAAGTGCATTGATGTCTGAATCACGGTGAGTGCAACAGTGGAGTGTCGCTATATGCGCTCTGATTCAAGTACGAATACTGCTCTGACTGTTTTGTGTGCAGCTTCTGTTTATTGATCGTTGACTCGGTCATGAATTTGTACCGTACCGACTTTGCTGGACGTGGCGAATTATCGGCGAGACAAGCGCATTTGGGCAAATTCTTGCGAACGTTGCAGAGGCTGGCGGATGAGGTGAGTCTAACCTATTAACCAACGTTATCCCAGTTCTCATGGGAGGTCTCAGTTCGGTATCGCTGTCGTCATCAGCAACCAAGTGATGTCGAACCCTGACGCTTCCGCTGGGCCTTATGTTGGGAATGAGAAGAAGCCCGTTGGAGGCAACATTTTAGCACATGCTTCAACTACAAGGTAGATTGTTCAGCAAATTATGACAACAACCAACGTGCTAAAAGATCAACCTTCAGGCTGCAGCTGAAGAAGGGTAGAGGAAATACCCGCCAGGCGAAGATTTATGACTCTCCATGCTTGCCAGAATCCGAAACCACTTTCGCCATTCTGCAGAGTGGAATAGGTGATCCAGAGGAGGATTCGTAGACGAGCTCATCCATACCGATTTCCTTATTCTTTTTACTGCGATGCTGTATTCTTAGGAGCAGTGTATAATTATGGGCTTTGGACTATTGACACAATCTGCGACTACAGGAGGTTGAAAACATTTACTACTATTTCTACAGGCATGTTGAACACCAAAGGATACATCTCCGATATACTGAACAAGCAAAGACTAAGCATGACAGTCTATTCAAAGTACAATAAAACGTCCATTGCGATATTTTGAAAGGGTGGCAGTAGCCTGCATGGCTCAAGCCAGTAGCCGGGTAAGAATGTTGGCATTGGTGCGACTGATGAGCTCCCGAAGCCTATTGATATCATGAGGACTGACGTCCGCGATATCGGCCATGAGATAGGCGACGTCTCCCTTTGAGTCGGAATACTGCTTCTCCACGTTGTACGGCGACAACACTTCGTTGACCTGCTTCAGCACACCAGGAATGTTGTTGTGTACATGGCAGACCCGAACGTGACGACCCTGTTCGGCTGTGATCGCGCGCAAGTCGACTTCGGGGAAGTTGACCGCACCGACGCTGGCACCGTAGTTCAGGTAACGAGAGAGGGCTGCGGAGACTTCCTCTCCGATCATCGTTTGGGCCTCTTCCGTGGAACCTCCGATGTGCGGGGTAAGGATGACGTTGGGCAGTGTTTGGAGGGCAGAGGCCCACCCGTTCAAGGTGTTGTCGAATGGTGCGCCGTTGGCTGAGGGCTCGGATGGGAAGACATCGATGGCTGCTCCAGCAATGTGTCCAGATTTAAGAGCGTCAATGAGAGCAGGGATGTCCACAACACGACCACGAGCGTTGTTGATCAGATAAGACCCCTTCTTCATCTGAGCCAGCTGCTCTGTTGAGATCATGTGTGTGGTCTCTGGGAGCTCAGGGACATGTAAGGTCACGAAGTCTGCCTCTGACAAAAGTGCTTCCAGACTGTCCACCTGGCGTGCTTGTCCCAATGGCATGATCATAACGACGTCGTAAAAGAGGACCCGCATTCCGAACGCTTCTGCGAGCACGGACAGTTGGGATCCGATGTGACCGTAGCCGACGATACCAAGTGTCTTCCCGCGAACCTCCCAGCAGCCTTTTGACTGCTTGTTCCAAATGCCATTCCGCATCTCCCATCCGCGCTCAAAGTACTGACGCGAGAGGGCAATGATCTCGGAGATGACCAGCTCGGCGACTGAACGTGAATTCGAGAAGGGGGAGTTGAACACGGGGATACCAGCTTTCGCGGCTGTGATCAAGTCCACTTGGTTGGTACCAATGCAGAAGCAACCAATGACGAGCAACTGACAATATTCAGACTCCTTGAGTAGGATTCAAAGTGAATCTAAGGGTGGGCTCTCACCTTGGACGCGGCCTTTATGACTTTCTCTGTGATCTTCGTCTTGCTGCGAATTCCAATGGCGTGGTACGAGCCGATCTTGGTGATGAGCTCGTCTTCCGACATGGATTTTGCAGAATGATCGACATGGAAGCCCTGGGCTTCGAACATCTTGACAGCGTCCTGGCTAATGTTCTCCAGGAGGAGCAGCTTCAGATCCTCATTCTCTACTGGATGCAGAACCTTTGGCATCCGGACGGAAAGACTCGTCCCGACCGAATTCTTGCGGAAGCGTTCATGAATTGTTGACGACGTCGGGGATAGGGAGATGGTGACTGCGTGGGGTGAGGTGGACTGGGGAATGGCTATGGGTGTAGCGGACATGTTGGCAGACGAGAAGGTGGTGGAAGGAGGAGAAAGTGCAAAGTCGGTGTCAAGCTAGAGTCCAAGGAACATGTGGCTGAACTCATTGACTTTTACATACTCAAATGTATTGGCGGCAAACTGGGAGGTTGACCATGGCGACAACGACTGTGTATCGCGCAGCGATGGCGCAACACCAACGAAAGGTAAAACTCGCTGTGATAAAATGAGTCAAGAATAACCATGACTCGGTGAAAGCACCAACTTTTTACCGGACGTTATAGCGTCATGTCTCATTCCTCTCTCTTCATCCACGGTCATGGGTCTGTTCCTCCTCGATTACGGCGCAGGCAATGTCCAGAGTCTTGCCAACACATTGAGAAAGCTCGGCCATGGATTCCAGTGGATCAAGTCTGCAGATGACTTCCACAAAGCCACCGTGCGTGCCCTCCCGAAACGTTCACGCTCTCACACAGTAACACAAACTCTCCTGATCCATGTAGAGTCTCGTCTTTCCTGGCGTCGGGGCTTTTGGCAGTGCTATCACCGCCCTGGAAACCAAAGGGCTATTAGAACCGCTCAGGGCGTACATTGCATCTGGCAAGCCATACTTCGGGATATGCATTGGCATGCAGGTCCTCTACAACTCCTCTACCGAGTCCCCCTCCTCCAAAGGACTTGGATTGATTCCATGCGATATTGAGTCGTTTGATAACATCGACAAGACAGTCCCTCACATGGGTTGGAACGCTGCCGACCTCCTGGATAGCAAGGTCAAATCAGACGAGGGTATCGAGGAAAACTCCCACTACTACTACGTGCATTCCTATCGAGCAAAGTACGATCCTGAATCACACCCCGATGCTGCAGAATGGGCCCATAGTGTCACACAGTACGGACAAGAAGTCTTCGTCTCATCTATCCGCAAAGCCAACGTCTTCGCAACACAATTCCATCCCGAGAAATCCGGAGAGGCAGGCCTCAAGGTCCTTGCAGCCTGGCTCAGTGAGTCAGATTCCTCAAGATCCCGTGCACCCTCAACGCCCCGCATTCCCCGTCCTCCTCGTCCGCGAGACGGACTCACGAAGCGCATTGTCGCCTGTATGGATGTCCGATCGAACGATGACGGTGATCTGGTCGTAACAAAGGGCGACCAATACGACGTACGAGAGAAAGCCCCTGCAGCACCCGGGTCTGTCCAAACACAGGCAGCAGGAGCAGTCCGCAACCTTGGTAAACCGGTTGCCCTTGCCTCCCGTTACTACATCGCAGGCGCGGACGAACTCTGTCTCATGAACATCACATCCTTCCGACACTCCCCCCTTCTCGACCAACCGATGCTTGCAGTCGTACGCGCCGCAGCCGAAGAAGTCTTTGTCCCTCTCACTATCGGCGGTGGGATCAAAGACACAGTCGATCCCGATGGGACGAAACGCACTGCGTTGGAGGTTGCGGGGATTTACTTCCGGGCTGGCGCGGACAAAGTCAGTATCGCATCCGAGGCGGTGTACGCCGTTGAGCGCATGCGGGAAAGGATGACGGAGGATGGCATCGGTGAGGGCGACGGGACAAGTGCGATCGAGACGATTGCAAGGGCATACGGCCGTCAAGCCGTAGTCGTGTCTATCGACCCACGGAGAGTGTACGTGGATCCCGAGTACGACGGCCCTTACAAAGACGAAGTCATCCGTGGAACGTCTGGAGAGGATCGCGGTAAGGCGTGGTGGTACCAGTGCACGACCAGCGGAGGGCGAGAGAACCGACCGTTGTCTGTTGTGCAACTGGCACGAGGGGTAGAGAAGCTAGGAGCAGGCGAGATCTTGCTGAACAGCATTGATCGAGATGGGACGGGCAAGGGATTCGACTTGGATCTCGTGCACCTTGTGCGGCGGAATGTCCGGATTCCCATGGTAGCAAGTAGTGGTGCTGGGAGCGCAGCTCACTTTGTGAATGTGTTTGAGAATACGGGTGTAGAGGCGGCATTGGCGGCAGGTATATTCCATCGTGGCGAGGTTGAAATTGACGAGGTCAAGCAAAGTCTGTTGCGCGCAAAAATCAATGCAAGGATTTAGAATATATCTCATTCAATGTAACATACTTTCAAACCCTTTTCTGTGTGATCAGATCGAGGAGGTATAATTCTTAGTCGTGTACATGAATGAAACCGTAAGGATATACATATTGTGTAAGTAAAACTACTGCAGCCAAAGGGAAACGACGAAAAAAAGGAAGACGAAGTACAGGCAGTACACAAGGCCCAAAGAAAGTAGAGCAAACGAGGTATATTGGACCTGGGTAACTAAAAAGTTATTCTGAATACAAGCGTCATGGGTTCAGTGTACAATTGGACAAAAAGAGGAAACGTGCAACAAAGGATACGGGGAAAAGAACACACACTGTAGTCGTGTAAGCTCTATGAAGGAGACTGTTTGGTCATTTGGAAGATAGGTGTGCAATGACAAGGTGGATAAGATGGGGACGAAGAGATGGCAGTTCATAAAGACGGATCAAAAGTGAACATGTGTAGAGGAAAGAATCAAAGTGAAGGGACCGGAATGTATGATGTTACCGATTACTTAGCGTTCGTGCCTTTGACAACGCCTTTCATCTTCTTGAGCAGACTTGCTTTGCGTCCCAAGCCGCCACCCGGAGAACCGGCATACCCCCCAAACTCAGAGGAGTCGAAATAACCATCGACATTCTCGCCAGGGGGTGTGCCGCCCTTAACAGGCGGGGTTGCAGGGAGTGACTTATCCTTCCGAGCACGGGCAGTAGCATCGACGTAAACAAACTGCTCAGAGTCTGAGGTAGGAGATGTACCTTCTTTGCTGGGGACGTTGGCTCCACGCCCCAGCCGACCCAGGAAGGAATTCTGTGATCGGTGGGTAGGACGGGTAGCCTTGGCGACGCCGTTTTCCGCAGAGGAGGCCATGGCATCTTGATCACTACCGTTCATCTCTTCGTAATTGACAGGCACGTTGGGAGAGTCACGCATCTTGCGAATGCGCTGCATGAGGGACTTGGAGCGCCTGGGGGCGCCAGGAGAGGACGCCAAACCAGGAGACGGCGGACTGTTGCCTTCGATTTCTCCATCGGGGCCGAAGACAGGTTGCGGTGGCGGAAGATTGGTACGCTTGATTCTGCGCGCAGCGGCTGGTGCCTCTTCCACGGGCTCCCTATACTTCTCCTTCCCCTCCCTTGGCTTTCGTGACGCGCCGGTGGCAGGCACACCACGGGATGAATTGTATTCGCCACTAACTCGCGGGTTGTAACCTCCGCCCGCGGAGAAATCCTCGTAGGGTTCGGGCTCGTGAACACCCCAAGCTTCCGCGATGGCATCATGCTTCTTCTTCGGGGCTTCATATGGGGCCCAAACACCGGGGGTCGGGTATGGCGAGGCGTAGGGACTGGCGGGGATTTCCCTTGCGGCGGCGAATGCGTCCTTGTCTTCATCTGGAGCCCCGCTCCATGCGTACATTGGGGCTTTGGTGCGATGGCGGTTGCGAGAAGGAGCACAGGCATCGAATGGACCATCGTGGTGGAACACTAACGTAAGAAATACAGTTCAGGAAAATGTGATGGACATTAGCGCATGGCAATACGTACTGGGTCCCACACCTGAAAAGTCCAACCTATCAATCACATCGGCGTGCGTTGAGCCCTTCTTGTTTGCGATACGACGTTTACCCTTGTCCTTCTCTGGAGGGACTGGGGTGGAGTCTTGAGATGCGGAGCGCCTTGTGGGAGGCGCCACGGGTTTAGAAGTCGACGGCCTGGGGGAGGGAGGGAATGAGGCCTTATCGTGGTGGAATTGGACTGATGGAGACTTACGGGGGAAGTTGTGTTTGGGACCTGCCCATGCGAGTGCGGGGAGGGCTAGAGGGATCGACACGACGGACAGTGACGACCTCTCTGACAGCATCGGCGACGTTATCGCCCATCCTGGCGGACTTGGGGGGGACCTTGGGTGGGATGGGAGGGGGACGTGTTGCGGATTGCTTTGGGGCGTTCCGGGCGAGGGTGGGGACGCCGTAGGAGGAGTAGGAGATGGTGGCCTGGTCAGAGAAGGGATCTGAGGGTTGCTGGCGGTGACGAGGTTTTGAAAGGGCCATGTTGGATGCTCCGGGTAGTTAGATGTGGTTGCAAGGTTGATCGGCAGTCAAGACTCCCACGCCAAGAGGGTGATGTTCGGTGCTCGCGAGCGTGTGGGACTGGGAGGAGGAGGAGGAGGAGAAACGAGAGGTTGAATGCCTGGGTTTTAAGTGGGAATGGGAGGAGATGGAGGGAGGAGGAAGAGAAAGAGCAAGAGGCTCCGCTGCCAGTTCGACCACAGACGACAGGGACTAGGACGGTCTAGCGCCCGCAGGCTCCAAACAGCGAGGCACAGCTGACTCAGCATCTCGGCATCGATATTCATAGTACAGCTACCACAACATTCTGGCTACAGACACAACAAGCTCCAGTTTCAGTCGCTGCTCCTGTTTCAATCGTCAGTCTCGCCGCTCCGATTCACACATCCACTTCCTTACCTCTTCCGAAATCGGATTGCCGTCCACCGTCGAGGCAAACCCGCACTGCGGACTCACACTGATCCTGCACCCAGAACGATCAGCACACCGCCACCCCTGCACACCGCAATACACTTACTGCTTCAGCGCATCTTCACGACTCCGTTCAGGGTGCCCGTTCACCATCACCTCGACCGCCTCTTCCACACGACTCTTGATGTCACTTGCACTCTCCAGCTGCCATCAGTCCATACGTCAGTCTACCGAGCACCCGCGTCCAGTGTCTGTTAGTCACTCACCACCCCATTCTTCGTCGTCACAAGACCAAGGACCACCACCTTTCCAAGGGGCAAATGTTGCAGGGGTTCAAAGCTACCGGCGCGGTTATCGTCGTACTCCAGCTGAATGACGTCGGCGTTAGTTGCCGTTTGGAGATCATCAGTCGCTACAGAGTACCCACGTAGAAACAGTCCACATCCATGTCGACGAACACTTTCTTGGCGATCGCTTCGTACCCTCCTTCGCAGTAATGCAGGCCCTGACGTCATCTCGTTCAGTACCAACAAGAATCCTTGCACTGACAAGAGCGAACCTTGTAGTTTCCTCTGCACATATGAACGCCGATCACCAAGTCGTCCGGTCGGTCCCTTGTCATGACGTTGTACCAGGAAATATACTTGTCCAACAGGGCTGCGTGGTCAACACCTGCCTTCGTCATGCCATCCAACATGGACTGAGCGCAGAAGAAGCAAAATGAAGGGTCGTCGATCTGTATATTGCGGCATCCGAGCTCGTACAGCTCATTGATTTCTTCGCGGTATGCTTGGATGAGGTCCCGGAAATATTCATCTGGCAAACTGCAGATTTAGGGAATCAGGCCTCTTTGATTGATCACACAACGCACCGTCATTTTTGTAAACGGAGTGATCATACGTGTGTTCAGGGCCATGGCGCAAGTGCAACCAAATCGGCGAGAGCATGTTGACTTTCAGATGCTTCACATCCTAGCCATGTGTCGATCAGGTGAACAATGCAGCAGCGGACTTAACACAACAATGGAGTGGATACCTCTGGTTTCACACAGCTCTTAAGGTACTTGAAGTCTTCGGTATGGACACCTTTTGTACGTTTGATTTTACCCTAATCACTTCGTGAGCACCGATTACCTCAGAGGAAGAGGGGTGAAATACAGTCGTGTACGTGCTTGGCACCTCGCTCAAGCCTGCCATGACATAGAAGGCGACATAGGGGAGGTATGCCTGTCACACTCGTGTTAGTGGCAGGATATACCCTTGCAGCACATGCACCGCTTTACCTTGAAATGTTCGATAGGGGCTGCAGTGCACGCATGAGTCGCGATCGAGCGGCATAGATTGGGGTGACAACTCACTATTTGGCACGAACGTCATGCCTTCCAAATTTTCAAACATGCCCTCGAAGAAAAAGGTTCTGGAGGGCAACTTTAGATATCAACACTCAGGATCAATACATGATTGTAGCTCACCTTCTCATCTCCCCATCCGTAATTGTTCGCATTCCACAGTCCTGCTGCAGCTTCACCACAGCGGCAATGGCGTCGTTTTCGGCGTTCACAAGCTCCTGCTTGGTGCATTGCTGAGCTTCGAATTGAGCACGTTTCTCCAACAGAGCTTTCGGACGCAGGATTGAGCCGACATGTTCCGCGTGGAAGGGAGGATTCGAGTGCAGCCGTGTCATTATGGTTGTGAGCGTATCAGTACTGAATGTGTTGGGAGAGGGCATGCGAGATTCAGCTGGGGTTTTATACGTGATCGAGGAGCGTTTGACTTGTTACCACGCCCCGATTGTCCTCTGTCGGTGGCTCTGCGTTGCGAACAATGTTGATAATGAGGCACCCGGTGACCAGCAACACCGTCTTCTCAGGAAAGTCATTCTGCGGTCGATGCTTCCTTGAAGAACAAAAGTTTCAAAAGCCGTACATCGGGTTGAATAAGTAAATGGAGTCGCCGAATGGATCATGAGGTTTACTTGCACGGACTACACAGCTTGCACATGCTCCTTTAGGTTCTTCATGCTCACCAAACATTCCAAAAGCGATCCGGATAAGTCTTGCTACTCCGTGCGCTGATGCAGTGAGTGACGGAGCAATACTGATCGCTAGTGATTTTCTGTAGGTTGAGCCCACCTTTGCCTGTGCAATGGACGGTAATGTGGACTGATAGCCAATCAAGGCCACCGCAGTCGTGATCGCTGACTCCTCGACCGACGACACCTTTGGAAGCTGCTAAAGCCTTTGGGAATTGGAGCACATCCTTGCTTCGTTGCCGAATACAGCGGGGGAATCACTGGAAGCGAAATGGGAAGTTATCGAGCTTGTCACGTAACGTGCAACGTTTCAAGGCCGACCTGTGTGAAAGAAGGGGGTTGAGCGATGTGTTGCGGCAAAAGACCGGGTTGAATGTCAAGAACAGGCGATAAGGGTGTGAATAGATGTGGCGTACACATACCCATAACTCAAGGATATCTTGGCCACCAGCTTAGCGAAGATGCCTTCACGAATTCTTAGGCAAAGCCTTTGCTGTGTTGGCTAGCTACGTCTCGTAACGTCAAACCTCAGATTGAGTGTGGGAGGCGTGTATATATTTCGGTGTTTGCGGTGTCAGGGAGTGGTTCTGATGATATCGAATTGCACTAAGCTGAACACACAACAGCAGCCAGCTATTTCTAGGTAGACTGCATGAGAAAGGGTACATCAGTAAATCGTCAAATTGGGCCTGATGGGCTTCACGTGTTTGGAGAAGCCTGACCGTGCCTGGTTGCCGAATTCGGTCTGGGTTCGAAATGATCCAGGCCATGACGTTTTTTTCAGGCAGCCAGGCAATCCAGGCGTTCTGTCAGACTTCCCAAGCATCGAGCTACAATGTATTCAACGACTCAAACATATGTCCATCTACATACTTATTTAGATAAAAGCTCTTGTAGTGAGACAAAGTCTGATCAAATGTGAGGTCCTCTGGTACAGGGTCTTCGCAGTCAAAGACAGGAATGAGATGGGCAGCACGATAAATGCGTTCAATGTGAACAACTTCGAGGAAAGGTCGTTCGTCTGGGAATGACTGTTCCTCGACAATCCATAGCCCGGTGGTTTCTTCAGGTTCGTTGAACACTCGCCCATACCAGTGAACGAGCGCGCAAGGATAGAGTACATCGTTGTACTTGAAGGAGAAAAGGAGCTTGACGCGTGCGATATCGAAACGACCGACACCACTGGAGTGTGCATCCTCTGTGGGTATCAATGCGCAATCGTATCGCGCGGGGCCATCCCACCAAGATGAGGTTGCACGAATAAATTCTCGATGCATACCGCCGCTGCCGCAAGGATCGCTCGGCGCGAAGAATGTGCATGCGAGGGAATGGTGAACGTGGACTTTAAGACGGCTAGAGAGTGTCACTTTGGACGGGGAGCTACCAGGTTGGTCGAGGCGGAGTTTTTCCTCAAGAAATTCCGTGGTGAGCTCCCGGAGTGGCATGCGGACGTGGGCTGCAAGCGCGTCCAACGAGCGAGGATAGGAAGGTTCTAGTGGAGAAATGTTGGGATCAATCAAAGCCCTGCATAACAGCGAAATGAACTTACGGATTTTGACTGCCATATCAACAAAAGCCCGCTGTGTTGGAATATCAATAGCACCGTCACGCGCAATACCGTGACTGTTTCCCGACGCTCCACCTGGCGCCGACACCGTATCATTATCATCCACAGCCTGGAGGTCTGAACGTGTCAATTCAGACTCGTCGTCAGATTCGGTGTCGTTGGGTGAATCAACTTGAAGTTCTAGAGATCGGCGCTGTCAGAAACACAACACAATTGTTTAAATGTGATGAAGGTACTAGCCTTTGGCAAATTTCCGGTATGCATCCCAAAGACAATTACCTTTGAGCATGCCACGGGCCTCGAAGTCAACCCGAGCAGCGGCCAACTTATCATTGCGCTGGTTGATCATAAGCATTTGGCCCAGCGCCTTGAAGCGACTTGAGCGGCGCCATGGTTCCTTGACGGCGACAATATGCTTGGATTCGGTGATGGAAGAGCAAAGTCCATTTGGTGCGCCGAAGCTCTTGATCAGGTCAACGTAGTGCTTGAGGCTGTGCTGCCGAGGGAGTTGGAACCCTTTTGGACAGGCCCCTGTGCTCTGGAATATCTCGCAGTACTTGTGAAACTGTGCAAGAGCTTCCTCCATCTGAGTGATGGTTTCGGTCGTGTGGATGTTGCGGCGTGCCAGGTAACAGAAGTCAAGGAACGCTCGGAGAGCCTTGACCATATTCCCTGGTACATAACCCGAAATTGCAGGAAGGTACACCTACAATCATGTTGGTCAGAATAAATATGAGAACGGCGAGCCGCGAGCGTTGCACGCACCTTCATCAGAGCCTTGGAATCATCACCAGTCCATTGCTTGAATCCGCGACCTTGAGGGAATCGCCGCAACCCAATAAAGGGTGGAGCAACTGATATTCTATGTGTCACAAGTATCAGTGTACCGGTGGAGACGAGACGAAAGGAAACGAGACGAGACGAGACGAAAGGAAACGAACGAGACGAGACAAATACAAGCCACTTGACTCACCGTTTGTCAATATCATCCAAAACCTTCTTTGCCTGCCGTTTCGAGAACTTGAGATTGATGTAGTTTGTGACCCAGGTCACGAGATGGTCCTTGAACGTCCCCTTGATAATCTGGTGCAGAAGGTCTGGTGCGAGTAGCTCGTGGATATCGGCGCGCGGGAAATCCATTGTGAACGGCTAGTATAAAAATATATCGTCAGCAAAAGAGCTGCAACTGGACTTGGAATGAATCAAACAACGGAATCAGAATTGTAAGTAAAGAGCGATACGAGACCACGGGATGTCAGAGAACGCCGGCGACTGTCACAGTGTTGGTGTCCAGGGTGGCGCATGTGGTGGTTGCGATACGACAGACGAGGCAGGAAAGGCTGCCGCTCTCGGAGTACCTGCTGTGGGCTCCGATGTGATGCGGCTTCTAATAGGGACCCCCATATGGCAGCGACGTGAGCCTATCGACAAAGCCGTCAGGTGCTCACGACCCAGAGGAGTAGGAGGCAAAACTGCGGTGCGCCGGTGCGCCGGACGTCAAGCAGTAAAACTCCGAGATATCTGGCAACGACAGCGATATTGGTGTGTTGGCGAGGGCCGCGGGGCAGATCATGTTGGTCGCATTGTTGGGGGTAAACGGATAACCGTCTCGGAGGAGAGTGAGCGAGTGATCACGAAGGTCGTGACGTTGCAGGGCCATGAGTGGTGTGCTGATTGCAGCGATGCAAGTGATGCGAGTTCATTACGAGGCAAAGGGAACCAGGAGGCGTGCCGCACAAGCCGCAAGCGTGAACGTCTTTGGAGTGAGGTCTTCGTGACCAAGAGCCGCGGCTTGTCGCAAGCGAGAGTACGAGCGATGGCGCAGGCGATGGTACTTGGTAGGTAGGATATGGTCCACTGCCCTTGAAGTCACGGCGTACCTGAATCTCGAAATCCTTCAGTGCTGTCGGCTTGACATTCAGCTGCCACTCCAGGTAACTGCACAGCTCCCGCTCCATTTGGTGGATCTCCCACCAGGCGAACATCCCCTGGCTGACTATCGGCCAGGACTCGTTGGAATATGTGTCACCACAAGTGACTTTTGATGCGAGCATGAAGGCTGAGATAAATGGTCGATGGCCTGAGGAACCTCTCGCGGCCGGAAAGCGAGCCTTCAGTTGCTGACTTGCTGTAGCAGGTAGAGAGCGGCGAAGGTGACCGAGGAATGTAGCCGCGTCCTTCGGGGAGCGCAACGAAGAGAGCTAGTGGTGGTGTGGGCGCTGGCGGATGGGATGCTGATGGAGGGGGAGCATCTGGACATGCGAAGGGGTGGGTGACGAAACGAGCGCAGATTTCGGCTGTTTCTTCATGACCCCGGTACATATCAGTCTGGGGAGAGGAGGAAAGGTCAGAAAACACAAATACAAATGGGTGAATAAGTGCTTGGCTCACCCAAACAATCAGGTTTTTGACGTGTCACAGTTGTCCGTCATGTCAAACGACAGACAATGCCTGCTTGGTGCAAGACCTTGGCCCTGCTTGCTGAATTGATAGGACTCCATATCAGGGGCTGCTTCATACAATAGGCTGCCCTCATTCAGGAGCTCCGAGTATGGGAGGGGAGGGGGTCATGGATTGTAATCCTACTTGACAAACAATGATTTGATATAGAAGAACCACCGGGAACTCACGTCAACATCACCAACAATCCCCCATCCTACCCACAGGTCTTCCAGCGTTATGTCAGGTTCGCTCATGAGATTGGCGGTCTGTGCGTGACTTCGAGGTCTTGCAGATTGATCCTTGTCGAGTTCCTCGCTGTTCGCTGTACATCTGAATTATAAAACAATTATATTAGCAAGGTGCAGTAGTGATTGCTTAAGTTTTCACGTACTTGGCACACCAGTTCTGGACGACAGATGCAAGAAGAACTTGTTCCGGATAGTCTGCAATGTACGGGCCAAGACCGTAGATGATCTAAATATAACCGTTGAGATTTAGTGTTGATACCATCCTGTGATTCTTGATAGTAACACTTACCTTGCGAAAATGACCATCCGCACATCGAGAGAGTACTGGAGTTGTCATCCCGTCCTTGAGTGACGAGAGGATATGTGAAAGCGACGAATGAAAGAGTCGCCGGCGAAACTTGCGAAACTGAACATCATCGGCATACTCTTGCTTCGCTAAACAACAATCAATAGGTGGAGACGAACAGAGCGTGACGGAGACTCAAACCCCACTCGACGTACATTTTGGTATTGCAAGGAAGCCAATCAACGCGACTGCATTACGCCGTGCACGACGAACGTGATTGTGAACATTCCCGATCGAAAGATACAGCGGATAATAATCCGTTTGTCCCGTTGCAACAGAAACTGTTGTCTTGTCACTACCAAGTATGACAGGAACGAACGTTGAGCCATGGGTAGTTGGGTCGACAGCAATCTTATTCTGCGAAATTTGACTGGTAAGTGATTCGTTGCTCCGATTGGCGAGGTAAATTACATACCGATTGCTCCCATGCCCAATTACCAGACATGAAGTTCTTGAATCTCTGGCTCTGGTTGGCGTCAAACTCTTGCAGGGCAGCATAATCCATGGAACCATTAAAGTCGGGGTTCGCGAGCATGTTCGTGACCACCTTCTTCGGATCTCTAAAAAAGACGGAGTGTTTATCTTCCATCCATGCTGGAGCATTTTCTTCGGGGCGTTCCCCGTCGTACTCCATCACGAACTCTTCCCATGCGGAATGGCGTCGATCATCTGGTAAAGGTCATCGTGATCCCGAAAAGGTGCATCGCCGCCATCTCGGACTTTCGATGCCGCCCACAGTTCAAGAAGTGAATCGATGTTTCCTGCTGACATCTGCTCCTTCTTGTATAACAGCTCTGCGGTCTCGAAAGCAATGCGGTCTGGGAATGGGAAGTAGTCGTCTTGGTGGGGTGGTTGTGGTGGCGCCGGCGCTGCATCCGCACCAACTTCGTTACCGTCTGCGTCAAACCGTTGGCCTACAGGGAGGGTTGGGATGCGTTAGTCTACCAAGCTCATAGCTCAAATAGAATAGTGATTAAACCATACCAGTGAGTAGAGGATGGTAAAGGACCTCAGCAGGCGGCATTTCAAACTCAGCATTAATCACAGTATTCGGACGTTGATATGCCGGATCATCCTGCATCCATGGACCAAAGTCAACATCGCCAGTCAACAACGAGCCCTCGCACGCATATGGACTTGATGGTACGGTGGCGGTGGGCGAAGGCGAAGGACTTTCGTCGTCGTCGTTGTCGCGCTGTGCTGCACCTAGCAGAAGGGTAGATATTATCAGTCGATTGGAAATCATGTTCATAGAAAAGAATTCACCAGGTGATGTGCGGGGTGATCCTAGATGTGGTGAAAGGGGAGGGTGTATCGGCGATCTGGGAAATTCAGAATCACTTGAGCTCTGGTCAGACGGCCTTGGAGATGAGTCCTCGGCATCGCCAGCACCGCTGTCGGTGGGTGGTCGGTTATCGAGCGAGGCCATGAACGCGTTCAGCAAATCAATAAACTTCTCGCGGTGGGCTGCGCGAAGATGTTTACGCATACCAGAGACGCTGACGACTTGTTTTTGACATCCTTGAGCATTGCAACTATACTGTTTTGGCTTTCTTGGATGCCGTTTGCGGTGACGTTCAGGTAGGAAAGGCATTGTATCGTATGGCCTATCAACAGATGAATGCGTTAGTACTACTCGATACGTAGGGGTCCTGACGAGATGTGCGAGAAACGTAAGTACCGAAACATGCAACCAACTCCACTGGTAGACGCCGTCACGGGTTTCCATCGAACCGTAACCTCGTCTGCCAGCTCAATCCACCATCCATCACTCTCAGTGCAACCTATGGCCGAAACACAGGGCAAGAGTAACTCGGCAGCAAAGAAAAAAGGCCGCAAGCCACCCATCTCACCCAGGACCAAGCAGCGAAATAAAGAAGAGGGAAATAGGAAGAGGCAGCTCACCTTACAGCGAAAGAAGGAGGAGAAGGCCGCAAGGGACGCAGAAGCTATTGAGGCCCTAAGCAACCGCGTTGCAGAGTTTGAGAGGAATGAAGACAGCGAGAAGGAAGCTTCTCGCACTTTGAGGTCGGCGCAACTCCAAAGTCTCCGGGAGCGGAATTTACGAGCAACAGGTGGCGACCACTCTGTGATTATAGAGAAGTCTGGATCTACTGAAGAGGTCAGTGGGTTTATTATATGAACAGGTGTATATATACTCACCGAGATACTGATATCAGGCAGCGGCGGAGAAACAAGTGAAAAATGTTGACCACTCAGAGTCCGCAGAGCCAGCAGACCATTTGGGGCCCTCTCCCATAAAGTCAATCCAGGCAACTAGCCACATTGATTTGACGACACCTGTCAAAGTGAGGGGAAAACGCATCAGCATGTCCAAGCCCACTGCCACACCGAAACCGAAGACTCCCTTCAAGGCCTCCCGGAAGTCCTACTCGCCCGGCAGCCTGTTAGCTGCGTTCACAGCTTCCCAGAAGAAAGCCATGATGAAAGGTAAGAGTTTTGCCGCTGCATTTAGTCCGCATCTTGTGACCTCGGTGTATAGAACTTCTCAAGAATGCTGGTGGTGGTGACGGAAACGAGAGCGAAGTTGAGAAGCCAACTCCTGGGCCGTATGACCGAGATTCAGCCGACGAAACCTCCGAGGTCGATATTGAAGATACTCGCCATGGTCGCGGGAGTTTGTCGGAGTCTGCACTGGGTGACGAAGACTCAGGTTAGTCCATACTATGCACTGAAGTCTGGTGATAACTACTTACCATTCATCAGGGGACATGTATTCGAATGGTGATGGTGACGAGGAGGTGACGCCAAAGCCCAAGCGCAAAAACGTCGGCCTGAAGAAGACAACAAAAACTCCTGGTTTTGATCAGACACCGGTACCGCATGGAAAGGGCAAGAAGCTTACCTCGAAAGATGGAGCCCAGTTGAATGGTATGTTCAAATCTTCGACTACATTGCCTGAGAGTGGCTGATTGTTATCAGCGATTGGGTCGGGTAGGCTTCGCGAGCGCGGAAAGGCGAAGGGGGATACAATGGCGATGGCCGACCATGATATTGAGATGGAGTTGGAGGATGGCAACTCGTTGGCAGGAGAGACAGTAGGCGACAGGAATAAGCGAAAGCGTCAGGACGATACTTCGCAGAGTGAGGGGGAGCATCAACCCTCAAAATCCCGGCCAAAGAAGAAGACAAATGCGGCCCCAAACTTGGTGGGGCACGCTGGGGCAAGCAATTCTGGGACCAAAGCCAAATATGCGCCGTCTTCAAGGGGGGGAGGTCTGTTGAAGGAGGGACCAGCTATTGCGTTGGAAGGGGGACCTGTGGTGGGGAAAGCAGGTGAGGTGGTCGAAGGAAGGGCCGGCATTGGTATGGACGCACCGAAGAACGTTACCAGCGAGAGCGAATCCAACGCTGGCGACGTTGCCCTCAACACAAAGCGGGGGAACACCATCAGAGCGAGCATCGCTGTGTCACATCGAGCTCAAGCTGCTGGCTATGGTGAAAAGGATGTTGATCAACATCCCACGGCGCAAACTCATGGGAGTCCAACATCGGGCGTTCAAGTTAGCGATATTATCACGTGAGTGATTATTTCCACACGCTAATAGTAACTGACGCAAATATTAAAATAACGATGATCACGCAGTCACACTCGGCCTGAAAGCCAACAGGTAAGAGACATTCGCTCCTTTCCCATTCCCCTCATTCCCCTCATGAACCGCCGTCTATTTCTACAGAAACCAGCTCGACGTGGCGACTCTAAGGCTCCCGAACCCGACAATCTGGATGATCCCTTCAACTTCGCTGGTGACGATTCAGCTGAGGCAGAGTATGCTCGCTCAAGCCCAATCAAACCTGTGTCCCCAGCCCCAGTACGACCCTCCAGTTCTTGTGACTAATAGTACTGACTAAATTACTCTAGAGAGGCGTCAGAATTACTCGTGTAGTGCCGAATCAGCCAAAGGTCACCCGTGTTCCCAAGAATTCCGCAAACAGCGAGGACTCGGATGGCAAGCCCACCAAGACTAGTAGCGGTTCGGAGGCCTCAGCACACCACGCGACCCAGGCAACCCAGGCGAAGCTCATGCGAAAGCAAGATTCCCTTCCGCCAGCTATTCGCAATCACCCGAGCTTCAAAGCAGCGTTCCTGCCGACCTACAATTATTTCATCGGCTGCATTCCTACCCCGTTCTTGGTTCCCCCGGTGTTTGGTATGACTTCCATGCAGCTGATATTCGACACTATTTTCTCCCCATCGAGCATCCGCGAGAAGATCAACAGCGATTCTGCGGTGTGGTACAATGTACGAGTATCTCAATTGCTGCATTAAAGACTACTGATGATTAATTAGGCTGAATCATCCCTTGGTAACCTTCGTACGGAGATGGGGAACGTCGCGCTTGAGCTGGTCTACGAACATCTTGTGGAAGAGGGTCTATCAACGGTTGATGAGCGCACCGAGTATGCCGCCTTGCAAAGATCTGATTCTCGGTATATCTACCAAGAAGCTATTGGCGACAACAAGAGCGTACGTATCTTGCTACGCTGCCTTTTTCTCTCGTCTCATCCTGCCTGCAGCAATGGAAAAGTGCTTACCGCAACATTACCATTCTCAAGACATTCGCAAGATTTCTTTCCGCGACACAAGGCCGGATTGATCTCCCTACCAGCTTGCAGCGCGACCTGGAGAACGCGTTCACAGTCAAGGGCATCGTATTATCGGAGCGGAACCTGTTATTACCACGGGGCGCACTCGCTATGGCGACCGCTGCAGTATGTTATCATTATTTCATCTATTGTGTATCGTACTAACTTCTCTTCTTTACTATGAGGTTGAACGTGCATGGGTTCTCTATAAGGACAAAAAAATGTCGCCAGAGACTTACATCAGACGTAGTGCAGGCAATGGTCGCAATGCGATTCTTATCGTCGACAAGCATCCACGTCCTATCCAGGACCCGACAAATAAGAACGGCAATCAGTTCTCCGACGCGAATTGGGGCCACATCGTAACTGCCAAGTACAAGAATCTCCTCAAGTTCAGCGACAGCAAAATCCAGGAGATATGTGCTCTTGCGCAGAGTTACGCAAAGGATCGTCGACGCGCAGCCCCTGTCCTCCCTCGCACGGCAGCGTCCAACTCTATCTTTGATATCCCCGATGACAATCAGAGCGACGACGATATTGTCGAGTCAGACTAGTGAGTTATCACACCTTTCTTTGCCGCAATCCTCTGACCTGACGTACTCTTTCAAAGACTTCTCCGCGCTGCAATCATGATTGCTGCCTCGTCAATCGCTGCTCAGTGGCGGTGAACACTTGTCTCAGTCTAGTACCTCTCGTTGAACGTATGCGCCTACTCATTTTTCTTGACCGATCAGAATATTGTAATCGTTTCACTTAATGTCTTGTCTGCCTACCAATATGATTATGCTTGTTCTGTGAACAGATCTGTGTGTCTTGAATGCCTGGGTTCATGTCTGGTAAACTACCCTGAGGTGTACAAAGATGCTTTATGCGCCTGAAATGATGCCTGGTCAAAGGTCTGGGGACATGATTGAACGACTTTATTGTACTCCCAGGCAACCTCAGGCCGATTCAAGATCGATTCAGGCGAAATGACATTGGTTGAACAGGCACTGATGCCTGATAGGGCCGGCAACCAGGCATCATTGGCTGCGTCCTCGTGAATGCCTGAGAAGCGGCCTAGATGTCATTTTGCCTTCCAGACCCAGATCCAGGTACGGCAGGCATATCTGACGTTTTACTGATGTATTACGATGTTAGGGACCATTGCATACGAGAGTGTTTGTTTATAGACTTCTCACAATGCTGTGTCGGATTGGTATCAGACCATGATGATGGTACTTATGAGTGTTGAGTTTGGTCTCAAGATATGCAGTTGAAGGCAGCAACCGTATGAAAGCGCTCCAAGATTGGCGCCATGTGCTGGCGCCCGTTTTGAACTCCGACTGAACTCACCGGCAAGGAAGCCACTGGTAACGAGTGAGAGGGCACACTCACCGTCAAGACACCCCCCCCTCAAGGTCAGTATGTCCCCATACATCCCCAAATCCCTGCTGGATCGCCTCTACGGAACGCGTTTGAACGGTTGATGCGGTTGAACGAAGAGTTTTGGTGGAAGTGGAAGCTGGATCGATTGTTCGAACGCCGGATGTAGCGATTTGGCAGGGGTACCGATTCTCATCCTCAAACCCCCACTAACCACCCTCCTTCTTTGCCTTTCTGAACAGACTACGACATGGGTTTCGCTCACAACAACGGTGCATACTGCAACTCTGTTTTCGCCACGAAACAAATGCTCATGTACACCATTTTTATTAGTCCTTCACCAGAACCATTTCCGCAAGGACTGGCAGCTCCGTGTCCGCACCTGGTTCGATCAGCCAGGACGCAAGCTCCGCCGTCGCCAGGCCCGCAAGGCCAAGGCTGCTACCCTCGGCGTTCGCCCCCTCACTCTCCTCCGTCCCGCCGTCCGTGGACAGACCGTCCGATACAACAGAAAAGTCCGTGAGGGCCGTGGCTTCACTCTTGCTGAGCTCAAGGAGGCTGGTATTGGAAAGAAGGAGGCTCGTGGTGTCGGAATCGTTGTTGACCACCGAAGGAGAAACTTGAGCGAAGAGGGCAAGGCCGTGAACGTCGAACGTCTTAAGGCCTACAAGACTCGCTTGATTGTCTTCCCCCGCAACGCTAAGAAGCCTAAGAAGGGTGACTCCACCGTGAGTTCATCGTTTTCTACACTTTCGATCTCGTAATAATGTATTTATAGGGTGACGACCTCACTGCTGAGACCACTCGCATCAACCTTGCCGTCTCAGACCCTTACGTCCACGAGGCACCACGGAAAATCACTGGAGAGGAGCGTGAGTTCGCTGCATACAGAACTCTCCGTAACGAGCGTGCCGCCGCTCGTCACGAAGGCAAGCGCAAGGTCCGAGAAGCCAAGGTTTGTAGCAACTCGATTCTACGACAGAATGAAGCTGATCAGATATTCGTCGAGTATAGAAGGCTGAGGAGGAGGCCAACAAGAAGAAGTAAATTGTTGATTTTCTTCCTGATGCCACTGTTCCCCTACTTCTCATATGCTCTTTACGCACCATCATGTACACAAAATTCGGGGTTTCCGGACCACTCATTGCATGCCATCACCGCCCTATATGACTATATGAGCTCACTTCGATGCCCTTCCTGCAAGTTTAGCGTGAACGTTATCAGCAATTAGAAGTGACGTTTGGTATGTTCTGTCCCTGTAAACTGTTGAAATCCTTATCCGCATTGTATGACATCTTACACGTTCACACAGCCAGTTGGAAAGACCAAGACGAATGAGAATGACCGTGCGGTGGTAACAGACTGGCAGGCTGTTGAGGAACGGGTTCGATCGTAATTACCTTGTTGATAGTGGATCCTGTACCCAAGCGTGTTGCCTGCCACGTGTATACGGTATAGGGCTTCCGACGTTCCTAGTAGGGACCTGGTTCGGAATATACTCCTCCTCCTCCTCCTCATATTGTATCGTGTCGCGCAAAGGTCGTATCGAATGGAAGGAGTCATATCTTAATCATTAGATATACCAGCTGCTCATGGACAAACGGTTTCGGTCGGTCCTTCCCACCTGCATCATCACCGTCCCACATAACGGCTGATCTTCTTGAGTGTCTCAGCCTAACCAAGAGGGTCGGAGTGATACGAAGAACCTTGTTGTTGAGAAGAACGACGCACTCGCCAGCGAGGATAACGCGTCGCGATTCGGTCCCGTGTGTATATCTGAGTCCTTCGAAAATTGGCTTCTGGTTTGCATCACTGTGAACGAGGGTTGGTAGGTTTGCCGACCCGAATAGAAATAGAAAGGGCAGTATGTTTTATGTCCTTGCTGCGAAATGGATGGAAATTGGGTTCAAGCTCAGGGCGCAATGACATTGTGCATGAGTGCAAGCAACACTGCTGCCACCCCATGCCTCGATTATCTCAGATTCAAGCGCGTCATTATCATAGTATCTAAAAGGTTTATAGGTATCTAGGTAGTCATTGTCAAACCACAGAAGCTCTATGAGTCGTACGCGGCTTTTCTATCCTCTATCGCCTCCCGAACATGAGCGTCGGCGACCATCCCCACGATCTTGACTTGTTCGGCAACCTGCTTCAACACGCCTCGTACAACTTTATTCCCCTGCACAAAGCCAAACTCCGCGTATTCCAAACCGCGCTCTTGCGCAAACTGCTTCACAAGCAGGCTTGCTTCACGGAGGTTGTGGCGAGGTAATCGTGGGAACAAGTGATGGGTCACCTGTAAGTGAAGTCCACCGTGAATGAACTCGACGTCGGGGGAGCAGATCACGTCTGCGGTGGTACGCAGTTGGCGGGCTGCGAAGGACTCGGTCACACCGAGATCTTCCGTTGACCGAGAGAAATGAGAGAGGACGATCTACCGAGTTGCATTATTAGTATGATGCTCAGGTACATGAAAGGGCGTGTTTACCTGCACGTGCAGAGGACTTGGCACGATATTGCTGACCAGCACATACTTCAACGCTGTCCACCAATTGCCGCAACCCTTTAATACCGCGCCGTACCAACAGTAGAAGAGGCACAGTGCGAAGACCTCCGTCCACCACCACCACCTTCCTCCTGTAGCCCGTTTGGGCTTGAAAGCATTCAAAGCCAGATAGCGGTACGATAACGCGTAAAGGTTGAAGCGAGCAAGGGACATGACGACGTAGAAAAGGTAATGCTGAACTGGTATGATGATCTTGGCGAGCGCATCGAATGCCATAACGCGTTTATAATAAGAGGACCAGAGTGAGGTCAGGAAGGCGGGGGATATGGCGAAAAACGGAAGGTGCTGGATATCGGGATCGCTGTGATTCGGTCAGATACTGCCGTCTCGCGGATGTGATGAGAAGAGCTTACTGAGACGGGTGGTTAGTCACCACTTGAGAAATGTACACAGTTAGTTCGATTTTGGGTCTGACGTGTGAACGAGAACTCACGGTGATGAGTGTTGTGGTTCTAAGGAGTTCGTTAGCATGGCGACCAAAGAGCAAACAGAGGTACCACGCACATCTGCCCACCAATTTATGCTCAGACCTCCGAGAAAATCGGCCAGGAATGTCCCCAGCAGCCGATCAACGACCCAGTTGTGGGTGACTCCATTGTGCGCAAGGTCATGAGCAGTGAATGTGATTTGGTGCCAGAAGAATCCTAGGAATGTAGCACTGGTGACGAACCAGCCTTGGCGGTACGCAAAGACGGAGACCAGGACGAAGGCGATATACCGAACAATCTCCGGTCCATATCCCGCCAAATAACGCGTCTGATACAGACCAGCCTCTGTAATCCTCTTGTGCAGCTCCTTGTAGGCAAGGGAATGCTCGTGCTGGGTCTTGAGCGACAGTGATGAGGGGCTCGGTTCGATGGTAGCCAGGACTGGAGCAGATGGGGAGGTGCTGTCCTCTCCTTTGGGGACGAGGAGAATCTGACCAGTGGAGGCCGACTTTGGGTCTCTGACAGCATCTGCCTCGTTGAACCACTGCGTGGACCCATCCTTTCTGGTTCTCCGGACCCAACCACTCATAATGGGGGGCACGAATGGCTTCCAACCGTCCTTGCCGATGTCTACTGTTCCGATGACATAGCGAGTGATTCTCTTGAGTGTCGCGTCGGAGTGAAAGGCTTCGACCTCGTCCGCAGCGTTACGACCGACGAAATGGAGGATGGCAACGGCACCGCCGGGATGCGTGGCAAGCCAAGAGGGGGGAATGCGAAGAACTTTGTTGTTGAGGAGGACAATGTTCTCGCCGGCGAGGATGCGTGCGGCGATCTGGTCTCTTGTGTACACCTGGTTCGGGAGACCCATTGGTGGGAGGGAGGGAGGAGGAACTGAGAAAGTCAGACCATGAATTCGAATCCATGACCGCTCAGACTTGCCGGCGTGCCAGACAGATCATCAAAACAAGACCAATCACAACCTCCATTTGGGCGACACATGGCCCGACTAATTAGTAATTCTAAGCTTAACTCACAGAGGACGGTAAACTACGAGCAGCACGTCCCCAGGGAGACTTGGAGTCTTTCGCCAGTGTCCGTTCAAACCACTCCACCGCAGGAACATCCAGCACAACCCGCGGCCACTTCACAAGGTCGTAGACAGTCACCTCGCACACTTGCTTCGTCTCCACCTTGTACAGGTTGCTGGAGGCCCGCCTTAGTCCCTCTGGCACACTCTCCTCTCCCGTCACAAACAACGTCTTCCGCCACCCCAACTCGTCCAATCGTCCCGCCAGCGTCTTTGTTTTCGCAGTTGGCCATGCCAGCGAGCGAACGATCCCCAGTCCATGCTCCTTGATCCTTGCACTCAGGGCGACCCGAAGTCCCATCATGATCACCTTACGCGGCAGCTCCGTGCTGAAGTCCCTTGGTTTGGGTCCAAACGCTATTCCCCCGCCACGCAACATGGGGCTCTGTCCGTCACCCAAACGTGCCTTTCCTGTACCTTTCTGGGGCCTGATTTTTCTCCCTGATCCACGAACCTCGCCGCGAGTCTTGGTGGATGCGGTGCCTTGCCGAAGAGAGTCGAGGTGTTGGACAACACACAGGTGAAGGATATCTCGGCGGACAGGATGAGAAAAGATGAAAGAGTCCAGTTCGACAACTTCATCCTGAGGTTTAGAGGATTCCGGAGGAACGAGGTGTGACACGGTCAAGTAGACTGGTCGTGCAAGGGGTTGTGCTGTAGATCATGACGTTGGGGTTTGTCACTTAAAATAACGCAAAATGCGACTTACCTTGCACGCTGAGTGAGCTGGAGGTGCTAGGAAGTTGATTCGCAAGCTTTGTCACGGAGGGAGGGAGGTTGTGAGCAGTCGGCTCAGCTGCCACAGTCGACAGGCATCTCTGACTGAGCTATGAAAGCGTCGCGCTCAATTCCTACGTGGACCGCAGTATTAGAGCACTTACCAGATGAAAAGCACGCTTCAACCCAAAGGACATCCTGTCTGCCTTGAATGTGGGATGAATGTGAAGTGTCTGGCGCTTGTGCACTCGGATTACGCGAGATTCCAATTGGGAAGTAACCCACGTGGGATTACAGGCGCTCACTCGCGGTGGTCAGACGAACCGAGGACTGGGTGTACACCGACCTACTCAACCCTCAGACTCTAAAGACGGGTGAGTTCATGCTCCATCGTGTCTCGGATCCTCTCCTGCTGTGCGGTATGCTGGTCTGCTGGCTCGTTACGTTGGATGAAGTCGTGGAATGGGGTGGATGGACGGAGCTGCAGTCGGATGACAAGGGTGGCACACAGATGGATCCTTGACCTTTCGACCCCTTGTGATTTTCACCGTTGCTGAACTCGCTTCTATCCAGCTCAAGACCTGCCGATTTAGTCCGGCTCACCCGTCTTATTCGAAAACATGGCATCCTCAGCAAAGGCCGTTCAGACATTCGGCAAAAAGAAGGTATGTGCAAAAGTGCATACTCGGGCAATCCTCCACGTCTAACGCGTTTCATCGTAAGACTGCTACTGCAGTCGCCCACGCAAAGGAGGGTCGTGGCCTCATTCACATCAACGGCTCCCCCATCAACCTCCTTCAGCCTGAAATCCTCCGTTTCAAGGTCTACGAGGCTGTCCTTGTTGCTGGAGAGGACTCATTCAGTGGTGTTGACATCCGTGTCCGTGTCAAGGGAGGAGGACACACCTCGCAAGTCTACGCCATCCGTCAGGCAATCGCCAAGGCCGTCGTTGCGTACCACGCCAAATACGTCGATGCCTTCAGCGCCTTGGAGTTGAAGAAGAAGCTCGTTGCGTACGACAGGACGCTCTTGATCGCTGACCCCAGACGGATGGAGCCCAAGAAGTTCGGTGGTCATGGCGCCCGTGCTCGCAGGCAGAAGAGGTGCGTCGATGAATCTCATCCTGTACCTACTATTACTGACTTTGCTTGCATAGTTACCGATAAACTTCGACTTCCGGTGGTCTTTTGCTTGCATTGTTATGCTTTCTTACACTCAACCCCCCAACACTCCATGCTGTATGCCAGTGTCACATGCAATATCATGAGTTGTAGTATCACGAAGGGTGATCCAGTTGGAAGTTCTTGTTACGCGCACACCGTTTCTATCATCTTGTTTTGAACTGTGCCGCCAATCACCTCAAAGCCACTATTGAGAAAGATCGAAACGGGGGACGATTCAGCATGCCTGTGTCCGACTGCTCGCGCTCCTTCGAGTGGGTTCGGGCGTTTTCGGCGCTGTCGGACTATTGGAGGCTGTAGCCGACCCGTCATGCGTGACTCGTGCAAGCGCCCACCTACATAAGCAACCGCGGTCGCAGTGACCAGCCCTCCCCCATCTCTTTCCTCATCCACCACATCCTCGTATCAGTCATGCAGATCTTCGTTAAGACTCTCACAGGCAAGACCATCACTCTTGAGGTCGAGTCCTCAGACACCATTGACAACGTCAAGGCCAAGATCCAAGATAAGGAGGGGTATGTTCAACTCACCCACTGCTGAGTGGCCCACATGCTGACCTCTCATCGCAGCATTCCACCCGACCAACAACGTCTCATCTTTGCTGGAAAGCAGCTCGAGGACGGCCGTACCTTGTCCGATTACAATATCCAGAAGGAGTCCACTCTCCACCTTGTCCTCCGTCTCCGAGGCGGTATGCAGATCTTTGTCAAGACTTTGACCGGCAAGACCATCACCTTGGAGGTCGAGTCCTCTGATACCATCGACAACGTCAAGGCGAAGATCCAAGATAAGGAGGGTATTCCCCCCGACCAGCAACGCCTGATCTTTGCGGGCAAGCAGTTGGAGGATGGCCGCACATTGTCTGACTACAACATCCAGAAGGAGTCCACTCTCCATCTCGGTAAGTATTCGACGTTGACGTTCGACATCCGTTACTCATCTATGCCTTTCAGTCCTCCGTCTCCGCGGTGGAATGCAGATCTTTGTTAAGACTCTGACAGGAAAGACCATAACTCTCGAGGTCGAGTCGTCCGACACAATCGACAATGTCAAGGCTAAGATTCAGGACAAGGAAGGCATTCCTCCTGATCAGCAGCGCTTGATCTTCGCTGGAAAGCAGTTGGAAGATGGTCGTACTTTGTCGGATTATAACATCCAGAAGGAATCTACCCTCCATTTGGGTGAGTATCAGGGACAGCACAGCTCCATCATAACTTAGATTAACCTCATCGTTTCTAGTCCTTCGTCTCCGTGGTGGTATGCAAATCTTCGTCAAGACTCTCACTGGAAAGACTATCACTCTCGAGGTCGAGTCTTCCGACACCATTGACAACGTGAAGGCGAAGATTCAGGACAAGGAAGGGATCCCACCCGACCAACAGCGTCTCATCTTCGCGGGCAAACAGCTCGAGGATGGCAGGACGCTGTCCGACTACAACATCCAGAAGGAGTCGACGCTTCACCTGGTTCTTCGTCTCCGCGGAGGCATGCAGATCTTTGTGAAGACTCTCACCGGGAAGACGATCACCTTGGAGGTTGAATCTTCGGACACTATCGATAACGTGAAGGCCAAGATTCAAGACAAGGAAGGCATCCCTCCCGACCAGCAGCGCTTGATCTTCGCTGGTAAGCAGCTGGAGGACGGTCGCACGCTCTCGGACTATAACATTCAGAAGGAGAGCACTCTTCACCTTGGTATGTCGAGCCTGTCAATCGTGACGTGTTGTTGATGCTAATGTTTCTCATAGTCCTTCGTCTTCGTGGCGGTCTCTGAGCTGTCGTAATCCTGTTGCACTTCACACATTTTTTGTGGTTACTGCTGGATGATTGTACTACTACCTGATATTCATCGCACATCGTAAGGATAGCATCGTATCAATATATGCGTGAACTTGCGACCTCCTTCTACCACTTGAAAAGGATACGAGATACGTGTCAAATGATAAATGCAGGATGTTCATTCAGAATCCTCTTCACCAACATCCTCCATCGTCTTCCTTTTCCGCTTTCGCTTCCTTTTGTGACCCGAGTCAGCCTCTGAGTGCCCTTCCTCCGTCGTCCTGTCTGAAGTCCTCTTTGCTCCTGTTGTGCTAGCGGAACTTTCGCCTGTTCGGTGGGGTTTCGACTGCTTTAAAGGCTCGGCCTTCTTTTTCTTCACACTCAGCGGATTCGGTCCCTTGGGTCCTTTCCGTTTCTTCCTCGGTGGTTCTGACGACGCAGCGGTCGCACCCAGCTTTGTTTCAGAGGTGGATGCATGCATCGACTTCTCTTCGTTCTTAATAGCGAAATAACAAATATGTCAATGGAAAAAGGGTAGGCAAGATAGTTGGGCACACACAGCTTCTTTTGCGTCCATCGTTGCGTCGCTCGGGGGCTCCAAAATCATCACAGAACGGTTCATGTGAACAACTGGCACGGCGGGAATGAGACGAAGTTTGTCCCTCAGCTCTGTAGATTGTGTTGCAATCACATAGCGGTGCTTATTTGTCTCGCCTTTGGATGAAATTCAATACGAGCAAGATTTCTTTCCGGCTGGTAAAGTGAACATACCAACGACATCCGCGAGGCATTCGTCTCCCGGTATCGGCTCTCGGTGGTTGCATTTCCTCCGTTCGAATGTTTTTGCCAGGTCAACAGAAGGCTGTTCTGACTTTCCTTGCAAATATAATTCATGAATGCAGCATTGTGTTATCACTGAAGAGCGGCTTCGCCGTCAAATTCAGTGAACGGTAAGGTAAGGTTTTGAGAGGACAGTACTCACTCGGTTTGACGGTTCCTTGCAGTACTACACCCATTTGTTTGACAAGCTCGTATTTATGTGAAATGGCGGTCTTGCACATCTCGGAGTCGACTGAAGGGAACACAAGTCAGACATTTGGTAGTATGCATTGAATGGGCATACCAAGGACTTGATACGGCTGTCTGAACCCGAAGGACATGCAGTAAAGAGACATAAGCTTGCGATACGCTTTCGCCCGTTTCTGACGCATGTTGGCGCGTACTACTGTGAGGCTGATTGCAAAGAGGATGGGATATTAGAGGAGGTCTGAGGGAATAGACGCCAGAAGACATCCTCCATGGCGCTTGCTTGCCTCTGCACTTTACACCTTCCACCATGCGACTGCCTTTCTCTCTTCTTGTCCTTGCAAGGTAAGAACATCTCAAACTTGCCGAGAACATGCTCTGATGAAACGAATATAGCTCAATATGCTCGACAGTTGCTTTGGACCTCAAAGGCCGGATACTGTGGAATGATAAATGCACAAGTGAGGATCGCGTCATGGCTGTATATCCATAGGTCTTACTGAGTAGTCCCCAAGGTCTTGAAGATTTAGGTCAGGCGCGTGTTGTTCTCGACGACGGGAGGTTACATGGAGGGGTCACTGCTGATGGCGGATTCACTATGTGCATGACTTGCTTTCGAAGGACGCGCGTGGCACTGACCTTCACCTTGACTCTAGTCCCGCCGTACCCCCGGGCGCATACATCCTATCAGTGGTAGCCCACGACCATGCTTTTGATACGGTGCGCTGACACACTTGTCTAAAATACGAAGTATTGCTCACGCTTTGCATAGCTTAGGATAGATGTCCTCGAAAGTGACACACTACCTGAAGTTCGCGCGTATATGCCGGGGACACCGCTGTCACCTCCTTCGCCCAAAACCTTGTCGTACCCCATCACGCTTCAATCCAAGGGCAAATACGACTTCTATATCCCGAGACAGTCATTCAACATCCTGGGCATGTTCCAGAATCCCATGATGTTGATGATGGGTTTCACTGGTATCATGGTCCTCGCTATGCCATATATCATGGTGTGCACCCTACGAATTATACACCAGCCTATCTGTTGATCAAAAATTTGCTTGCTCAGAAAACCATGGACTCGGATACGTTGCAGGATTTCAGCAAACGCCAATCCAGGATCGCCGAGGTGCAGAACGCTTTCTCAAGCGGCGACCTCAAGACAGGGTGAGTTGCTACATCTGTATGGAGCATCTCAAGTTACTGAGCTGTTGACTATCAAGATGGTCTGCACTGATGAGTGGCATGGAGGAAGCAGATGCCGCTGCATCTGGCTCTGGCGCAGCTCCAAAGCCGAATAACCCAACTGGTGGCGTTAAGAACCGTGGTCCTAAGAATAAACGACGATGAATGGTGGTTGGTACGGGCAGCGAGGCCACTGGGCAGTCTTCATGTGTTCGCTGTAGAAATTAGAGGTCATGTCGATGCAGTGTACTGGCGCCAGCGCTTGTGAGGCTTCTGACAACCGTCAAGACTGATCTTCACCTCCTTCCTCCATCTCAGTTATACCTGGAGCTCAGTTGCGCCAATTTCAATCCATAATTATGCACCATACAACCATCGCGGCTCGCTCTGACGCACTCCTTGTGGTTTTCCTCACTCCTCCGATCGTAATCTCCCTGGCAACGGGCTGGTTGTATGGGATGCTAACGCCCACATATAACGATCGGCTAGCCCAGCGATTCCTCTTCCCTTCAAATCTCTCGAGCTCGGCGCAGGACGTTCAGTACTGCTTGCAGCTTCTGTCCTTTACACAGTCTTTCCCTTTCATTCACGTTCACTAACACATCAGCTGTAACACCATTCCTTTTGCCGAATTTCACCAGAAACAATGGCTAGACTAGCCTTCCCAGTGCTTTTGCTTGCACTGATGCTCGGGCTTGCCCCCACTGTGATGGCAGGACCTGGTTGTGCTCGCAGGCTCCAAGGGGACGCTTCCTGTCTCTCACAATGCGGGAAGAGATGGGGCTGGCCAGGTCGGACAATGGGCGAAGACCGCTGGGGCAATGTCATGAAAGTCACAGTGACGAACATGGCGTTGGGAAGTGTTGTAACAAAGCAGTGTAAGATGAGGTGCGTGGTATTTAAACGAACGTTCGATCCGCCTGCTCATTGTGCCCCCTGCTCCATCGCCTCGCTAGACCTGCAGATGACACAAACGTTGGAAATGCCGCATTGCAGCCGTCAACTTCTGCAGACATAGCATCCTCAGTGTCCACCTTTTCCCCATCCTTGGCGTCGCGTACGTCAGGCTTCCTTACGGTTACTATCCCAGCTTCCACATCTACTTCAAACACTGTTACATCCACAACCATCGAATCCACCCCCCTTGCCAGAACTCAAGTCGCTATCCCGACACCCATAGCCCCTTCACCAACGAGTACGTCGCCCCCTTCCCCACCACCACAGTCCTCCCCACCTCTCCCACCTCCACCCCCGCCCCCATCAGACCCAGCCACAGAGCCATCTCCTTCGTCGCCATCTCCTCATCCGCCGCCGCCACCACCACCACCACCACCACCACCTCCTCCTCCTCCTCCTCCTCCTCCTCCTCCTCCTCCTCCTCCTCCTCCTCCTCCTCCTCCTCCGCCCCCTCCTCCTCCGTCTCCACCCCCACCGCCTTCTTCTGGTGGAGGTACGCAGAATGGCGACATCGACGCCTATCTTTCCGCTCATAACTCTGTGAGGGCCCAACATGGCGCTGCCGCTTTAACCTGGAGCGATGCCCTGGCCGAAAAGGCTCAGCAATGGGCGAACGGATGTGTTTTCAAGCACTCCGGAGGGACTCTTGGTCCATTCGGCGAGAACTTAGCCGCAGGTACTGGAGATAGCTACGGTATAAGCACTGCCATCAAGTCCTGGACGGACGAAGTCTGTAAGTGTGAAAATGCCCCCTTGACAATCATGATATTCATGTAAGAAAATAGCGGATTACGACCCCAACAACCCAGTTCCTTCCCATTTCACACAGGTTGTATGGAAGGGAACTACGCAAGTTGGCTGTGCACTTCAGTCCTGCGATGGTATATTTTCATCTAACTTCGGGGTACGTACTCTCATCGTCATGTGTCCCGTTCTCATTTTGAAACATCCTTTCCCTCGCAGAAAGCCAAGTATTACGTCTGCGAATATCAGCCTCAGGGTAATGTCATCGGTGCTTTCGCGTACGTGTCTGTCTACTCAGCGACCCCATACAATCGTCACTAAGCTTACCACCATTTCGCAGACAAAACGTGCAGGCATAAAGTCTATCGTTGTTGTCTTTTGTGTTATTTTCGGTTCACTTTCTTTCTCGGCCGGGCCCTTGCAAATGACTTGCATTTTGAACTTCCTTCGTACTGTGTACCGTGTCGGCCTAGTGCTGTTTTGTCCTTGTCAATATATGCCGAGCTTGAGCTTGAAACAAAGTTTGTTGTGAGCCATGAGCGTCTCCAGCACTCAAAGCGGTCTGAGGCAGGTTGTCCTTTGACCTCTTCCTGCATGCCTTCCGCATGGCTCGAGGGACAACTACCCTCTCCTTACTCTTCTATGCCATCAATGTCTTGGTGACCACATTCTTTGTCTGTCTGTCCTGCGTCGCACTTCTTTCACAAGCAGTACGATCGTCAACCCACCAGTCATGGAAACAGAACTTCAACGCTGCTATCATTGGCGGAACGTACGCTGCAGTCGTACGTACATAACATGTGTTATTCGCCTTGTGCTGAATCTGAAGCTGGGTTGTCTAGGCTATGGCTTCTATCGGTTTCTGCTTGAAGCGTCGCATCGCAATACATAGGAGACTGCAGAGAATATCCAAGGAGTCCCGAACTCTTGAACGAGGGGATGTACCAAGGGTCAGTTCCGTACCCTATCATCTGACATCTCAACTTATACTGCCAACCGTTGTAGTCAGTATGGCGTTATATGCAACAGGAATACGCAAGGGCGTGTCTGGTCACTTTTGAAGCGGAACCAAAGGCTGCAGTGCAGCAGGGATGGGGGAAGCCTGGTACGTCAGCCTCTTACTCTCTTCGCACCATAAGTCTCATTTCATGTGCGGAACTAGGCACACCATATGAAGGAGTACAGTATCGGTCTACCCTCTTGCGTACGATACGTGATATTGGAAAGTTTCTCATCTATTGGTGTTTGCTGGAGAGACTAACGTGCTGCCGTGGACCGCAACAGACAAGCTAGCACACGCCGTGATACCCCGTCATCCTCCTCTTCGACCGCATGACCGCATGCTCCATCATTTCCGGTTCATTCTTCCTCTCTTCACGAAAGACGAGGAGGGACTTACACCTCTACATTATTACGACTCCGCTGTTCAGCTCGTCCGACATTCATCAAGGGAGCCCACAGAGGCAGAGTTCATTATTGGGATGAAGGCTGTTGAGGAGATCACTGAAACGTACGTGTAACATGCTTTCTTCAAACGTTCTTAATGACTGAGTGGTTTGCCATTTAGGTTGGAAGGTTGCCGCGCTGAGATGGAGGCTGGTTCGATGACGGAACGGTCCGAGTCTCTCTTCACAGACCCCGATGTTTTGTAGCATGTCCTACCCTCAGGAGTTTCCCAATGGATCATGACACTGCATGTCCCTCCTAGCTGTCCACTAGCTATTCCCCTGACTACAATGCTTGTTGACGTTGAAGTAACGTGCGGCAGAACGGATATGATGCTTATTTCATAGATTAGGGATACAACCTGCCAACCATCGGAGAATTACAGTACTTGACTTCACAGAATCATGAAAAGCTAAAACACAACCCCTCCTAGAATCAACGAAGTCCTTCCGCGTAAGTCTGCTTGAAGCCGGGTCGCTCAGTCCACACCTCCCAGTAAGCAGCAACCTTCCCAGGAACAGGGGCATGCAACTCTTTCTCTAGCACCTGTAGCTATCCTTGGTGGGGGTACCACCACAGAGGTTGGCAATACGCACAAGCCAAATGCCGATGTGGAAGTCATCTTCTCCAGGAACGTCACCGTTGATGAAACCGCTTTCTGGAAGGTAGCCTGGAAGTTCCTTGAGGATGAAGTCGGAAATGTTATTCCAGTGTTGGGTACACTGCTTGAAGAAGACTTGCTTCACTTCGTCCGACGCCTTGCCGGTGTAGATGTCGAGGACAGCACCGTTGGCCTGGATCTTGGGCTCGAATACCGATGTTTTAAAAGGCTCAGCCTCGGGGGTGTCAACGTATTTCAACAAGGCGTTTTGGCCTAGTATACAATCAGTAAGTATATCATTGTTAACAGACAAATACCTGTACTGACGGTTGTTGACGAAGACAGAAGCGAAACCAGAGGACGCGGCGGATAGGGATGTCTCGTCACGCTGAATTTTAAAAAATCGTTCAGTTAACAGGAACGAGGCGGAAACTACTGTACACCTACAGCAGCTAAAAGCGGAAAATTTGGGTCGAGGCTATCTTCGTGAATTCTACTAATCAAAGCGGGATTGCCATAGGGGACCTTTTTCGGAGCGTGCCCAATGAGATAGCGAACGACGTCGGTGGTGGTGGTATAGGTTCTCCCCTCGGCAACGAGGGCGGGGAGTGTAGCGTTCGGGTTCTGAAAGAGTTCAGAGTGCGAATGTCAATTTACGGTATTTACGCTCAAGCAATCCAACAAGACTTACAATCTTCAGAAACTCAGGATTGAAATTCTCGCCATTGACAAGGTTTATGACCTTGGATTCGATGGATTCAGACTGGTAGCCAAGCTCGATACTGGTATAAGTTGTGAGAAAGGTCAGTGCGTGTTTTAGCAATGCTCGTATCCAAATAACCGAAGCCTCACCGTGCAACCTCTGGTACGGCGGCCCAAACAGAGAGGGGGAAGGTGTAGAGAATTGGCTGTTTGTGCAAAGCGACCGTGAACACCAGATGATTCGGATACTATGTGGAGATTATACCTTGGACATGATGAAGTTGAAGTGGGAGATAGAGGAGGGAAGAGCCTCTGCTTGCTCCTTTATACTCATCTCGAGAGCTTATGGTGCCAGATCACACCTGTTGGTAACACAGCGTGCTACTCTGAGTAAGTTACTCTCTGAGCGATTGAAATGAAACGTTGGAACTCGGAGTTCTCTGGGACCACGTGATCGCGCCTGTGGCGCTGAATCAGGCTGCAGCACTTCAAAGCTTCAGCTTTCAAATACCACCGGTCACCACCGTTCTTGATAACCACCTCAACTTTCCTCTGAGTCTAGCACTCGGTGACTCTTCTGTCGCGTTCAGCGTGAAACGCTGTGTCAGCATCCGTGTGCCTTGACTCATCACCTACAAAGTATGCACCATCTGAGCCCCGTCCTTCCCCGTATGTATTCTTACACACGCCCATTCTCCAGCATTACAAGCGCAAACAAACCGCGTGTATGGCTCAGCGCGATATCGAACAGCCTAAACTCCTCCAGAGCCTCGATCCCGATGTCGTCCAAGTTGACAACCAGGATCTCTATCACCCCCTCTTTGCACACGACGGCGATTCAGTGCTATGTTCTCGAGACCGCACAATGTTCAGAATTCACAGCATCGTCCTCAGAGCCACATCCGGCTGGTTTAGAACTCTCTTCACTCTTCCCCAACCAACCTCTGAGTCTGACTGTGATCCACGTGTCAAAAAATCACACGGACCCCTTCACGTCAGTGAAGACGCTGCAACATTGGCAGCACTACTACAAATCGTTTGTGGTTTGGGCCCTCCAAATATCCCTGACATCGATGCTGCGGAAGATATTCTTGTCGCTGCGGAGAAATATGATATGGCTGGGGCTGTGTCCACAATCCGTCATGTCGTGATGCACCCTCCCATTATATCCTCCTCCCCCCTTCGAGTCTACTCCCTAGCCTGCTGTCGTGGGTGGGAAGACGAGATTCGCATGGCTTCTTCCCATACACTCAGCCTCGATCTCTGCAGTGATACCTCCATGGCGCAGCTACAACGCTGCGGTATGTCTTGCTACGATCTGGCGAAACTAATGGCCTTGCACCGTCAACGTCGGGATGATATCCGTACCAAACTGAGTAACCCATCGTTATTTTCAGCCAATAACGATAGCCCCTGTAGCAAATGCTCCTTCAAGCTAAGACATGCACGATGGGCCGAGTTCAAGGCGACATTAATCGAAACCCTCGAAACACATCCCCTCGGCGCAGCATGGACGCTGGATGACCTTTGGGAAAGGCCCCGTCTCTTTGAAATGTTGGACGATGCCTGTCCCGAATGTGGTACTCCGATGTACAGCGTGGAGTTCACACTCAAGCACCTAAAGTCGCTGGTGCAAGACCTGCCACAGGGTATGTTTCGCACCTACCACCACTGGGCATCGCTTAACAATGACTTCCACTTTCCTAGTCGTATCGACCTGATACACAGCACGCCCACCCATTGGATAACAACATTGCTGCTCGCTCATCCTAACCTCTCGACTAAATTCGCTTTAGACAACGACGTAGTATCAGGCGTAATACATTTGCGGTGCCTGGTTGATTATGTTACCTCGATGCACCGTTCAACTTGACACTACTGCTCTCCGGAGTTGCATGTCGCAAAGGGTGAGCTTTATCCTTTCGATCTATGCGCGTTACTCAGCTTATCAGCAGCAATACATTCAACCGCGGGGTTCACAGATCATGACCTATACATACTCTGGTGTGGGTGTTTCGTTCACCACTTATGGATCAGAATGAATTGAGATGAAGACGAAGGATCACCTGAGATCTAGAGAGCTGACTAAGACGCTGTGCAAAGCCTCGCTGATTACAATCAGTCCAGACCCATCGAATTTCTATATGTACTTGTGCGATAGAGTATGATCACTACCTCTGCCATTCCCACTGCAAGGGGGCGTGCTAGTGAGTGTCTTCATCCTCAACTTTCACTACTCACTGTATGAGTCATTCTTCAGAATCTCTCGCAGCTTTTGCAATGGAGATCTTCATGCAAAACATAGCTTTCAGTACGACAAAGAACCAATTGAAGACCGAATTGGCCCATCGTATACACCATCCTGACTATGCTCAGTACAGCGCCGGCCGTCCTATGAACCTTGAAGTATACATTCTGCCTAAGCGCAAGGGACGGAATAATGGCAGGCAGCAAGGGAGGAGTGGCAAGTTAACCTTACCCTCTGTGGAAGCCGGCAGACACTTCTTGCGCGAGTACAGTGGCCCTAACCCTCAGAAGAGCGTCACCGTTGGGACCCGCATCAGGTTCGCCCTGAGCAATGTTGCTCCTCGCTCCGACACCCTGGAATATATTCGTCGGCATCCTTACATCGATCCCTCCGCTCAAGAAGATTTGGAGGCACTCGATCAGGAGATCCAATCGCACGCCGTCACATTCAGCACTCTCCAATTCGGCTGGGAATGCCGGGATTACGCATTCTCGATCGAATGGGAGAGCGAGTGTGGCGTTGGTGGTGGAAAACTGTCTTTCAACACTGAACGGAGGGAGTTCCGCGTGGAGATATCCGGCGACGGGGTCACTCATATTGTGGCGGTCCGCGCTTCGCAGATTGTGTGGGCTTCCGCTGGCTACGACGATGGCCATCCGATCATCTACTTCACTCTGTCACATCCCCCCGCATTCGAGTCAGAAAAGTCTGGCATTGCGAACCTATTCGCAGCTATGTTCCTCAACGCGACCCAAACACCGCCACTGGCACCCCGTAATCGGCACACCTCCTTCAATGGCAGTCATACGGCCGTTGCCCCTTATACCTCCACTGCGATGCGGCTGGTGTGTAGCAGTCGACGCGATGTGGACAACTTTCGTCAACTCTGCCGAAAGGTTCACACTCGCTTGGATGACTACCTCTACCCCGCCGTACGCAGAAATCTGTTCTCCGAACTTCTTCGTCAGCAATATACCGAATGGGTCTCAGGGATGAAATGGCCTGTGGCGTTTCAAGTGGAAGCGTTAACCCGAAACCTACTTTTCGACTTCAAGGAGATCTTGGAACTTCGTGATGATATCGACGACATGGTGCTGGAGAAAGGTTTTGTCTATGCAACTGCGTTTCTCCGACACTTTGCCACCAAAGCCAAAAGCTGGTTCTGGGACGATCATACCGAAGAGAATTGCGAAGCTGCTGCCGACACACCGAGAGAGTTCTTTGCTCGCTGCGTTCGCGAGTTTGCTCCTCCTACTCCCATACGAGGCGGACTTCCTGGTACATCGGATCTTTTTGAGTGTCTCCACGTCACTGTCACTCCTACAACTATGACGTTGGAGGGCCCATATCCTGAGAGGTCGAATCGCATCATACGACAATACCCTCTGGACCACGACAGCTTCATGCGCGTCAGTTTCGCCGATGAAACTCACTTGCAATACCGTTTCGACCGGGAGATAGACGGCCGAGCCTTCATCCACGAACGCTTTGGTTCTATCCTTTCTAACGGATTAGAAATCGCCGGACGTCATTTCGACTTCCTTGCTTACTCGCAATCCGCTCTTAAAGAGCACGCCGTGTGGTTCGTCAAGCCCTTCGTCGACAGTCATCGGAATACTGTGAACGCCGCGTCCATTATTCGAGGGATAGGGTCATTTGAAAGCGTTGCTGGTGACCCTAGACTCATTTACTGTCCTGCCCGCTATGGTGCTCGCATTTCCCAGGCGTTTACTGCAACAGATTCCTCCATCAGCATCGATCCTGGTGAGATCAAAATGTTGAATGACATTAAGGATCCCACCGGTCAGTGGTGCTTCACTGACGGCGTCGGCACTATCTCGCGCGAATTGGCCAGGGAGATATGGAGGGGACTCAACCGCAGACGGAAGCGTCACAACCGCAGAGCCTCCCCGGCAGCATTTCAGATCAGGTTCATGGGGTCGAAGGGCATGGTCAGCGTCGACTACACGCTTACTGGTCGCGTTATCTGCCTGCGTCCCTCCATGATCAAGTTCGAGGCTCCGAACTCGAGGGAGATCGAGATTGCCAGGGCCTTCGACAAACCAGGACCGTTCAATCTGAACCGTCCCCTTATTATGATCCTGGAAGGCCTCGGGGTACCGTTCGAGACATTCCAAACGTTACAAAGGACTGCAGTAACCAACGCGCAGCGTTCTATGGACTCCCTAGCTCGAGCTGCACAATTACTAGAAGCATATGGTCTGGGGATGTCCTTCCAGCTCACATCCGTCATGATCAGCTTGGAGAAGCTTGGCCTCGGGTCTCTCTTCTGGGATTCATTCTGGCAGCAGATGATGACGTTCGCCATCCATCACGTCCTTCGAGAGCTCAAACACCATGCAAGGATTCCAGTCCCTGACGCGTATAACCTTGTGGGTGTTGCGGATATTCATGGATGGCTCGAGGAAGGGGAGATTTTCGTTCACATTGTAATGACGAAAGAGGACTCGTTATATCTGGAGGGTCCGACCATGGTATCTCGCTCTCCGAGTATTCACCCCGGAGATGTGCAGATCGCGCATGCTATCGGTCGACCACCACCAGGTTCTCCGTTTGCACAGGAGCCTTTACGCAACTGTATCGTGTTCTCCATCAAAGGTCAGTTCAATTTGAGTGAGATTGTACCGTCACTGAGGCAATGAATATTTTTGAAGGGGAACGACCTTTAGCTTCCTGCCTAGGCGGAGGAGACTTGGATGGTGAGCCTGACCACTCTACTTGTCCTCAATTACCCTGGTCTCAGTACGTTGACTTGACTGCTGTTTTCAGGAGACCTATTCGGTTGCACAACTGTTGCTTCCATGTTACCTCCTAGGACATATGAACCTGCGCCATACACAGCAGCTGGTCGTAAGGAATTGGACCGCCCCAGCACGATGCAGGACGTGGCTGAATTCGTCACGGAGTACATCTACAGCGACGTGAGTTACATCCTCCAACTTCTTCGAGAATAACGTAATAACCCAGTCGTCCCGCTGTCAGAGCCTTGGGATTATCGCCAAGAACTGGTTAATCATCGCAGACCAAAGCGACCTCGGCGTCCACGACCCCGATTGTCTGATCCTCTCCCAACTGCACAGCGACGCCGTGGACTACCCCAAGAGCGGCAATCCAGTTTCCCTTACGAAACTCCCCAGGAAGAGATTCAAACAGCGTCCAGACTGGGACGCACCAGAGACGAAAGATTCTGCGGACACTACGGAATACTACAAGAGTCACAGACACATCGGCCGGCTCTTCCGAGAGATCAGTCTTCCTGCGCTCCCCGAGGCGCAGAGAGTACAAAGAGACCAACGGCGCAGGTTGAGGGAGGAAGAGCAGTGGTCGTTGGAGGACGTCTTGAATGCGTTCGAGGACGATTACGAGGACAACGAAGAAGACCCGGATATGGTACGAGAAGCCGTTCAGCAGCGGGTGCTGGGATTCATCCCACTCGGAAGCCACGACGACGGGCTCGTCGCTGAAGTATGGGAGTTGTTCAACAACTACCGATCTCAGCTGCAGACGATATGTGCGGACAACACGGTGTCGCGCAACCGCTCTGCGATGTTGACCGAGGAAGAAGCTGTCGTTGGGACCATCGTGGAGAAGTGTTCGCAGCCGAGGTGGCGGAGGGACCAGATTTCAAAGTTGAGAGAGCAGACGCACGCTCTGGTGCAGAGTGTTGCTCATCAGCTGGAGGGGGAAATCGGTACGTTGCCAGAGAAGTCGTTGGAGAGGGCCTGGGTGGCGTACAGGATGTCCCTCCTAATGGAGGAAGGGTATTTCGGAGCGAGGAGCTTTGGTTGGTTTGCTTTGCGGCAGGTGTTTGATGCGATAAAGGTGATTGAAAACGAGAACCAGGGTTTCTTCTAGGGAGGATCGCAGAACGATATATGATAGTATACAAGGATGTGGAGGTGAGAGGTGTACATTGTATGATACAGAAGTTGGTTCCAGTAAGAATAAGCATACCGGATGACTGTTTGCGAGAAGGTGTAATGAACGACAATGGATGAGAGTGACTGGGTGGGGTATATGGGGGGTAAGGGTGGAGAACCCAACTAGACCGAGGTTACCTCTTCGTCGAACTAACACAATATGTGAGTCAGTCAATGAGTCGCTCCCTCCTGAAATGCATAGAACGTACCCCAACAGTTGAAGGCAACCTCTCCAGAATCGACCGCAAATTATGCAACGTACTCTCCGCATTATACAAGCTCTTCTGGCACCTCGGACACTTTGAATCCAACACATCCAGTAACTCCGGTCGCTCCAGTAGATCCTTCTCCGCAACAATGAATGGCTTGTCTTCCAGACTCGACACCCAAGCATACTTAAGCGTATGCCACCTGGAATGGTTGATATCCGCATTGCACCCCGTACACTTCCCCGGAATTACGTTCGCGTAGAACAAGTCCGTGGAGTCGAGCTCCCTTCGGAGTTGGTCCCTCCGTACGCGATGTAACAGTAGTAACCTCGCGAGGTCGGCAGACCCGACGAATCGAAGCTCGGACACGTTTTCTGGAGCGAGCAGGTCCATGTGCAGGGTATGTGAGGATGCGGTTTTGGCAATGTCCAGCCATCCCCAGCGACACGCGAGGGCATAGACACGGACGGGGTGGGTTTTGACGAGGTTAAGGGAGACGGAGAGACGTACGATGGAGGCTGCACCTGGCATGTCGTACTTCTCCACGACTTGGAGAATGTCCTCGATGAAATCCATGGAGGTTTGCATCCGTGAGACTGGGATCTCCTTCCCGCATATCATGCTGAGAAGGACCTCGAGGATGTCTGCGCTTTCGTTCATCGGGATCACCTCTGCTGGGCATGTGGACGAGGATTGCGAGGATTGCGGCAGAGTAAAGAGAGTGCGAAACCATCCTGAGGCGAGCTTCAGGACGATGGAGTGCATACGGAAGTGGATGCCCTCCTGGGAGGAGAGAACGATGTCTGTGTCTTCATCGGAAAACTGAGGATGTATTTTGTTATCTAGGGAGGTTGAGGTGGCTGGTAAAGGGACTGATTCTGGGAGATCTTTGACTTGGGTCCGAGGTGTCGTTGTTGACTGCGAGGACATTGTGAGGACTTTGAATGAGGAGACAATGGACGCGCCACCGTTCATTTCTTATGGGCGCTACATTTCCCCACACTTTTGTGGAACAATGATCTATGTAATCGTATTATCCTGCTGCTCTATAGCTGAAGCACAAATCCCAAGCAACATATTAGGATATTCTAATACCTCTACAAACCCCAGGCAGATCAGAACAAAAAGACCTGGAGAGAGTACGACGTGATGAGCAGCTGAAATGAAATAAGAAGAGGTGAACCCACCTGGTCCACAAGCTTGCTGACAGTGCGAGGAGCAGGGTAGTTGAGCTCCGCAAGGTGTTTTCTAGAAACCACAGTCAACAAAAGATGTGTGGATCATCGATGACAAAGAACTCACTTCATGGCGTTCATCATGGGTGGGGGGCCTGCAAGTAGAAGCTCGGTGAGACAATAATCCTCAGAACAAAAACATGCACGTACCACACATCAAGATCTTGATGTTGTGGTCTGTAGGAGGCATATACTTTTCAACCTGCTCCTTCGACACGAAGCCAATGCCGCCAGTCCAGCCCGCAGGAGGGTTGTTCAACACATAGTAGACCTTGAACCTGTCGCCGTGTTTTGCAGCCAGCTCATCCAACTCCTTCTTCAGCAAGATGTCCTCAAAGTTGACGTTGGCGTAGATAAGGTTGAGCTTCGTGCGGTCGAGGGGGTTCTTGAGCGCGGCGCGGATGATCTGGAGCATGGGAGTAATGCCTGTTCCACCGGCGATCATACCCAGCTCGCGTGAAAGCGAAGGGTGGTAGTTGAATTGACCCTTGGGACCTTTGACACGAATTTTCTGACCAATTTTGAGAAGTGAAACATGCTTGGAGATGTTACCCTGCTCATATGCCTGAAACCCGCGTTCGTGAGTACGTGGCACGTCGGCGTGAAAGTTAGGACGGAGGGCTTACCTTGATGAGCAAGTCAAAGTGTCCGAGGTCGTCGTCGCTGCTGGTGGGAGTATAGCTACGCATAATGTCCTTTCCGTTGATCTCAGCCGCGACGGAGATGTGCTGGCCAATGGGGAGACCGAGGACATCTTCGGGATGAGGCAACGCGAACCGGTAGCTGACAGTCAATGAAGGTCAGTAAGGTGACGAGGATGAAGTTAAAGAGCATACATGGCAGTGTTCGGAGAGACGACAATCTTCTCCTTGAGGGGAAACTCTTGCCATACAGCAGGGTCCAGTACAGGCTTTCTCTCTGAACGAACACGTCAGTGATGGATGAGACTCAAAGGTAGGACATACTCTTGGAGGCGAACTTCCAGTAGATGAAGACGGAGGTGGCCACAGCAAGGGCTACAGCAAAGACTTGAGCGTAGGGCATGGTATCCCCAGAAGAATGACTGGTGACAGGAACTGTAGACGGGTCGGGCTCAGTCACGGCTGGCTCGTCGGTGTCTAGACCAAGAAGGATGAGGTTGGCGATGTCGTAGCCTGCCTCCTTGAGCTTCTTGCTGATGAACTGAGAGACGGCGAGGAGAGCGAAGAAGACAACTGCGAAGGAGGAGAGGAAGGCGAGCTGGTACCTGTTGAACATTGCGGGGGGGTCTATGTGTGCTGTCTGGCGCTCGCGGTAATTTTGTTCGGCAAGGAATCGGAGTGGTACGAGTCGGATGGCATTGGGGCAGCGAACATACATATGATTTATGCTATGTACATTGGGGACGAACGTTGAACGTTGAACGTTGAACATTGGACATTGGACATTGCAAAATCAAGCATCTGGGCTGCACATCCATCAATAATGGCGGACGAGGACTGCAGCTGGCACAAACAGGGACAAACAACAGTTGGACGAGAAATCGCAGCGAGGTCGTCTCTTGTTCTCAACGCAAGTCCTCCACAGGAGCGGCATCCCATTTTCATTTTTTCTTCATCTTTCTTATTCCCCTTCATATTCGCAGCCCATCCCCTTTTACAGCTTCACTTCATCCCTCACGCCGGCGTGTGGTTCAATTCCTAAAATGATCCCTCCTACGACTCCAATGCCTCGCAGAAAAGGTCCCATGTCCGCCCTCAGAATCGACATAGACTCCCCAACACACCCTCCCAACATAGCCATCGCTCTCACCGACTCCCCTTCCACTATATCCTCTGCTACCTCAGATTCAGCCTCCTTCATATTCCCCCCTCCCACTTCCAAAGCCCGCACACGCAACATGAAGAAGCTCTCTCTCACCCTCCCGTCCGCCCAGTCCTCGGCACACTCCCTCACGATCCCCTCTGATCCCCCCGCCACCCAAGGCGTCTCTGCTGCTCTGCCTTCTGTCGCTCCATCCCGCCGCAGGCCTTCCGTCATCTCCCTCCCCAACACCAGCACCTCCGCTCTGCTCCATCGCAAAGATGAAATGCTCGATGGCGATGCTTCTCCCACCGCTCCATACATGGACGGTCCCATACAGATAATTCCTGGTATCTGGCTAGGCTCCGAAGATAACGCCCGCGATTGGGTCGCTCTTCGAGAGCGGGGAATCAAGGCTATTCTCAATGTCGCTCAGGAGGTGACCACCGTCTTCGACTCTCTGTCGAACCAGCCCCCTTTACGACCCTTCATGTCCACCCCGGATCTGGGTGCGACTGTAACCGACCCGGATTCAACATTCTATCCCTCCCACCTCCCGTCAGGTCGACCATCCATGCATTATCTCAAACTCGCCTGGTCTCACGGTCAGTCCAACCTCGTGACCGAGGGCTTTCCGGCTGCTATGGCCTATGTCGATCAAGCTCTGGAACGCGGAGACGGTGTGCTGATACAGTGCGTTCATTCTCCGTTCATTAATTATCGCCCGCCCGATCGACTCACACGCTTGCTCCAGCTGTCAATGTGGTGTTTCCAGATCAGCCACGCTTGTCATAGCGTTGGTCATGCGTGCTGCCGCACTGTGCTCACCTTCCGTTCCACCCGATGTCTGGGCTCTCAAGGGCATGCAGGGAGCGTACGCCTTCGTGAAAGAGAAAAGCCAATGGGTCGGGCCCAACATGTCGTGAGTAGTTCGTTGTCGTGTTGAAACACCGTGCCTAAACTCGCGCCAGTTTGATTTATCAGCTGCTGGATTACGAGCGCACGTTCAAGCCAGCTGATTCACCAGCGGCTTCAGATAAATCATCCATGGTTTCAGAAGAGGAGGAGTGGGGTCGACGCCGTCGGATGATGGAAGACGATGAACATGATAGAGAGAGCGTGGAGGTCATGCGCGAAGCACGTGCACTGGACAAAGCCATGGAGGACCGCCTTCTCGCGCGTAAACCATCGGCTTCGTCGATCGCTTCCTCGACTTCGAACGGAGTGGGCATGGGCCAGACCTGGCGGAATCGCTACGGAAGCCATCGCAAACGTACCGGTTCGATTGCCAGCATTGTTACCACAGGCAGTGTCTTGAGTGAAGACCTTGTTGAGGAAGATGAAGAGGCCGAGCTGCTTGGTGTGAGCGGTGGATTCACGGAAACCACTTGCTCAAGCGCTGAGCCCACTGAAGATGAAACGTCTTCGTCGTGTTCTGGTGATTCAAAACCTCGTCGAACCTCTCCATGTAGTTTCGTTGAACATTCTGCCTTTTCCGCAGCTCGTCTACCCCCTCCAACTGCCCCTGCGCACAAGCAGACGTTTGTCCTACCGCCCGTTCCGGCAACAGCGATCAAGGCGACGTTTGACCTCCCTTCACGTGTTCCAGCGAAACCGAAATCACGTCGTCGCCCCCCACCACTCTTTGGCACATTACCCCCTGTGCCCTCGTCACCTGTGACACCCAGTGTGGCGAATACCACCGCACGCCCACGGACAGAAAGCCGCAAGCCGTCAACGCCACCCGCATTCCTGCGCAAGTCATCGCATAGCAGCACCAAGTCTACCTCTTCTTCAGTCTCAATACCCCTATCGGCGACACCCTCCCAAACACTGTTTGTATTTCCACCTTCGCCAACGAATGCAACGTCTCTGCGCACGCCATCAACGATGACTCTCACGTCCAACTCATCCCTTCCCTTCCCGTCTGTATCAACACCGCGCATATCTACCTTCCGGTCCGCGCAGGGCAGAAGTCGATCGTTCATTGGCCTCGGTGCACCTTCCACGCCTACTGTTGCATCTTCACGTGTAGATGCTCGTGGCTGGGTCGGTTTCAACTGAATGAACGCCTGCCTCTTCCTGATTTGACGGGCAGGGCGTGGGTCAGGTCCTCCTTTGTTTATAGTTGTCTTTATTCATCGGACGTCTCTGTCGTAGCCAGGCTACGGATGAGCTGAGTGGGGTCTATTTACAGGCAAGTGATTAGCTTGCTTCGTTTTTAAATTCTGGACAATGCCTGGCTTTTTATATCCTCCACCCTTCGCTACTTCACTTCTTGCATTGCTTCAACCACGCATTTCCCGCATCTTTGCTCATTTCTATTCTGTGCCATATTTCAATCCCTCTTCATTCTTCTTCTTCGGAGTCACGATCACTGGGCCTAGATCTCACTACCCTTTCTCTGGCACGCGCGTTCCCTCACCTCATTGCATGCATGATCATTCCTCCTAGTACCCCTTGCAAAGGACCTTCATTGACAACAACTCATTCAACCCGAACTTTGACATTTTCATTTGATACAGCCTTTTTTTCCGGCCCATCCCCTGCATTTTGCATTGTCTGAATCTTTGAAACTCGTCGTCGTCGTCCTGTCTGTCCTCGTCTCGCATGTACAACAATCACCCCATTTTCGCATCTCCACTGTCCAACACCATCGTTCTCCTTTCGTTCGATCGTTCCTTTCATTCGTTCTGGTTCTGGTGCGTGAATCTTGGTAAAAGTCCCTCTTCTTTTCCCCCTTGCGTCCTATATTTCCTGTCCTCTACTTCCTTCCATCCTCCTCCGCATCTTTGACTTCTTCTCTTCCTTCTGTATTTCTTGCTGTTACATAGGTTCAGTTCACTTGTGCCGCTCCGCAGAGCGGACCCCGTGCAGATCAGAACGAAAAGAACGAATAGATCATCCTCATCCTCTCAAATGTTTGTTTGAGTGAACTGAAATTGCGGCAACAGTAAAGAAAGCATTCCATTTGTTGGTGTAAGGGAGAGAATAAATATAACCAGAGAAGACTAAGGTGGCTAGCGGAATACCCTCCCAACACTGTTCTTCACTGCGCTGGTAAGGAGCTGTCCACCGATACCGCCCATTCCTAGACCCCAGCCAGACCCCGCAAGTTGGTTGGCCCAGCGAGATTTCGCATCGCGGTCTCTGTACGAGAACAAAGGACTTAGCATTGATGGAGGGACTGAAAAGTAGTGGAGCTGAGGGTGACGTACGCGTATGTGAAGCCGATGGCGTTGGTGATGTTGAAAACGAGTGCGAGGGCGACGATGGGGATGAAGCTGCAGTGAGATGTTACGAATTGAGTGCCGCTAGTCCAGCTGGTTTGTGAGAGACACGTACGATGCGCTCAGTTTAAGTATTGAGACGATGAGGAGGGCCAGCCAGAGGAACGGGAAGCTGTAAAGTGCAATCTATGCGCACAATGCACATGTCAGACCAGATTAACACACATTCGTTGAACGCACACACCCAAAACATCTTGGAGTCTATCGGATTGGCTGGCTGCGTTGGCTGGACATGATATTCAAGTGGGCGTGCACAAATGACAGCGGGTGGGCACGTACGTCTCGGCTCTCAAATACCCAATAGCTCTCCCCGTCCTCATCGACTTGGTTCCAATACCTCAAGCCGACCAATGTCCGTCCAGCAACATTCTGCACCACACGTTGGTCAATTGCACGAATCACAATTAAAAGAGAGCTCACTCTTGTATTCCAGAAATCCATAGCCAGCAGAACTACGACCACCACCGTCTGCACCCGGTCCGTCAGCCTCACATTCCACACAAAAGCAGTGATTGATTTGGGCTCACCGAAAGCACATAGTTGCTCGTAAAGAAGCCGCATAAGAGGTAAACCGCAATGGCACCTATCCGGAAGATGTAGAGAAAGAATAGCGCGACGGGATGAGCTGACTGCGGGGACCAAGTGAGTTATAAGCAAGCGCGTCGGGTGCACAGTCAAGGGGCCGACCAGCGTACTTGTCGAAATATACCAGCAATACCTAAGTTACAGACCTCGCTGTGAATATGAAGGCTGCAAGCTGCAAGAGATGTCAAAGACTTACCAGCTTCTGCATCTGCGGGTGTGGAAGCCAGAGAGGTTGTTTGCGCTGGTCGAGTACCTGGGTTGAGCACTACGGGTGTTCGCGGTACGTTTGGGATTGTCCCCGACACCTGCGTTGGTTCTGGCACTTCATCAGGTTCGATTGTATCGAGTAGAGGAGTCGAGACGGATGTGCTCATGGTGGGTCAAGACGAAGCTTCCTAGACGCCCATGAAGTGATCAAGTTGAACCTCACCCAGTTCCACTGACGCTTTCTAGTTGGACATGGCCCATATACCTGCAGCAAACTCAGGGCGTGTTGACCCAGAGAACCTATCGGAGAGTACACCTCTTCTTCCTCAAACAAATCATCGCTTCATCGACCCCGAAGTGCAGCGACTTCTCGCACTTCCTCGCCCCGATTTCGAGAGAGAATTGGAGAGAAGTGCTGGTGGCTCCGTTGTTGGCAAGGCTTTCGACACCGTTGTACTCATTCACCTGCGAGCCATTACACGTGCACGCTGTTCTATTCCGTTGCGCGGAGATAATCTCGCCCCCGACAACAATGCCCTCCAAGACATGCATACTATTGATACAGCCCTGGGTCAGAATGCACACTTTCTGGAACAAGTATCATCCGTGGAGGAATATGAGACGTTCTTGTTGACAAGTTTCCCATTCAATCATATCAGCTGGAGGACGATCCGCTGTGAGTTTGAATCCACCTTCGAGCCGTCCTAAAGCTGACTAGGGCGGATAGTAATCGACCTCCTGTGCAGTGAAGACTTTCCTCAAAGTTCTATACGTCATCCCATACTCGAAGCAGGATTACTGAGGATATGGAAGGAAGGATACTTGCCCTATCAGCGTAGAAAATACGCTGTACTGCCAATACTCGCCCGCCTCTGTCCGCCTCGGTGAGTAATTATCTTCTCCTTCTCCAACGCTCCAGCTGAGGGGATACATAAGAGTGATACACTTATTGGATCTGATATTTTATTCCACCTACTTCTTTACGCTTGCTTCTTATGCTGTCCGACCATCATACAAATCCACGGAGCCAGTGACCACCCAGTACCCTGGGTGGAGTGAGCTGCTGCTCATGGTGTACGCTCTCGGGAGATTGTGCACTCGATGGGATGCCACCATTGTCCCTTTCCTTTTAACTCTGCTAGCCTTCCTCTCCTGTCTACCCGCTATCCCTCGCCCCCAAGACGGAGCATACGCTGTCCTGCTACTGGCATTATCTCTTCATGTGTTGCAACTCCATCTTCCTCGCCCTCCCAGCCCTCTAGTCCTCTTGCCATTCGTAACGATCTTCCCACTCGCCACCTTAGTACAGCATGGTATCCTCAAGATCTTCCTACCCGTCATCGCGTTCTTTCTCCCCGCCCTCTTACTCGCCTTGTTCTTACTTTCTTTGTCTCTGTCAGATTTTCTCCAAGGCTTGCATCTCATTGTCCGCTCCGCGTCAGTCCCTTCACCGATAGAAGCACGCACAGGTTTTCTCGCCTTACTGGCAGCTGTCTTTATTCTCGTCCTTTGTTCGTTAATGATGTTCGTCTTGGTTTACCCTCACTTCTCATCCGAAGATGCACCACCTTCACGATGGGATCGTTATTCACGACCCATCGGGCTGGAAGCACGACGAGCGATGATATCTATTATTGCAAAGTACTCTTTCTCGGATTCGACAAGCTTTCCAGTACCGCTCAACCTTGTATCTTTTACTTTTGTTGCAGTACCCTCTTGGACTCTATCTCTTCTTGGTTTCGAGGACTGGCAGTCACGGATGCGGACCGTTGATGACATTTTGTGGTTGATATTTGCCGCACCTCTTGCTTTTGTTATATCAGGATTGTATCTGTGGGGACTCATCTAAGGATTGTACTGTAGTGTCGTATTGTATTCAAGCTGTAGGACATTCAAGTTATGTTTACTTATTTAACTTATCGGTTGCGACAGCGGGCGCTAGTAAACACGCTGATCTGTCCCTTTGCTATCTCCGACCACCATCATCTACTCGCCAGAGAGTCATAAGGATGCGGGCACCATGAGTTCAAAAAACAAAACGTCGCAGAAGAAGGCGGCCCCTGCTGCAAAGAAGAGAAGAACGAATAGTGCTGCCTTCGGTCAACGCACGGAGGACGATGACCTTCCTGCCGTGCGATCACAATATAACATTCCTTCGGCCTCTGCTTGGTCTACAAGGAAGGTTTCCACAAGCCAAGTGTTGCCACTCACAGCTCTATGCATCCAATCTGTTGCACGCAACTTTAGGAGAATTGCTGCCAGAGATGATGATTGGCTTGCCATAAAAGCGTGGTTTCAGAATCTCCCAGAGGCTCTGATCCCGAAGTTATTCGCGGCTCTGAGGACTACATGCCCAGAGGTGCTCAGCAATAGGCAGATAACGGTATGGAGTTCACACTTGGTTTATATCGCTGCGTTCACCGCCCACTTTACATATCAGTACTTCGTACGCGGCCGTTCCGTCACGCTCACAGATAGTCTGCCTGGTGTTGATACGCAAACAGTGAAGATGTTATCACAGGGTCCCAACAAACGGACTCTTCGAGAGGTTCATCTCATCGGTTTGTCCAAGATATCTGATGATACCCTCGCCGGAGTTATGTCTTGGCTGTCTGCTTTGGAGGTTCTCAACTTAAGGTACTGTCTTCCCTTTCGCGCTATCAGGCTACGGCTAATTGACACGAACAGAGGATGCACGAAAGCCGGACCAAAAACCGCTGTGGCCGTTGGGAAAGGCTGCCACAATCTTGTGACACTAAATCTAAACTACACCTCGGTCACTCCAGTATCATTGGCCTCTGTCCTCGAAAAATGTACTGCTCTAGAGATAATCAAACTGGCCGGTATACCTAACTGGGTAATCCTTCCTCATACATATAAGAGCCATTGCTAATTCCTATGTCATTGTAGAGTGATGCGACTGTCGCGAAGCTGTGGGCAGAGTTAGATCTGACCAGCCATCCCAATACTCGTCTACCCAATCTGAAGACACTGAAACTCAGACAGACAGCTGTCACAGACACGACTATCAACCAGTTTTTGCTGATCTGCCCAAATATTCGCCGATTGGACTTGTCCTTCACTGACGTACGACAACCCCCTGCACTCCAAACCAATCACTCACTCGAGAAACTCGCTCTCACATCGACTCGAATGTCGATGGAAAGTCTCCTATCAATCCTGCGCAACATGACAGGACTTCGCTCCCTTGCTCTAGGAGGATTTGGTGCTGGCAGGGGGCTCTCTGCGTCGATTTCCAACACATCCGCTATGACACTCACTGATGATGCATTACAAGGAATTACAGACACTCTCGCGAAGTGTGACATCCTGGAGAACGTCAGTTTGGTTGGCAATACTAAACTGGGCACAATGGGAAGGCAATCAAGGGCACTTGCTGACTTCATCCAACGAGTAGGAAGGCATTGCACCGTATGTAGATCCTGACACGCTTACGCCCTTGATGATTCGCTTACAATCCCTCACTTTGTAGAGCCTAAACCTGGCAGGCATATCATCATTGCGGTCGATGGATCTTGCAGGACTAGTTCCAGATGTGTCAGAGGAGGAGCCACGTCTGAAAACTTTGATCCTGAACAACACCAATATTGATGACGATGCAGCCCCTTTCATCTCGAGCTGCGCTGACTTGCAGATACTTGAATTAGCGGGTACAAAGATCACCAGTGAGCTCGTTGAAGTGCATGCTTGACAATGTGAAAAGCTCATGCTCATCATGGTGTAACCCAACATCCAGGTGCAGGCATATTCCCTATCGTCGACGCATGCACCAGTCTTGCACAGCTGAACCTCACAAGCTGTCGGGGTGTCAGTGTCGTGGACCGACGTCGGTTCTTCGAGGTACGCAACTGGATGTCCATGATAGGATATTGACTGAGACGCTAAATCCGCACATAGGTATGGGAGAACGAGTGGAAAGATAAATGACATTGCCACAAACAAGGAGAACATAACGGAAGGCACACGAGTATATACGACACGAACATCTATGCAGGAACGCACTGCGAGTAGACTGTATGCGATAATCAGCGCGGGTTGACCGAAGTGGCAATGACATGTACTTACATGGGTTTTGTACTACGCAAGTCGATCCGGCTGCAAGGAGATATATTAGTACTAATGTCAAGAGGGCGATCCATGAATACTCACATGCGCACAAGGTGGGTCCAGTGAACCCGCTTCCACCACACTGACCATACACGGTCTGGGTTGCTTGGGGTGAAGACGCTCCTGAGGACGATGGCGTAGGGATTGCTGTGCTACCCGGACGAGAGGTCGTAGCTGGAGCCGATGTGGGGACGGCGACCGGTTTGGATGTTTGAACAGTGGCCGGTGCGGATGTAGGAGACGAAGAAGGTGCTGTAGTTGGTTTGGCAGTAGGTACCGACACTGGAGCAGTACTTGGTGTTGCAGAGGGTGGAGGGGCCGTGCCGGAAACGTCTCCATAGAAGATGCCACGGCCGTTGGTACCGATGTAAACGCTATACCGACGCATTCAATCTTCATGACGAACATTGATATATGAAACGCAGATCTCACCGCCCATAAATTCTAGGATCAGCAGCGATGCAGTTGGCACTGGCCGAACCAAATCCATGGGCAGCGTCGTTGATCTTGACCCAGTTCACTCCTGCATCGTCCGATCTGAAGTAACCAACTTCGCCAATGTTCGCAGCGGCAAATACGGCCGGGTATCCACCGGTTTTCGCAGGGGCTCCGAGTGCGATAGCCCACGACTATGAAACATGACATTCGAGTTTAACCGAGCAGGAAGAATACGGGTCACATAGAATCATAGATCGTACCTGTGTAACACCCGAAACGGCGGTGAAGGTAGCACCAGATGTTGTAGAGTGGAAGAGGCCTTTGTCGGTTGATACCCACACATCACCAGTGACACCGGGGTTCACAACAATCTTTACGGGAGCGGTAGATGCGCCGAGGATTCCAGTCGTTTTGAATGTCTTGCCACCGTCAGTGGACAGGTAGAACTTGGAGCCTGACGCGCCATAGAAGATGGAATTGTTCTTCTTATCAGAGGCAATAGCAGCGTCAGAAGGGAGGGAGGGGACCGCAGCGAATGGATTAGTGTACTGAGACACCAGAACGCCGTTGGCCGACGTTCGCCATAGAACGGTGTCTCCATCAGCAGAAAGGGCCACCTTGCCTCCTGAGACGTTATCCGCTGCACCGTAGTCTTGAGACCTGTTACACGATGATCAAAGAAAGTGTGAGTATGCAGGTGGTAATATCAGTCAGAGATGATTATACGACTAACCATGTTGCGCCTGAATCTGTAGATAGGGCAACTTGCTTTCCCGACGAGCTGTCCCCGCTTCCAATGCGAACAATATTGGTGGGCTTATTCCCAGCGAAGTCGACATCTACGGAGGAAGACCAAGTGGGATTGGAGAACTCGTTGGCGGGTGCAGTCGTCAGGGAAGTATGAACGAAGCCTGAAGTAAACTGTTCAGTACAAAGGATGACGATGATTACTCAAATGACCATCATCACCTTCGATGTCACCAAGGGCGGAGATCAATGGTGGCCCAGTCGGCGGCGAAATCAAGCTTTGCACAGAGGTCTCCTCGATGCCATCGGCCAAAGACTTCAACGTGATATTGCGAGTCGTGTCCCATTTCAGAAGATCACGGCCACCTAGAATAGTCGCACCGGTACCGTACAGCCAGTGGTTTGAGTCGAAGGGGTTGATGGCTATTGATTCCATCATCCAGCCAATTTGCTGCAAGTCTCGGAATCAGTCGTAATTTTGCGCAATAATGAGCTAAACAGACTCACCAACGTACCGAGGACAGTTTCGTCGGAATTGGGACCAAGCCATGGCGCCAGGGTATCGTCGAACTTGTAATATCTATTCATAGTTGGATATCCCTCCCATTCCCAAAGGGCAGTCCAGGTGCTGCCACCGTCCGTTGAACGGAAGATCTGCCCATCTGGCCACCAGCTGTTCAAGGCTGCAACCATGACTGTCCCTGGCCTCTGAAGATCGATGGCGACGCCACCAAACCCGAAGTAGAGGTCACCTAGATGCGACGGATGAGCATTAGACAAAGACGATAGGAGCAGCACCCATATGCATACCCCCTGAAACTGGCGTAATATCCGCCCAGGTTCCCGACGTAATATTAAACTTATAAATATTTCCCTGGATAATTGCGTGAGCGAGTTGAGTGGATGTCGTGAATTGTACCGGTGAGCCAGGAAACTCACAAAGGTTCCGTCGTACGGTCCTAAGGGAGTGGGTCAGCGTTGTCCAACTGCCAGTGAGCCATAAATATCAATTACCTGCACCATTTGATGTAGATACATAAAGCGACTTCTCAACGGGGGATAAGACACCTTTGTGTGGGATGTTCGTGTTATTGAAAATGCCCTGATGAGAAACAGCAGCCCCTGAAAGGCGTGTACAATTAAATTTCAAGTCCAAGTGCATCACAATGACAACACTCACAAGTATTTCCGGCATCGTTGGAAACAAATACGTTGTCTGCGCCGACGGTGGCGACACCAACGAAGATACGCGGAGTGGGCTTTCCGGATGAGCCGGATGTAGAATCGAAGGTAACCCATGAAACTCCTGTTTGATCGTTATTATAGCCACTAGTATCGGTCGGATCGGCAACAAAAGTTCCTGAGGATAGGTTAATAAAAACCTATGGTGTAATTAATAAGGCAAGACATGTTGCTCACCAGTGTTGGGGAGACCTTTTACTTGCGCCCAAGTCTTTCCAAAATCACTTGATTTCCAGAGTCCATGACCACTGCGAGCACCAAAGAACAAAATGTTGTTTGAGTTGGGATCAATGGCGAGGCGCTATTTCTCAGCTTTAGAAAAGTATCAATGAGCGATAGGTTCAACACATACTTCGCCCATTCCGCGACCGGGCATATTTCCGCCGACTTTAAAGGGCAACGAGGATGGCGTGAATGTTTTCCCCTGGTCAGTGGAAATCAGGATTTGGCCATTGTTGGGGTCCCAACTATTCGTGTACATTCCGGTGGCCTACAGAAAATGATGAGAACACGAACAAGTATGAATGAGCACGATACTAACAAGGTAAAGGCGAGTGGGGTCCACTGGATCGGTTGCCAACGCATCGACTCCCCAATAATTCCACCTGGCGTCGTCGGCGAAGTCAAGGAGGGGGGTCCAGGTGTCATCAGCATTCAGCTTGTAAGCACCGCCAATATCCGTGCGGGCGTAAGCCAGCCCCTTCTGAGAGGGATTGAAGACGATGCCTGGAACGAACCCACCACCTCCACCTATCTTGACATTCTTCCAGGTGTAGCTCTGGGAGGAGACAGAGAGCACCGATGGAATTGCGACAGCGACGGCAAATAGCAGTCGGTTCAAGCTGAGTTGACCCATGTTTAGCAGTGGGCGATTTGAGATCGTCCATGGGATGCCTCCGCAACGGATTTATACTGAAGTGGCGGCGATATCTTTCCCAAAAGGCGAGCTCAAGGTTGGAGGGAGCTATGGAATTCAAGTCGCCTCTACCACCGAAGTTCTTGCGACCATGGCGAGCTATGATCACGGCATGAGTATACGTGACCTTTGACATAGCGTCCTGAAAGGTTGGTGCACCGAGATTTGAAGGCGGGATCGGCAGAAGCTACCAGACGGAGCCGGATTGCGAACTTCGAAAGAGAACATATGACCACTGACTTGTGCCGGTGTCCTTGAGTAGTAATTTAGAGTACTGAGATTATGCCATGAAAAGCCACTGCCAGAAGAATCCTACATCAGTGCTTGGTGACTGATATTTATGGTATGAACTCGGAGTATTGAAGCTTAGCCTATGTCAGATCAGTTGGTTTCGTGCTGGGAGGCTTGAAAACTAACCTCACGTTCGCGTAGCGATCAAGCAGGCGTCGCGGGGTCGAGGTCAAGTGACAAAGGTTCGACGTGAGACGCATGTGCGTATCGCGTCACGGTCGGTAGGATGGCGGGATGACCTGCCAGCGAGGCTATATGCCATCTGACATCGTCAGGTCACCATCGCTATGAAAAGCGACCAAACGGATGAACCGTGGGCTAAATCCTGGAAGTTCTATCTTAGAGCGTTCATTCATGGAAAGACCTTGTTCATTCACGTTGAAGGCCACAAGACATCCGAATTCTTGACAGCGGCAGTTGGCAATGGATGCAGAGCAGTAAGAGTACTTCAAGTTAACTTGAAGTTGTAACAAGGTGACGGGATTTGCCGATGTAGTTGGCGCTTAGCTTCGGCTAACTGGGAACAAAGCGTCGGTGTTTTGTCCGTCCCAAAGCACATCCATAGCAACACCTTCAGACCTGCTTTGTCCTTCCAGTATCACTTATAATGGACGATTTCTGGCCACAATGCCTTTTGCAACATCCCTTACTCCATCCACCTCGCCAATCGCGACAACATGCTCGCGGCACTATTCGCTCGATTCTTTTCTCGTCCGGTGCAGGAACCGGAATCCGAGCTTCAACCTATAAACGAGGAACCACCTGATGCCTCCGGAGACGAAGTTGCGGGTGCACCTAGCTCTGAAGAAGCGGCTGAAGACAGGACACCCTTGTATGTACCCCATGGGCGATGGGCCTGGGCACAAAACCTTCCCATCGTCGACTCCCACATTATCAAGACACTTGGTACTGGCAGTATGTGTTGAAGCAGCAGCTGCTAATATTGAACTGAAAGCTGACCTCTTCGGAAGCTGGTGAATCCATAACAACTATACGTAGAGGAACCATCGGTAGCAGACCGCTCACGTTTATTCATAAGCAGTGAGCCTGGTGCCATCCTTCTCACTTATTCATGTACTGAATTGTTGTGTCAGCTGGCCGCGTTCCGCAGACCTTTCCACATTCTTCCTAGAGGTATGCTATAGTCACTTTGCTCTGCTGTCCGCTCTACTAATGGTTGCATTGTACAGCTCACCATCTGCAAGCTTCTACAACATCTACAAGGCGACATTGTGCCCCACGTTATCGGTGTATACGCGGATGCACGCGGATTCAACATTGCAATGGAGCTTCCCCATCCTACTATGTGGATCGTTGCGCAGAAGCATATCAGCCCTGCCCTGAAGCAGCGCTGCGTCGCAGCTTTTCAGAAACTTCATTCCTTTGGCATACTCCACGGCCAACCCGACCTCCGACATCTCCTCATCGGTGCGGATGGAAGGGTGACGATCATTGACTTTTCGGCTTCTCGGTCTCTCGTACCAATCGCCGACGTCGGTCTGCTTCAGGCGATCCCAGGCGACCTTGCGCGGGAGCTTCGAATTATCAAGTTCAAATTGGACTATGATGACGCGGTCGCGAAGGAGGCAGCTAAGATAGATAGGAAGGAGAGGTGGAAACTATGGGATATCTCCTCACAGCTCCGAAAGTGCGCAATGGATGCTGGTGTGCAAGTCGAACCGCAGTGGAGTTCACCATTACTCCCCGAGGACATCTCCGACCCACCGGACACAACGGAGAATATTAAGAATATCTGGTTCAACTCGTCGAGGCGCCTCTCCGATGCTGAACTGGAAGTGGTTATTCTTGGTCGGACACCAGACGAAGTGCGTGATGCACGAGCGCAACTATTCGACGTCAGCACGACTTACAGGCCCATGTCGCGCAAGAGAAAGTTCTCCGATCTTGCCACCCCTCCTCAATCATCACCTCCCTCTGTTGATGTCATCCCTGCCCCCTCTCGTATCATCGGAGGCCGCGTCAAAAGGCAACGAACGGCGCATACTCCTGATGTCACTTCTGCCTCCCCGTCGCTCACAGACCGAGCTTCACCTGTACAGTACAAGATATCGACCTCCTTCTCTTTCGATCTTACTCCCGATCTCCCTGTCGCATCACCTTCCAACGTTTCAGGTTCAAGACCCTCCACGAAATCTCACGATTTTGCTTGTGATAACTACGACGGTCAGCGAGGGTTTTATGTTCCACATCCGCCCACCGAAAATCGCATTTCGATCAACCGAGCTACACATGTTCGTTGGAGGAACTGTCTTGAGGCCCTATCATTGCAACCATCCCATGCTGCACTGCGATATCACATCGATGGAGATCGGCTAGAATTCCTTACATCTGGAAAACGACCACCTGCAACCTCCTACTCCCTCGGCAGGCTGAAACGCAGTTGGTCCTCAGAGCCATACAGCGAGTACCCCCCATCAAACTTAGTCAACCCTGACGATCTGGACGGTTACCCTCCCAGAACTATAATCCCCGCTGACGATGAAGACGAAACCAGATGCGTGTCTAATGAGTCCATTCAACTCTCCAGCTCCGGACGGACACATCTACGAACAAGTAACCGCGCTTCATCCTCGTCTTCCGCACCTCGAAGCATACTACGTCCTACGTCGCAACCCCGTCTAGTCTCGTTGGAGAAGGCCGATTGGCCGGATATAGTAATTGATCCACCGCGGGCTCATCATCGAGGGGATGGTCCGCCTATATTGCGAGTGGCACCAACTCAAGGCCCGGTGCTCAACAGCGTTGTGGACTTCAACCTGGCTACTTCCAAGTACCTTTTGAAGTTGGAGCTAGAGCAAATGGACTAAGGAGAAGAAGGACACTACGTGCTCCGACACTCGCGATGCGTGAAACACCTCGTATGCACGTTTTGGGGAGGTTTGAACCACATTTGGGCTGTGGCGAGGAGTATACTTATTACAGGACAAGAGCTATTTTGATTGCAACGCACACTGTAGCATACAATTTTTTGTCTCGGACTTGGTCTCATTGATTTATATGGACATCGAATGTCTGAAGATTTTGAACATGGGCATTGCCAAGCTGCCATTGAATGTACACAGTACTGAGTACATTGAGTCCAATGTAATCTGCTCTGCACGAGCACGGAAAGTAGAAGGACCGCGTCTGCAGCATGTCATCATCCCATCAATGATATTCGATCAACTCCGCACCCAAAAAGGTATGACATTGGATGCGAGTCTCACAACCTCCTCGCCAAAGACGACGATCTCCTCCAATCTCCTCCCCCGCCAACACCATTTTGATGGGGCTGACGCCAGCATTAACCGGGAATGTTTGTACCTCGTTCAGCATGATGAATATCGCTGTGTCTGAGTCTGACCTCCATCTTAACGCAGTCCATCCATCGTGGCGCTCTGTGGCGATCGCTGGTTGTCAACGGTTGGAATTTTTCCCTCCGTGATCATGCGGGGCAAGCAGTGTATGCTGATCGTGCGCAATGCTGCAATACCCGTTCCAGTAGTACTGCAACCTGCTCTCCATACCACCGCGCAAAGGAACTGGATCATGCCAGCCACAGCAATGTGCAACCTGTGAAATGGACGAAGCGCCTCAATTCTTCGCTTCATCCGGGTGCACATGCTCAACGAATCAACCGACCCATGCAACATGTTGCGCAAGTGGCTGCAACTGTATCGATATGGAGCTCTCGTCTATAACATCGAGATCGCCAAGACAAATGTGTAGAGAAGCAAGTGAATGCACAGGTTCTGTATCAGCCGTAGATAACGCCCGCCTGATGATGTATAAATCCTCTACAGTATCCCGAGGCAAGTCTATGCTCACTATTTCTCCCCTCTTTCCATAACTCTTCAAGTTGCCGCTATGTCGAAGGAGAAGATCAGCATCGGGAAGTCGGAGACTGGGATCCAATCCTCGGAAGCACTCGACTCAGAGCGAGGTGCTTACGGTCAGAGCCATGACCTCAAGAGGCAGCTCAAGAACCGGCATATCGCCATGATCAGGTGCGTCTTTAATCTATTCAAACCTCGCACTGTGCTCAGCGACTTTCTGTAGTATCGGCGGTGTCATTGGCACCGGTCTCTTCTTGGGTACTGCAAATTCATTGCAAGCTGGCGGTCCAATCGGTCTGCTATTGGGCTATATCGTGGTGGGATCCATATGCTACTCAGTGATGGTGAAGATTACTGGTCGCATGACCATCTGATTTTTTAGGCTGACGCCGCATTACCTAGGTTTCTCTAGGCGAGATGATTGCGTACTTGCCGTTGCCTGGTGGTCACATTCGGCTTGCTGAGCGATATGTCGATTCTGCGTTCTCTTTTGCCATGGTGCGTGCAGGATTCGTTCAGTGAAAAATGATTCGAAAGGAATGACCAGACAGCTGATACACGGTGCAACTAGGGGTGGAATTACTTGTACAATTGGTGCATTATTCTTCCTGCCGAGCTGAGTGCTGCCGCAGTTCTCATCAACTACTGGAACCAAAGCGGTATGTGTTCATGTGTCGTTTTATAATACCATGGCATTCGATCTAATCTGCTGGTCTAACAGTGAACAACGCGGTGTGGATTAGCATATGCTTGATTGTCGTTGTGATCATCAATTTGTTTGGTGCTGGCGTGTACGGTGAAGCGGAATTCATCTTTGCGTACGCTCGTCTACCATTTGCGAAGTCATGCGCTTATTGATCAGTTGGTAACCAGATCCATCAAGGTCATTACAATCGTTGGCCTCATCATTTTGGGCATCGTCCTTGACCTCGGAGGGGGCCCCAACCATGATCGTATTGGATTCCGCTATTGGAAGAACCCAGGTCCATTTGCTCAGTTCCATGACATTGCGGGAGCAAAAGGACGTTTCCTCGGCTGGTGGGCTGTGATGACCCAGGCCGCATTCTCTTTCATCGGAACGGAGATTGTTGCAGTAAGTATATTTTGGGTTTATGGTATAACAATTGTTTACATTTCTTGACAGGTTGCCGCTGGAGAGGCGAAGAACCCCCGTAGGAACTTGCCCAAGGCAATCAAGCGTGTATACATCCGTATTCTCCTCTTCTATATTGGAGGTGTCATTGTTATTGGTCTCCTTGTGCCCTACACAGACCCTGACCTCGGACTTACAACGTCCAACGCCGCAAAGTCTCCTTTCGTCATTGCTATTAAGAATGCCGGTATTAAAGGCCTTCCATCCGTCATCAACGCAGCACTTTTGACATCTGCATGGTCCGCTGCTTCCTCCGATTTGTACACCAGTTCACGAGCTCTCTGTAAGTGTACTCTTTTGTTCCTCTTGAATGCATGCACTCAGGCTGACGATGACGTTCCACAGATGGCCTTGCTATGGTTGGAAACGCCCCGAAGATTTTCACCAGGACATCCAGCCATGGTCTCCCCTACATCTCGCTTGCCTTCTGCGCATCCTTCTCGTTCCTTGCGTACATGGGTGTCACCACTGGATCAGGAAGGGTTTTCAATTGGTTCGCCAACATGACCTGTAGGTCGTCTGAATGGGGTGGTTGGACTATGATTGGCTGACGTATTATTTGATAGCTATTGCTGGTCTGATGACCTGGTTTGGTATCTCCGTTACATATATTCGATTCCATGCGGGCTTCAAGAAGCAGGGTCTTGACCGCAAAAAACTCCCATATGCGTCCCCTTTGCAGCCTTTTGCGGCATGGTATGCCGCGTCTGCATGCTTCTTCATCTGCTTAGTATGCCGTTTTTTCTTTTCCGCTGCGGCTCCTTGTATGCTCACATTCTCTATAGTTTAGTGGCTGGGCCGTATTCTTGAAGGGTAGCTGGGATACCGCTACATTCGTCACCAATTACTTCCCTCTCGCCTTCTTCCCCGTCCTCTACATTGGAGCCAAGCTATGGCGAAAAGACCCTCTTGTCAAGCCTGAAAATATGGACTTCTTCTCCGGATTGGAGGAAGTGGAAGCTGCCTCGTATGATGAACTTCCTCCGCGGAACTGGGTCGAGCGGTTCTGGAGTTGGCTGGTAAGGTACTGCTCTGCGCATCAAACATACGCTGACCTGTTGATCTTATAGATGTAGTGTGATTGGGTGCTATGACCACTAACGATCTGTAATTTCAACATTGACACATACAGAGAACTATACTAGACACGGATTTATTGATGACCTTTGTCAGGACATCGGGCCGTCTAAGTTTCTTCAAGTCCGTCACTAGAGCCTATGTTCGAATGCTGCACCAGGGGTATTTTGCAGCCATACCGGTTTACCGAACGGGCCCTCAGAGATGAGTATGTTCCGAGTTGTACTGTTAGCGTCATACTGTGCCCGACAATGGTACTTAGTATGCCCAGGATGTATCGTTCAAGTTAGGCTAGCCGTTCGAGTTCTCTGAGGCCTGCTGGGGCTGGACTCGTGGTGCTGTGTAATGCATGAGCCTCGGGGACATGCACGGCATCAATAGACATCTGTCCTCAGATGAGTGCACGCAGGTAGGCATCAGTATGATACTGCATGTACATGTCGTGATCAAATACTGAATGTTCCAAGGAGTGCGGGAGTGGCGCAACCTTGTTGTCTCAACGAGTACTTCAGTCACGGTACTACTATATGAGGAGGACCTTTAGCCTGCGTAATAGCAATATGCTTAGACCATAAGCAATGGGCATTGGGCATGACGAGTGTAGGTTTATAACAGTCCTTGACTGATATCCCTGCCAGTGCATGGCCTTAACTGATCCGAAGTGCATTTCAAATGTTTCGAATGGTAACATGGGGATAACTATGAGAGAGCTTATTTATAAACTAAAGCCGACGGGTAGTAGCAGAATATGAACGTACTTACAACGTCAGATACTGAAGCAATCCTGTATGCGTAGCAACCGTTGTCACTGAAGCATGAATGAAGCATAAGAGTCTTGTGGTCTCACCAATCACTGTGGAGGTGTTTGGGAGTCCTGTACGATGTGCATCAGTTTCTGCACGTCTGTAGACCATGGCGATGTTACAGTTTGATTCGCGCGTGCTGCTTGATCACGATGAGACTTCCGCAATGGCATTCAAACGGGTTTAAGGAAAACTACAGTGCCAAGTTGGAAGATCAACGGTGGTTTCAATACGGGATGTCGTGGAGCAGATGCATCAAATACTTCACGAGTTTGTTGTGGAAAAGTGGTCTGGGTGGTAGATATATCTATCAATTTGTTATCGCGGGGACAGCGACCCGGAGACCACGGTGAAACTCCTCCCATTGCCTCAGTTAGGGACTACGAGAGGCTCAACACCATCCCACCTTCCCCTGCGACCAGCGCACTCGACGAACGACAGCGACCGAGAGGCCGTCAAGGAGGGTAGCGCGCAGACGCGCCGTGTTCCCCATTTAGGGTGGTGATAGGAACATTCCAGGGTAGCATGGCAGGGTACGAGGAATGGTCAGACAGCCGAGAGGGGGACACTGTGGTGGGAGAATCCGAGAGGGAGAGTGTCGTGTATGTGGGGAGCAAAAGTGCAGGGGAAGCAGGTGAGTGTTGGCGGATGTCGGCGTGGGTGGTTGCTGTGTCGCTGGACGTCGTTGCTGGGTGGTTGATGGATGGACGGTGCAAGCTGGTCGTCGGGGCGGCAGCGTGAGCGCGGAAGAGACCTCGTATTAGGCGTCATCCATTTCCTGAGCCTGACCTCCTCCTTCCTCCCATCAAGTCCACCGTCCCCCGCCCTCCATCACCCTCCTTCGCACTCCCACCGACTGTCGTTCATGCTTTCGTCGTCGCTGACTCTTTGATCCTCTGCAGCCCTTCTCGAGTATATCCGTGCACAGCCATCAAAATCACCTCCACTCACGCTGTCCACAATGTCATTCCGTCCTCCTGCATTCAGCTCTGCTCAACTGCAAGCAAGCAATTCCGAGTGGTATGACCCCGAGCAATACGACGTCTCCCCATCCAGCGCATACATCGTAGACTCCCCGTCCAACGTGGTGCCTTCCCCCGCATCAGCCACACCGCCGCACCTAAGGCGTCCCGTCTCGCAATCCCCGTCACGCGAGGAATCCTTCGCGGTGGACTCTAATCAAGCCCACTCTCCAGGACGATCCCCTCAGCTTGGAAACTTGCCTGATCCATCCCAGTACCCCGATCCTTACCCCCTTCGCCCTCAAAGATTCCAAGGGACTTCTACCCCTGCACTTTCTTGGGCAGATTCTCCGTCCACCTCCACGCGCTCCTCTGCTTACACCAACTCTGCAAAGTCTGGAGACTATGGGCATGTACATGTCGCCCTCGGTGGAGACGATTCAGCCGGCGTGGGGATCACATCTGATGATGTAGTACAACTTCTTGCACAGGATCCTACAAACTCGACCTCCGCAATACAACCCAGGGTACCGGTTGAAGCCTCCCGGTGGTCCGATCACTACACAAACAGTGTGCGATCACGTTCATCTTCTGGTGGAAATGTCAGGCTGGATGCTGCTCCGGAGACGACAGGAGGTCATCCTTTGACGGAAAAGAAGAGCTTCGATATGAGTTGGCAATTGGATGAACGAGACGAGATAGGCTTGACTAGCGAAGACGAGACGGATGACGAACAAATTATAGACGTGGATGATGGGGATGACGACCTACCCACCAGTGCCATGATCATTGCGGAAGAAGGATTAGGTATCATCGTGCGAGGAGAAGATACCCCTATTGTCCAGCTCCAAGTACAGCCAGGTGCGTTATGAAAAGTACAATACACTCGAAGTGTTATTTAGGACGTTTCGCTGTTCATGCAGGTACAACCCATCTATTGATTGGTTCTTCACCCACCCCAAATGCTGTCCCCTCGTTCCTCACGAACGTTGTCCCACACATTACAACCACTCTTCTCGCGCTGGATATCTCAGCCAACTTTCTAGTTGCCCTTCCACCCGCCCTCTCGTCGTGTATTTGTTTGGAGGAACTCAACATTGCATCTAATCCGCTACGTGCCCTTCCCCTGTTTCTTTCATCCCTCATTTCCTTGAAGGTACTTATTGCGGACTCCACGGGAATCAGCACTCTGCCAACTCAATTCAGCGCATTGGACAAGCTGCACAGTCTTAGTATCCGTCGAAATAAGATGCATTCCCTTCCCAGTTGGCTCTGCTTGCTACCCGCGATGGAAACACTCCTGGTCGATGGGAACCCCTTCCAAGGCCCTTGGAAGGCCCTTGTAGAACCACTTCTGGCGAAGACTCCCATGAGTCCACTGTACCCACCTTCCACCCCCATATTCCCCCCTCCTTCCGCAAGCATTCGCAGTGGTACGGAGACAGATGTCGATGACGAATTACCCTCCGACGGCGACCGGCCCTCTACGCAACATGTTGAAGACGAGGATACGATTATGCCATCTCGGGCATCATACTTGAATCGTGCTGTCACTGCCCCATTGCCCTCACCTAAATCTGGCCAAGCCCCAACTCTTCAGCGGACTCGTACCACACCTAACCGCGGATTCCATGAGCGGACGCGTGCAGTCAGCAAGGCAGGCATAGAAGCCGTTCCGATGCCTTCCACCTCCAAATTGGTGAGCGATGCAGGAGAGCGAGAATTGCGAAAGATGAAGAGTGCCGGGGAGCTCCGAAGAAACCATGTTCTCAGCGTTGCTTCAGGGATTTCCGGGTCCAGCTCTGCGACCACATCACCACAGCGACCACCGGCAATGTCCCACTACATCACCTCCGCGTCATCCTCTAATCTGCTGACAGCAGGATCCGCTGAAGAAGACCCGAAAGCTAAGCGTTTTGCTAGTCTGGGCGTGAACTCTGGCTTGATGTCCCCAGGAGGCCGCCCCCGACCAGCGGTAGATCATTCTATCTGGGATAACATCTCGGGCGACGAGGGTGAAGGCAATGCTCAACCGTCCGCTGTGCTTAGGAAGAGAAGTCCTACGATGCCCAGCAGATCCCCTAGCACAAGGTCGCCTCCGAAGGTCCGCGATAGTCGATATACCGAACAAACCAAGGCGGGTAAAGAGGAGAAAGATAAAGATAAAGATAAATCTACACGATGGGGTTTCTTGAAGAAGATGTCCATGGGAAAGATGAGGACGACTGATTCGCCATCTTCTTCTCGTCCCAACACCTCGCAAGGCCGTTCAGGACCTACTTCGCAACGGCTCACAAGGACTCCTTCTGATTCGAACACAGATGGACCTTTGGGTGGAGGCACTCCCAAGATCGATGTGCGAATCTCTACAACTGGAGCACTGCTGGCTCGAGACTTGCCAACCAGCGTAGGGAAAGAACTTCCAAGCGACCGCCTCAACTTCTCCCCGCCTCCGCCCATTCCGGAGAAGGACTCTCCCTCAGATACGCTGAAACCACCGACGCCGCTGCTTGCACCTCCCTCTGGCTCCGCCAACCTCTTGGTACCACCGACCATTACTCCACGAGCAGCAAAGAGAAGGAGTTTCCTTCCCATCGACGTGTCTCCTATCCCTGTCCCTTCCCCGTCGCAGTTCATCGCGAATGTCACTGCCACCAGTGAAGGAGCAGACGAGCCTCAAGACGGTCGGTTGTCTGTGAATACAATCCCTCAGGAGACCATGGAGCAACTGCAACGACGGGAGGAAGAGAAAGCTCGTGAAGCCCGCCAGCGTGCTTTGCGTTCTGTCATGGCATACTTGCGCGACATGCATGATTTAGGTTTAAATCAGACCAATGCCATCAGCATGTATGGTGGCCCAACAGCTCTTGCGCCAGCGGAAGGACTGCGTTCTCGACGACCTACTATAGTCGAGAACGGTCGGTTGCCATCGGAGGCGTCTCTTGGATCCAATACATCCAGCATGATTTCAAGACAGGACTCGACCTTGCGAAATTCCGAAGCCAGATATGGCATAAGGAGCGGCACCAGCACACAGACCAATAGTGTAGCCACGACTGACAGTAATGGCTCAGGCTCAGGAAATGGCGAGGAGCGCAAGTGGAAAGACGATAAAGCTAAACGTGCACGAGTTGTCCGAGAGATCGTCGAGTATGTCCTTTTTCCCTCTCATTTGCGACCCTCCGCTTATTGTATTCAGAACCGAGCGTACGTACGTGAAGGGGCTTCAGGAACTCGTCGACATATATATCAACCCGGCTTCGGCCTCTGTCAACGTACTTAGTGGAGTTGGCCAAACAAAGGAGACACTCGTCCCGGCTGCCGAGCGCAAGATTGTCTTTAACGGTCTCGAGTCATTGTATTCCTTCCATCACAGCAATTTCCTTCCTGCTTTGGAGGCCGCTGCCGCACCACTGCTACGACCACCGAATGACATCGCTCAAGCAGATCAGGATGGACAGATGTCTCTTACCGTCTCTCGTACCGTCGCCCAGACGTTCGTTTCGCATGCCGCGTTCATGAGAATGTACTCTACCTACATTAAGTAAGTATTCTCCTATCCGGGTTGATCGAATACTGATTGTGCCGGGTTGAATAGCAATTTCGACAACTCCGTACAACGCATCAAGACCTGGCTATCCGACCGACCTTCGACACCGGCAGCGCAGACATTATCACCGTCGTCTAGCACATCACAACTCGTTGGGTTCGGTTTGACGATGTCAGCAGTCTCTGCCCCCAACGTTGTCCCAGACAACAGCAACGGTGCTGCGAATCTGACATCAAGCCAGAAAAAACGCATTAAAACGTTCTTAAAACGGTGTCAGATGAACCCTCGGCATTCACAGTTAAACTTGGAAAGTTATCTGCTCCTTCCGGTCCAACGAATACCTCGATACAAGTTACTGGTGAGCTATTTTTCGCCAGACGATGGACCACGCTACTAACGCCACGAATAGTTGGAGGAGCTACTCCGCAGCTGCCCTCCTATGTATGAATACATGGAGGACCCGTTGGATCGAGCGCTGTCCGAGATCTCTGTACTCGCCACCAACATGAACGAAGGGAAGCGTGAGTCTGAATCACGTCGCCGCCTGGTGATTTGGCAGTCCAGAATTAGAGGCAAATTTCCCAGTCCGCTGGTACAACCCCATCGGTAAGCCTTGAGAACAACCTCACTCGGGGTCAGGCTCTAACTAGAGACACAGTCGCCTTATCATGGATGGCCGTCTCCATCTTACGCGGGTCGTACGAAAGGCGACGGTTGCTTTCGAAGTTATCGATTCTAAAGGGGACGCATCAACAATCCAAGTGGAATGTTTGTCCCCAGAGTTGACACCTCGATCGTTGGTTGGCGTACTGTGCAACGATCTTCTGGTTCTTTGTCGTGATCCATCGGACGGACAAGACCCTAATGCGCAAGTGGATCTCTGGGCTGTCTTGCGTATGCAGACCCTGCCTCAACCCGCGAGTATCGTGCATGGAAATGGTAACGATTCCTGCAACATTGCCACCGACGTTTTAATGATAGACTTTCATAAAGCTCTCCGACTTGTGGATAACAAAGCCATCCTATACTTCGAGGCACCGTCGACGTCCGATGCTGTGACATGGTACAGAGGTATGAGAGTTCCTACTTAATCATAGCCCTCGTATCTGATCCTTCTCGTATGACAGCCATCAACATGAACATGGCTCAGAAGCCATAATAGTGTTGGTTGACATCGCCTTGCTCAGGAGCCCTTTACTCCAAATTCCTATCAACCACTTTCGTTCCCTTGCATCTAGGTTGCTCATTCATCTGTATTCGCTCTTCCACGACATAGCGCGCGCCATTATTCGTTGCTCGGGATCCCACCATCCTTGTTCATATCAGTTCATGCACTTTCATTCAATTTTTATTCATTACAATCTGTGCTCTTCTTACATTAGATACTGTATATGGCCTGGCATAAGTACAGCTTCATCTCTTCCGTTGTAATATGACAGCTTTTGTTGCCCATGAGCTTCCCATTCAAGACGCCATAGATGAGGTGCGGCGTCTACCGCATCTCCGCTTTTATTCACTCACCACCAAGTCCTAAACTTAGAACTCTGCATATCGCTTTGTGGACACTCTCCGTTATAACCCCGACCACCCATGCTCCAATAATGACAACTATTCAAGCCGTTTACATCCGTGGCTACGAGGACAGACCGGAGCCAAAGCCACATACTGTCTTCCGCATTGAAATCCAAGCGTCCGTGCGCAAATGGCAAATGTGGAGACGCTACTCCGAGTTCGTGGACTTGCACACGGAGCTCACAAAGTCCACAGGGTCACCTCCTCCTGCGCAGCTGCCACCGAAGCACACCATGACCATGACCATGTCGCGATGGCGCTCCGCGAGCCCAGACCTAATGGAGGAGAGGAGAGCGGGGTTGGAGTTGTACTTGAGGGCCATCGTGAGTGCGAAGGAGGAGAAGTGGAGGGAGTCATTTGTGTTTCGAGACTTCCTGGGCGTGCCCGTAGGGAAGTCACAGGCTGGTGTGGACGCCTCGGGCTTGTCTTCGCAGTTCACATCGACCTCATGGTTGGACGAACACAACGACTTGCAGACACGAATACGGGACATCCGTGCTGACGTTAACAGGCGGGATGCTCTCTCAGATCGCGGCGACGTCTCGGGCTCACACCAGGCAAATGTTCAGGCGAAGAAGAAGCTGGGAGGTGTGTTGCGAGGAGTAGGTGTACTCTCGGAAGGGCTGCAGAGTCTGGGTTTGGGAGGAATGAGCGAAGGAGAGCTGCAGAGGCGGAGAGACATGGCCGCGAGGCTGCAAGACGACTGCGAGAAGCTGGCGAAGATGGTCACTGTGGCCCAGTTCACGTCTCGAGGGATTGGACCAGCGGCCGAGAGGAATCCCGCAGCGGATACCGACAGGGAGGCTCTGTTGGGTACAAGTGCGACCACGACTACAATTCGTACGTCTGGAAGGGTCTTTGGTGTTCCCAAAGCTGTGGAGACCCAACAAACACGACCTTTGGACGACGCAGGCCTCGTCCAGCTCCAGCAGACCCAGGTGGAACAGCAGGATGCCCAATTGGCGCAACTCACCACGATATTGCAGCGTCAGAAACACTTGGGGTACGCTATCAACCAGGAGATTGGAGAGCAGATCAACATGCTGGACGACCTCACGAACGAAGTGGATCGCGTTGGAGGGAAATTGACGAATGCGAAGAAGCAGATGAATAGATTAGGTTAGTTGCTTGGATCTTCACACAGGTTAGAGACGGTTTCTGCTCATGTACTTTTGTTAATATCCTCGTTCATGGTGACTGGCACACATATTCTGAAGTGTGGTTCGGTAGTGTATATTAATGGTTATCGTATGTATATCCAATCCGTGACAAAGTCTATGATATCCGGTCATCCTCCTTAGTGAGAAATCGTCCAACACCCTAAAGGGAAACAACGTTAGTGAGATTTACAGTCCAGACATAGCCAACTCACCTCGAAACATGCAATCATTATTCCACATGCTGGAGCAATTTTTACAACCCGTGGCAGGATGCCAGCATACAGAGCACTGAAACCCTCTGTCCGGAGAATCTCAGTAACCAGAGGAAGGGTCGAGGTGGTCTTTCCAGCATGTGTCATGATCAAGGCTTGCCTACGAGTCTTGAGGACATCAAATGGAGACGTCAAGAGTGCTGCCGTGGTCCCACTAACTGCTCCGCTAACAAAGGCAACGGATGCACCTTCTCGTCCTCGCCTTCTAAATGCGCTCTTGCAGGTCTCGTAACCGGCCCAGTACAGCCCGCTGAACGGCACATCTCTCCAGAGCGTGGGCCCTAGTCCGCGCCAGAGGTGGGTTACACCTCGTGTGCGTGCCATATTGCCTACAGATGTTAGCACAGACCGGAGTGTGTGCGGGTTATCCGGCGATGGCGGCGTGGACTGCAAATTGGTGCGGATTAGCTCTAATGGTGAAGCTATCGACGTGATGAATGTCCGAGCGAGGATACCCGCGGTGAGCGGCACGAGAGTGGTTGGAAGTAATGGAGGCAGAACCACCCGCAGAAGGTGATCGTACGTGAGCATGTAGCATGTCGACGATGGAACACCAATTAATCTACAAGGGAAGGGTAACGGAATGAGAGAACGAACAGGTAAGGGCAAGGAGTGTATGAGGCTTACAGTGAAGTGCCGGCACCCTTCCACAAGCCCGCTATCCCCTCCGCCCTCCAGACATGCCGGAATGCATCAAAGAATCCATTCACTCTTTCCGTTCTAAACATTCCGTGATCCCATATACACACGACCTCACCCTCTAGTGATGACCGTGCTAGTGAAGACATTCGCCTTACGCAAGTAGCACTACTTGAGGATGGCTGGCAACATGTGTTTGGTGGCGGTTGAGGAAAAAGAGATTGCTGCCGTGGTGGTTGTGTTTGTAGCCGTGTCTTCACCACGTCGAATGGGGTCACTACAGTACCAGTAAGTATAAGTATGCCGATCTCTGAAGGGACGAGGAATAGCAACTGACTGGTTAAGGCAGTGACTGTCGATCCAGTAGCAGCAGCAACTAGCTTTGCCTGATAGGCCTCCATGGTGAGCAGCGGGCGGAGGAGGGAGGAGGAGGGCGGAGAGCAGAGTTTGAGTGAGAAAGTGAGAAAGTGACGCAGCGGAACCACAAATCTTATCAGATAAAATTGCTGCCGACTCAAGCCGAGATCTCTGCACTACATTGACTATCGTCTACCACTGATAATCACAAACCGCGCCCCAGCTGCAGGCAACAGTCCCATCATCCGTGCAAACACTTTCCATCCAATCTCTCGACCACCAAGGAACTTGATCAATCCTGGAAACACATCCTCCGTGATGTCCTCCACCACCACATCCTCATACCCAATAACCTCCATATCCCGAACATAATCGCATACGGTGATCATGTTTTCCGCTGGCATCACGCCAAGTAGCCCAACCAGCCGTCTGACAACACCTCGTTTCCATCCTGATCCCCTCGAGAAACAGATGTCTGCAAGTGCGATCCTTCCGCCCGGTGCCAATCTCGTGTAGCTTTGCACTAAAAAGTCATGGCGTGTTCTGAAGTGAAACGCGCAGTCCAATGCGAGGATCGTTGTGAACGGCCGTAAACGCGAGGTCGGATTCAGAGGATGGGGATAGTCTTGCTTCTTGTCTGTGGGGCGATAAACGGCATCCCCGTGGTATAATGTGACTTTGTCTGCAACACCCAAGTCGGCTTGACACTGCTTCACCCTCTCGAGAGATCGTGTGTAGTGTGCTTCAAGACTGGTGATGCCTGTAATATGAGAGGGCCGCGGAACGGATGGGTGTCTTAGATGCAGAAGAAGGGACTCTCCGCTCCCATGACCAACATCTAGTTATATGTGAGGGAGGAGAGTCTGAACGGGGGCAGGAAGTACGAACCTAGAACATTTCCGTTTACTTGACATTGCGCTGCCGCGATGAGCTTCAATGCGAGTGCTTCACAGACGGCCCACTTCAGTACAAATTGCGAATTCGACGAATGCACGTACCTTCGCAAGCCCTTGGAAAGACGGTAGTATCCTGAAAGAAATAATCATTAGGACATTCAATGGTTTACAAGTGGTTTCAGAATCGCACTTTCCAGAAACCCATATTGAGCCATTCGGTTTGGGGTGCATCTTCATGATCACCTCTCTTGTTCAAGTCTTGGTGATTGAATGCACTGTACGGTTCCTTGCCTGGCATTATTACGCCCAAGAATAGCAACGCGGATAACAGAGCAAGTAGAGCAGGCTTCGTCCATGTAGTGTAAAAGCAGAATATGGCAACCAGCGAAGCGAAGATGAGTAAGTTGTAATCACGTTGGATTGACTTGTTGCGCCAATACATCAATAACAGTCCAAAAAACAAGAGTACGTCATGTACTGACGCGTTCAGGAGTGCCAGTTGTGGCCTGAGAGCTAGCTAACGAACGGCCTTCCAACATAGCAGCAAGCTTGTTGTGAAGATCCTCGTGTGCGGGAAGAAGATCACGCATTGTCGCAGATATCAACAAGAAGTTGGTCTGCGAAAACCCGACACGTCAGGTCGTGGAAACCAGAAGATCGGAATGACTCACCGTCGCTGTCACGTCCTCCATGATTTTAACACCTCCTTCAACTTTAAGTACCGTCCAGCGGTTCTTCAGAGTGGTCCCAAGGGGGGCACTAACATCAAACTCGAGACCGTCGTCGAGAGGTGTGACGTTCGCACGATAGTCGAGGTTCCATTCGAAGGTGAGTCCCACATTAATCTTGAGACGGTCGCGGATGTGCCAAATGTTTGGATTGGTAGGGTCTTGTTCTCGATGAATGACGAGTGGGTTGAGGTCGATGAGCGTTGTGGGGTTGTGCAAAGTGTTGATGGCCTTCTCAAAGGTGCAATCGACGGTGCGAGAGAAGCTGACCTTGCGGGTGGAATCTAAGACGCCCATGGTTGTTGGATCGACTTTCAGTTGTCAACGGTTCTGTTGGTCTGTTCAGTAGAACATCCCAGGGGTGGGTTAAAATGACTTACTGCCAGGTAAGTTTGGGAGATCAACAGAGGGCGTTTTCGCTGTGCAGCTGGCATCATCTCACCATTCGTCCACTGTGGGATTTCTCTCCAGAGCCATGACAGCTTCGAAGAGACGACCAGCATCAAAGGCGCCCACTCCCGGCGTCCTGAAAACAGTCGTCAACGACTTGGGACCAGTACCTTTGCAAAGAGATGTAAGAGTTCTTCTTGCTCACGCTGCTGATTCCGTACGCAATGGGTTGTCAGAACCTCGTGTCGATGTTGGCGCAGTTAGCGTTGGTCGCACGAGCTGTGCATGATCTCCAAGGCCAAAAAGCCGTCCTCGATGGCCCTTTTGCTGTCACACCATCAAAGGTACATATATCTAATGCTCAAGGTCATGAACATCTAATCGTACATATGGAGATTTCTCACAAGCACTACAATCCTGACCGCTCCTTGGGGTTGGTATATATATATATATATCCTCTTCAGGACCCTCACTCTGACCGTCCTTTTTGCACAGATGAAACCTAGCTCTTCCGCAGCCAATGCAAGTCCTCCGTTTCAAGACGTTGCGATCTCAGCCAGAACTTTGTTATCCGCGCGACCCTCCAATATCGCAACAAGCTGGTCCTGTAAGGCCTTGTGTATTGGAACGAGGTCCCGAAGGGTCAACGGCATAAACAGCGGGCTCGCCTACGACGCAGTAAGACCATAGCGTCCCGGAAAAACACGCACTGGGAGTGAGCTCACATTCGCAGTAACCACCTCAACAATCGTCACAGTTCCTTCCCTCTCCGATTCCTCCTCCACCTCCCACTTCGTTCTCAACGACGTCCCTAACGGTGCATTGACGACGAACTCCATGCCGTTCTCATTAACAGCAGTCACTCTTGCTGTATACGAGAACCGGAACGTATGCCAGAGGACTTCCATGGAATACACGATCGTCCATAGTGAAGGGTCACTCTTGCTCTGCACGCGATGGATGACCCGGGGGTTTAGGTCGATGAGGGACTGTGCGTCGGTCAGGACCGCTCGAGCAGTCGATAGGGTGCATTGTGCGCTGCGGGAGAAGATAATGGTCCGGGACTGACGGAAAAGGTCGAAAAACCAGCTGAACATGGCCGCTTTCGTTGAGAGGGGAGGAGATGGACCGACAAAACCGTCAAGTCCTTCTTTATAGGGACGTCAGAACGAACAGAAGGGTATGTATTCCCCGACCGCCGGACTATGTGTGAATCCACGAGATCATCATCGTATGTGGCTCACAGACATTGTACGCTAGTTCAGCTTTCATGTCATTATTGATCAAGGACACACTTTAATGACATTTGCCACAAGGTGGATAGTTTCAGCCAAGCATCCACTTGTCCTGTTATAACTCAACGACTTATTCAGATCCGCCGTATTCATTGGTGGCCTCGTACGGAGAACCCCTGGGTACGTCAGTATTCAAGTTCAGAACCTTGTCAAACTTACAGCAAAACCTCGACGCGATCCTGTTGCGCTTGAAGTACAGAGCACTTACACGTTAGCATCGGCATTCTTGAACATCACCCTTGTCCATCTCTACTTTAGACCGTCAAGTACTCTTTAGGCCAGGGTTGGTCAACGCGCCACAGTACATTTGGAATATGCCTGCACGGCAGAGGTTGATCAGCCGGCGTTCACCGCGTACCAGTACTTTCTATCGGCGGTGCAGATCGGTTGACTCAATCCCGAAAAGTCTTGGGTCTCGTCGCAATGGAAATGCCTTTGAAACGTTTAGGAGTATCAAGAGCAATCTACGACCCATCTCGTCAAGGGCAATCATGCAAAATGTAAATCATAGGCAAACAACGGATATGCAAAAATCTATCTGGAGATGCAAGGCAACTTCGCGTGTTCCCAACTGAAACAAGACAACGGACTGTGATGATGAGTAAAACTACAAGAGGATGATATCCAGATGTCCCATGAAACTGCGAAAGCAAGAGCGTTTGGAATTCAGTACAGATACATCAGGGTTATATGACAGCGAAATATCGTGGCCTAGTTGGCACTTTCCTCCGTCAATGTGGGGGGTGGTGGAGGTGTGGGTGGAGTGACTTCTTCCGAGGGCGTCAGGCGTTCTAAGCTCTCGCCCAACGAACTTCCTATAGCGACGTCGCCAATGATGTATCGGAGAACATCGCTCAGGGTGATGATACCAAGGAGTCGACCTTTCTTGCCGCCTCTCTTTTCTTCCTCCTAGATCACAAAGGTAAGATCAGTCCTGGACACTGGGCGAGAGAATAACTCCTTACGTCTCCTTCCACCACAACCAGTCTGTGAACCCTCCGCTTCTTGATGAGTTGCATCAGAGTGCCCAGGGAATCCGACGCAGTACAAATCACGACACCAGGGAAATCAGACGATCGTTGGTGCAGTGCTTCGGAAACAGTAAGGTCGAGGGATTGGTAAGCACCCAGCCGAACAAGAGTCTGTTATCAAGGTAGGTGAGTTCAAATAGTTGTGTCTGAGGTGCGATCTCACGAGACTCACAATGACATCAACTGTCTCGTAGAGATTTACGACGATACCATCTTCGTCTACGATCGGCACAGCGGATATACCGCGTTGTGAGAACATGTGGACGAGGTCAAATATGGGTGTTGACAATGACGCTGTGGCGATTGGATAGAACGGTTCTTGACCTTCAATTGGCACTGGTGATACATATGTGCCTATATTTAATTTGCGCAAGGGCATATGGAGTTGCGAGATTTCCTTTCCACACTGAGAGAGTGTGAGACGTTTGGCAGTAGAAGAGGCAACACTGAATACGGACGTTTATGGCAATAAACTTTAGCAGTCGGTATTGGGTGAGTACAGATACAATGATCTCGTGACCCGTTTCTGTATCGTGGTCGAGCAGGGGGACACGACGAGCATGAGTTTGTATGAGTAGCTTGGCAGCGTCATACAGTGATGCAGACGGATGTTCGCGAAGTAATGGAGGCTCTTCGACGCCGAGTTCTTTCTCTATGTCTGCAAGCAAGAATAAGTTCACTGAAAGCCATCAACGGTAGCACGTTCGGCACTTACCCCGCAGTGATTCCAGTCGAAAGGCTTCTACATCTGAGGCCACAGTATCGTAGGAGGTAGAGGTTGCTTTGTAGTAGTAAAACTGGATGAGATGAATGATGTCGGATACGGTAAACATCCCGGCAAAGCAGGATCTTTCGCTATTCCATAGAGGTGCGGATACAACTCCTGAAAGTGGAAGTAAAGTTAGAGCGTGGAAATAAATGTAGGAGATACTGTACGACGGACCGTTGTTCAGCAGACACTGCAGAGCCTTCCTAACCTCCAGTTTTGAGTCGAGCACAATCAGCCGGAAGCTGACGGGAAAGGTATCATAAGAGTTGCGACCCTTGAGGTACTGTCGAATTGCATAGAGCGCGGCGTCGTGTGATTCGGGAGAAAAAGGGGGAAGATGTGAGCCTGCGCGTGGTCTGCGTACTGAGCCCTTGCGCTTTACTTTTGGAGAGTTGTTTGGAGTGAGCATGATGTTGAAGCCATCCAAGGCGAGCTGAGCAGAGGGAGGCGGCGTGGAGGGGTCTGCTGACCAATCATTTCCAAAAGCAGCGATATGCTGTTCCTGCGAACCACTTCTCGCAGCAGGAGACAACCGTTAGGCGCCAGCCCCGCCTCTTCCTCCCTCCTCCTCCTCAAACCAGCCAGCTCACAGTGCTCCTTTCTTTTCTCTCCTCTTTTCCTGTACTTTTTCTCGTCTCTTTCTCTGAACTTATAGCCCTCTTCCCCCTAATTTCCTGCACTCATGGACGGCTCAGACGTCCGTCCATACCCGCCGGACTGGGACTCGCTTCGAGACACCCTTGACGCAGGGTCTCGTGCTTTCAAACTCTCCGTCCTCGCAATTGCACAGAACCGTGAAGACCCACTGCCGCCTCGGGGAGGCTCCAACGAGGCTTTCTTCATCATCCTTCCCCTTCTTATCGTCCTCTCAACCTTCCTCTTCCTCCTCCTCCTCTTCCTGCTATGCGTCATCCTCCTCCGTAGACGTCGCGGTATCGCCCTCAGGGACCATGACGGTCCCGTTGACATGAGTAGAGACGATCTCATAGACGGTGAAGGTGGCTTTGAAGGCGTAGAAAGTCGTTGGTTGGAGTCTGTCAACGAGCACATTCGTCGTGGGTATCTACGTGCAAAGGGTACGTAACTAAATTTTGATCTATGCATCCCAGTCTCACCTTTGCTGCCGATGCAGAATATCAACTGCACTATCCCGCGAATTCTGCACCCACCGATATCACACTCTCACAGTTCTTATCCATCCAAGAGAAGGGGGTTTCCGCCTGGTCATTCGAACCCGATTTCGAGGCGATGGCGTCCATGCTTGTCCACGCTCGAACAGAGATAACCTTCCTACCTGATCCCTCTTCGGCGTCATCGGTTCAATCCAATCTGCCATTGCCAAAGTTGAACGAAGTCTACTACTGGGAGGTCAAGATGTTTGATCTTCCGGAAACCACTAATGTTGCCGTTGGTCTGGCAACCAAGCCGTATCCCTCGTTTCGCCTGCCTGGACATAATCGATATTCAGTCGCATACCATTCCAATGGCGACAAATCCCACAACTACCCTTTCACATCTACGCCTTTCGGCGCTGCTTTGAAGGAAGGTGATGTTCTTGGCGTCGGTTATCGCCCTCGCACAGGCACCGTTTTCTTCACCCGGAATGGTCGCAAAACGGAGGATGCCTTTATCGGTCTTAACACGTGGAATCTCTTCCCCACCATAGGTGCAGATGGCCCTTGCAGTGTTCATGTTAATCTTGGTCAGTCCGGGTTCGTGTTCATTGAAGCCAATGTCAAGAAGTGGGGATTGGCGCCTAGCGTGGGCACGCTCGCGCCGCCACCAGCGTATGGCAGCGAGCGAGGCAGCATCTTGTTGCAAGCTGGTGGTGAGATCTCGCCGTCTCCAAGTTCCATGGGGTCCCCTGCCGCAGCTTCGTCCCGCTCTCGTCGCTCCCATCGTTCCCGGCGACCCCGGAGCACGTTATCGACGTCGGCGCCGATTGAATCGTCTCCTCTTGTTCGAAGCCCCTTGACATCACCATCGCCCCCAGACACCCCTCCTCCTCCAATCACTCCCATTGAGGAGGAGCCGTCAGAGGGCTTCTCGTCGGCAGGTCCCTCCTCCGCAGGCCCGTCCACGTCGCGGAGATATGTTTCTCCCACAGACCTGCCATTCCACACCCCACTGAACATCAGCAATCTTCCGTCCTCTCCAACTCAGAGGAGTCAGGCATCTGCACAGGAGGGTGGTGAGTGGTCATCGTCTGGGTCAGATTCCGCCGAATCCTCTCGATCACCCTCGCGTGCCGCCACAGCCGCAGGTGCGAATCCATTCAATACCCCTCGCCGTCAGCCTTTCAGCATCACTCATGCACGCACGGGATCCCGCTCCTCGTGTTCAGGTTCAGAACTTGCCATTCAGGTCCACCCTCCACCAGATTCCCCACAAAGTCCCGAACCACCAACACCCAACCTGAGAGACATTCACCTGCAAGCACTGGCCCCCAATACGAACGCTAACGTTCTGGCTGATCCGCCGCAGCGTGACCCACCAGCATATTCTCCTCTGGATGCGTTTGCGTACTCAGAAGGGGTACAGTTAGATCTTCCTGCCGAAGTGATTGCTGCTGCCTTGGAGACTGGGACCCTGCCAAATATCATGATGACACCTCCCCCTCCAAGTTCCTCAAGGACACACCGAAGTCGGCGTGACAGGGACAGGAGATGATAGGAAAGATAATCTTATATGGGAAAGGTGAAGGTGGCCATCATGCATTGCATCTCGGGAGGTCTACAGGGCTTACTGTCATACCGTGTTTATCTGTTTTTACCATTCCGATGTATTCTCAATATTATGAGGGACCTTTTGGAGTAGACGGACGCTTCAAGTGGTGTTCTTCAGCAACCCTCATTTTCTGTACACAATTGTTCTTCTACTCCTACATGCTTCGACGCGACCATTTGACTCGCATGTATATATATAAGCACTTTGCACGCCCCTCTTACGACGACATCCCCACATCCATTCCCAAGCCATCTGAATCCCCTCTTCATTAATCATCCTCTACGACAGCCCGCCGTACCTCTTGTTCCCAAGCCTCCGAGAACTCCTGAATATTCCGGCCATGGCCCATCGCGAGAGCTTCAATGGGTACCATATTATGTTGGTGCGTCGGCGCATTGCGCGAAGCGGCAGGGTGTGTCCTGGAATCGATGACACGGAATTCCGGTTTCGGTGGGGAGTCTGTGATGGACGAGATCCTGCTTTTGAGAAGCTCGAAGAGGTCGTCGTAGGTGAAGAGAAGTGGGTCCGTTCGGGGTGCGTAGGGGTTGAAGTCTATCACATGGCCCCGTGACAAGTCTCGGGTGAGAAGAAGGTCAAAGGTGTCTGGAACGAGACTCATTTCAGTATTACTCCTTGCAAACAAAGAAAGAATATGGGTTACAGTTTCCATCTGTTGCTTCCCACTTGCCCTTCAGGTTTTCCTCCCAAAACTGAATCACGGCATCGACGACTTTTGTGCGCGTGTTCACATCATTCCAGAAGTCGTAGTAATTTGGGTCTCGTTGTGAAATGCCTGGGAAGAGAGATTGTCAAGGTCGTTTTGCGGGTGGTTTGAACCAAACATACCGATTATCATCTCTCGCCGGACGAAACATCTCAGCTCTCTACTCCGGTCCACCGGGTACCATTTTCTCAGCACAAGCTCAAGCTCGTATGGGTGCGAAGGGCGGTCTCCGGACACAGATTCAACACCGTCAAAGACACTGTCGGTGTCAAGGTCATGCAGAACAAAGTCTGAAGACTTCAGTAGCAGGTAGACATCTGCCGGAGAAGTGCATTTGAGGGGGGAAGATGCGGGTAACATCCATGCTGCATCCTGAACATACTGTTTAGTGTCGGACTGTATGTTCAAGGGCGGGACGCACTGACTCTCGGAGAAGAGAAGTTGAGTTTAGGAAAAACGGCCCCGTAGGTTTTGACAGCGTCCCGTATCTTTTCATCTATCGCCGGAAACGCAAAAGTCTTTCTCTTCTCTTCATCGTCTTCATCTTCTTCTCCGTCTCCTTCGTCATCAGACAGATAGCTTTCAGCGGGTCTGAGCAATAGATCGTTAATAATACGCTCATGAATGGGAGGAGCTTTGAAAACTGGACTGACTAACACGTCTTCTGAACCCTCGGGCAAGAACACTCCCTCGGAATCAAGATATTCTTTGAATTCTGCAGTGAGTGGACGGATGACGGATGATTTTATTGTTACCGCGGAGAAGCGAGAGTACCATGATGAGAACTGGAATGCAAGAATAGACGAGGGTGACAATGGGGGGAACAGAGAAGGAGGAGTGACTGGCGAAGGCATTGGTGTCGAGTCAGGTTCGCAGCGCAAGAGTTTATTGACAAGTCTCCGAGATCCAAAGGTGATAAGATAACAACATCATAACAAAGCGTAATCTTTACAGCAGCTATTTCTTCGCATTGAACCTCATCGACCCGAATGGTGAACCAGGGGTAATAGACGGCAAATCCGGGAGAGAGGACTCGCGAATGAGGGCTTTCGGAGGCACCAGCGGGCTGTTGTCCTTGCTGAAGGCGGAGTTCTCCTTCTCTCCTCCCTCGATTGGGACCACGGTGCTTGCCACAGAGATTGTCTTCTCCGCTGGTGGGGGGATGGGATGTAATTCCCCGGAGATTACTCTTGCGTTCAAGGCGTTGACGGCTGACTCAATATCTGCCCGTGTCAAGTCCACCGCACTCGGTGTGCTCCCCAAACCCTCCTCGACCATCGCCATGTCAGCCTTCTTGTTCGCCTTCATCGCCTTCCTCCTCGCCTTCTCCCTCTTGCCCTCCGAGCAACCCTTGATACATCCCCGGATTTTGCCCCTTGGCCACTTGGCTAGCCCCGCCCAAAGACTGAATAGGACAAAGATCATGATGATGATAATGACGACCCCGATGATGTTAATCTCTGCTTGTGACCCGTCGTCGTCCGCTTCCTGTGTATTGACCTTGGTGTCGTTCGGTTTGCGGATGAGGGTGTTAGCATTGCGGTCGAGTACGAGGGCGGGTCCTGGGCCTCCGACTGACGGGTTGCAGTGAGGGATTGTGGGTGGACACATGGTATCATTGGCATCTCGGCGGAAGAGGGGCATCGTGAGGGGCATTCCGGCTTGGATTTCCGTGCGACGGGGCTGCTTGTGAGGGTCCGTTGAGATAAAGTGGAGGGGGGAGAACCTGGGCTGACTGATGATGGAAATATTAATGCGCTTTCATGGATGGGCTGACACAGGCTGGTCAGGTTCAAAATCATCAATACACATGCAATACACTTCTAGTTTTCAATACATCCACTTGATTTGAGTCCGAACGTATAACTACGGCTCCAGCCTCTTGGGATCTCTCGGGAATAGCGAAGCTCTCCTGATGTTGTTGAGTTTCAGGAAGAGCATCAGTACACGTTCCAAACCGATACCTCCCCCACCATGGGGCGGGCAGCCCATCCTGAACGCGTCAACATAGAAGCTCATCGACGCAGGGTCGACTCCTTTGGCACGCATCTTCTCCGAGAGGAGTGTGGCGTCGTGTATACGCTGAGCTCCGGAAAGGATCTCCTCACCACGCATGAAGAAATCATAGGAATTCGAGACGGTCTACACGGGCGTATCAGCAAATAAGTACTGTATTGGTAGATTGTACACGCACGGGGTCCTCAGGGTCAGGCATGGTATAGAATGGACGAAGCTCCATTGGGAATTTGTCAATGATGAAGTAGTCGGTTTTGTACTTCGCCTTGACCAAACGTCCAAGACGCTTCTCGTTCTCGGTGCTGGAAATCACAACTCTGTGAGACATAGTTTGACATTCAGCACAAAAAACCCACTTAATATCGTCCAAGGTTTCCCTGGGAACACCATCCTCGACAAGTAGGTCGACGGCTTCCCTGAAAGTAAGCTTCAAAGTCTCGTCCAACCATGTGAACTCCTCCGCGGGGAACTGTCTGTTGACAGTATCGATCTCCTTCTTGTAATTCTCTTTGAGATTGGTGAAGATGTGCTTGAATAAACTGTCAAGCAGCTCCATAACTTCGTGGTAATGTTCCTCAATGGCCATTTCAAGATCGAGACCGATAAACTCCGTCATGTGTCGGTGGGTATTGGAATCTTCTGCGCGGAACACAGGTCCTATCTCGTAGACACGTTCAAAATCAGCCGCAATGGCCATTTGCTTGGCCAGCTGAGGGGATTGCGCGAGGAAAGCATTCCCTGTATGCAATGCGTTAGTCATTCACGCCACCGACCTCCACTTGATGATACTTACCTTTGAAATAACCAAGCTTGAACACAGAGGCGCCGGACTCAGTGGCAGCACCTTGAAGCTTGGGGCTGTGAATCTCGATGAACCCTTTGGACTCCAGGAATTGCCTGAAGAGGTGGCTGATGCCATGTTGCAATCTAAAGACAGCCTGATTGGTTGTCGTCTATGCAAAGTATAAATGCAAGATCCATAGTGGACAAGGAGTAACCGCGTACCCGGAGATCGACCACCCTGTTGTTGAGACGAGTGTCAAGCAGGACACGCTTGTACTGCACTTCATCATTCGATTCAATCTCTGTCTCAGGACGAGCTGCATCCTCGACGGTGAACGGTAAGCGACCCTCAAGACCGGCAATGAGATGAATCTAAAGCAACCCAATCCGTGAGATTGGTAATCAGCATGTGTTTTGCATATATCGCACCTGGGAGACATGGAGCTCGACATCTCCAACTGTTGCACTCTTGATGATTTCAGGACTTTTCTTCACAACACCCTCAACAAGTACGATGCTTTCATCCTGGAGACCGGCGGTCCACTTCACCATCTGCTTACTAACTTTCTCAGGGGTGACAGTAAGGAGGGCCTGGACTGAATCGGTGCGCTGTCGGAGATTGAGGAAAACCATCTTGTTTCCCTGTGCACGCGACGTTTGTACCCGGGCACGAAGGAGGACGGTCTCGCCATCCATGTTCGGATTTAGCGATGCGATCTCAACCCGAGGTCGGCGAGGTCGAGATTGTGATTGGTTGAGAGGCGCCTTGCCATAGAACTCTGTGGCAAAGTCCTACCGTATCGGATTTAGAGAACGTGTATGCAAGGAAGGAAAGCGAATGGATACGCACAACGTCAGCAGCAGCTTTTGCAGCCTCTATTTCTGCTTGTTTGGCAGCTTTCTCTGCGGCCTTTTTGGCCTTTTCAGCCTCCTTCGCGCGTTTCTTCAACTCGCTCTTGGAGGGACCTTTCGCCTCGGCACCCTCTGCTGCTCTGGATGCGGGGATTGTCTTCGGTTAGTGAAAGCTCCGAAACACGCAAGCAGGAGACTCGAGTACTTACGGTTCCTGCGTCGGGGCGATCTGTGGGGGCTGCTCGTCGGCCATGGTGGTTGTGATGGTAGCTCGAGGAACGCAAAGGAATGACCGACCGTCGACTCGTTTTGACTCCTTGCAGTTATCAGATCTGCTGCCCCCAATCTGTGGTTAGGGTCTAGGAATGATCGCGGGAGAAGTCGGGACACCGCTCTAACCCCGGAACAGAACTCCGAGTCCACAAACTCGCCTCAAAACGCCAGCTCAGCCACAAATTCTTTCCTTCCCCTCATTCCAGTTTCTACTCTCCTTTGTCAACGATGCAGGCCATTGCTCGTCCTCTTGCTCGTGCCTCTCCAAGGGCTCTCAGTCGTGCAGCGGCACTCTCTACCTGGTCAGCAGTCCCGGCCGGCCCTCCCGACCCCATCCTCGGTGTGTATATGCACTTCACTTTCCCATCCTTTCACAGATATAGTCCGGTCTTGTCTGCACCATCCCATGCCAGTGCTTCCGAGCTATACCAGTCTCCCCAATTGGAAGTGATCACGCCGCTAACCCAATTTTACCCCACGCAGGTGTAACGGAGGCTTTTAAGAGAGACCAGGACCCCCGCAAAATCAACCTCGGCGTCGGCGCATACCGCGACGGCAACGGCAAGCCCTTCGTCCTCCCCAGTGTGAAAAAAGCAGAGGAACTCGTTGCTGGTGTTGACAAGGAGTACCTTCCCATCACCGGTCTGCCCGAGTTCACCCAGCGTGCCGCTCTCCTGGCGTATGGTGAGGATAGTGCACCTTTGAAGAGCAACTCGGTGCGTGGTTTCGTCTATTTTTGCAGACTTCGGAGACTAATCGAAGTTGTTCTAGATTGCTGTCACCCAGTCAATCTCAGGTACCGGTGCCCTCAGAATTGGCGGTGCATTCTTCGCTCGCTTCTACCCACACTCTAAGACGATATACCTCCCTACTCCCACATGGGGCAACCACACCCCAATTTTCCGTGACTCTGGCCTCGAGGTTAAGGGTTACCGTTACTATGACAAGAGGACCGTCGGCCTTGACTTCGAGGGTCTGAAGGAGGATTTGAAGGTGCGTGAAATGTGTTTTGGAACCCTCAATGGTTCTGAACTTCTTAATCCAGAGCATGCCCGAGAAATCGATCGTGCTTTTGCATGCTTGTGCACACAACCCAACTGGTGTTGATCCCACACGGGAGCAGTGGATTGAAATCTCAAACATCATCAAGGAGAAGTCCCTTTTCCCCTTCTTCGACATGGCCTACCAGGGTTTCGCATCCGGTTCAACTTCCCGGGACGCATTTGCTGTCCGCCACTTCGTGAGCACTGGCCACCAAATTGCCCTATGCCAGTCATTCGCAAAGAACATGGGTCTATACGGCGAACGTGTTGGTGCTTTCTCTCTCACCACTGCTGACCCTGAAGAGAAGGCTCGTGTCGAGTCACAGCTCAAAATTGTCATCCGGCCCATGTACTCGAACCCACCTCTTCACGGTGCCAGGATTGCGAGCACGATCCTCGGAACCCCAGAGCTATACTCTCAGTGGGAGGGTGAGGTCAAGGGCATGGCCGAGAGGATCATCAGCATGCGTGACAGATTGTATGACAACCTTGTTGCTCAAAAGACTCCAGGCGATTGGAGCCACATCAAGAGCCAGATTGGCATGTTCAGGTAAGCACCACGGAGCCAGGAGGTTTTTAGAAACAGAGTTGACCTTTCTACGACAGCTTCACCGGTCTCACCACCCCTCAGACCAAGGCTCTTGCAGAGAAGGCACACATCTACATGACTGCCGACGGTCGCATTTCTATGGCCGGACTCAACGCCCACAACATTGACTACTTCTCAGAGAGCGTCAGCAAGGCAGTCAAGGGTGACCTCTAAATCTAGAATTCAGCTTGAATTAGAGCATAGACATATGTTATCGCGTTTGTCTAGATCTCATACTGCCTAATGGATTGGAGATTCGCTTCGTTACTGTTTCACGCGGGTGGTCCCTTCATTTTTCGGCAAGTACCGACACCGAGTATGGAAAGCGACGTTGTTCATGAGCAACCAGAGCGCCTCTTCATCTCGAACTCCCATCGACCCCGCCGTCGTCGCCCGACGCATATAGTCAGCCTTTCTGGTGCCAGTGGACCATATCATGTCGCCTCTGCTGTCTCTGCCACCTTGGAGAGGTCCTGTCCGCCAGAAGTCTTCAACGCCGTTTTTTCCTGGTGCATGGCCCGGATCGCCGTCAACAGCATGTAGCAACGGAAGCAACGTGTCAGACGATATTGAGGCCCTCAAGCATATTGGACAAAGAACTATGCACAACGACACGATTCCTGCACTTCCTCATCTAGACCGCGTCGCCGACTTTCACCGCCGCATCTCTCAGTCTTACGACGTGCGGCCTCCAAATGAGTTACCCCCGAGACATCAAGTACTGAACGTCGATATACCACAAAGCCCTCATCTAACTGGCCTGTCGGACTTTACGGTGAGCACAACAGCAGTATCTCTCTGTCGACGGGTGTTGATGGGCGTCTCTTTAGGACCAGTCCACCAGCCCTTCCGAGTCCCTCCCCACGCCTGAACAAGCCTTTCACCCGGATTTCTCGTTCATTCGCTCCAATAATGCATTCCTATTGGATGTTAATCAACAAGATACTGCCACCACAAACAAACCCCCTCGGCCTATACGAAACCCCTCAAGAGCCAGCTCTGTGGCAAGCAAGGATCCCGATGTTTCTAGGACAACAATAACAGACTCTCCTCTGATTCGCTTCCGCCGTCTGGCGCGTCATCCTCAGGCTTTCTCCTCACCCACCGATACGTCTTACGATAGTCCTGGGCAGCGATCTACAGGTTCTCGGTCATTCTACGATACACAGACTTCCTCATCTCGTTCGGCGCAATCTGAATTCCACCGAATGTCTGGCTTTGCAAGTTCCTTCTTTCCCCTCGCTGATCGGGACTCTGAGTGTGGCCTCTTGTCTCCATCAACGCTCAATTCGACACGAGCAGCCGACACCGATTCGCCAGTCCTTCCAGCTGATGATTCCAGCACATGCATGACTCCAGCCCTTCTATATGCTGCCCAACCTAGAGTACCCAACTTGAATCCTTCCTCTGTAGAACTGGATGCTTTCGGTATCGCCGCATCCAACATCATGGTTGGTGCTCACTCAACTATCGAGTCCATTCCGACTTCATTTCGGACCACCTCCGAGCTAGATTCTATGGGTGGCACTGCCCAAGGCCATGCACGTCGACAATCTTCTGTATCTTTGAGCTTATCACTTGACATGTCCTCTGAGAACGACAGTATCCACCGTGCCAGTCGCTTCCGTCAGGTCTGCGACAGCCAGTATCATCTTCCCAAGGACAGAAAACGCCGTACACCTTCTCCCGCCCTGTCTTTCGCACAACAAACTGGAACTACACGCACCACTAGTAAAGTCATTGCTGCACACGCTCGCTCCGCTACACACGATGCTGCCGGCAAAGCGAACAAAACCTCGACACTCGATAAGATGAAGAAATTTGGCGGTCGGATCAGGAAATTATTCACGACAAAGACTCCCCTCGCGAGCGCTGCTGAGAGTGAAATTGGAGTTAGGACGCACACCGCCGTAACCGCGGTAGAATACACATCGGTGAGGTTACACCCGAACTTAAGTTCAGACGCAATCTAATATATTAGTGGTGTCGCACAGGAACATCCAATCCCAAAACATGGGTCCAATGCCCCCATACTCAGCACACCCCGCTCCATTGCCCAATCATTCCTAGATTTGGACCCTCGCAAGAGGCGTAGACAATCCATGCCGGCGACTACCGGCTCCACGTCCAATGTGACCCGACCGAAACCCCTTCGTCCAGTATCCTTGCTTGCAACGAAGAGCTTGAACAGAGACACATCTAGATACCCAAGCATGTCGAACTTGATAGGATTTTCACCTCCACATTCTCGTCTACCACCCCCTCCAACGTCTCGCCGAATGTCTGCTCAGATGGAACCGCTACATATCACTCGGCCAATCAATAGAGTACCTGCTGAAATGCACTCTCGTAACACTCCCATCGCTAGTTTTGCTGGCCGTTCTCGTACGCAAACTGCTCCTCAAACGATGCGCGAGGCTCGTGACGCGGACCCACGCATGTCCCTTACCTCCGCGTTGGGAGACGCAATCAGGACGACGGTCATTCCACACCCACCGTTACCCCAACACGCAATCCCTCCGTCTAGCTACCATCAGCATCAACTTGTCCCTTCGCGTACCAGAAGAGCAAGCACAAATGCCAATGACGCCTGGGACACAGGAAGACTTCGACGTCGGCATCATGATTGGGACGCCAAAGGCACCCATAAGGAGCATGTCGGCTACGACAAAAAGTTTGGGGGTCCTCTTCTAGTGGAGTCAGAGATAAAGCCTCTCGTACTTTCAACGACAGATGTTGGACGTGGCGGAAGCACACATTCCGAGATTCAAAGTGTTGCCAGGGACACCTCAACGGATGCCGGGAAGCAACCTGCGCCTACCAGAGCACGCTCCCAGACCCAATCAACAGTCCAAGAACCCAGAAGAACCCGTCAGCATTTTGGTACGGAAGAACCCAGGCCTCAAAGTCAGCCACCGACCAAGAGGAGATCAAGAGGGTTCTCCTTGTCTTCAGCCATATCGAAGAGAGCCATGAGAGCACGCAGTATCATTGCTGGGCGTAGTGATGAAGCCTCCCTCGCTTTGTCAACTCCGCCACCGCTGCCCTTCGCTGAATTGGAACTGAAGCCAAGTGGTGGGACCACATCCGTCAGCGGCGTCTCCTTCGATATGCTCACTTCGGGGGATCAAACGATACCAGCAGCGCAGACAAACCACCATCCTGTTCCTGGTCATCGCCACCGTGACCCAGAGACGCTCCTCGGATGTACAGAATATGAACCGGATTTGGTTCTTGATAGAATGAGTTTCGCTACGACGGAAATCCAGAGCACACCGGTCAGCAGCATGGACCTTAACTTCATTCCGCAGTCTCAGGCTGTCATTGCAGACGTTCACCCCATTGGCATCACGATAAGCGCGAATACAAGCTCTTCGACGTTCGCGGAAGACGACGGCGTAGTCGACGTTGATGAGAGGGAGGAAGAAAGGGAGTTTATGAGGACTCTCGGGTTGGAGTTTGATGAAATTGTACGTAGAGCGAGAGACGTCGATGGATCGGCATAGAGACTACTGTCCGCGTGGTTCTCGTGACCTTGCCATCGATAGTGTTCTTCTAGCTGTATTAGTTTTCGTCTTCGCTCATGTCTGTCGTGTAGAGTTCGTGTTTCAGCAGGTTGTTATCCTTATACTACAGTATGTCGTTGCCTGTTGCACATGGACAGCCTCTTGAAGGATCGATCAATGTCCTCAGAAGTTGCTGAAAAACAGGGGACTGAACTTTGACGAATTTTGCAACATTGACCCCGAGCAAATGACCTTGAACAGACTGGGCACGCCAAGTGACCAGAGCCGATGTCAATTGCATGAAGCACGTGACCGCGTCGCGTCAAGTTTCCTTTCCAGGGACAAGAGTTCTTTCCTCGTTACGGCTGAGGACGTTCAATTGTACTTTTACATTCACTCCATTCCCTCCATTCGTTGTTCTTTCACCACTCTAAACTATCCAGGATCCCGCCCTTATTCTTCGGAATGGAAGGACCCGCGTGGGAGGGCCTCCTAACTCGTACTTAAGACCAACGCTCGAGCACATCATTGACCACCAAGCCCTCCAACGTGCTCTCGCACTTTCCTCTCTTTTACAGCTTATCTTTCATTCTCTGCAGGCAGTATCTCATAGAAGACTCTGGAAGTTTCCCCATTCCTTTCACCTCACACGCCTCCAGCATGATCATCGGTCTTGCCAAGTGGATCAGCCAATTCCTGGCACCAGTGCTCTCTCTTGCCAGTCTCATTGTCCTTTCGATTGTCTACTTCGCACCTGTTGGTGTCCTTCACACCGGGGTATCCTTGCTCATAGTGAAGCCAACTGGAGACGCGGATGGCCCAACTGTCTTTGTGGGTGCTCTTGGTAAGTACTAAGTTGTCAAAATTATCGATATTTCGTATCCGTATTTACTTCTGAAACTTTAGGATCTTGTGGGCGTCCTGACAATGTCAGCGCCGTAAACTGCACCCAACTTAACGTCCAACCGACATATAGTAAGATGACTCACTATCAACCATACCACTTTAACCCCTCTGACGACGACATCTGGTACCTCCAGACATCTCGGTGCTTCCTTCTGGCACCCCCGATCTGTTGACCGCACCTGTGGCGAGCACACCGATCTTCATTGGAGTGTCCCTTGTCTTCACTCTGATATTCTTCTTCATGTTCACCTTCCTGTCACTACGTCACAAGATGGGGAAGGCTGCCTCCAATGCTCGCTTTGAAAGTCCCGGGATTCAGCATGCTACATCCTGGATTGGTCTCATCGGGTTTTTGATGGGTCCGTTTTTGCCAAATGTTAGTGTGGATGCTTGGTGGATGCTGATCACCTTACTCCTACAGGGTCGACCTCCTTCCTTGTCACTCGCATGTGGTTCGGTAAAACCGTAGAAGATTTCAATAAGATAATCGCTCGAGACGGCTCGAGCGCGCCGCAAATCGTTGCAGATATAGGCAATGGTTTCACCAGTACGTCCCCTTTCTTTAGTTAGCATCACGAATGAAAAAATCTCATTTCTCCGACATCGTGGTAGTGGCATGGATTGCCTACGCCTTGTTCGCTGTGCCTCTCGTTTCATCCATGACAAAATTGCAGGCAACAGCTCCCAAGAAAAAACCTGCAGTGTAATGCTATTCTCACTCCGCCTGTTTAAATTCCTTGTAGAAATTTGTACTGTGATTAAAGATGCTGCTCTCACCAAATGCATTGGCATTTTTGTGGTATGAAAGTTATGTTGAGGCCACTGCTGATGGCGGAGTTGATATCCTAAATTAGAACTCGCTGAGCGCTTGGAGAGAACAGTACCGTGACATAGTCCAAAGCCCTCGTTTCTTGACATCACAAAAATCTCCTGGAAATTTGAGGTGGTTGTAACCGGTCAAAATCGCTTGAAACCCGCTTCTAAGCTAATGTAAGGATTAGGAAGTAGATAAGACTTAGGGACGCTTGTACTATCATGACGCGAAGTTACAAGTAGGTTGTAAGACAGTTCTAACAGGGTTAAAACCGCTCGCAATTCCGCTATGGAGACCGGGGATATCATCGCTTTGCCATCGCTAATCGCGGCGGGAAACACTCTTGGCACTTTGACAACGCTCGTCGGTGCCATCGCCGCTTGACCCGACTCACCTGCTCCCCACTGATCAATACACTACTTGAGATATTTAGAGACAATGAGCCTGGCATCACATTCACGCTATGTAACTTGTAGGTATATGCAACATGATACATTATAGTAAATCACAATTTCCCCCACCCTTGACACTAGACCGTCAAACTGCAACCGACTGTAAGCCCTGTCCCAGACACCCAATAGAAAAGCAAACTACAAGGCCGCAATGAATATGAGAGCGGATTGAAAGAATGTAAGGATACACATACCCGAGAAGCGCGGCCTCCTCATCACAGTATTACCGTCATGCCCGCTGCCTGAAGCGGTCACTAGAGTCCCATTTAATGTGTGAGCAATGATAGATGTGGACACTTGAACCTTTTCCCTTACCTTGTAGAAGACCAATTGTCGTGGAGACGTAGGGCCGGCTCCTCGTAAACAAGTGAGTGCTCGCCCCAATGTCGCGGAGGGAGTGCAAGAGGGCCGAGGGGAACTCGAAGAAGCCTTCGCGGCCCTCTGACTCGAAACATAGCTTCGGTCAAAGGACCTCGAGGGCCGCCTCAAATAAACCTCAAGGTTCGGGAACGAGTGGACTATCCAAGATAATGATCAAGTGGAGGATGGACACGGACGAGGGGGGAAGGTGCTGAAGGTGAGTGTGAGAGAGGCGTGACTCCGTTGGAGTGAGGGAACAGGGGACTTATATGTATTTGCAGAGTGTTGCTGTGGTGCGATTGCCCTTGGAAAATTTCAGTTCACTGATGCGACGTCCAAAGCGAGCTCTGGGCAGTTGCTCGTCGTGCTTGGCAGGAGCTGTAAATCGTTCTGCGAGGCTGTAATCGTCTGCAGGTTGTAATCGCCACACAAGCGTTGTGAGCGTCTTGAAACCATTCGGAAGATTCCGAGAGTGGTAAGCCCATGTAATCGGTGGGCGGTTTTTGTGATGTTGTCCAGCTCTCACGTCCTATAGTCCCTTGTCAAGCAAATGCAACACAGTGACGCTCTGTTTACGATAGAAGACACGTTAAAGGTCGCGTTGTTGCCCCAAATACCTTCTCGATACACGGTGACCATCTAGTCGCGACGGTACACTCAGATTTGCAGCCCTGGTCAATAGCTCCTGTATCGTCCGACACTGTGAGTACTCGTCTTCATGGCCAGAATACAGAACAAGCGTGTATACAGCTGGGAAGACTCTGGCTCGGGAGAAGACGACTTTGCTTGGCAGGATAGCGACCATGATGAGGACTATAAACCCCGGGCACATAGTAAACCACCTCCGGTAAGTATCTCTCACCAAACCGATGATACATCGGCCACGCAGAGTTTTTACACTGATAGAAAACAGAGAAAACGCGTGAAAGCTGAAGCAGTCCCCAAGTCTCGCACAAAAGCTGGTATAGTCTTGCTGGCAACGAATGTGTTACCGGAACAAGCTGCTGCAAGTGAGAGACGTGAGTACTCCTGTTATCATAATATAAACATAATGATTAAACTATCAATGTAGTGAGCAACGTAGATGGGTCTATCATATCTAAGATTAAAAAAGCTCTTGCCCTTGCGAGTCACTCTGGGACGGGTGAACAAGAAGCCAGGGCAGCATTGAGGTAGGTTTCCCTTTTGATCCAAGCAATCCTACTGACTGAGACCTCTATACCTCTAGAATGGCTTCGAAACTCATGGCACAGCATAGGTAAAGGGTCTCAGAAACGACAATTGTTCACCTCGGCTTCTTTGATCACTGACCAGACCATGGTAGTATTGACCAAGCCGACATTCTCGCCGAGGAGGAACAGTCAGACCGATTGAAGCGGTATGCAGATCGCCACATTCACCAAAGGACTTCTACTCATGTCAACCTCCTGCTTTTGTAGAGCTGGGATGTCCGTGGTGGTCATCACCAGTCTAGTTGGAGGGACAGTGCGTCTAGAATCCTGGACACGGAGCACGGCGAGCGCAATGGGGGAGTTTTTCGATTGCAAGTACTATACGGAGTCGTTCAAGGATGGTTATCGCTTGAACTTTTGTTTCTACGGTAAGTCACATATATTTGTTTTATGGTTTCTGTCTGCTGATAGTCTACACCAGGGCTGGCAGAGCAGACTGTAGCAGCTGCCCATGGTTTTGAGATGGTGAGACAGGACCGTTATTTGATGAACGTTGCGGTTTATAGAGTCATTGACAGTCATACAACCTGATCCTGGAGCTTAGTCAGCGTAAGAAGGAAGCTAAAGGCATGCGGGCCAAAAAGTATCTTCTTTGTTTTTCTTTCTTCGAAGGACTGGTCCTGATTGTCGCACTCGGTTTTTAGCACATACCGTCATGGCGTTGGGGATGGGTTATACGCTTTGGCCAGGAAGGAGAAGAGAGAAGAACACTGGCGAACTGTTGAGATGGAGAAGCAGAAGCTACTGATAGCCAAGCGCGAGGAAGAGGAGGAAGAAATCCGTCGTTTAAAGCGCCTGAAGAATCCACAGTGCGACGAGGATCATAAGCCCGCGGTCATAGACGGTAAGGCTTCCTCTTCACCCAAGAAGGATACATCAGGGTTCGTCAAAATAGAGGACGTCGAGGGCGAAGATAAAGCCACGATTTCAACTTTGAACGAAGCATTCCAGGCCAGCTCGGAGAAAACCCATACGCTTGACCGCGGATGGTCTCCCGAGCAGTCGTCGCGAAATGGATTCCCAGACACATCTGGTCAGGAATCAGATACATCCACGGACGAGGAAAACGAATACTTCTTTGACCCTATGGACGAACCTCTCCAGCCAGACTTTCGTGACTCCGACGATGACGATCTATATCTGAACCCTCCTCCCGCTCCGCCCGTTTCTGCCTCAACAGTTCCGCCTCCGCCTGCACTGCCCGTCAAACAGGAAATAGAAGAACCCGGATGGAAGTCCGTCCAACAGCTGGTGCAGTTCCGCGCAACGTCCGTTGCCATTGCAGATGATTACTTGAAGGCGACAGGTCTCAAGCTGCGCACATCTCGCAAGGATACATTCCAGCTGAAGAATGGAGAGAGGGAGCTGTATAACGAAGGGAGGGAGGATGCGAAGAAGATTGACGTCAAGAGAAAGAGAATCAAGGACGCAGAGCAGGATTGAAGTTGCTTCCTTGCGTTTGACTTACAGCGGGTATAATTTTTTGCAACATACGGCGTTTCAACCCTTGTGTCTATATACTACATCGTTCTATAAATTCTTGCTTCACAAGTCGAGGTCTTCGTCCGGGTCGTCATCGTCGATATCATCGGCAGAGTCGGGATCGTATAAGATGGAGGCTGGCGTCGAGGTGGATGCAGGTTTTCCTTTGAGGACACGAGCTATGAGCAGTGGTCCAATCTTCCAATTTTCTAGCACAGGAAGCATACCTTCATGAGCATATGGAAGTGGGACCTGCGAGCGTGCATGCTGTTGCTCTTCAGTGAGGTTGAGATTGAAGGATAGATTCTTCGTCGGATCCGGTGCATCCTTGTTCACGGGATTTGAGTCTTGGTGAGAGCTATCGATGGATGTACTCACGTCCTGCATCGCCACTTGCTTCGCCCACAGCGACTTCAAACTCTCCAGCTGCTGCAAATCGCATGATGTAGCACTGTTCGACATCCAGCCTTCCAAGTATCGCTCAACCCCTCTCTTCCGACTCGCCCCACCAGTACACCGCATAACCATCTCAACAACGATCTCACTTCCACCACTCCCTTCGCCATCCGTTCCAAAGACCAACTTCTCGCACTCGTGGTGTCGTTCTGAAAGCGGAGTGAACACGCTGTAAAACTTTTCGGGTGTAGTTTGAGGTGGTGGGAGAGTAAGGTATGCTTTGGAGATGTGGGTGAGGAGGACGGGCGGGTGGGCTTTTAGATGAAAGAGTGACGGAGAGAATCGTACTTGGGCTAAGAGAGGGATGAGTGGGTTCGGTGCGAGGATGTGCACGATGAATCTAGTTGTCCCTGATGGTCTAAGAGCGAGGAGAATGCTGTTCAAAATTCGATAGGTCTCGGAAAGAGATCCCAAGTTCGATAAGAGGGTGTCTGCAGAGTCAATGATGACATCCGGCACAACGACCCCATATTCTGCATGGCTGTTTCAACGATTCGTCTCATTTGCAACGCTACGCAACATACCTTGGATAACTTTAAGGATCTCTGCATGGGGATCTACGCTGTAATCAGAGTATCCAGGGACCCGCGCGGTCCAATCCAGCAGTCGCAAATTTTGCGACTGCAGGAGTTCCGGCTTGACAAGCGTAGGTGGTGGGTGCAAGAAGCAAACTAGTATCACCGGCTTCTTCACAAGTGTCTTATCAAGTATGCTGCGAAGAATAGGCAGGCATGACTGCGCAGCTGTGGATTGAAGCAGCAAGAAAGGCTGCGGTGGTTTTGAAGAGATGATGGAAGGAAGAAGGGACATGATTGCGATTGATCGAGGACAGCAGACTTGCAGATTTTATCTCATACGTCCCCCATACGAAATGTTCCAAACCATGGGCGATTACCGCAGTAACAAGTTCATCATACTATAACAGTAGGAGAGGAATAACGACACTGGATGTATCACGACCTTGGATTTGCCGCTCCCTTCACCCAATTATCCCTTGTCAGCCCTACGACACGCCTCTTCCAGCGCAATACACCCATCTTATCCAACACGCGTTCTTCCTTGAAACCCTCCTGACGTAGGACTTTGCCGATATAAGGTACCAGCGGTGACTCCACAGCCCTTATTGTGGTCACCTTTGGACTCGATCCAAACACATGTTTCAATGCAAACTGCAGGATATCTGTTTGCATATTTGGTGCTCGGTATGGCTCCTCAACAAAGAAGTGGCGGACGGTTGCAACCTCCGAGGTGCCCTTGGTAAAAGACGGCTTTTCTTTCGAGTCGGCGGAAACGACGACTTCGTTCGAGGTTGAGTCCGGTGAAGCGTCGACGGCAATAAAGCCGACAAACTTGTCGCCATACTCCAGAATAAAGATGCCTGAGGAGGGGGAGCGAGCGTAATAATCTCCAATTTTGAGGAGATCTCGTCTTCGCAAAGCGTTGTTCATCGCGTTCATAAAGTCGTCACGGTTGAGCCTGAAGAACCGGTCAGACATGCCTACGAGGCAACTGTGAGGGCACGCACCAGTCACATGCGAACATAATGGGCATCCACATACAAACGAATGCTGGCAGCGGTGAAAAGTATCCAAATACTCCATGTTCTTGCTTCGGCCACCAACCCATCAACTGAATGAAGGCACTGGACAGTGCTATCCAGACAGCCAGGACAAGCGGGTTCGTGTACACTGTGAGATCCGGTCTGTGAATTAGAAGATAGTGCTGCGAGTGTAAGCCGAACGCACTTTTCACATTGGCCGCGGTCAAGCCTTCCATTTCGGACTTGCCAACATAAAACCGAACACGCTTCTGGTCCTGTTCTGAGTCATCGTAGCGACGGATTCTTGCCTCTATCTCGGCCATTGGGAGCGTTTGAGGATGGAGGGAGAGAAAGAGGAGAGTTGACAGAATTTTTGGAAGGAGAACATAGTGGCTGAGGGATAAGCGTCAGAGACGCGCATTTGGGCCACGCACGTTCGTCAATCCTCCTCGCCACAACTTGCAACGTCGAGTTACACTGGGATGGGCACAGTCTGCTCTTGCACGGACTTATTCGGGCGATAGAGGTTGTGAATGGGAAAGATCTGAAAGCCTTCTGCATCTCGTCCTGGTCTCAGCCATTCTCCTCCGCTCCAGCCCCCGGCCCGCCCATTGCCCGAGATGCTTCAAGTACACCAGCCTGAGGAAGTTGAGATCGATGCAACAGCAACCTCCTCAGCTCTCCCAACTTGAACATGCTGATCACCAAAGAGTTTCGCGACGTCCCCACCAAACTCGACGCCAATGGTCGTCCGATCAGGATTTTCGTGCTCGCACCAACTGTGCCAGGGTATCCAAACGCCAAGTTTCCAGGTGCGTTGCAGACCTGATGTCTGACCGTAGCCCTCTCTGACGCGTTGCTTATGCTTGTTCAGGTGTTGTTGTCTTCAGGTGCAGAACGTCGAGCTCGTCGTGATACCTCGCATTTGCTGAACGCGTCGCGTTTCATCCCCTCTTCATTTGATCCAGTGAGATCTACCAAGTGACGGGCCCAGTGGAACGTTTCGCTGGCCAAATCGCCAGTCACGGATACGTCGTAGGTAAGATAAATCAACGTTGCCCGTGAGAATTATGGATTAAATGTTGGGCAGCCTGCCCCTCGGTCTACCATGAATTCGAGGGTCCTGAAGCGATCCCATACGACACCGAAGGTTCGTCTCCTTAGTTGCGTTAGTATTTATATGACGAAAAATGACAATCGCTTTGATCAGGCACGGACAGAGGAAACAAATATAAGGTTAACATCACAGTCTCTTCGTCGTGAAGTTGCCTTATATTTCGATATAGATTGAGAAAGAGGTCGCTGCATACGATGAGGTCAGAGTTTAGTCTCTTAGACATGGTTCCTCATTGATACGGATATGTTCGCAGGATGCTTCGCTTTCGGTTGACCTCTTGATATCTCACCCCAACTGCAACGGCCGAATTGCGGGTGAGCTGTGAGCAAAATCGATTGTGTCTCGGAGCTCATCGTTCTGTAAAGCCACTGGCATGTGCCTCGGTGGTCACTTGGTAAGACTCTGTACATGTATCGGAATTTCGATTTACACTGACAACCTTCGCACCAGGCATTCCGAGTAAGACTACTGTAATATTCTCAGCACTATATCATGCTTGACGATAATCTGCTTGAATGAACTGCAGGCCACCTTCGACCCTCGCGTTCTTTCCTCCGTGTGCTTCTTCGCCACAGATATTCATAGCGCTACTTTAGGCAAAGGCAAGAACGACGACTCACTTGCAAAGGTCCGCGAGGGTAAACTAACGGGAAACGGGGAGCTTGTGGTACGTTACCTCTTTCCCTCTCATCGCACTTGAAGCGTGTGGTCTAAACGAATGACTCCTCAGATGATTTTCGGAAAACAGGTTAGAAGATAAAGCACCAGCACCCCTAAGATCCCCTCTGATCATCTCGTTTTCAGGATACGCATGTCCCTCGTGAAGGACGAGATCTCATCCGGAAGACTTTGGAAGACGCTAATGTCACAGTCTCTGTATGTGCCGACCATATCGCCGAGTCAACGGAATTAACCCATCTCAACCTTAGTTCCTGGAGGTGCAAGCCCAGCACGCGTTCATTCGCGACGAATCGTCAAAGGGGCGATGGGATGCTGCCTTAACAAGGTCGATGTTTACCTTCATGATGGAAGTTTTCGAGCGTACTGTAGGGAGGGACCTCGGTGAAAAGGTTGGTAACGTTGGAGAGCCAGAGCATGTGTGCTAGTCAAGTTGTCTACAGATGAACGAATACAAGTGCAGAGAAATCCATGTAACGATTAACCTACTTTCGCGAATAAAATACCTCGGGGTGTGAAGGTGTGGTCGTAACGTCATGACATTGATCGGCCATCGATAGGATTCTACAACGATACATGCATTTGCAACTTCCTATTCTTTCAACAACAACTACGGCACTAATGAACATTCGACGGACGGCATTCGACATGCCGCCTCATCGGCGACTTCGTTATCGTGATACAGCAAAATGAGTGCAGAGTTACAAAGGCTTGCAGCGTCAAAGATACCTTGCGTGATGATGACTGAAGAAAACAAGAGAGAGGAAAAGACAGCCGAAAGAAATGATGTACATCTAAGCAGTTTACTTCTTCTTGGACGCCTTCTCCGCAGCCTTGGTGACTGTTGACACAAAGATCAGTGAGGGAAACAGTAGATCAAGGCAAAAGACGAACCCTTGCCACCAGTCTTGTCAGTCTTGTCGACGGACTTGATGATACCAACCGCGACGGTCTGCCTCATGTCACGGACGGCGAAACGACCGAGAGGAGCGTACTGGTTGTACTCCTCAACACACATGGGCTTGGAGGGAACGAGGACAGCAATGCAAGCATCACCAGACTTGACGAACTTGGGCGAGGCCTCGATGGACTTGCCGGTACGACGATCGATCTTCTCGACGAGCTCCTGGAACTTGCAGGCAATGTGGGCGGTGTGGCAATCGAGAACGGGGGCGTAGCCAGCACCGATCTGACCGGGGTGGTTGAGGATGATGACCTGAGCGGTGAAAGAGGCAGCCTCCTTGGCGGGGTCGTTCTTGGAGTCGGAGGCAACGTTTCCACGGCGGATATCCTTGACGGAGACGTTCCTGATCACGAAAGGCATCAGAAAAAAATGCTCCTGAATCGAAGAAAAATTGTGCGACTCACTTGACGTTGAAGCCGACGTTGTCACCAGGGTTGCCCTGCTCGAGCTGCTCGTGGTGCATTTCGACGGACTTGACTTCAGTGGTCACGTTGGTAGGAGCGAAAGTGACAACCATGCCGGCCTTGATGATACCAGTCTCAACACGGCCGACGGGCACCGTACCGATACCACCGATTTTGTAGACATCCTGGAGAGGAAGACGGAGAGGCTTGTCGGAAGGACGAACGGGGGGCTCGATGGCATCGATGGCATCGAGCAAAGTCTTGCCCTTGACAACACCGGCCTTCGTCTCCTTAGTCCAGCCCTTGAACCATGGCATGCTGTTGACGGAACGGTCGTTAAAAGGGCAGAAGTGTTAGGTGAGACGCATATACTGACTTGGTAGACTCCTCCAACATGTTGTCACCGTGCCAGCCGGAAATGGGGACGAAGGCGACAGCCTTGGGGTTGTAACCGACCTTCTTGATGAAGTTGGAGGTTTCCTTAACAATTTCGTTGTAACGGTCCTCGCTCCACTGTTGAAGTCGACGGTGAGTAGAGGACAACTGTCAAACAGACGCATATACGAACCTTGGTGGTGTCCATCTTGTTGATGGCAACGATGAGCTGCCTGACACCAAGGGTGAAGGCAAGGAGAGCGTGTTCACGAGTCTGGCCATCCTTGGAGATACCGGCCTCGAATTCACCAGTACCGGCGGCAATGATGAGAATAGCGCAATCAGCCTGGGAGGTACCAGTGATCATGTTCTTGATGAAGTCACGGTGACCGGGGGCGTCGATGACCTGAACAGACATCGCTCAATCAACACAGCATCGTTTGAACAAAAAAGGATTGACTCACGGTAACCATGTACTTGGGGGTCTCGAACTTCCAGAGGGCGATATCGATGGTGATACCACGCTCACGCTCAGCCTTGAGCTTGTCGAGTACCCAGGCTGAAGAAGAGAACGGTTCAGTAAAAGAAGAGAAAAAAACTGTCGTTGCGATCGTCCACTCACCATACTTGAAGGAACCCTTGCCGAGCTCAGCGGCTTCCTTCTCGAACTTTTCAATGGTACGCTTGTCGATACCACCGCACTTGTAGATCAAGTGACCAGTGGTGGTGGACTTGCCGGAATCGACGTGTCCGATAACTGTGTGTCCACAAGCGAGCGATCGTCAACAATGACGAAGATCGAGTAGAAAACAAGCGAGATCGGTCGCTTACCGACGACGTTAACGTGGAGCTTCTCCTTTCCCATTTTTGATAAGTGTCTAGAGAGGCGATAAGTTAGATGCTGCGAGATCGCGAAGCAGGAAGAGGAATCGCAAAAGGGTGAAGGATCGTCGGAGCGGGATGAAAAAAAAAAGTGAAGAGACCCTATTCCAGGAGATCGCAGCGTCGGAGAAGAGCAGCAACGATGTGGAAGGGGTTGGGGGAACCTGGAGAGGAATGCAGAGGGGATCGTTGAAGGAAAAGACTTACGATGAGGGTGAAAAAATGAAAGACTGTGTTGGGGAGGAGGTGGATGATGAGGGTCAGAAGAAAAGCTTAGGGTGAAGGGTGTGGTGGCTTATGTACTCGCAGGAGCCCACCAGAAAATTTAGCCCATCGATCCTGATAGAATCAGATATCACAGTCACGCTGTCACGTCCTCCCATTCCGGGTCACCTTCCGGCCATCTGTGACCCGGGCTCCTCCACAACTGACTCAACCCCGCCGGCTCCGGCCACCGCCACCGCCATCCACTCACCGACGCCACATTTCAGAACACAGACGACGGAGCGGATGGGGAAATAAATTACTGCTTGAACTGTGATTTTACTTCTGTAGTCTACAACATGAATGAATAGCTTTCGATGATGAGGGATCTCTTTGGAATACTGGTGTGCGCTACCAATACAGTAACGCGAAGGAACTAATATGCGAGTAGCAATGTGCAAACAATCAGCAAGATGAAGGACGATACAAACACACGTTAAGGAACAACCATGGTCGATGGTCAACGATAACTAGGAGCAACGAGGCTTGCAGAGGGCCTGACCTTCCTCTTGCAAGCGTCGCGAGGCATCAGATAACACCTATTCGTCGTATCGGCATCAGCTTGGAGTTCTCAGCCGATTTAGAGACAAAAGATCAACTCACTCACGGAGGACCTCCACAAATACAGTCTACCCCGAACCCCACCCCGCATGACCACTGAGGAACCGACACTGCAAGATCTTCTCGAAAGTTGGTCGTGCGCTGACCTCAACTTGGAGACATGCCCGGACGAGCTCTGCGGCATCTGCCAGTGCACCTCCTCCATCGGCTTCTTGGCCTTCGCCATCTTTGCACTCTAGGCAACGCTCATCCAAGGCCATCGATGCGTTCGAAAACGGAGACTCAAGTCCTTCCTGAGCTTCTGCCGCTGTGGTAAAAGGACATTCTCCAACAAGCATAACGTAGGCAACCACGCCAAAAGCCCAAACGTCCTGTTCTTTGCCCTGATAGCGCTCACCCCGAAGAATTTCGGGACCTGCATAATCGAGACTGCCCATGAGAAGCCGATCAGTATGGATAAAAGGGAATCACGCCACGAGAATACTCACGTGCCACTGAATGTATCCCACCCTTTCTTCTTCACCAATCCTGAGCTGCCAAAATCGATCAAAACGCATTTGCCTGCAGGCCCTAGGACGACATTCTCATCCTTGATGTCGCGATGCACTATGGACTGGAGGTTAGGGACGAAGCATAACATTTGAGAAAGAGAACTCACCGATGCCCTTGGCATGCAAGAAACACATGGCGTCCGCAATCTGACCCAGGTAGCTTCGAATTAGCGGTGGCGGTAATCCACCGGGATAACTCTCGACAAGATCAAATAGATCTGAGGGCGGAGGGGGCTGATCCGGAAGCGGCTCAGGTGTCGTCGATGGTAGAATAAGATAATAGTAGTGGTTATCTTCGAAAAAGTCGATCAGTGGACAGATATTGGGATGTCCCTGAACAATCTTTCCCTCCACCCAGTCGCTGTTTGGTTGTGGGTCGAATCGACTTGGGTCCCAAGGACGTCTCGCAGGCAAGACATACGACGTTGAAGAGATGGCGGACATGACGTAAATTTCTATTGGTATCGTGCCGAATTTCGGGTGCCTCTTCCAACAATCCGCCAGTATACGCGACTTGATGATTTGCTTGATGACCAGCGGAGGCTGCAGGGCGAAAGTCTGCTAAACGTTGCGAAGGTCATGCAAAGGGGGACTCACCCCCAGAGTGCCATCGAGATTCATCTCACGGGCCCGCTTAACAAGCCCGTAGGCACCCCGCCCAATTTCTCTTTCAATCACAAACTCTGATATGCTGCGCTCTGCGTTGGGGGAGAAATCTTCCTCGTTTGGGGTTGGAGGACCTGCGCTGCTTGCGGCACTCAAGAAACTTGCTGCGCTGTTTGCGCGGACAAGTTTTTGAGGAGCGGTTGGTGGCGGGGACGGCGGCTCAATAGGGAGGATGGAGACACGTCCGGCGATCAGCGAAACGCGCTGCTGAGAAGAGCGGCGACGAGGGCGGGGTACAGGCGATGAACGACCAGATACCGGCGAGGATGGAGTAGACATCATCAAAGAGGCCCGTGAAGAGGACAGTGAGTTTCCAGTAAGACCATTGGTGGTTGGCACCGGTCGTGGTGAACTTGGCCGGGAGTGGACAGGAGAACGGGGGACGGAACTAGAAACGAAAGAACCAGAACTTGAGGCCTTGGATCCTCCAGGAAGGGACGAGCACGCTGCTACAGGAGACGAAGTGATCGTCTTGCCCTTCTGCACGACGGGAGCACTGTGCCATACGTGGCGAGTTCGCTGCAGGGATGGCAGTGGCAGAGTGTCCTTGTGCGATAGCACCGGTGGCGGGTCGACATGTCGGGGAGGATTTGTGCTATGATCTTGTTCATCCTGGTCCCAGTCGAAACCCCGACCTATGGATGTGACACGCCAGCTATTACCCACACTCGCGGCGCGGTATAGCTTGGGACTTGATTGTGGAGCAATCCAGTCATCGTCATCGAAGGAGATATCCACTGCAGGTGCGGCGAGCATGGCTTTGAGGAAAGAAATGCCGCCTCTAGCGTCAACGGACGCCTTTGCGAGTGGGGAGGGGGATGTAGATGGGGGAGCGGAGCGTGGCCGTGAAGGATGAGAGGATGCGGATGGACGGAAAGTCGGAAACTGCTGCACAGGCAGTGGTTTGGCCAGGAGCAGTGAGCTCTTTCCCACGATGGAGGCTTGCCGGACCTGGTCGTCTCGGCAGCGTGCGGCAACCCAGAGAAATTCGTCCTCGCCGTCGGAGTCGCTGTCGTAGGCGTCGGGGGCGGGGCGGGGAGCGATGGCGGGCATGGCGGGCATGGCGGTGGTACAGAGACAAGCTCGCTGTAGGGGTTGTCGCAATCGACCTCTTCTTCTCCGGCTGTCGCGATAAGACATTCTCCCCCGCAGCGCTTATATTTCCACCGAATCAGGACAACGGAGATTGACCCATCACTGCCAATTCCGGTAACACTCTGTCCACGAAACGTGAAAACACCCTCGTATTCCTCTTGTAGTCCCACAATACGTCGCGAATCAGAGCACATGTGCTTGCAGCCTCAGATTCACTGCGCGAAAGCAACCTGACCACCCTATTCTAGATTTTGGGGATGACTTGCCACCCCGGAATCTAATCTTATCGCTTCCTTTATCCGATCGTGGGAACACTCCGCCATAATTGACTGAGGCATACCACCCCAGGGCAAGACGACAACGAAAACCTTCCGCCCTCCTTCAAGACTCTCGACACTGTGAGTATGCTCCCAGTCACGTCGCAACGGAATCTGCGACGCCAGGCGATTCGAATGCTGTCACTTTGGCCGGACAAAGTGGTCCACTTGTGGTTGGATGCACTTGTCAGGCTTTGGATGCACTTTGGATACCTCCCTGGCGTCCCCTTTCTCTTCCTCTGGATTTTGAATCCCTCACTCATAAAATCTGCATAGCCCGCCATGGTCAACGTACCTATCGTCAAGAAGCGCACCAAGCCCTTCAAGTCAGCTTCATCCGTCTCTCATCCAAACGGCACTTGCTTATTATTTCAACAGGCGCCACCAATCTGACCGCTACAAGAGTGTGAAGGAGGCATGGAGGAAGCCTAAGGGTATCGATAACAGGGTGCGACGCCGCTTCAAGGGTCAACTCCCAATGCCCAAGGTGCGTATTTACTCGTTTGTAGCAGATCTTCGTGTATTGACCGTTTTCGCTCAGATTGGTTACGGAAGCAACAAGAAGGTGTGCAAGCTCATAGTGCTATGACCCTTCATCTCCTAAACCCTCATATGTAGACTCGCCATCTGCTCCCCAACGGACTCAAGAAGTTCCTTGTCAACAACGTCAGGGAGGTCGACCTTCTCTTGATGCACAACAAAAGCTTCGCGGCAGAGATTGCCCACAACGTGAGCAGCCGCAACCGCATTTCCATCCTTGAGAGGTGTGTAATATTTTCGTTCGGTTATAATTATGTCTGACCGTCTCTCTCCTTTCAGGGCGAAGGTTTTGGGTGTGAAGGTCACGAACCCCGCGGCTCGTCTGCGGTCAGAAGAGTAAATTGTCGCTTTTCACGTTTGTTCTGCATATACTCTCCACGCACCATGTACACTCTGCATATGATCACTTTATGCGACCATGCTTCAGGCTCCTCCCTCTTCGTGGATTCACTCCGAGTCTGAGTCTGAGCCTATCATCATTCTCGGAATGACACCAGCGCTAGGAGGCACCCGAGAAGGTTTACTCTGAATGAGTGCTTGCTCTTGCACCACGACCACCATCCTTTGCTTTCCATCTCTTCGGAATTTCGCCCAGGTCAGATCTTGACTGTAGTTAGCACGCCTTGAAATCGTAATGTCATCCAGGTGCGAACTCCGCACAGTCTTCGGCAGAGCATCGGTTTCCTATTAATGTCCAATTCTGATCTGGTTAGACGTGCAACTCATGCAGGATCATGGTACACCGACAAACGTGGGGCACCGTCCTTACTCTTTCGATAGCGGCTCTCCACCGTACAATACTAACTTATGGGTACAGGAAGTCGCCTTGATGGCGAGCTGACCGAGTATCTAAACGCGGTCGAGCCATCCGCAGAGTTTGCGCCACCCATTCAGCGATGTAAGGCGATTATTGCTCCGTACGTGATCATTGTCAGGTCGCATTCTTTCCCTTTCAACACATCTTTTTTCACATTTCAGACATGCGGGTTATTCGTATTCTGGTCCTGCAGCTGCGTGGGCATATAAGAGCATCGATTCAGCTGGGATGTGAGTGTCCCTGCTCGTTGAATAAGCAGCTGGGAGTATTGATGTAGCATGCATAGCAAACGCGTCTTTATCTTAGGGCCATCGCATCATGTCTGGTTGGATGGGTGTGCATTATCACAGTGCAAGGAATATCAGACCCCGATCGGCAACCTTCCGTTGGACGTGGATAGTGAGTCGGACGCCCCCGCTACTCTCACATGCTACTAACATACGCCCGACTACAGCTATAGAGGAGCTGCGCAAGACAAATGAGTTTAGCGACATGGAGATCGGGACGGATGAGGATGAACACAGCATTGAGATGCATTTACCCTATGTAAGGAAGATATTCGAAGGGTAAGAGCCTCATGCGCCGTTATAGTAGTGAGATAAGTGCTGAATAATGCGGAGCAGACAGAACATACACATTGTACCGATATTGATAGGCGGGATTCGGAAGGACAAGGAAGAGAAATTCGGTGCCATCCTTGCCCCGTACCTCGCAAGAGATGACACCATCTTTGTGGTCTCTAGTGATTTCTGCCACTGGTAAGAAAACGCTCAGAGTCTCAGAAACAGAGCAGCAGTAAATGTCTCCTTTTGTAGGGGCACCCGTTTCCAGTATACCTTCTACTATCCTGGAACCCCAGAATTGCCACAATCTGCCCTTCGCCTCAGCCGTAACGGAAAGGCACCCAACCCTGATTACCCCATCCACAAGTCCATCACTGCCCTCGATCATGAGGCGATGGAAATCCTGACGATGCCTCCGAACAACGGTTCCGCCGCTCACCATCAGTTTGCTGAATACCTTGCGAGGACGAAGAATACTATCTGTGGGAGACATCCTATCGGTGTTTTGCTGGGCGCGTTGTCCGCACTTGAGAAGACGGGTGTATCACCGAAGTTGAAATGGGTCAGGTATGCGCAGAGTAGCCAATGTTTCACTATTCAAGATTCTAGTGTGAGTTACGCCAGTGCGTATGTCACGTTCTGAGCGGTCAGAAGGGACAATGGAAATTGAGAGAGAGGTTGTACCCGATGTACGTATATAAAACAGCAAATGTAACCACTTTATCCAAAACAAACACCATCTAAGTTCTACAGACTCTACATACGAGCATTGATTCCCGGTTCGCGTACTTGCAAACCGACAGGCTCATCTACATCCTCTTCTGATCCCGGCTGGCCAGAGTCATTCACGACCTATGGAGAGTGGTTTAGCAAACAAAAAATGAGTGAGTAGATTCAACTTGGGGACGAGAAAGCGTCGACGCACATGTCCTCTGTCGATGACGATATCTTCGAAACCCCAATCTCTTGTAGATCCACCAGCCATATGACTTCCGTCCACCAATAACTTCGGCTCCCATCCTCCAAGCACGCCGACAACGCCTGCCTTTCTCTCCAATTTGGTCAACGAACAACATCCTGGTCTCAAAGGCAAGTCCCGATCTCCAACCAGCTCTCTTACCACAGCAATGATCGTAGCAGCATGGCTGACAAGCAGTATGCGCTGATGCTTGCCTGGAAAGCGGCGCTCTAGATCCTCCACGATGGCTTTGACACATTGACCCGCCCTATGGTGGCATTGCTCGACGTCTTCGCCTTTACGAGACGGGTAATAGATAGGCTGCCATGAGTCATCGATCTCTGTGAAGTATTTGCGGAGAGAGGTCGGTGACCCTGGACGAGGGTGTAAACCAGTTCTCGGCGCAGCGGGGGAGTACCACTCGGACAAACCTGCGCGCAACAAGTCTTTTATGAATGACATGGTCTCGTAGTTATGATCGGTACTGTGCCTACCATGTTCCACGAATATCGGTACCCCAAGAGCCTTTGAAACAGGCTTGGAAGTCTGAACACATCGATCTAGTGGAACATGATCCAAAGAGTGATCAGACAAATGGTTGAGGTATAGATTGCATGGAAAAGTCACAGTATGGTGACGAGAAGATTGCTGTGGGGCGTTCGACTTTAGGCAACGACGCAAAGTGTGCCGCAAGTTCCTCCGCTTGGGTTACACCAAACGCAGCCAGAGGCGGGTCCCGGGGCAAACCTGAGTAAAGGCGAAGAATCCATGAACATCAACTTGTGCTCGGTCATCGTGTCATGTTGAACCTCACCTGTTACGGATTTCCTAGATCCCAGTCAGCCACGATGACGCGAACGAAGAGGACTGAACATACCAGCTGGTGGTATCCCAGTTTAGTCTATAACCTGCGAGGGATCGTCAGGTATCGCATTGCTTATGAGGCTTTGAATAACCCACCGTGTCTCGCGATATAGATCGTCTCTACCATGGTATACGAACAAGCCAGTGGTTTCCAGTCAGCCGCCGGAGGGCGACAACGTGCAAACCTCGAAGCGCATGTTGATCGTTTGGGGAAAGTGTTGAACGTTGAGGTGGGGTTGGCGCGCGAATTCACACTGTGCAAGGCAGACAAAGACACTGTACAGCATGATTTACGAAACAGAACTCCTTCGTACAACAAGAACTAATGGCAGAAGAGCCACGACACATTGTAGGATATCATAATGGTCATAACTTGCGATGGTTTTAATCGGCTAAAGCACATGTAAACGACGCCAGATATCACTACCATCATAGCATGGGCAAGATGAGAGGAGAAACGGGAAGGAGAGAGAGGAAAGAGCCGGGACAGAGAGACGCGAGTAGATATGCAACGGAGATCGAATGGCGAAGGGAAGGAAGGATGATTTCGGGAACTCGCATCAGTTCGTTTTGCTTCAGCATCAGTGATAGCTTCATTTGTCTTCGGTGAACAGGCACTTTAAGCGAGGGAAGGGAAAGCCTCCTGGTCATTGACGTTCAACGCTGGAGCGCTGCTACCGTTGGCGCGGCCCCGACCACGTCCGCGACCGCCACGGCCTCTGTCACCACGATCACTGCTGCCACGGCCACGGCCACCACGGGGACGCTCGAAGCGGGCATCGATCTCAAGGAAGACTTTCTCCTCCCTCTTGGCACGAGCCTTGGTAGCAGCGGATCTGGTCTAGAGTGCGCTATGAGAGATTGTAGCAATCGGGTATTTCATCGCAACATACCTTGCCAACGAAGTAAGCGTCTTCATCCTCATCCTTCTTTCCGAGCACAACAGCGTCCTTCCAGAAGGAGTCGTCGCCTTCGTTGGCCTTCCTGGTCTCCAACTTGGGGACGATGTCAAGCTCCTTCTGGGCCTGCTTGTACTGATCGAGGGTGAGGGTGTTGTCCTCCTCCTCGGGCTCGCGCTCACGGCGGCGACCCTCGGCAGGTTTGTCGCCATCGATAGGGGCCGCGGCGGCGTCGCCTGTAGCAGCGGGAGTTTCACCGGAGCCCCAGGCGTCAGTGGAGGCAGCTGCATCGCCCCAACCAGATTCGTTGGTTGCCTCTACAGCGGCATCAGTAGCGGCTGCGACCTCGACCTTTAGCTCAGAGTCGCCTTCATCACCGCCCCAGCCCTGGTGGATCTTCTTGTCAGAGTCGCTAGAAATTGGTGACAGTTAGTACGGGTCGAATCGATATATCGAGTGGTATCCATACGTCTTGCCAGTGGCACTGTGCCTATCGTTGGCGCGACCACGCCCTCCACGGCCGCGTTCCCCACCGCGGCCTCTGCCTCGACCACGACCACGACCGTCACCGTTGACTGCAGAAATCGTTACGACGAGCGGAGGAGCGAGAGCACAAAAAATCGTTCAGAGGATATTTTCAACACAACATTGCGCCAAAATACTCACATCGCTTCTTGCCATCACCAGCAGCATCATCTGCGGTAGTACCCTCGGCAGTCTCGCCTTCGCGGGGAGCATTGGTTCGGGCGCCGCCCCTCTGGTAGTACCTTCCACCCCTGGCTGCGGGACCACCTCGACCGCGCTGTCCACCACGGGTTGCTGGTTGGGTTGTGGGAGCAGCCTCAGCCTTGGGAGCTGTGGTGGGAGGGGTAGAGGGACGAGAAGCGTCGTCTGAGGAGATCCAAGGGCAGATCGCAAGTAATAGCGGCCAGAAAAGAGCAAAAAAGTACGATCATGGCGGAATAGCATGCGTGGAACACGGTGTCAGCGTTGTCTACACGAGGATGTTCTTGATTCAGGAACTAACCGTCGAGGAGAGCGAAGGGATTGCGTGTGGCCACCGACATCTTGACGGGGCCCTTTTAGATCGCGATCAGCGAGAGCGCGGACGGGTGGGTGGGGTTGGGGAGTTGTTGAGCCCTTGTCGGCGTTGCCGTTGACGATGGCGATGAGGAGGTCGTGCTGGACGGTAGATCAACAATTGTCGGTCTCCCGCTCTGTGGATGGGACCCCGGCTATTCCCGGCCCCGGGGTCTCGCTCAGCCACCCCGCCGGGCGACTGTACAGTTCCTCGCTTCCTCCCAGCCCTATAAAGCCCGTCTCCCCGTCTCTTTCTCGCCAACGCAAAAACACAGGTGCGCTCCTCGTCGTCCCACACGTCCCGCGGCCCCGCTGACCATCCCGCCCACAGCCCTCAAAAGCATCTCGACGAGGATCCGCCCGCCTGCTTGCAGGACTGGTGTGGGTCGAGGACCTTGAGACCGTCATAATGGGCTGGAGATTGAGATAACCTCGGTTGGAACGATGGAACTTGGGTGCGGCGTGCTCGTGCTTTCGGGATGGGACTGTGTCTTAGCAGCTGGCTCTTCGTGGCTACTGTGTGAGTTACGTCGCAATGTTTCGTTGTACATTTACCTCAATACCATGAATCCTGTTGTGCACCTGATGTGAGTTGGTGAGAGTGAGGAACACGGATGCTCGGGATGCTCGAATGCTGTGATGTTGAGATGTTGCTCGCTGTTGGCGTTGGCGTTGGCGTTGGCTGTGGGACGGACTGCGAACCGTTATTATTCTAGTTGAAATACCAGTTTGGCTCGCTATCTTGGGCCCTGCGCTCGTTTCCTCTCAACCACCATCCTCTCCCTCCTGCATGGCTGCTCGTCGTCTCGCTATCTCCTCTCTGCTTTGTGAAGATGATTCCTCAGACACCCCCGTTGCTGGCCCCTCCTCTTCACCGCCATTCCCCTCACAGACCCAACCTCGTCCTTTCGAGCACTACACGACCTCAGGCACCTACTCACACAGTCCGGAGCCTGTCCATAAACACCCTGTCAACGTTCGCACCACCACGCCAGATGTTGTTCCCCCGCAGTATTCCTCCCACTCCTACTCCAGTGCGCACCTGAGGCCACCACCTACGCCCGAAGCTCACCCCAGCACAAGCAGCCCATCAATTCCTGTTCAACAGCGCTTTCGGCGGTACAGTTACGACCATGACACGCAAGATGAAACTTCAAGGCCGGAAAGTGAAGGTTCAGACTATCATACTCGACGCCACCCGCAGACCACCTTGGAATTCTCCCGACAGCATAGTTCACGCTCGCAGTCAAACCATCTTGACCCGCCCTTCCAGGCGTACTCTTCCTATGATGGTTCCTATCCAGCGGCAAGACCGCCGTCTCAGAGTGGCCTATCTGGGTCTCCGCCCACACAACATACCTACCCTCCACCGTCGCTGCATTCACCATCTCTCGCCTCGCTCAGCCCCGTCAATCCTTATCACCGTCAGCTCTCCCGGTCTCCCATCGCATCGCATCGCCCGTCAGCTTCCCCAGTACCCTCTTATGGTACCCATTCGACGTACACTTCCTCCCAGGTTCGCTCGCCCTATACTCTGTCCCCCGCCTATCCGACATCATATCAGCCACCTCCCAGCCCTGGCTCTCCTTTCATACTCTCTTCGAGTCTTGAGCGCCCTCGCCTATCCCCAGTGTTATCGAGACCGACTTTATCCTCCTTAATAACTCATTCGCCCCCACTTTCGAGAGGTGCTCATGCTCATTCGAGTAATGCTCCGGTAGCAACTCCTCTTTCGGCCAGAGGAGAAGGATTTGGACCGCTTGAAGCTCTCGTGCAAGCCGCAACGGAGGAAAGGAGGAGGCTTAGTGGAGAGGTAGCACCCTCCAGTGATGCAAGGCGACATAACAATGTATCGGAGGGCCTCGTTACACAGAGAAGCACGAGGACGAGTCCTGTTATGGAACGCAGGGTGGAAATACCATTGCAGCCTCACAATGCGTATCACAGAAACCTCCCCGGACAGGTGTCCACGTCCCCCACCACCAGTTTAACCCGATTAACACACGAGGACGTTACCCATGCCTCATCGGAATCGTTCCGAAGTTTGTACGACGACGAACCTCCTATGAAGCGACGAAGGAGTTCTGGGGAGTCGCTTCCGTCCCGCTCACCCGCAATCCCTGTGCTGGCTCCACCACCTGTCCCCTCTCATGCAGACTTTGTCCGATCGCTGGAAAAGAGGCGCAGTTCAGAGCACCTTACGGATGCAGGCGAAGTCGCCTCTCGCGACGCCAGACCCCCGGTTACAGTTTCTTCTCTTCCTATGCCGGCTATATTCCCTGTCAGTGACGCTACTCGAGGTGTCGTCATCATAAGGGAGAAGCATGGGGAGACACCAGCTCAAAGGAAGGAGGCCGTAGGCCACACACACCCGAGCGCACCTCATCCAGTCAGTGAGTCAGAACACGTGGTAGATATGGCGAAAGGTGGTTCGAGGCATCCGGAGAAAGGGGAGAAAGATAAAGTAGTCAAAGAGAAGCGGGAGAAGGATAAAGAGAGGAGGGAAAAGAGGGAAAAGGAGAAGTCTATGAAGACGCGGGAAAAGGCTGCGGTGCAGGATTGGGTGGAAACTAGGGAGAAGGCTGATGTGAAGGAAACCGAACCCCCAGCCGTTGAGGATCCTCACGAATGGTTGCTCGAGCATTACGCGTCTTCTTCCCAGGCCACATCGCAACCTCCAGAACCACTCTCAGAATCCGTCGCGCCTACTGTACGACCTCTCTCTCCGTCAATCCCACGGGCATCCGTTAAGGTCGAGAAGGAAGCCCAATCAACAGAGCTTGTCCTCCAACCCAAGCCTCCGAAAAGCAAGCCAGGTCCACCTGCACCCTTACCGATATTGAGCCAGAGGAAGGCGGACAAGCATGCCCCTGAAAAATCCGATATGGATGTCGATATGGAGCTCAGCTTGGTGGTGGAACCTTCAAAGAGCACAAATAAGCACCCTCCACCTCAGCCAAAGCGCGAACCCTCAGTCGACATGGACGTTGATAACGAGCTTCTCAGTTTGTTGGATGATGAACCCCGCCCTAAGACCCAAATCGGACCTCGTTCGCCTGTAGTTACTTCGGCTTCGCCTATTCCTCCACTGGTCACGCCTGTCGCCACACAACTTCCTCAAAGACCTAAGCCAACGCCGAAGAAGCCCCTGCCGGAACCGGAGTTGAAGCAGGCTACTCCGGCAACCAGCGCGGCCTCAGATCGCGCTTCGATGCCACCTCCTGCGACAGTGGGAGTATCGGGGACAAGTCGGGACGACAGTACTGCCGTGGTTAGCGATACCAGAGATAGCAGTGCTGTATCGGGTGGCTCGAAGAAGAAGGAAACTAGCTCCAAGGTATGGTTTCTCTTGCGTAGTAAGGCGTGTGCTAATATGTCGTCGCGCAGTCTGTGATGCAACCGAAAGTGCAAGCCTCCAAGGCTAAAGGAAAGACCACCGCATCAGCGAAGCAGAAGGTAACGAAGGGACTCAAGGATGGTACCCCGCCGTCTGCTCTGTCAAGTCCTGCCGTGACCGCTTCGGTGTCAGGCAAAAGCAAGAAGTCCTCCCCCTTGGCTACGTCCGTTTCGAAGCGCGCGGTTTCAACGGCTGCCACTGGAGCATCACGTTCGCGATCTGCATCTGTGGCCCCCGGGGCCACTGTTGAGGGCGAGAAGAAGGCAGAAGAGGCCGTGGATGAGGAAGAGGAAGCTGTGGATGACAAGTTATACTGCATTTGCAAGACGACGTATGACGAGGACAGAGTAATGATCGCTTGCGACCGGTACGTTAGGTTGGCATTAGTCGGCCGGTCGTTTCTGACACTATGAATAGATGCGACGAGTGGTATCATACACAATGCGTGGGCATGTCGGATACGGAAGTCGACCTTGTGGATCAATTTTTCTGCCCAAGTTGCATCTCTGGTACGCATTCTTTAATAAATCCTTGTACCCCTTGTGAAACCGACCATCCCACCACCAGGTAACTCCGCGCTCAATCTGAAGACGACGTACAAACAGCGCTGTGCCGCCGGTCTTAACCATCCAAACCCTTCATCTGCGAAAGCGTGTCATAAACCATCTCGTGGGGCGTTCTCGAAGTACTGTTCTCAGGAGTGCGGCATCGCCGCCATGCGCATGCGAATAGATCAATGGGGCGGTGACAAGGGACGGCTTTGGGAAAGTGTGAGGGATGCGCAAAGACGTGAAGGCTTGGTTATTCGCTGCATCGGCGGAGACTCAGAGAATGGCATACAAGAGGTGGTCAGACCGTCGAAGACAAAGTTGGACCGAGAGATGGAGAGGCTCCATGCGCAGCTGGACAAGGTCGCCCGCAAGCGAGACGAGACCAAGAAGGAGTTGGATATTGTGCTGTGGAGAGAGAAGTTGGTTGAACTGGCATCAGCCAGGGCGGAAACGGTCGACGACTGCGGATGGGACCAACGCCTGTGTTTCGGTGACGAGGAGTACGCCGAATTTGGGGCTGGGGTGCTGGAGAGCTACGAGGAAGAGAACGAGCACGCGACTGCAGTGGACGACGAGATGCAGGTCGATTCGCAGGTTGAAGCTGGAGAATGGTGGTGCCGGGGACGGAAGAAATGTGAAAGACACGCGGGGTGCGTCCGTTCCTCTTCGCGCACGCTTCAAGTCGACTGACCACGATTCGTAGCTGGCAGAAGCTGCGGCGAACAGAAGTCGAGCTTGACATGGAAACCATAACGGAGGTCTTGAGCAAGCTGACCGCTCAAGAACGTGAGATCCGCAAACGCATGGAAGATGTCCTCGAAGCCAAGTCTCGCGCAGCCGCTGCACCGATTCCCGTTCCTCTGCAGCCTCTTAATGGCAAAGGACACTCGAACGGCGTTGTCAAGCAGAGGGCGTATGCTGACGGGTTGAAGAAGGGCAAGAAGCGGAAAGAAGTTGACTGATGGTCGCTGGTACACTAAACCTCCTGATGGTATTATACGTGTCTGGCCCGCATGGGGTCTACTGAATACATATATAATCTGTACAACGGACAGGAGTGATCTCGTAGCATGAATTCGCCATGAACTGTGCGAAAGTGCGATCAATACCCATCGCCTTCGCCGCCCTCCTTGCAGAAGCCTCTCCGTTCAAACAGAATCTGGGCCTTGGCCTCTTCTCGTTGCTTTTTGTCGAGGACCTCCGCCTTGTGATACGCTTCGAGGACTGCCCATTCTACTTGTCGGAGAGGGACGTCGTCTTCTTGATCCAAGTCCTGCGTGGATCATACGAGTCAGGATTAGTATGGCGAGTGTTGACGAGACGAACAATTTCCCCCAGAAGGACAACGTTCTCCCCTCGAATCAGAAAGAGACCCCGATGCAGTTCCGCAAAGACGTCTTGGTGGTATATCCGCTCTACTGTGTCTTCGAGGACAAGGTTTGCTGTGATGCGTTCAGAGCGTGCACAGCGGACGCATGGTGGAGAGACGTACCAAACTGATCATATGAACGGAGGACACCCTGCAGTTTACGGCCGTCTCTCAGGACAACGAGCATCTTCCCTGAGGAGCACGGGCAATGCGAGGTTCATGTCGATGAAGGACTCGGAGGTGCTCTGGACAGACGTACTGTCGACGCAATCCACAAGCGATCCCGAGGTCGTGAATGGGATCAAGGAGTCCATGGTGCTGAATCGATGCCAGGAAGAAAACGGGAGCGGTGAAAGTCGATTCTGTGTGGATTGGGAAAGGCAGGCCAGTGCATTATCAGGTTTAACACCTTGTTCAATAAGCTGATATGGCCGAGTCGTCTAAGGCGAGTGATTTGAACTAGTCATGGTCACGTGACTTCTCAAATATCACTTGGGATTTTCCCGCGTAGGTTCAAATCCTGCTGTCAGCGTATCTGTTTTTGCTTCGGTGAAGGAGATCTGCGAGCTTTAAGCTTCAAGTGGTGCTTGTTCAGATTAATGGACAAAAATAAAAACGACAGTCTGAGACCCATGAATCACCATGAACCATGATGGTCCACGATGCATTTTCATGGACAGAGAGGCATTCTCCAATCTCTTTTTGGCCGTCACGACTCGGCCATATCATATTAAGCGCTCCTTGTGGATCCAGTCTCTCTTGAGTTCAAGTCATCGTCTCTACTCCAGCGACCACTCTTATAAGTTTGCTTGTACCAAACAGTCATGCTCAACGCCTGGTCGAAACATTTCTGTCAGCGAGTGTGATCAATGGGTGTTCACCGTTTCCCCGACCCTCAGTTAACACCAGAAACCTGACACTAAGGTCATAGAACTTCAACACTGGTCAAACTGAGAGACTTGATCCTCAGAACACTTCGCCAATTGCAATGGATCGCACAATGACATGACCGCTGTACATTTACCCTCATGAAGTTGCTGTCGCAGCCTTCCCAAAGTACTCCCACTGACCAGGCTCTGGCTTCTCCTCTAACGGTTCCCACCTAGAATATGAACGTTCCATAACCATTTCAGTAGCAAAATCAAACCCAGGACTCACGCTTTCCATTCGATCATCTTCTGAACGAGACTGAGCTCATCCTGAGCAATCCCTATCGACTCCTCAATCTGTCCCTCCCCGAGCTCCTTCTCCGCTGCATCAACATCTCCCTTGGCACCCTGAACCAGCTTCAACTTCCTCGAGACCAATGCCTCTACGCCCTGGCGGTAGACAGACGTTTGGGGTATGTGTGCGAGGGTTGCAAGTGTTGTCTCGTAGGTCTTCGTGAGTTCAGGAAGAGGGTTCGGGTGGACGTTGAGACCAGTAATTCCCGTGGATGCCTTGCGGGCGGCGTAGAGCAGAGGGCGGGTTAGGCGAAACATGGTCGGAGTGAGTGAGGTTGGTGGTGGTCAGTGTCCAACTTGTCAAGGCCACCAAATTGGCGCGTTTGATCGGCGCTAACGCTTTCACCACTTGGCCAACGCTTTCATCCTCACAGACGACGTGTTCGCTTTTCAAGAATGGCGTCGCTAGCCCTTACGCAGACACGGCCGCTCTTTCGTACGCCGGCCATGAAGTTTTCCATTGCCAACCTCCTCCCAGCTGCCTTTCTCGCACCAAAACCTATAACATGGGCCATCCCGTCACTTCAGTCACTGCTGGAACTCTTCCCGCCGTTCCTGCTCGCAGTGCCAAAAAAGAAGACTTCTCATTCGCGTAAATCGATGCGTAGTGCAAACAAGGGGTTGAAAGACAAACACAGTGAGTGGAAGTGCTCATCCAATTGTGTCAGTCATTTGATCTCGTCCAGATATTGTTCATTGCCCCGGTTGTGGCTCTCCGAAACTTGCACATCATCTATGCTCCAATTGTTACTCGGGTTTGAGTCGAGGTTGGAAATCAAAGGCAAAGGATGGTCAGGACGGCACTCCGTCGATAGACTCATGATACTGAGTGGTATGTCCTCCGTTCCCGGTCGAAGTATAGAACGTTAACCCCGCTCGTTTCTATCGCGCAGAGCAGGGAAAACGAATATTGCATATCGTACAACTGACGTTAGAGGCTTGCGTAGAGAGGCATAGGACTACCAAACACCTAATACATACGTTCCCTAATACTTCACGACTTGTCACCAGCATGACCGAAGCTTTCGTCTCATTCTACTGAATATTTTGTTGATGCGTAATGAGCTATTGGGATGTGAAAGTCTGAACTTGGCTTCGGCCGATCCTCATGACCATCATGCCCTCCGCACAACGGACCCGTTCCTGGGCACCGCACCTCGGACCAACCTCAAATTCCACCTCTTTCTCGTCCCCCGACCCCATAACCGTATCTGCCAGCAAACATGCTCACAAGACTCGCAAGACATAGTGCGAGGCACCTAAGTCGCAGTGTCTCAACTGTCCCACAAGGATTGCATGGGATTCTTGAGAAGAGGCCAGACGACGTAGTCATTACCTTTGCAAAGCGTTCTGCGATGGGGAGGGCGAAGAAGGGGCAGCTGAAGGATGTTCCTGTCGATGAGATGATGCATGCATTGTTCAAGGTGGGTAGCCATGGTTGACCGCTACCCAAACAATCTTGACTTCGTTTCAGGCAACTCTCGAGAGGACTGAGCTCGACCCTAAGCAAATTGGCGACATTTGTGTCGGTGCGTATAATTCTTGTGTGCAGCCACGGGCCCTACTAAGGCCTTTTCAAAGGCACATGTCATCCGCCATCCCCGTTGTACGTCTCCCGAGCTGCTGCACTTGCAGCTGGGATTCCCGAGACGGTTCCAATATCCACCGTAAACCGACTGTGCTCCTCCGGCCTCCAAGCCGTTCGGAGTATCGCTCAGGCCATTGAATCAGGAGAGATTTCTCTCGGCGTCGCCGTTGGCGTCGAGAGTATGTCTTTAAAGTGAGTCGATACATGCAATCGCCGGTCGCCTAGACTAACGACGACTTAGTCCACGTCCCACGCCCGAAGTAGTGGAAGCAGTCGACAAACACCCACAGGCCCACGACTGCACCCAGCCAATGGGATGGACTTCAGAGATGGTCGCAGAAACGTACAAGGTTGATCGTGCGACACAAGACAAGTATGCATTGATCTCCCACTCGAGAGCAGAGAAGGTACACCGCACTACTCCTATGAGAAGGTCCACACTAACGATGCCTACCAGGCCTCGAAAGCTGGTATCTTTGCGGAGGAAATATTGCCCATCGAGGTCCGCGGTCAAGTCATTTCTGCCGATGATACCATTCGCCCTGGTGTCAGCGCAGAGTCACTGAGTTCCCTAAAACCTGTATTCCCGGACTGGGGCGCAGCCCATACCACTGCTGGCAATGCAAGTGGTGTGGGTGATGGTGCGGCCATCGCCGTTCTTACCACGAGGAAGAACGCAGAGGAGGAAGGTATGGAGATCCTCGGAAAGTGGGTTGCTGCATCGTTCGTTGGTTCGTTGGTTTCTGCCCTTCAACCATAATAGACTTCCACCTAACGAGTTCCACAGGTGTCGAACCTCGTTACATGGGGATCTCCCCCATTGCAGCCATTACCAAAGTACTTGCAGATACTGGTCTCTCGAAGGAAGATATTGACGTTTTTGAGGCAAGCGTTGCGTTGTCTGCATGACGGCCTTCCTACTTACGCCACACACAGATCAATGAGGCTTTTGCCTCTCAATTCGCCTATTGCGTCGAGCAATTAGGTATATCGATGGACAAAATTAACCCGAAGTTAGCACCTTTGTACTTTCATGAAAAAGTTGAATATTGACATCCTTACGCATGAATTGTAGTGGTGGTGCGATCGCACTGACACATCCATTGGGCATGAGTAAGTACTCCCTCGTCTATCGAATGACCATGTTCTCATCACAGCGACCTAGCTGGGCTGCGCCAGATTGTGACCGGACTTGCAGAACTGAGAAGACAAGACAAGAAGGTGTTGTGCACGAGTATGTGCGTTGGAAGTGGGATGGGAGGAGCAGCTATCATCGTGAATGAGGCCCGCCCATGAAAACTGAACATACTCCAACATTCATTTTCGGAGCTCTTGCATCGGTCCCGCGATTGAATGGCGTGGAGAAATCGCGATCATATTCACTACTCTCAGTCCAATACAAATACAAGGAGTTACACAGAACAGCACATAGGTTCGCAACCGGATAGAGGCATGGGCTGCGCAAAGATCTATGAAAGGTTATTAGCGTTAGGTTCTGTGGCAAAGTAGCCAGACAAAGCGATTCAGCTCAGAAGCTCAGAAGGTCATTCATGTCAGCTATGCACCATGAGCAAGCTCAGTGATGCATCGAGTCGACTAAGAGGTGCCAGTTACGGTTGAAATATTACAACACTCTTCATAGCGGCGAAGGAGAAACAAAATGGTGTCATACAACAAAACGGATGTTCGAACTTACTGATTCTCGACGCGAGGCTTGAGCTTGAATCCCTTCGAGGGAGATGACGAGTGATGAGAGGAAGTTTGCGTCGCGTCTCAAATTTTGCTCGTCCTTTTTATGGGAATTCCAGACTCCGCTCACGTGGCTCGGCTGTGACGATTTTACAGCAAACGCCGCGATTTCCTGCAAAACTACCCCGATTTGGTAGTGATCGGACCCGACAGTGCGATTGACTCTGGGGCTCGTGCAGTAAGAGTCCTCATACCGGCCGTCAAGACCCTCGCCATCGACGAACTTCCCACCTAACCGCAACTTCAAGGTACGCAGGTCTCGTTCATGGTTGAAGGGGTGCATTGTTGGAAGGTTGTTGGGGCAGGATTGAGAGCAGGAAGGGTTGGATGAGCACGGATGATGTTGGATGAGGTTCTGTGTGGACGCTGGACTGACCTTCGTTTAACAGGTTACCTCCATCCAAAATGTCTGGCCAGATCAGCAAAAAGCGCAAGTTCGTCGCTGACGGTGTCTTCCGCGCCGAACTCAACGACTTCTTCACTCGTGAGCTCTCCGAGGAGGGTTACTCTGGTTGCGACGTCCGAGTTACTCACGCTCGTACCGAAGTGCGCAGAATGATCCCCTCATTACATTCTGGTACTCATTCTCGACCCGTAGATCATCATCCGTGCCACCCACACCCAGGAAGTTTTGGGTGAGAAGGGTCGCCGCATCCGAGAGCTTACCGCTCTCGTCCAGAAGCGTTTCAAGTTCCCCGAGAACTCCCTTGAGTTGTACGCCGAGAAGGTTCAATACCGTGGATTGTCCGCCATTGCTCAGTGCGAGAGTTTGAGGTACAAGCTGCTCGGTGGTCTCGCCGTACGTCGGTGAGTAGACGTTGTCACTCGTATCATTCTCGTCTTACGTTTCCTCAGTGCATGCTATGGTGTCCTCCGTTTCGTCATGGAGTCCGGTGCCAAGGGTTGCGAGGTTGTCGTTTCTGGCAAGCTCCGTGCTGCCCGTGCTAAGTCGATGAAGTTCACCGACGGTTTCATGATCCACTCCGGTCAACCCGCGGAGGACTTCGTTGACTACGCCGTCAGGCACGTCATGCTCAGGCAGGGTGTCCTCGGTATTAAGGTCAAGATGTAGGCAACCCTTTGATAGACCCCATTCGCTTCGAGACTGATTCCGTTCCTTTAGTATGAAGGCCTGGGATCCCGAAGGTCTCATTGGCCCCAAGAAGCCTCTTCCTGACTCCGTCCAGATCCTCGAGCCTCCCGTCGATAAGGTCGTCGCCGAGCCCACATCCGAGCAGCGTGAACCCGCCGCTGTCGCTGCCCCTCCACCAGCTGATGACCCAGCTGCTTACCAGGCCGCGCCACAGGAATACCCTGAGCAGTACGAGCAGCAGACTGCCTTCTAAGCACCCATGTATTCTGTCGTATATCTTCTCGCTGTGCTGTAAGCTTTATGATGATACTTTGCAGCCTCCACCCGCGGAATGCGAAATGTTTGAAACGGAATGATATAATGAGTGCAAGATATATGGTAAGCAAGGAGGTATCTATGTCATCTACACAATTAGATCTTTTGAGTTTGGCTGCTACCAGCCAAGCCCCCAGTAAGCAAGTTAAATGTGAGATGTTTGGTAGGAGAGCCAAAATGACCCGAGTTTACGGCCAGTTGCAGACTTGTCAAGGTCTGGGAGGGGTCCGAAGCAGTAACCTCCCCAGTGTCTACCCGGTACATGACCACTGCGTTTCCGCTGGACGTGACTTGGGTGGGTTCTCCGAAGAGGGAGGATTGGAACTCGACGCTACCTCCCGCAGTGTCCCAGAAGATGGCGGCAAGAACGTGATGCTTGTCATCGTACACGGCCGACACGATCTGATCGTTACGGACGTCTCTCAGCCTGGTCTCCACGGACTTCCTGCGGAATGTATGTTGATCGACGGCGGGGAAGACAGTGTAGGAAACGGGCTCGAAGGAAGCGTCGGTGCCGTGGTTGAGCCACGCGGCGAAGAGATCCACCGTTGCGTTTCCTTGTGTTGAGATGCCTATCGCACCCCAATCTCCCGTCTTCGTCCCAGTCTGGACAGAAAGTGCTGCTTGCGACGTTGAGCTGAACGCGTATCCGATATTATCATGCCAGAGGGTCTCCGGGTGCACTGAGTTCCCTAGCTCGTTCATCGGAGAGTTGTTGATGAGGACTGGTCCCCTGAGACGTTTCTGGTCCAAGACGGAATATACGGAGGCATTGGAGGTATGGCTGATTGAGGGGATCATAACGTGCTGCACATCGTCGTCGAGGAAAAACCACGCCTTCTGCCAGCTGAGTGCTTTGGTCGTTGGGTTCGTGTACTGCATCGCTGCAGCACCGACCTTGCCCGTGGATGCGCCCCCAACAAAGGCGTGAATTCCGAAATGCTCAGCGCCGCCGCATGTCAGTGGGGTTGCACCAAAGTCGGTCGTAATTCCTGGGATCACTGTACGGATGTGTCAGAGCCTGGATATAGATGATCTGCGGGAAACAACATACGGTTCCAGTCCCAGGCAGCAGCAATGTCTTCATACTCTGTACCTTGCATGTAGGTGTAAACTGTTCCGTCCGAAAGGTGGAATCCCAGAGGCTGGGTGGTAGCGTAAACGAGACAACCATGGGACAGATTAGTAACAACGTACGTTCTGGTTATTGAGACACTCGGTATTCTTCGTTCTAGTGGAATACATCCTCACGGATGTAACGTACCCTGGTCCGCGATGAACCTAAAAGCGGGTTCAATCACTCTGCTGCTTTGACTTGTTCATAGATGCATACCATGTAGTCGTTTGCGAAAAACATCCTGTTTCCACTAACAGACCCGACATTGGCGTTCGTCGTATTCGTAGACAGAGCAGCATAGGCTAATGTCAGAACGTCGGAATCCCATTCCTCGCCAAGCTCCCGAATCTGTGTGATGTTGACTGACATGCTCGTTAGACGGATAGAACTTGAGGATATACAGCACGAAACTCACTCTTGATGCTCCCAGTAGCTCTATTGGACAAAATCACAATCGGTCCTCATCATACATATGTAGCAGGTTCACTCACTGATTGTCTGCGACAGGGAAACTGATGAACCGACCAAGAACGCTCTGAAAGTCATTTTAAGCAATAGTCTCTGCCTATGAATTAGATTTTTGTGACCCACGAAATCCCAGTGCAGTACTCCAGTAAGAACGTTGCGAAAGATCATCCATAGGTCACCGGCGATCAGGGTGGAGAACGCCTCCTTGGTGGCATCGCCAGCAGCAAATTGTGTTCCGCCAGCGACAATTTCGAGGAATAGAACGTCATTCGTGCTGGCGGATGTTGTGTAAGCTCATGCCCACAGCTTCCCAATGACGGTGTGGCGGACTTACAAATCCTTTCCATAGTTGCCATTGTAAATGAGCCCGCCGTGTTGGCCGAAAGATCCATCAGCCCGAATACCATCCGCCTTGAGCTCGTTCTCAATCAGAACTTCATTGTGAATCCTATTGTACGCATCCGTGATGATGGACGTATTGAGGTTCCGCAGGCCTTGGTCGATACCAATCTTGGCAATATCCAATAGGTTGGCACCAGTAGCAATACCTAGACCATGTACGCTGTGTCCGAAGGTACCGTATGTCCGACCAGATATGTTCGTGCAGTTGGCAGATTGAGTCTTAGTAAGGTTTTCGGCGATGAGGAGGCAAGACTGGGAGACCAAATTCGGGATGAGGATGATCTAATAGCAGAGCACCTCAGCCGATCCCAAAACCGCAAGGAAACTTCGAGAATATACTTACATTGGAGAACCAATTGGTGTTCCAGAAGCCCGGTGTTCCACAAGGGCACGCCGCTGTTCCTCCAGAATCCATACATCCGAGGATCTTGAAGTCGTTTTGGAACCAAAAGTCCATAGCTCGGGATATCGCAGAAAGGATTGTAGGGTCCTTCACATACTGGTCCGCGTTCTTCAGCCCGCCATGGAACGCCGCTGACATGGTTACTAGAATATACAATCAATAAATGCTGCACGATCATGGTCGTACAAAATGGATACGTACGGATGCGATTCCAGTGGTCCTGAGCGGGCCTGTTTGTCAATGCTAGTTAGTTCAATGGATACCAGTAGTGAGGTCATATTTACCAGTTCGCGGGGCGAGCGTCACACCCCACAGTGTAATCAACTTCTGAATCTGGCCATTTGCCATCCGGGCCCAGTGTAGAGAGCCTTTCAAAGTGTCAGGATTGGTGCCCGGGATCAATCTTGCGAGGCCAATGGACGCACCATTGAGGGATGCTCGTGGCTTTGGTAGCCCCAGCGACGATAAACGACAGTCTTCTCTCAGTCATAACCGCGATATCAGACGAAGCAGGACCAGGGGTCGCGGAATTTGTACTCGTAGCAGTGGCATCGCTCGAGCTGGCCGTTGGTGGGGAGGTGACAGCGGTGGGGCGTTCTGGAGAGTTGGAACTCCCTGGGTTCGCGAGGCTGGAGAGCGAAGGGGTATTCGAGGGGGGTTCTCCGGATGGAGAGGCGTTTGAGAGAGTGTTAAATGAGTGTGTGTCCGGAGAATCCGGGGAGATGGAGGTCGCGCTAACCGTGACGCGTAGTGCAGCGACGACGATGAACAACACGTTCGTAGGCCAGACCATGTTTGCCAATCGTGGAGGTTAGGTCGCCCAAAGGCAGCCTTGCGGGGGTCAGTACAATAATGGGGTCCGGGAAAAGAGAATGGGCTAATGAGTCCTCACCATGCTGCCAATATATATGAATGTGGGTGTCAGCCGCACTTTCTTGAGAAGAACCCTGCTGTAAATATGCGTCATCTAAACCTCTCGGCAAGATCATTATTGAAACCATAAATGTCAGTGACCATGCTGATGGGCATTGAAGGAAAGTGAAACACGATTTAGACGAGACAAGCGAGGTGCTGGTGGAGGAAGGGCGCAAGAACTTGAAGAAGGGAGTGATCGAGATCACCTGCAAGGGTCACTCGTTCACTCTCAACTCTTCTCTCTCCGACCATCCTGCGACGACGCATGGTTCGGTTGGACATGGGACGCCTCCGACCATGTGGAATATGATAGATAGGTCTATTTATAATGTACTCGAATACTCGATACTCTACGTGTACGTTGCAAGAAATCATTAACGCTACAGGTACTCTATTGCCATGATCATAAACTTGAAGTCCGAAAGGTCCGTGAGCCTAAGAGAGATACATCTAAAGAATGTCCGATGATAATACGTCTACAAAGAAGAAAGAAGATACCGTGGAGTGAGGTACGCAATGGAGGATGAGGAAGTCTAAGCTCTGTGTACTGGTCAATGCAAACGCAGAAGTCCATACGATGAAGATCGTCGCAGTCATTTCGTGAATATCGCCTGGGTGACACTGCTCCCCGCATGTCCACCCTGAGGTAGCTGGACATTCAGCGTCTTGCTGTTCGTGGAAGATGGCCACCCACTCGGAGCTGAACCGGTGCCTAGAGTCAGACCCAACGTCAATGAGCCAAGGGTCTGTGTCGGTTCGGCAACGGTGATGGTCCATTCGGCCATGTTGACCATGACCATGGAGGGTCCGTTTGTCGTCAACGTGAATGGAGCCCCGGAAGTAGACAATGAGACACTGCCTCCGGTGATGTCCCAAAAGACCACGAATGCCATGTTGCTGTCCGTCATGGCAGAAATAGAACCGTCATTCCGAATGCTTTGCATGCTGGAGTTGGACGCCTTGGATTGGAAGGAGGAAAGCGTCGTTCCCGGGAAGACGTTATAGGAGATAGCGCGACCGGGCTCGAGGTGGACCAGCCATGCAGCAAACAGATCAACGGTGGTGGGAGGCTGGTGAGATGAGCCGATCTTGGACCAGTCTCCGGTACGATCTCCCACTGAGATGGAGAGGGAAACAGACCCCTGCGGATTGAACGTGTATCCGACGCCGCCGTGCCATAGAGAACTGACGTTGGTGTAGTTCCCTGAGCTAATGGCGTCGCCATCGACGATGATGTCCCCGTCGTGCCTCCTTTGGTCCAACATGGAGAAGACTGGCGCACGACTGCCAGACGTTATCTTTGCGATCATAACGTGCTGAACGTCGTTGCCAAGGAAGAACCATGCCTTCTGCCAGGTGAACGCCTTCGTCAGAGGATTTCGGTATCGCATCGCCGCAATGCCCATTTTCCCATCCGACACGCCACCTGCGAAGTTCTCTGCGCCCATCTGACTGCTAGTCGCGCAGTTAAGTGGAGTCCCTCCGTAGTCGACGGTCGTTCCGGGGATCATATTCCAATCCCAAGCCGCCGCAATATCTTCATACTCGTTCCCCTTGAGATACGTATACGTTGCGCCGTCACTCAAGTGGAATCCGAGAGGATTTTGGGTGTTGATGCATTCCGAATTCCGGGTGCGACTGGAGTACATACGCAGGCTTGTGACATAGCCAGGGCCACGGTTGACCTTCAACACATTTGGTTAGTCCATTGACCGAATAGGAGATGTGGCGCGTTGCTCACCATGTAGTCATTCGCGTAGAACATGCGATTACCGCTTGTTGAACCGACATTTGCATCTGCGCTGGGTTGTGTGAGGGTATTATACGCGGATGTAAAGGTGTCCGAGCCCCAGAGTTGGCCTAGGAGTTGTATTTGTGTCAGGTTGAGATGTATATCTGCTGTCGCCCTAATCGTAATCACGATAAATTTCTTTCCGCCCCGGAGTGAAACTGAACACTTACTGGTCGTCGTTGACCGGAAGAGAGATGAATCTTCCCAAAACGCTCTGCATAGGGTAAGGAATCAGTACACCTGACTGAAGCGGACTGGACTTACGAAATCCCAATGCAACACGTCCGTCAGGGTGTTGCGGTAAATCATCCATTGATCACCGTTGACGAGTTTTTCAAGTGCACTCCTTGAGTGGTTGTTGGCCTGAAATCTCGTTCCGGCGGCTTCTATCTCTATTGCAATTGCGTCGTTGAGACTGTCGAAAACGTCAGCCAAAGGCTTGGCTATAACTTGAAGGAACGGCATATCACTCACTAATCCTTACCATAGTTGCCGTTGTAGATGATCCCACCGTGCTGAGCAAAAGACCCGTCCTCCTGGATGCCGTCCGTCGTTGGTGAGCGCTGCAAAACCACTTCGTTATGGATGCGAGTAAATGCATCGGACACTAAAGAACTGTTCGAGGTGAAGAGGCCGTTGTCGATGCCGATCGTGGCGATGTCTAGCGTGTTTGCCCCCGTAACGGGGAAGCCATCGACTATACCCGTGGAAAAGGTCCCATAAGCACGGGTTGTTGATGAAGAGCAGTGTGCGAGCTCCTCGGAAGTGAGAGAGCCATTCAATAGTAGGCACGACGAAGCCATTAACTTTGGGACGAGGACCACCTAAGATGGAGGTCAGCATGAGGCGAATAGGACGTGTGAACGGTATTGAAAAGCTCAAGCTCACATTTGCGAACCAATTCGGATTCCACAACCCAGGTGTGCTGCAGCTACAGGCGTGTTGACCTCCCGAAACTAAGCACGAGGGATTGGAAAAATCATGCGTGAACCAGTAGCCCATGGCACGCGAGATTAATGATCTCAGGTTGGTGTCGTTCACGTAGTCACTGACATCGCCGAACCCGCCTCGCCATGCTGCGGCCATGTTGGCTGTTGGAAGGTTAGCGTCGACCTAATGGATACTGAAGGACGCGTATACCTATGCGGACCCAGTGAAAGGACGCTGGCCAGTTTGCGCTTTGAGCCTTGCACCCGGCTGTGTAGTCAATTTCAGAGTCGGGCCACCTGCCATCGGGACCAAGAGAGTTTAACCTAGCAGAACGGTCAAGGCGTGTCTGTGAATTAAAAGAGAATGCCCACCATGCTGGTATTGAGGTCTGATTGCTGAGTCCACCGACGATGATATCGAAGCGGCGAGCGGCCAAGGTGTGAATGTCATCCTGCATGGTAGCGTTTCGCGGAGGTGGTTCAGCGCCAGGGTCGACAGAATTTTGGCTGTGCTTGTTTCGAGTGACCAGGACGGCAGTGCACACGACGGCTATTATTAGACCGACGAGGAGGGCAGCAAGGGCTAAATAGCGGGTGAGTTTCCGCCGGGTCAAAGCAGGCCTGGCAAGGATGGCCTTGTACGCAGGAGACTTTGTGTGGCAGTGGGCATCGTCGTTTGTGTCTGAGCGGGCAGACGACTGGTTGTTCTGAAGAGAAGGAATGAGGGCAAGAGGGAGGGCCTCTGGTGAGGGCATCGCAGAGGATGCTTAGGACATGGGAGGGACGGCGTGTTGGAGTATTTATACGTCTGTGGGAGGGCGTTCTTGGAGGATAAACGAACAGAAGCCTTCCTTGGATGCCTGCCAGTGGGGCCCCGTTGCATCTTCGCACTCACCTCCACCTCGGTCATTATCACAGCTGGCCTGGGAAGCCATCCTGCTCGCGGACACCGTCGTCGTACACCCAACAACTACTCCCCCCTTCGGCAGTCTCCGATAACGGGCGCTTCTGGCGGACTCACCGACAGCTGCCTCCAGTTCTTCCAATCACCGAGTGCCCGCTCTGCACACACCGGCCACCCAGAGTACTCCGTGCCATGCCACACAGTGATGCTGTAATCTAAACATACTCTGTTCTCACTACTTGCCCCCATGTCGGCTCCGGCCCGCATATCAAAGATAAACATCGCTGTGTCCTTGCTTATGTATACACCAGCGACCAAATGGTGGCACATACTGACTCACTCAGCCCTCGGCCTTGATCTTCCTCGTCTTCTATCACCCTCCGCCCGTGTTTCAACTGAACGCCTCTGACGGTGCTGCGTGCTTTACATTCTCTCGTTTCTGCATCCGAACTAGACGTCGTGCTTCAAGTTCTCACACTTGCGATCACAGACATGTCATCCTCGGACTCAACCCCACAGGTCTCTTGGGAAGACAAGGTTAAAGCAAAGCGTCATGAGCAGCAGCAATTCGTCCCATCCGAATGGATGATCTCGCCCATCGGTGACAATATTACCAATGTCCTTGATATCCCAAACAACTTGGGACTGTTATCACCGAACGAGTTGCAGATCACTGCATCCGATGTTTCTACTTTGTTGCGGAACTTGTCTACAAGCGTATGGTCGTCAGTCGAAGTAACAACTGCCTTCGCCAAGCGCGCGATCATTGCACATCAGCTGGTCGGTACACAGATGTATTCTTGACTTGTCGTTCATCTTGACTCGCGCCATCTTTTATCAGACCAACTGTCTCACCGAGATCTTCGTCGACGATGCTCTGAAACGCGCCGCAGAACTTGACGAGCATCTCAAACAAACTGGATCGGTGGTGGGGCCGTTACACGGTCTACCTATTTCCTTGAAGGACCAGTTCTGCATCAAAGGAATCGACGCCACAATGGGTGAGTCCTTAGGTCTCACTGGAGATCACGGTCTGGTGCTGAGTCTTTCTTAGGTTATGTCGCGTGGATTGGCAAACCCGCCCAACGCGATTCGGCGATCGTCAAACTCCTGATCCAGAGCGGCGCAGTACTCTATGTCAAGACCAATGTCCCTCAAACTTTGATGGTGCGATTATCATGTGGTTTCAAACGATTACGGTACTGAAATTCGATTGCAGTGGGGAGAAACACTCAACAATGTCTTCGGAAGGACGCTCAATCCACACAATATTGGGTTCACGTCTGGCGGTTCAACTGGAGGGGAGGGCTCCCTCATCGCGCAGCGAGGAAGTGTGCTCGGTGTAGGGACAGATATTGCAGGGTGCGCTGACTTGTATACGCGGTACTCCAATCATCAACTCTGTTCACATTTAGATCGATTCGCATCCCATCTCATTACAACGGCGTGTATGGATTTAAGCCAAGCACTCAAAGGGTACCCACCTTCGGCATGGTCAACTCCCTGGACGGTCAAGATTCAATCGGTACCACGGCGGGGCCGCTGTCCGTTTCCATCGAAGGTCTCAAACACTTCATGCAGGCAGTTCTTAGCTCTCGTCCTTGGATGGTTGACCCCAATGTGATACGCAAACCATGGGACCAGGATGCATACGAATTGAAGGAACACGGAAACGGGCAGAAGTTGTGCTTCGGCATCCTGTGGGACGATGGCCACTTGAAGCCGCATCCCCCTATCAACCGGGCCCTTCAGATGGCAAAACAGGCTCTAGAGAAAGCAGGTCACAATGGTATGGCTCCGAGTGTTTAAACATACGTTTGAATTGACCGGTACCTCTGATTTCTAGTTATTGATTGGGTCCCACAAAACCACCGAGAGCTTAATGCAAACGCCGTACGTGCCAGACGCCTCTCACACGGCGCAGGATAGAAGCAAACTGACTATTCGTGATTATACAGCGATCCATTTTTCTGGCAGACGGCTCGGCAGACTATCTCTCCGGGACTACCCCCAGTGGCGAGCCTCTCCTTTACTCCATGAAACCCGGTGCAGACCCCAATGAGATCCCTCCGTTCCGTAAGCCTCGGCAACCGCTCAGTGCCTTCGAACTATGGCAACTGCATAAAGAGCGCAGGGAGTTGAGGCAGAAGTATTTTGATCATTGGAATGCGACCGATGGAGTGAGTGGTACGGGACGTCCTGTTGATGCAATCATCGCCCCGGCTATGCCATACACAGCGTTACCTCACGGAATGACTGGGTACGACCCAATGTTTGACGATTATTTTTCCCGTTGCTTACAGGTTTTCACATTTAGCCCTGCGACGTACACACTGGTCATGAGCACTCTTGACTGCCCATCCTTGACCATCCCAGTCACCAAGGTCGACCCCGCTCTGGATATTCAGCCACCTCCGCATGAGTTTAGGGGCTCTGATGACGAGGATCTATACAACATCTGTGAGTTCTCCTCACTAAGCTGATTGTTACTCAGGTTCTGATCTGGACACAGACGACGCGGAGCGGTTTGCTGGTATGCCAGTCGGATTGCAGCTTGTAGGACAGAGGCATGAAGAGGAGGCAGTACTTGCCATGGGTGCGATCTTGGACGACGCATTGAAGAGTTTGTGATCGGGTAGATGTACACTATGGAGTTGTAATTTCGTCACAGGATCTGTCAATACAACCAAACAAGGTACCACAACGGCTATTATGGGCGCCAAACGTTTCCCAAAATTCACTGGCCGCCTCGCGTCTGCAAAATTCTTGCATCCACGGCCACCATCCCTGCCACCTCCAGACATCCACAAACCTTTGGGATCTCTGCAAAAGACGATGTCTAGTGACTCTGAAGAACAGATTGTCCTTGCGCCACCTCTGGCTGAGTTGTCGTCTTTGCTCGACACAAAACCCGAAGCTCTTGCGACAGGTGACAAGGAGATTCAACTGGCCGCGTTACAAGCAGCCAAGTTCATATTTGACAGTGGTAAGTAAACTGTTTCAATACAAATTCCTGCAACGCGTGGATCTGAAAACTGCTGGTTGTGTCAGCTCTACAAACTGAATCCAGATCCCGGGCTCAACTACTTGAGCTACTCTCCTCCATCTCACCAGCCGCAGCCCCACAGACCCGCTCCCAAACAGCAGCAGCAAATGGAAAGCGTAAACGCGACCCGAGTCCACCACTGTCTGCGCCCACCTACCTCGGGCCACGACCTCAAGAAACGCCGTTGTCTGAATTGTCGATCGAGGGCATGGACGAAGAGCAGATTTGGGCTCAGCTTGAGTTGAGGGCGGGGAATGTGTGTGAGATTTTGGAGTACGCGCTGGAGACGACTGGGCCGACGCCGGAGAGCGATGAGGAGGATGGGCAGGCAAGGAAGGGGAAGGGTCTTCGTATTGAGGAGGATGGGGACGTGGATATGGACGGGATGGATGATATGGAGGACAGTGAGGAAGATGATGACGAGGAGGATGACGAAGAGAGGGAAGTTGAGGATGAGGAAGAAGACACCGACGACGGGATGGAAGATGAAGACCTCGGCGAAGGCGTCGCTGACCTGCGTGACCCTTCAGACGATGAGCCCAGCAGTGACATCGACTTGGATAAACCTTCTATCCTCTCTGGTGGAAAGCGAACTATTCGCATCAAACCTCGACGAGGTGGCCATCCCGTACTAGACGACGGGTTCTTTGACTTGGCTGCCTTCAATGCTGAGACGGAGGAGGCTGAGGCTCGCGCAGTGTCAAAAGGTCGGTTAGGTCGGGACAGTGATGACGAAGACGAGGATGCTGTGGATGAAGAGGTCGATTACTTCGCTCCTGTAGACGGTGTTCAAGCCGAAGAGGAGATGGAAACACAGGGTATGTCATTCACATCAATACAGCTTGCATGGCTCCGACTGATAGAGCCACACTTTCACTTATTTATTCTACAGAATTATACTACAAGGATTTCTTCGAAGCTCCTGCAAAGATTCCTTCAAAGGCCAACAAGAAGGACGCGAAACCTGCACTGACCGGAAAAGTACGCTTCCACGAACAGGTCCGTGTCAAGAATATCAAGCCGAAAGGGAAAAACCTTCCTCTCTCGAGTATGTTTATCGAGGAGGATGACGAAGACGAGGATGACGATGACGAGGAGTATGACGGGGAGGAGGACGAAGACGATAGCGACGAGGATGACGATGACGATGAGAGCGGGGACGCTGATGGTATGGAGGTAGATGAGGAAGGCTTTGGTGGGTTCGATGACGAAGAGGATGAGGACGACGATGGAGAGAAGGATGAAAGCTCAGACCAGGCCGAGGAAGAGGGAGGCCTTCAAACGCGAACCACCATGGACCGGTTTAAGGACGACCTTTTCGCTGACGACGATGAACAGGATGAGTCCGAACAAGGTACCGTCAACAATATATCTTATCGAGGTCACCTACTCACGCAATTCTCTAGGATTGACCGCGTTTCAGAAGCGCATGGCAGCGTTGAAGGAGGAGATCTCCTCATTAGAGTCCGAGAACGTGGCGAAGAAGCACTGGACACTTATGGGAGAGGCATCATCTCGTTCTCGACCTCAGAACGCACTCCTCGAAGAAGACCTTGACTTTGAACGCGTCATGAAAACTGTGCCTGTCATTACAGAGGAGACCGTTCAGGGTTTGGAAGCACTTATCAAGTCGCGAATCATCGACAACCGTTTTGATGATGTCGTTCGTCGGAGGGAGGAGGACGACAAACCTTTCCTGCCATCCCGTTTCTTTGAACTCCAGGATACAAAGTCCAAACAGTCGTTAGCAGAGATATACCAAGACGAGTACACCGCGGCTCAGACGGGTGGCATTGCTGGTGAGGACCGTGATGGCAAGCTGAAAAAGGAGCATGACGAGCTAGAGAAGATTTGGGACGGTATTTGCTATAAACTGGATGCTCTGTCCAATGCGCACTTCACGCCCAAGGCGGTGAGTATTTTTATTGACAAGATTCAATTTGAGATCCGGCGTGCTCAAACGTGTTCCATCTCACTGTCTAGCCCAAAGCCACAATATCAACCGTCGCAAATGTTTCAGCCGCAACATTGGAATCTGCGTTGCCTACCACGAAGGCCACATCTACCATGCTGGCACCCGAGGAGGTCTTTGCACCGTCTCCATCCGACCTGCGTGCTCGTAGCGAGCTCACACCCGAAGAGAAACGGGCATTACACAACAAGCAGAAGAAGGCAAAGAGAAAGAATCGGGAGAAGCTGGATGACGCCGTGGACAAGTATGCGAAGGTCAAGGGCGTGAAGAAGCAGAAGGAGGTGGCGTTGAAGAGTGTGGTCAAGGTCGGGAAAGGGGTCACTGTCATTGGCAAGGAGGGTGTTGCGACCAAGAAAAAGAAATCATGATGATTCCGATCACAGCTCCCCTCTTGTTGTTTGTCACACATATTCTTGCATGGGTAATAGCATTCATCTCAGACGAGGACTGAATACCTGGTATCCGTATTTTTCTACACATTATCCAAAATGAGGAAAACAGGAAAAAGGAAGGCGAGTGGCAAATGCCAAGGGGAAATGTTGAAGGAAACTCTGGTGGAGGCTGTAGCGATGAAGGGTCATATACCCTTACTTGATCTTCTCAAGCTAAAGCAACAGTCAAGGTAAACCCGAGAATGCAATGAGAAAACCAGATCACATACCTTCTTGGTGTTGCGGAAGATCCTGTTATCAAGGTTGTCCGTCTTCTCCGTAATCCTACCAATCCGCTCGTTCTGACGGTCGAGTTCCTGACCCATAGTAGAACCAAGAGCCTTGAGCCTCTTCGTCATGTCCGAGATCTCGTTCAGGTTATCGTCAAGTTCATCCTCCATCTCATCGTCAGAGGCAGTGGCGTCGAACTGGTAGCGCTTCCTCTGCTCTTTGCGTGCACCGAGCTGAACCTCCGTCTTGTAACGGCTACCGTCCTGACCATAAGAGACAGCTTTTCCGAGACGATCGTGTGTCTCTCGAATATCCGTCATCGCCTTCTCGCGCTCCTCCCTGTCGTCGTCGTAGCGTTGCTGTATCTTTGCTTCCTGGGCGGCACGCTTAGCGTCCTTGTTGAAAGTGATTACAGGTCGGAAGATAGAGCGATTGAGCTGCTTGAGCTCGTCAGTCTTGTCTTCTGCGCGCAAGGAGTGTCCCTTGGAGACATCAAGATGACGCTCAGTGTTGGCCAGAGATTCTGAGAGCAATCAATACAGCCGCCTACAGAAATACGAGCGAAACAGCACACCTGATTGGTCTCCGAGCTTGGTGAGTGTGTTACGAGCTGTCTCTTCTGCCTCCCGAGCCAGCCGGAGAGCATTGCGGGTAGAGTTCACACTCTCCTGCTTCGTAAACCTCAGCTGCTGCTTGATTCCCTCGACGTCTTCCTCATTCTCCTCTCCACCGGTGGGTTCTGGCCGACCTGCAGGGCCATCATTGAAGTAACGGCCAGATCCGGCACCAGGTTGCGGCTTGTATCCCGAGAACAGCTCGTTACGAGCTTTATCGAGCTCTGGATCATTCCTGGAGTAGTCCGCCCTGGGTGGTGGCTGGTTTGAATAGCGGGGCGCAGAAGGAGGAGCTGATGAGTTGGTGTTATAGAGATCGCCATCGCGACTGGGAACATAGGTAGCGTTTGAACGGTAGGAAGGGAGAGGACGAGGAGACGAGGAGTTGCTGGCGTTGCTGCGAGAGCCGTAGGGATCATCGCGAGAGACCTGCTCTGATGCGACTGGGGGAATTACGGACTTGTCCTTACGCTTGAAGAAAGACATGTTTGTGGAAGAGATCGAAGAGGATGTTGTGGAGGAAGGAAGAGATTTATAGTGAGTGCCAGTGGTCGTCGGACAACGAACAGCCTGCGCTTCAGCCTTGCTGTGTACACAGCACATCATCACGTAATCAGTACTCGGTCCAGATTCAAGTTCCAGCTCCGGAATCGTCTCAATCCAATTATCAATATGATCATGGTACAGTAAATTTGGCAGCAGATGTAGCAAAGCAATAGACAGCGTGAAGAATACGATCCAAGAATCAGTCCAACTAGGCAGGAGAAAGAGCAACGCTTGCTAGTGATTATCGGCCAAGAATGATCCTTACGCCGATTTCGAGTCCTCCTCAAGTTCAAGTTCATCCTCTTCCGCAGAGTTTTCCGCCTCTTCACCAAGACGTGGTAGTGGTGGTTGACCAGGGACGCGCTATCGGGATAGGTTGTCATAAGCATAACAGTAAAATGCGCGGCAGAATGTGCATCTTACTTTGAACAGGAACTTGCATACCAAATGCCGTTTTGGGTTAAGGCCAGGTTCTTGCCATGCCTTAAAAGAAAGGGAGGTCTGAGCATCTTTGAGACAGGGCCAGTCTAAATGCCTTACCTTCTCGACCGTATACAATCCGTCGTAGCGATATCCTTCTTGAGGAGCAAAAGGCGACTTAAGTTTGAATCCGCGAATGACTCGCACAGGTTTCTTAGACTCGACCGATCTCTGTACGGTATCACACATCATGAGGGGAACAAAGTTGCAGTGAAAAGAAACGGGGAGCGGCTAACCTGGAGAGCGCTATTGAATGGGTTGTCCCAAGTCTGATCGGAACTCTGAGGAGCAGTTCGCAACTGTAGTAGCGTCAGTGCAAACCCACTAAATGGTGGTTGAAGTGCTCAACGAACATTCTTCGGAGCATTTTTCGTCCCTTTCAGATCACGTCCACCAGACCCCGTGTAGGTGCTGTAGACAGTGAGTAATGTCATTCGTCGCAAGGGATTCTCAAAAACTCACAAGCCTTCTCCGAGATCGACGTCGTCTTCGTAGCCTCCTGAAAGGGCTACCGAATATGCGCCATCAGGCCCAGATGTAATTCCCGCTACAACAGGACTGCAACGTGTGACATGGTCAGCTTATTTGCCGACTTGGGATACGTTATTGACTGCACCCACGCATGCACGGAGTCAATACTACACGCAATTCTAGGAGTGTAACCAGATAAATATGTCGAGAAATGACCTGAATAAGAACGTTCTTACGAACCTTGAGTTCCACCAAGTTCCAATTTCGATTCCAGGAATATGGCCATACCGTTTACTGTGAGATTATTTTAGTGTCACAACGTCACTATAGACAGTAAGACCGGGATGTGAACACGTACGGATTTTGGGTCCTTTGGGATTCAATGCTCCCCATCGACTTGCTACTTCCCTCCCTAGCAGCCTGTGACACCAGTTTCGGAGTCCTCTCCATCTCTATGTGAACTCCGTCGCCAGCATAACTGATACTTTGCTTTCCAGCATTGCGACCACTCCTCCGCAAGCCACCACTCGCCTCAGGAACTTGAACGGTCTTTGCGATGCGAGAGGATTTTGACTTGGGCTCTTCTAGTTCCGAGTCCGAGTTCGAGTCACCCTTCGGCTCAGCTGTAGGTGCTTTACGCTTCTTGCCCTTGGATCTCGGTGGTGGCTTCGCGCGAACGGGAAGCACATTGCTCATGTCAATCTCCAATTGCGCCAGCAACGCTTTATTACGCGCTATGTTCGCCTCTCTTTCTTCGTCAAAGGAGAGCGCCATTTCTCCGGGATGCTAGTGTTGGAGGATTAGGAATGTAGACTCGGTCTGAGTCGGTCACGGTGTGGCAAGCTGATGGCAACAATTGGGCAGCAATGTTCAATTTCAAGTTGTGGCCTCACGCGATGCGCGCTCGGCTAATGACCAGAGATTGCACGTGGATTTCATGTGACCGCGTTTCATCACGTCGCGTGGACGCGAATGTTGTGCTTGCCAGTGCCACAGTTGTCACTGGCAATCCGTCCAACGTCGTCAATAATATCACGGTCAAATGTCAAGACATCAATTTCCTAGACTAAGCATAAACATAGATAATATATACAAGCGCATGTCATAATATCAGAACTCTCGATCATGCTTATATATCATCTTCGTCCTCTTCGTTCTCTTGAAACACGCGAGAGAGCGGTACCCCGGAGCACAAGCTTGATTTGGGTGAGAAAAAAGGACGACCGTCGACTCCCGTCGAGAATTCAAACCCGGACGGTCCCCGACTGAGAGAAGGATGACCCCAGGACGGAGAGAGTGGCTCAGGTGGGAGGTCATTATTGTATGGATAAGTCGCAGGACTGTCGTCTCGGGGAGATGACGTGCTGCTCCGAGCTGCATTGCGCGACCGTCGTCCGACAGGCGTAGGAGTTCCACGGTCATGCATGTTCGCTACATGTCGCGATCAATACTGTGATAATCGGGATGAGCTTGATATACAACTTACCAAGAGCGAACTTGCACTTGCCCTGCTTCAGGAAAGCACATTGGCGACCTTTGGGGCAAGCGTGGCCCATACAGCAATTGTCGCCGTATGGGCAAGTTGCCCCTGTAACATGTTTCCCGTCAGAAGCGAATGTGAGTGGACAGATCGAATATGAGCGGAAGGGTGGATAAACATGCCTCTGTTAGCATATGGACAAGGCCATTTTGGAGAGGATTCGCGTAATTCACCAATATCCTGAGACGACAAGCGATAGTCGTGGCCATAGCGGCATTTAGCACCATGCTTGCATTCGGAGAGGTAGTAGAAGTTGCAGGGGGGAGGTTTTTCTATCACAACATGTTAAACTATATAGGATGGACTGGGGCAACTCAAACATACGCCTACGTAGTGGCTATACATAATGGGGGCAGTGTTCAGCGTTTGGGGGTGCAATTGCAAAAGAATGCGCACCAGATCAGGGTCCAAGCCCGAAAAATAGGACTGCTTGTCCATCGCATGTGTTGTGTTCCTTGAACTGCCGGCCAGCGAGCTTGGCCCTTTGTTAGTCCGGAACTTGTCAAAGTCTTGTGCTTGTATTGAGAGCGGGGTTTTCTTGGTTGAAGATATTTTGGTATTGCTCGGTTTGCTCTCGAGTAGGTTCTTCTTTAGGAAGAGTCCGTCAATTTCAAGGATGGGTAGGCCAAGATTTCTGAGTTCGTATCCAAGCCCTTTATTGCTGCGAAGAATGATGATCTTGTGAAGGAGACCTTCGTTTTGAAGGTGATTTAGTGTTGAGATGTAACCATTATCATGAGCGCCTGTATAACTGTTTAGCATGGGCATACATATGAGCCACAGGCCAGAGAGCATTACCTCCGAAGAAGACTTTAGTAACTTGTGGGAATCGCGTGAAGACGCGAAGACATTCTATGGCTTAAGGGTAAGCTCGTCATATATGAGCAAGATTCAAAATGAGCACTCGCCTTTGATCTTTTCATCCGCCCTCTCCTTCCCCGAGCCTACATCTACGATGGAGAACAAAGGCGACGCCTGGTTGAACCCAGTCACGAACGCCTCAAAATCTTCGGCAGTACAGAGACCCTTCGCCATAAGTGCCTCCAATAACCCACTCTTGTTGCAGTACACATACAACCACACTTGACCTCTGGTTGTCGAAGACAAATTCTCGTCCGTGAGATGATCCGTAAGGCCTTTGGTGAGGAGGGATGCCGCTTGGTGTCCACCGACCAGACCGAGACTAATAAGATCAGACGAGAAGACATTTCCGTCTCCGTCGATAAGGCATAGAATGAGGGGATTGCTGTCCTGTGTGTATGTGAAATGGTCGCGTTACATCAATCTTCGAAATTGTGTGGAGGAGTAGGATGTTACCTTCAAGGAACCAATATTCCTTTCAAGCTTCTGCACAGTCCTATTCAGAGACTTCTTCTCGTCGTCTGCGGACTTTAAGGCCGCTTTCCATACGGATACCTCCCGTTCCAATTCTTCAACCCGTGTCTGAAGTGCCTTGTTCGCTGAGGACGTCCGCTGGAACAACACTGTTTAAATCGACGCGTTTCAGACAAAGGATGTTAATGACCGATGAATAACTCGCCTGTTTGTTCGCTCAGCAGCCGTTCCCTATTCCGAAGAGTGCCATAATTGTAAGATATTGTCCTCCGTGTTCAAATCATTCATTCGCTTACATACCAGACATCAAGATCGGAATCGACGACCAGAGAATCCTCTTCAGAGGACATTTCATTCAAGACGATCAAGCCAGGATGTCACCTCCTACTTGCTAGGGAGATAGATGGGTGATGGTGGTTGGAGAAAGAAGAGAAAGGATGAAATCGGCGCATAATCTGTGTGTCCAGCCAAGGCCAATTGGACAAAGCATCCCGCATTTCATATTCCACAAAATCCAGACAGTTTAGATCTGGTTATCACGGTTAACTCAGTACAATTGCAGTCGCTACCAGGGAAACAGTATAAATACAACGGTAGTACAGGTATAAAAAAAGCAGCTGCAGACAGTATGTAAACGACCAGAAAACGAAACAGCGGCTACAATACAAGGTTGAATAAGTTATGCACATGCCATAGGGTGTACAATGATGTCGTGCGATGTGCTTGGGGGTAGTTTGTGTTTCCGCGACACCCGACTTCACTCTTACACGGCCTCCTCCACAATGAGCATGAACGCGTTCCGATCAGCGCCAAGACTGCCCTTCTGTTTACCCGCTTTCCATAGCGCATACAGGCCTCGGATGCTGTCCTGCAGAGCATAATCCGTCTCGTCCCACTCCCCAGTTTGGGCCTCGTCGACCTCCTGAGTTTGCACTTCCGCATCGTCCTCTGCGATAGGAGAGACCAAGGAATGGCCATCCTCCACAAGGCCAAGACCATTAGGAGGCGATGGAGTCTGTAGCTCATCACTGCCAGAGCTCTCGAACGTGGGTGAGGAGGCTTCGTCGTCTGTCTGCATGATTCCTGGACTAGGGCGCGGGGAAATGTCTGCTAATAGTCGGGCAAGGGTTTGCGGCGAGGCGGGATCCCATGGTGCACGGGCGGTGGCCTGTGATAATGACAAGTGTGGGATGGGAAGTGCTTCCTGGTTTGTATCTTCGTCACCAATGCGAACGGGAACAGGAAGTGGATGTGGAGAATCAGGGTGGTCCATTCCCTCGTCAAGGGTGGGATAATGCCTGCGTTGCAACGGCCGTGGTGAAGGACGGGTAGAATCCGCTGTGCCTATATTGGTGATCTTATTAGGAGAACAACATTGAGCGTATCGGAGGATACAGACTCACCATGCACAGAGGAGTATTGGGCCCAGTAAGCGTCTTCAGTAGCTGCTTCATGCTGCTTCGCAGACAAAGGCAGTGGACCTGGAGAGATAACAGCAGAGTCCTGCGCACCGTACGCATTCCAGTAATCGTCATCGTCGCTGTCGTTTTCCTCGCATTCGAAGCCATAGGGGTTCCAGTCGGCCGGGTATTCTGGGACAGCGATGCGCATGGGAGAAGAGTGTGCACCGAGAGCTTCAAGGAGGGATGTTGTGCTATTTGTAGGGAAAGGCATCAACTTGGCATCATGAAATTTCCAGCCATCGTTTTCGTCCCATTGGAAAACGAGACGAATACCACCTTCCCCCGAGGGGGTGATGTGAACGTGAGCGGATGTATGCTCATCGTCGGAGGTGTATTGGACCGGGTATGCGATGGGCTCGTCGTCATCCAGTGGCCTGGGGAGGGATTCGAGGAGGTGGATTGCTTTCAGTGAGTCTGCAAGGGGGGCTGGCCAACAGAGGTATTCATGAGGATCAGATGGAGAAATATCCAGGAAGTGATGACGTTGTAGGAGGGGTTTTGAGAGGAGGTAAGGCGGCAACGGAAGCGAAAGCTGTGAAGGGGGCGAGATGTACTGGAGCAGGACGTGGACGGTGTTCGGTGAGATGGGTGTCGGCGACATTGTGGACGATGTGGGCGGTCGAGAGAAAAGTTGAAGAGAGGAGGAGGGTCATTTTATCGTCCTCTGTCCCGGAACTCCGCCCACGTGGGTCTAGATCAGGAAAAGGTTGGTTGCGGCCTTACACTCCGTTCACAACAACCACGACCTCTCTCTTGCTGCTCTCCGCCACTGCTCTCGTCGCTGCTCATTGCTACGCACGACGTACTCTCCTTTGTCTGCGACATACCCAACAGCCCGGTGAACATGCGCGCAACACTCTTCCTCGCCGCTTGCCTCCTCCCTCTTCTCGCACTCGCCCAATCCGTGCGCATTCCGCTTCCACACATGTCTCTGGACCTCTACTAACGCCGCCTTGTCTCCACGGTGACCCCGCAGAGTACACAGAATACGCAGAACACGCAGAATACACAGAATACGCAGAGTACGCAGAACACAACCTCTGGCACCGCTTCAACACCCGCACCCCGAGTGACTACCATTGTCTCCATTGGAACATCACTTGGACCAGGGAGCTCAGTAGTGTCCTTTACGACCACCATACTCAGCACCATCGGCGGACAAACAAATGCCGCTACCACTCGCACGACACCTGCGAAACCGCTGCCGACAGCGCCAGAAGATGTCGATGGAGGAGGAACTGGTCCCGGTGGTGCACCGAGCCCGGGTATCTCCAACCCGCTTGGAATCTATGGGCCGAACGACAGCTTTACATCGTGGGTGACGGCGGTGCACATTAACATGATGGTGGTCGTGGTGGCAGGCGCACTGGTGGGAGGAACGCTGGTGTTGGCGTAGGAGTTCTAGGTGTGGTTGGCGGTGGATTCTATGGACACTGGATATGTTTTGCATTGGACCATCTTACTACCATCGTTTGTAATTGTCGTTCTCTTTATTTTGAGCGTCTGTGCTGTTCGAAGATGCTGTCACGACGTTTCCGCTCTCTGCGTCTCAGACCGCCATCGATCAAAGCTTTCCACTTTTCCATGTCCTCTGAACAACCAGCAAAGAAACAGAAAATGTCTCCACAGGTAACTCGCTCGTCGTTGCACAACCCTCGCTCGTATTCATCCATTTTGTCAGCTTATTGGCACCCACAACGACACATTCCATTGCGATGAAGCCTTAGCTGTCTATCTCCTTCGTCGCACTGATCGATATGCGGGGGCTGGTAGGTCTCTGATATCTGCCAAATCCCCGTGTTCTCATAGGATACTGCCTTTCTAGACCTGAAGCGCACCAGGGATTCTGCCGTCTTGGCGACCTGCGACATCGTCGTTGATGTGGGCGGCGTATACGACGAGAGCAAACAGCTTTTTGACCATCATCAGCGTGGGTTCACCGAGGTCTTCGGGCACGGCTTCAATACTAAGCTGTCGTCTGCTGGTCTGGTTTACAAGTGCGTCGATAAATGTTACAGAGAATTTTTTTCTCAAGATTGACGCATTTTTATCAGGCATTTTGGCCAGGAGATCATTGCGAATACCTTGCAGATCAATCTAGGTGATACGAAAGTCAACACCTTGTGGCTCAAGCTCTACAAGGTAACTACTGATCTGCGGTCCACCCGAGCGCATCCCACTCATAGCCCTTGCAGGAGTTCATCGAGGCCATTGACGCGATCGACAATGGCATCTCCCAGTACCCCGCTGATCAGCAAGCCCGCTATCGCTCTCGTACTGATATCTCCAGTCGCGTTGGACATTTGAACCCCGCTTGGAACGAGTCCGTTGATTCTACTAGTGTCGACGTGAGTGTCACAATATTAGCTGCCTGTGTAGTTTTACTCAAATGGCGTTTCTTGCATAGGCTCTATTCTTAAAGGCATCCGATCTCGTTGGAGGCGAGTTCTTCGGCAGGCTTGGGTACTACGCCAATGCATGGCTGCCTGCTAGAGACCTCGTTGCTGCGGCCTTAAAGAAGCGTACCGAGGTTGCCTCGTCTGGGAAAATCGTTCTTTTCGATCAATTCGCTCCATGGAAGGTGCTTACAGGTCTTCCAACTTCTTGCTATTGTCCCTCTGTTGACCAATTATCATTAGGAACATCTCTTCGAGTTGGAACCCGAGTTCGGAATCACTGCTGACAATCAGCCCATTTACGTGATCTACCCTGATGAAACTGGAGGCAACTGGCGTGTTCAAGCCGTTCCCGTTAGTTCCGAGAGCTTTGAGAGTCGCAAGGCTCTCCCTGAAGCCTGGAGGGGTGTCCGGGACAGCGAGCTTTCCAAGCTGTCTGGTATCGATGGATGCATCTTCGTTCACGCCAGCGGCTTCATTGGAGGTGAGTTCCCGATTAGATTCCACCACATTTAATTACTGAGCAATCTTACGTTCATCACAGGCAACTCTACAAAGGCAGGTGCCCTGAAGATGGCTACCACTGCCTTGACCCTATAAGCACCCAACGTGCCAATTATTTCCCATGAAAGACCCTACAATCTGAGAGGGGTAGCCCTCTAACATACCATTGGTATGTTTCATTCGCTTCTTTGCGAATTCACTGCACGAAGACGCAGAACCCCACCGACGATATTGCGTCAGTGACCTGATACGTCTCAGGTTCAGCTCACACGGGACGGCTAGTGTAATACAGTTGCGGACAATCAAAGCTAACAACTTTTAAGATTGAATTATGGGGAGCGCCGAGATAGTCGGGGAACTTTTCTGAGTACAGAAATGGAACGTACGGATCCCAAGGAGTCTTTTGCTATGTTCAGAATTCCCAAAATGTCAATTTTGAGAATCTACACCCCCAAAATTTGGCATAACCGTGATTTTTGGGCGCTTGGTTATGAACATAGGTGCATTCGTCTCCGTTTTGAGAGGCGAACATGATCCAGGCAAGAGGGAGGCCAAATTCTGACGGTATTCTATGACCCAGAATGGTAATTTCAGACGCTGACGCACGCGCCTCATCCAAATTGGGACTATTGGCGCTTGCCACAACAGTTTGCACAAGTTTGTCAAGACTCAACGCCGTGCATCCTCACCATGCTTGCGCGACAGTCTTCTTCTACTGTCGTCTGGGGCAATATTTACACTTTTGGTGATTTGTCAATAGTCATTTCAAGCGCGGGCTGGCCTATTATTGACCATATTTGCTACAAAAACTGCTCAAAATTTTGGCAGTCCTGAAAACTCGTGGGAAAAATCCAAAGAGACCGTTTTTCGACGTATTTCAGCTCCCTAAGTTCGGATCCGGGCTCAGTTTGGTCGTAAAAAATTGCGTCCAAGCGCTAGGAAAGTTACCGTGTTTGATTGTCCGCAACTGTAGTAACCCAGCGTACAAGAGGCAGTAGGGAAGGTAGCAACCACTCGTGTAACGGATGTAGTAACTGAATGGAAAAATCGAAGTGAACGTGCTGAGCTTATAATTTCTGCTGACCCCATCGTCGGCTAATGATCACGATTCAAAGTCTGAGTCCCATCTTGCCTTCATACTCATCCCATTCTTGTCACACTCTTGTACAATGTCTTCAAAGGCACCACTTCGAGTGCTCTTGACAGTAAGTTTCGGGTATGAAGGCAGACAAACCCAACGTAGCTTAACGAAACGCTGGCGGCATAGAACGACGACGGACCACCAGGACGGGATTCACCATATATCTATGGACTGTACCGTCACCTCAAAGATGATCTAGGTACTTGAACTTTTAGCCATTTTGTCCCACTGCTAAGAACCTGATGACTTCCAGGTTGGGATGTTAAGGTTGTGATACCAAGCTCCCAGAAGTCATGGATAGGTGCCCCCAACCATCGTTCCGCCTGCAAACTCTAAAGTCCTGATCATATGCATCTGATTATCTGTCTTCAGGTAAGGCATACCAAATTACGGAGACCGTGAAGGGGAGGTATTTCTATCCTCGCCAGCCAGGTAAGTGGCCCGAAACCCCCTCCTTGACTTGCTGCAGGATACCGATCTCGGCGTTGTTGATGAACTATAGACGGGGTACAGGGTGATCTCTCGGAGTTTCCTAGACCATTGAAGGATGGAGAGCATGCTGAGTGGGTTCTGTTAGACGGTGTGATTGCCTATTTACCTGCTGGGTTTCTCGATGCAGATTTCTGATGTCTTGCTCTTCAGACCCCTGCGACATGTGCAAATATCGCCCTTCATAATCTGTACCCCGGGCAGATTGACTTGCTGGTGTGTGTACGCATTGACGATAGAACATCGGTCCTCGCTTCACATAGTATGATGATTATTCGTGCAGATATCCGGTCCTAACCTTGGACGCAACACCTCTGGTGGGTAGAATTGCGTTGTTCACCATGTTCACGTCTGATTATGAGTATACACATTGCAGCTGCGTTCTCTCTGTCTTCCGGTACCATCGGTGCCGCTCTCTCCTCTAGTCTCTCCAAAATCCGATCCATCGCTGTATCTTACGGTACAGTCGTTCACCCGACCCCGGCCGTCTACTTTGAACCTGCCCACCTCCTCAGCTCCCATATAATCCGCTACCTCTGGGATAACTGGGGCCTGGATGAGGGCGGAATTCGTAACGGAGAAGTTGATCTGTACAATGTCAACGTGCCCATGGTGGAGGGCTTGCTCACAGAGAAGGGCCTGGACATTTATTGGACGAAGATCTGGAGAAACTCGTATGGGAGGTTATTCAAAGCTCAAGAAACAAAACCCACAACCTCCCCTGCTGGCCCCGACTCCTTGAACGCTCCTTCCGCGGGGTTCAAGGAGAGCAATGGAGATCACCAGGTCGATGATAGCATGAAGTTGGTGTTCAGGTTTGCTCCAGACATTGCCCCTTTGATCAACCCGGCGAAGTCGAGCTTGCCTCTGGGGACAGATGGATGGGCTATCTCGAACGGTTGGGCGAGTGTCACGCCGTTGCGGGCTTCCTTTGCGGAACCGCCATCCGTACAGGAACAGGAGGAGACCGTGCAGCAGGCTGACAAGAGATTATGGAAGATGAAGCTGTAAAGACGGTGGGTATCTTCCTAAGTACATGTATAGGGAATTGCTCGGAATGTTGCATGTATGATGAATATCTCAACAGGGTGTCAGTCGGATCACGACCGTGCCACTGCTAGTTCGCAAACGGGAATAAGGGATAAGATTCATCTATTATCGTTCCAGTCTCAAAATAATCATCAAATCCGTGAGGTGAGGTAGGTATGTTGTGGTAGTCGAGTAAATAGAGGTATCGCTATCCTGTCCTGTCTATGTGTGGGCTTCCGCAAATGTTCGTATGAGACCTCCAGAAGTCACAATCGCCCTACAACCATATCAGCGCAGCCATTGAAAAGATCGCTACGTAGGGGACCATCTTCGTGACATGATTGTAGCGTGCGTCATCTGTCTGCGTAAGGATGGGCTGTCTTTTGTAAACCTTCATCCAGTTGATACTCCACCATGCCTCCTTCGTGCTGAGTCAGTATCCCTTTGAAATGTATACAGTCAATGTTTTAGGGACGTACATCGAAGTTACTGGGGTCGATGAGACGATCAGGGCAGGTCCCCGGACATCCGGAGGTTGCGTAAGAGTTGCCGGCCCAATCACCTGAACGATAGACGTCGTGAGCTGTGCGATCAGTCGGAAATGGCAGCCAATGATTACGCACCACAAAATGTGATATCTAACGTGTGCACATATCAGCAAAAATAGATCTTCAACGACATGCCTAGTAGAACCCACCGAAGATGATGGAATGGTTTATGAAGTTCGCAATGGGGTCACAAGCTGTGGGGAGAAGTACGGCCACGGGACGTCCCCAGGTACTTGGGGCAGGCTGGCCATTTTGAATGTCTTTGGGGACAGCAGCACGATAGAAAGACCCTGTACCCAATAAGTGTCATTCGGCAAGAGCTCGGACTGTTCGACTAAATGCAAGCATGCAACTTACAAACTGCAATGCCCGTGTCGTCCCACTTCATCGCAAAAACACCACCCCCTTGAGCATCGAAACTGGGGCCATATGACGCGCGACTCCATTCAGTGATACCGCAACCAGCGTTTCCAGGAATGTTACCGTCGCAAATGAGGTTAGGTTGTCCAGACCCTCCAACCTATTGAAGATGGTGAAGGAGAGTCAACATTAGAGGGTTAGTCAATGTTACGCACCACCAAGGATCCGGTGTATTGGTCGTTAGGTGTAAGGGTACAATCTTATGAAGGTTAAGAGGTCAGAAAAGGATGGGTGAAATACATACTATGCTGAACGTACTGGGGCCAGTATGCCATGTAACTTGGTTGTGTTCGTTATCGTGAACTCCTTCAAAGATATCTATTTCGCCCGTCTATATGGCAGGTGAGCAACCAAACAATAAGAGCTCTATCCAGCAACTTACTAAAGGCCACTGCCCCGAACCGAGGGTCCACCAAGCAGGCCAGACTCCGCATCCCCATGGTGCTTTGTTGAGATCCAAAATGAATAGTCCAGTGTTATATTGCTGTCTGCTTGAGATTCGAACGCTGAAGTTTGGGCTTTAGCATGACCAGGCCAGTGTACCCTAAATGCGCGACTCACCTATTTCGATAAACATCTGGACCCAACCAAGTCGTATTATCTCCCTTCATTATAACGGTACCATCGGGTTCCACGAAAGCCAAATTCTTTGCAAAAGCGGTATCTCTGTCTGTGTAGCTGTATGCAGAATGAGTACAAAAGGGTAGGGGAAGACATGAACTGCTTACTTGACTCGACCACTACGAATACAACTGTCAGTTCTCTCCTTGAACGTGCTTACAGAAGCAGACGTACTTGGTTGGGTCTTTTCCAGTGAAGAAATCGAAAGTGCTTCGGGTTGTATGTTAATGAGGTGCAGTTGAGGCGCGTGTAATCAACACAACGTACTCGAAGAATGTCTTTCCAGCATATGTATCTTGGATCGTCCAAATGAACTGCGTGCCATTCGCACTTGTCTCCAAGAGGGTACTGCGCTTCTCCAAGGCCTTTCCATCAGCAAGTGTTGCCAGTACGGCCAGACTGAGCACTGCAGCCCGTAGGAAAGCGCTATGAACTTTCGGCGGCTTGGAAGGCGTTTGAAGACAGGCGAGCATTCCCGACGGCAGCATCGAGAGCATAGATTTGAGGAGAACCAGTCGTTTAGGAAGTGTAAGTCGTAACGGTCCGTGAGCAATGGCAGATTTATAGGTTGGTCGGAGCGTCTGGAATGTGTCGGGATAAAAGTAAAGCAGATGAATGGAGTAGATGGCGAGAGTGAGAATAATACAAGATGGTGTGGTAGATGGATCAGGCAACGTCAGAAAGGCTGGTAAATAAAAAGGGGGAAACACGTTGCAGCTGGCTGGAACGGAGGCGGTGAGGGAGGGTGAAGACGAGAATGCCACAAGCGGGAACGGAGAACAACCAAGAGACAAGAAATATCTTTGCCGCACAAACACGTTGCCGATGTCCATCCGACTCCGGAATAACTGCACAGTGCGCAATGCGATGGTCTTCCTCAGGATAGGTTGGTAAACGAGAATAGTTGGCTCAGTTCACTCCAATACATGGCATGTTCAATTGCAGAGGTAAACCCCAGCATATCTTTTGGGCAAGTGTGCAATAACGACATACATCCATAACGAGCATGAATCGACATGGGCGTTCGACAAACAACGGTGATGGGAGGGACGGGGCATGACGGAAGAACGATAGAAAAAGTTGTAATCTACCGGTAGCGGCGGAGGCTGAGGGTGTTGTGCCTCTTCCAGGTGGACCAGCCCGGGGTGTGGTTGTGGCGACCACCTTTGCCCAAACCACGGTTCTAGGGACCTCGTCAGATGGCCGCCCACCACGTTTCAAATGAACTTGTAAGAACAGACTGACCTGCTTGCCAATGCTGGTGAGGCCACGAGACTCGCGGTGCTTGTGCACGGGCTTGGTGATCCAGTTGATTCTGGCATCGCGACGGATCTGCCAAGCATCGTTTTAGAGGGTCAGCACCAGAGGGCTGTGAATTTCAAACTTACGGCCTTGTGGTTGGGGTCAACGAGGATGACTTCGTAGTACTTGTAAACGCCATCCTGATTGATCCAGTACGAGTTCAGGACTCGCAAGTTTCCGCATCGCCTGCCAACACGCTCCTCTGCAACACTCCTCAAACCACGTTGGGGCTTGAGATGGTTGACACCCTGGCGAACGGGCTTGCCGTAGGTAGCACCTATGAAACGGTGAGTATAGTACGAAGAATCCTTACACAAATAAACTTACCCTTGGGGACGTGTTTCTTGCGGTTACCCCTCCTGACGCGGACACGGTAGATAACGTATCCTTGCTTGGCCTTGTAGCCCAAGCGGCGAGCCTTGTCGGGGCGGGAAGGACGAGATGCCCTGTGGATAACGTTCAGCTGGCGGTACTCCCAGCAGCTACATCAACATGAGTTCGTCAATACCCTTCGCAAATACCAGGAGGGCAAACTCACCGAACGCGGAGGAGGAAACGGAGGACATCGGACTGCTTCTTCTTGTACAGCTCTCCAATATACTTGTATGCGCCCATGTTGCAGGCTAGAAGGAACGGACGGGAGAGTCAGTTCTGGCTCGAGAGGTCACGGTCCACAGAACGACATCCGATCCACCCGAGACCCATCCATCCCGTTTCTTCACAGAAACCAGTGCAGTATTCGTCCAAATATCTCCCATAGACGTCCATAATGTCGTTCTGCAATAGTATGGTACTCACTTCGTGTGTCTTGAGGATTTTGAAGTGGTTGGGCGACGACCGCTGTTGATCTCTGTCGAGGGGTTCCTCTGCACAAACGCTCAATCAACCCACGTGGGAAAGGCGCTCATCGACAATGTCCACATTTGCCGGGGCGCTTTTACTCTCACCGCGGATACTTCACACTAAACATCCACGATGGTGCCAATTCACACATACAAGTGCTCCTATTGTAGGACGATGAAGGAAACAAAAGATTAACTTAAGTACTGTGGTGGAGTGAGTCAACAGAATACCCCGCTTGAACTGGGTCATGGGCTACTGTTCGCAAGAGGTTCGTCATCGTTGTGTGGACGCGACTGTTGCTGATCTGACGCGTCTTCTGAAACTGTAGTGTCAAAGGGCTAACTGGTACGATTTTCCATGCCGTGCGTGTGTCCTTCTACTCAGAGTGAATGATTATACGCTTCAGGAAAGAACACAAGAAGAACTGTCAAGGGAGGACCGCCGGAAAGCCAGCTGTTTCACGCAATCTAGTGATCAAGATAGCAGAACGCATTGCGCCGAACGATGAGTCTATTATGGGTCAAGTTGACTGGCAATGACTGCATTCTTATCACCACGCTCGACCTCATTCACCGGCCAGAGAACGCTCAAACGAAAGGGGTAGCTCTCGCCGCCCAGGTTGACTGCACAGACGTCAAAGCTGCTGAGGTTCATCCAAAGGCTCTTCTCTCCGGACAAGAGCCTCCGAAAATTCCAGACATAATACCGAAATTGTTCCAGATCTCCGCTCCAATTGGTTTGAATATCATGCCGGGGCTTGTCACCGGTACCATTCAGAAAGTCAAGGATGAAGCTTAAGGCTCGCTCAGGCCAGACGACCTTCTTGTTCGAGTGTTATGGGTTGAGGACGAACTCACACTCGACAGCCAAGCAACCATATCGCATCATCCCTCCGGAATTGATTGAGAAGGTGGCGGAGTGGAAGGGAGACGCTCTCCCTATCAACATTGACACTAAAGACCTCATCCTTGTAAGTTCCATGTTCTTCTCTAATTCTTCGTTTGTAGCGAGTTCAATAGGTTGAACTACGTCAACCAGACACGAAAGTGTGAAATGCCGACGGTGCGATTGATTTTGTCCTGAAATAGTCCCGTCCGAACAAGAGTGACCTCTTTCAGGTCATCTTTCAACGAGCCTTGGTTGGATTGAATCCCCCTTCCATACCCTGGACTTTACTGCGCATTCACCATACTACCTCGCTGCTTATCTTCGACGTGGCCGTCGTAAACCTGCGGACATAATTACTCGTACAGCGAACAATGCTATCAAATACAATGCTTGAACTATATATATAATGTGAAATGTGCCCAACCGAATGCTGGTGATGTATGCCAGTACCATAGTCCTTTCAATGCATTGCATGACCCCTCTCCTCTTTCGACCTCAGTCTGTACCACGCCGTACCCATAAACAACACCCAGGCAAAGAGAATCATGCACCCACTCAACACCACAAAGATCCGTCCTCGTCTCAGCTCTCCCTTGGAGAACTTCAGAGAAACGGCCGCTGACGGTGAAGAACCAGGGATGAGGTATCGACTACTTCTAGCGGACGAAGACTGGGACGCCGATCTGAGTAAGGGTATGTGTTGCTCTGTCGAAGACGTGGAGGGTCGGCGAAGACTACGAATGCTCCGGATAGTACCGCCTCGTCCGGCGTCGGCAATGGCAGGGACTATTGGTTCCTTTGCAGGTCCGGCAACAGGTTCCTCCGAATCGCTGCTCTCTTCCACTGGGGGGGAGAGCAATGCGCTTGCACGCCTAGCCAGGATCTGCTTTCGCTTGCGATCGAAATGTGCGAGGGTGACGATGGCGATGAATTGGAGGACATTGATGACGATGAAGGTGTTCAGAAGGTATTGCACATCAGTGTCGTCACCGTTATTGACAGACTCAACTGACGGCTTTTTGGATTTGACATCCAAAACTAGACCAGCCATCGTCTGGAATATCGTTGAGCCAGTCTGTTCAAGCTAAAATGGAGGATTTTAGGCATGTGCGGTCGTGGTCATGTAATATGACCAGGACTCACTGCTTTGTGTGCACCCAATGTGGTAGATACATACTTCAATGGTACAATCTCCGGCACAATACAAACAAGGAGAACTATGATGAAATGTCAGTGACTCGCGACCGTCATGTCATTGTCACGAAAACGTACGCGGTGAGAATCCATGACCCAATCCGAACGCGATAACACCAGGAATCGGTGTTTGCGTGAAATCGCTTGGGAGAGCCATCCAAACATAGCATAGCAGCGTAAGGATGGATGAGGTTGCAAGCAATCGTAGCACGATGCCTCGGTGTTTCAAAGCATCAACGGCCCACCCAGTCTATATGGGCAGAAGTGAGCTAAAAATTGGACACGTCCCTTTCGCAATACGCACGATGGGGTAGAGGAAAACGCTTCCCGCGAGAATGTACGAGGCGATCTCCGACGACTTAGATTCCGACATACTGAATCGTCGCTGAATAATGTTCCTAACGTGACGACGTTGTAAGCCCGCATCTTAAACACAAAGGTAATGGTAACTCACGCTGCCAGATGTGTCCACGGTGCCCAGATCATACCGCAAAATACATTCAGGCCCATATAACTGGATGAAACAGCTGTCAGAATTGGTAGAGACACGTCGGGGGGTTCACTCACGCCCAGAAGACATCGCCAAGCTTCGTGATGTCCTTGAATTTAACCATACGCTTCTCCGCAACGGCGTTCAAAGCTTCTGCTTCGGTCAAGCTCTGGACCGAACCACTCCGGATATGTTCGGCTCTCTGTGTTTGGGCCTCCGCATGAAGTTCGGATGCTTCCCACTCAGCACCTGCTCCAAGTACAAGCCATTTGGAGGCAAGAAGATAGACAATGTTGATGCAGAACGACAAGCCGGCCAGTCCGGTTGCGACATAAAAAGGCGCATGTGGTCCGAAATGCTGGGACAGGGGATAGGATGTGCGAGCTGAGACGAAGGATGCACCTTTGCCTGCTACGAGACCGAGCGCGAGCGATATTCCAAGTCCGTGTGACTTGAAGAAACGGACAATGATGGTCTCTTGGACGACAGCAAGAGGACTGACACCGAATCCAAAGACAAACATCCCAAACGCCATCAGCCGAACACTGCCGACGAGGTTCCCAATGAGTAGGAACAACTGGCCTATGGAATTCGTTTATAAGCATGAAACGAGAAGTGATGTCTGAGAGCCTACCAAGAAAAACGACTCCTGTAGCAAGGATACTCGTCATAGTGGTACCGAGACGACTCGCCAAGATCCCTCCAACCAAGGGAGTCCAAGTGGAATTAAGGGAGAACGCGGAGATGAGCAAGGAAAACTCTGTGTTGTCTGTACCCATCTCGCGAGACAGACGTGACTTCAAAGGACCCAGAATGTACGAAGCACTGCGTGTAGGTGAGCAACACGATGTGTGCACGCGATCAGAAATGCTCACTAATGACTCCCAATGCTGAGAGAGCAAGCACATAGTAGTGCAAGTGCGCGAACGAGGTATGCACGGACAGGAGGGGGTCTCTTCACATGTGCCACTATGCGCAATTCCTCTAGCTGACTGACTGAATCGTCGTCATCGACGCTGGTTTCTTCGTCCGGAAGGGGTTGGTAGTGCTCGGAGTGCACGGAGTGTGTTTGAGCGCTGCCCTCGCGCGGCATGTCGTCTGCTGGTGAGGATCAACAGCGAGTTTGACGGAGATGATGGACAGGATGAAGAGCGAGGAGAGGAGGGACGAGGAGGAAGGGAGGAGAGGGAGGAAATGGGTGGAGAAGTGGAAGGGCAGGTCTAGGGTGGTGTAGATTTCAGAGTGGGGAAGTGCCAACGAGTTATCAGATAAGCATAGGGGGATTTTATATGAAAAAGATCAGATTAGATCACGATCCCACATCACACCAGCTAACCGCACAATCCCACTCTTGGGAACCTGACACGACAATCCCTTCTCATCTCTCTCTGTCATCCACCCGTCGCCGTCGCCGTAGACACTCACAACTGCAGCGCAGACCGTGCGGCGGTGGTCTCGTCAGTGATTGTTGGGTACTGCCTTCCAACGTCGCTGGCAACATTTCCCGCAACAAACACGTGTAACAAACGATTTCAGGCAGCAGGGCACGCCCTCCCGCCATGCGATGGCCAAGTTCCCTGATAACAATCAGCTCTGCCTTCATGGGGCTGCTCATGTCAAATACAACGGCTTTTGTCTTCATTCAGAAGATGGCTCACATGGAACGGTGTACTTTGGACTGTCCTTGAAAACCCCAGCATCCTGTGGGCAACGGTTCGGCCACTTGCTCTGTACTTGTTATTAAATGCTTAAACTTCCTTCGCCGGAAGAACCTTGATGACTCTACCGTTCGAGACCGATGCGCATTGTTCACATCTCTGGAAAGAGCCGAACCCAGTCTGAGGAACTTCATTGCGCTGTTCCGATTTGTCTGCACCTGAGGTGCTGGAGCCTGACGAGAGATAAGGTTAGCAGATTCGCCATGTCGCAATTACCGAGTGTTGAGGGGAAGAGGGAAGAGCAGTTGTATAGAGTATAAATAGCAGTGGTACATATGATACTATCGTGAAACGTGTTCGCAAGTAAGATCGTGGGCGACATACATGTTCCAAAGCTTGGGTACACTGGCGAAATGCTCTCCCATAGCCTTACACCAGAGTTCTTGAGTCTCGCATAGAGAACATCCTTTTCCCACCTCTCATCCAGGCCACGGTTACCCCGAGCGTGACGCAGCATAGCACGAACTCCGTCCAACCTAAGGCCTCGACAGTTAGAGACTGTCGGCATCTGATCCCAATAGATCTTAGTTCAAGCTTCGAACGAGAGAATGTGAGGCCATCTGGTACCAACCGCGAAAAGGGGGCACGGCCGGGACAGTAGCCGCCAGACCGTGTGTGATGCATAAGCCCGGTGCCAGTACCCTGTCCAGACAGTTAAGTAGCCCATAATCAGATTTTGCGGAATACATAGGCTTGTGGAGCCCGTGCCACCGTACGTACCCAGAGAACCGCGGTGAGGAGGAGCCAGAATACGGAATGAGCGACGTTGGCGAGAAGATGGACTGCTCCGTCGACCACCCATAGCATATATGCCGTGGAGAAGACAAGCGTCCAGGTTGCCTCGAAGCACAAAAGAATCAAACTATAAGTGCGCCGCGCACATGAGCTTCTTGAGAAAGGTCGGTCGAAAGCAGGTACGCACAGAGGTTGGTAACGCGGACTTGACCAAATATGAACTTCACTGCCCGCGCTGATGAGAAACGCAGTGAGGCCAAGCTCAGCAGCGGCCGTAAGTGCCATGAGAGTGAAGAGAAAGGCGTGATAGTTTGTCCTGAAGCCAATACGGCGCTGTCTTGCTCTCATGGTCGGAGAACTATAGTGAGAGCCGGCTCACAAAGAGAATCCAAAGTCGTATGGGTACGGTATGATGAGGGAGATGCGACTCGTTGCCACTGTACATATACTGTAACCTCGTCGCCGCACGAATACCATGCTAAAGACATGCGTTGTGATATGAGCAGGATCGTCATATTTGCGCAGTAGTAGAGTACAACGTTGGGCACAGCAGGTTACCAAACGGAGCGAAAGCTTCTGGATGATACTTAGATGGAAGCAGAGGGTATCTGTGACTTGCGGTCTTGCGCTCGAATCGCGAGAAAGGTGGTGCGGAAATGATGGATGATTCCGAACAACGACCTGCAACGAGCGATAGATGAGCGAGACGGCTGAACAGAGGGCATTGGGATCACGGGGGAACGTAAGATGGGAACCATGGAATACGGATGGGGGCAATCGAACTCCCAGAACGGCCATTAAATGCAAGCCGTGGCGCTGACGAGCAGGTGGATGAAGGAAATCAGCGAAGGGAGTTATGACGGGAGTGAATATTCTGACCGGGGCAGCTCGGAAAGGACTCAATGGGGCCAAGACGAGTCTGAGCGGTTTGCTGGAATATAAGGGCTATGATGTCGGGGCCCGCGTGGGATTGTGGAGATGGAGATGGATTATTTCCGCTGTTTCGCTGGTGGATGCTACATGGATGCGCAGTGTGTGCATTAGAAGAAGTGCACTCTGTTACACGGCGCAAGAGGAAGAGCAGTGGTCGAAACGAAGGAGGAGGAGAGGGGAGGTTTGAGATAGATAAATAAATAAATAAGAGTACGATAGCCTAGATTGGTTAGTGTGGTCGCTTGTAATGGCGTTGTCACCTCGGATAGAAGACTAGGCGCCGAGGAGAAGGGTGTCCTACTCCGCCCATCTCTGTCCTCTTCTTGTCCTCTCCTCCTTTTTTCTTCAAGATACACAGCTCACCGCCATCATCGTCGCCATTTCTCTGCTCGCAACCCACTTTCATTCCTTTCCTGTTCATGCCCCCGTAACATCTTCATCAAGTCATGTCATTCACCACCAACCCAGTAGACTTACCCAAGATTCCTTCCTTACCCCCCATTGAAATGCCCGACACTTCCTCCTTCCTCGGAACTGCATCCTCAACGACTGAAGACCAGGACTCCCTCTCCCCACTACGCCCCTCCATTCTTAGCGCCGAGTCCTACATGACTGCCAACTCGTCTTTCTCCGTTTCTTCCAACTCTGGCACAACCCCTGATGCTTCATCTTCCACTCAACTACTCGTACCGCCCACAAACCTCAGGAAATCTATCTCTGTTGACTCTTTTATCAAGTTTCGGCATCTCTCTTCCTCCACTCGGCCGAACAGAGGCAATACCACTGCATCTGTAATGCCCCCACAAGCCGCCCCTCGTCAGGCCTCACCCTCAACAGGTTTACGTCGGGAGCATTCGCATCCAACCGTACCAGCACAGGGTTCATCATGGCGGGACGGCGAACGCCTCAGTATGCATTCCCCCTCAGCTCGTGGTGCAAGTGCCTCAACAGACGATCGTGATTACTTCGACGAATCGGACATGGAGCGCTCAGAGGACTTGAGACGCGACGTTGTCAAGCGGAAATCTATGGCTCGCCATACAGTGCGCGATGGAGAGTTGACCTTGCCTTCCCGTCTTCCCGCTTCATCACCGGCTTCCAGGGCACCAGACCCGATCGTGCCTGTCAGGAGTAGTAGTACGAACCAACGCCAAGCGAAGCAACGTACGACGATGGCTGTCAATACGAAGCTATCCGTTGTGAGTGACTCATTCTTGTTATTATCTTGAACGTCCGCTTCATGCTTGTATTGATAGGCTCCCCGGTCACGCTCCGAACTGGTCATCGCAGTGGTAGGCGCACCCGAGACTGGGAGAACGACCGTGATTCGCAAGGGTTTGAAGGCGTATGGGCTCTCGGAGGTGAAGATGGGGTCGGTCCCTCTTCCGCATCGTGCGAGCGAAGTATTTAGCTGTACGTATCAAGCACATTCTACTCAGTCTGGTCGCTTACAGGCACATTTTAGACACATATCGCGTTGGCAGGATTGTGCAGGAGCCAGAGAACCTGCTGACTTTGCGAGTTCTCGAGATTGACATGGCTGCACTTGACCTCACTCAAACCCATGCCACTGAGCTTTGTCCAGAGGGGGTTCCGGTGGTTGATGGTTTGGTCATATGCTATGATGCGTCACGAGAAAGCTCCTTTACTCAGGTAGCCGACCTCATCCGTGAGTTTTGGAACGTGTCACTGCCCTCATCAATTAATTCATAATACCACTTCCAGGTACCTTTGCACATTTACGTCTGCCCTCTGTTGTACTGGCGTGCAAATCCGACCTTGAAAAACACGTCGATCCGCATCGTGCACTGTCGGTTCTCAAATCTTTATCCGTATCTACGCACTACGACGTAGGTCTGGTCGAGACCACGACCGAGAGCGAACACGGGAAGCAAAAGATTCGGATGGCGTTTGAATGGATCTTCCAGACACTGCTGAATCCAGACGGTATGTGTCGCTGCTTGCGCTCTTCGACGAGCTTGCTGATAACCACTACCAAACAGCTCTGTTGAGTGCGAGGGACGACACTGACCCACAATATAACCCGGCCTCACCAGCCATTCTCTCCTCGACGCCCTCCCCTTGGGATATCAACCGCGCGGAGTCCGCAACGCCAACAGCGGCATCATCGTTCTTCGGGTCAACGCAACCCCAACGACAACGGTTACTCAGTCACGCGCCCCCGACAAGTAGTGACGGAACAGTGTCACCAACTTCCCCAGTTAGGGCGCGTTCGACAAGCGACCTTCTGTCAGAAAACCGGCGGGAAGGTGAACGCGATTGGGACCGGAGTACTAATTCCGGCAGCGTTATTATCTCACTGAATGGCACTGGCAGTGGTGCTTCCCTTCAACTCGGTCCATTGCCTCCCTCAGAGGCCATGAGTCTTGGCAGTCTGGATGAAGGGGCTGAGGCTAGCCGCGAGAACGTGTCGTCGAAAGAACCGTATGTCAATCTAACCATTTCGGTGTTTTGCTGGCGCTGATATTTCTTTCAGTCGGGCATCACCATGGGTCAGCCTTCAAGACCTGCTAAACAAACTCTTATTCCTTGCTGTCAGCGAAGACGGTGCGTTGTCGACTACCTCAATTACAACTCAGATCCTTATTTTCCGTACAGATGCCGCATTCATTTCTTACTTCCTTCTCACCTATCGTCGCTTCGCCTCCCCTCGCTCCATTCTCCTAGCGATGCAGAAGCGAATGCGTGCATTGGACGAGCCCACCGGTGATCCTATGTTCGCTTGTTTCGCGCAGATGAAGTAGGAGTTTTCTTTAGACTGTTATATCAGTTGCTGATACATATTCCAGGATCTGC